>CM060907.1:845306212-846556212 GCA_030737815.1 Allium fistulosum
ACACCGGTCTTCAATTGCAATCCATAACATCGTATCATTATTCGGAATGGGTTATATGACACAAAGTCCTCTCCTGGCTTAACCGAATAATGAGCGCTTGTTTTAAAAACAAATTAAAGTGCCATTTCAAAGGCCAACATTGATAGTCGGTTATTTAACTATCAACAACATTCACAACAAACAACCAATTTAAATAATTTTTCCCAAATTATTCAATTTCAAAATATCTTCGCAAGATATATATTTTCCACACTTCAACATTTTTAAAACAAATTTCAAATCATACTTCACACTTCATCACTTTGAAAACAAATTTCAAATCAATTTCCCTACACGGGATATATTTCCAAAAATTTATTCATTTCCACTGGAAATCTGCCGAGTTCAAATACTTTATATCCAAAATATTCCTTAAAATCCAATTTCAGAATTTCTTCATTTATAATTTAAAACTACTTTGGAAATATACTCGACTTTATAATGAGAATACACTTTCACTTCAAAATGGTCCATTTAAACCAATTAAATAAATCCTTATCGATTTATTCCAAATTTACATTCCAAATCTGTAAATTTATTTCCACACTTTAAAAATAAATCAGTGTTTATTTTCAAAACAAATTTCCCTTTCCTTTATAAATTCCATTTTGAATCTACATTCCCAAATTAATTTTCCAAACATTTATTTCAAACACTTAATCGATTTTAGAATGGATTTCCCAGGATTTATTTTTAAGTACCAAATCAAATTTTTAATCGGTTTCCCAAAGATTTATTTCCAAACACCGAATCAAATTCCAAATTGATTTCTGAATTCATCTTCCTTTAAAATAAATGCCTTTGTTTCTTTCAATTATTAAAATTTGTATTTCAAATAAATTCTTCAACCTTTGAATAATATTACCCGAAATCCATTAATTAAAATCTTTTCACCCTATTTTGGAATTAATTCGATAAGATTACAAAAATCAACTTTTTTATACTTTTAAATTCCTTCTTTCAAATTAATTCAATTCTTAAAAATTAATTCCCAAAATCCAATTTTATTTATTTCTGGTATCCAACGATACCAAAAATACATTCGGCTAAATTATAGCCTTCAACAAATTCAATCATCAATATAATTATTTACAGATTATCAATAAATCATCACACAGCATATGAAACAAATTCATACAATTTGAGGAATCCAGTTGGATCCCTCCAACCTGTTTCCCTGCATCCACAGATGTTAGCACAACAATTAAATACCCATTCCACTTCGAGGTGGAATATCGTGGTATATGGGATTTATAAAATACCATCCGCTATTATGCGGCGCATAGGGTCTCATACGCTATATAATGTGGGAAATCAATCACCAAATCATATATATAGATATGTCCTACTATATCTAATATCACAACCAAACAGCAATCAATAACTACAAAATCAAATTTTCATTTGAATGAGAAGATCTCACCTTTGCTTTTTATTTTGCAATCCATTTCCATGCCAGTTTGTTTCTCGCTTTTAGACCTTGTATAAACAATTTTATACAATTTATTAATATTCGAACCAATCGAATAATTAAATTTCAATTTAACAATTTTTAATTTAAACTAGTATGTATTTTAAAATTCCATTTCAACCATATATATTTTTCTTTAAACCTCGTAACAAACATTATAAACTTTTATAAATATTCAAATTAGTTGAACAAATTAAATTTTCATTTTATAATTGAATTAACTAAAAATTAGTTTAAACTAATAATTTGATTTAAAACTGACTTTGCTTTTAAAAATTCCTATATTCTCCTTTCTTTTCCCAAAATCATATATATTAATATTAAACAACTGTTTAAATCCATTTTGTATAACTTTCAAACATTTTTTTTTAAATATATATATTCATAATTTTCTGTTTTACTATATGTGAATTTTTTTTTCGGCATATGTTTATAAAACTGATTTAAATTTTAAAATGAAAAGAAAAAATTAAATATACCTCACTGCCATACTCGCGAACACACACCACCCCGATCGCACGCCTTCGGCCACGACTTCCACGCCATCGCCTCCGGCCATCGACGATCAAATCAGCCTCTCCACGATCAAATCGCACTCTCAACCCGGAGTCGAGATGCTTGTCGACTAAGGTTCGAACTACCTCGCCGTCTTCCCCTCGAATCGCCGCCTCCAGACAAAGCTCACACGCACTTCCTCGCTTCGGCCCCAACATCGCGATCGAGCTCGCGAAACCCTAAGTCCAACATGCCGCCTCGACTTGCCGTGGAACCCCATGCGTACGCGCGATCCATCCCCCTTCAACTACTAGCCGAAAAATTTGAACGCGATTTCGACCTGGGTTATTTTTTTTTATAATCTAACGAGGATTGATTCGATTGATTTTAGAGGGGAGGTGGAATATTCGAACTGCTGCCATGATTCAATGCTTGAACTCGAGCGGAAAGGAAAAGGGGATGACGCGATTTTGAACGAAAATCGTTCGGCCATTGTTTGTTTCTCATGTTTCAATTTTATAAATAAAGACGGGGATGAGATATTTTCTTTTATTTGTTATCTGGTTTCAGACATGAAAAGAATTGAAGTACGGTGGAGAGACAAAAATGAGTCTGAAATGAAAGGCTGATGGGAAAAATTTTCAGCTGATGGAAGATATATTATATTTTATTTTCAATCGTCTCGAATTACATAGCTAAAAATCCCAACCTCCTACCAAGGTGTGCCGCTAGGCGTTTATAATGTTATACGCCTATTTCGAACACAAAGGAAAAGGTTCCGAGTCCAAATTCAATCGTATGGAGAAGATAGCTTTTTGGACCAGTTATTAAATTGAATTTCAATATAATTTTCAGCGCGTTTGCTTATCGTACGCTCACACAACAACTCCAAATGCTACGAAAATTGAAATCCGATAGTAACACATTATTATGGATCCAATGGTACTGGTTTCGTCAAATTCCGAGACTGTGTTTCGGAAGACTATTTTTAAATTTGATTTAAACGATAAAATTTCAAAACTGAACAAAACAGTTTCAAATCCAATTCTGAAGCCTTTATTATCTTTAATATTGTTAGTATGAATTTTTCAAGCCTTGAAAATATTTTTAATCAGCTTAAAACTGAAGATACAAATTTTTCCCAACTTCATATAATTAAATCCAAAAATTAAATTGCCAAATTCATTCTGATATTTGAATTTCAAATTAATCTAACTTCCAGATATTTAAAAATCAATTAAATATCCTGATTTCCAATGTCAAAAATTCAGGGTCGTTACAATGGGTGGGGCTGGGCATGTTGATTAGGGTAAATAAGTAGCCAACATAATAAGAAAAGTAAACTAAACGCATAATACAAGATTAGACGTAGGTTTAATAAAATGGTAAGATGCGTTTGGAGTAGCCCAAGAGAATCTGGATAAAGAGCCTAATGAAGCAGTTCATCGCAGATTTTTTGTACAGAAAGAGCACGTCCAACTTAGTTATTTTGGGCTAGAAGGAAGTACGAGACTTCAACGGGACATGAGGATACTCTAGGATGGCCCTTTGGGTAGGCCTAACGAAGCTGCACCCCCGGAGGCAGGTCTGTAGGTGTTCCATCTAGAGAGTATGCCTTAACTGCTTTTGCATTGCAGGCCTAATGAAGTGGACCTTTGTAGGCAGTCAAAAGGTTGATGATGGAGTATGATATTCGTATGACACCATACTCTAGTTTGCGAGTAGGTTATAGTGGGCAGGACCTAAAAGGATAGTTGCATGCAGAGATCAGCCATCATCAGTCAGAGCGAGTTCGGGAAAAACTAGAGTTAAACCAATAAGCCAAAGATTCTTTCACTATCGAGACATTGGATGAGGTGCATAGCCAACTGGATGTTAGATTGTTTACAGTAGGGCACAGTCACTTAGATCTTGAAAGGTCTTTTGATTAGTTGAGGGGGAGGGGGCTGCGTGGGGCCATTGCCACGATGAGAAAAGAGACAGACCAAGTAGAATATCTGTATTGTAAGCCTAACGAAGCGGACCTTTACAGATATAGAAAATCCTCGACTAAGTTCCGTACAAGGTAGACCTTGTTGGGGGAGCTCAGGGAGTAGACAAAATGATTACGTGTAGTCCTCAATATACGCACTAGGTGGTACATTGTGGATGTTCGAGCACTAGTATAAGCTAGTGCTGATGTAGTTTCACGTTAGACAATGGAACATATATATTGTAGGCCTCATGAAGCTGTCCTTTACAGATGTAGTTACAATATGCTATAGTAGCGAGATGATGAAGTCCTTTTCGAGGAGGATATGGAAGGAACTATGGGTAGTACCTAAGGACCGATGCGGTCTTTGGGCATGTAGCTACATATATATATTGGTTATTAGGTCTTAATCTACTAGGGAGTAGATGGGTACGATTCATGCATAGAGGCGAGAGTATTATAAACCTAATAAACGTAATATAGCAGATTATGGAAATAGAACGGTATATGTAGAATTATGCTTAGAAGTGTATAATGTGTCCATTCACCAGAACCTTAGTTCTGACCTCCTCCTCATATCATCCCACAGGTTTGGTAAATGAAAGAGATTTTCCAGCTTTGTGACACTTATTTAGAAAGTGTTATTATCTTGGTGAGTATTTACTTATTATTATATTTTAGTCAGTTCCGCTGTGAGATATTTATTTAAGCTCTGATATATTTATCTTTGCCTATTTGTAGGATACCAAATACCCAACTCGGGCTTCAGTGGGCTTGGATTTTAGCATTTTTTCGAAAAATCCGGACCCTTTGGGATTCGGGTTGTTACATTTGGTATCGGAGCTTAGGTTAGTAGATCCTAAGTAAATTAGGAAATATGTGTGAACGTATCTGTATTTTTGAATAAAATATAAATATATTATGTACTAAAATCCAAATAGTCCCCAATTATAAATTTTAACATATGGAAAGTTTTTAGAAGTATATTTGTGCATAGTTTGCTAGTTGAGTTTGGGATGACCCGTAACAACCTGGTATTTCGAACCATTCGCATCCACACATGTCAGACTTGAATCGCTAAAACAGCAGATTGTTAATTTATATTTGGCAAACTTAGCATATACAGTAAATAAATCAACCACAAAATCACATATACAAAGTAATACAACAATAAGTAGCGAAATACATAAATAGTAGTTCATGAAGCTACTATATAAACATCAGAGTCTGAAACAAATACAACAGAATCTCAAATACAAATGAATCGCTAATACATAAGAAACTGACAAGTCTGAACATAAATGACTGGAATAAACTGAAATAATTGAAAGCTGGATAGATAGATCTTCAAACAAAGCTCCAATCTCCAATGGTGTGTCTCAAATGCTGTGACATTCAGTCTGACCCGAGCATAAAGCAAAACACAAAACACTAGAGTCAGGATTAACATTCTTATACCAGTAAATTCAACTCAAGTGAAATGTCAACTGAAATACAAGTAACTTAAAGGATGTTTGGGATTTCCATCCTCTAAGGATCCGTGGAACTATCTACTATGTAGTAATATACGCTATTATAATATGTCTATAAGTAAAGTAAAGTATTAAAATAGCATTAAGGCGTTACCAATATCCCCCTTAAAACATTTTATATATTCTCGTAGTCTATACAGTACCGTAAGCTCTACCAAACCGGTGGTTTACCCAGATGGCACTCCATAGGTACGGTACAAAACAAACTCGTAGAAGGCGCGATAAGGCATGTGACAAGGCACGCTAGGCAATGTCAGGGTAGGATTCTACCGTTTGCACTCCCGGATTGGTGGTAATGCATAGCAGCTACTACCGCCCACCTCGAGACACACTCCCAAATCAAAGGTGCACCCAATCGAATCACAAAAGCAATAGAATGGTATCAAAGAAATATGCCCAATAGGGGGAGCGACCCCACTTGGCCCGGTATAGCTCCTATTTTAGCCACATAAAGCTGACTCACGGGAGTCAGGGGAGCGTTAATACCTCATACTGAATCGTCGCCAACCCATCCTACTTCATTCTGGAATCTCCACCATGTACACAGTTGTTAAAGTGGTTCTCGGTATTGGCAAAGAGTATGACAATATCCGATCCCGGTCTTTTAACAACCAAACGCTTATTTCACACTTTGGTCATTTTTATAAAAATCACTTTTATAATCATTTCAAACAATTCATACTTCATATCAAAATATCATATCATTTCAAAATCATATCACTTTCGAAATCATATTCACTTTTGAAATCATATCACTTTCGAAATCATGTTCATTTCCAAAAATCATAACCACAAAATAGTTTAACCATTATATGAAAGTATTCGTATTTAAATCCATTAAATCTAAATCATAACAGTTCCAACTTAAAACGTTTAAATATTGAAAATAGTTTATATATATTGAAATAGTTGCAAATTAAAAATAGTTAATATTAAAAAATAGATTATAGATTAAAATAGTTTATATACTAAAAATAGTTTATATATAGAAAATAGTTTCAAATTAGAATTGTTTCTTCCAATTCCACAAATCAATTCAAATCAACGTTGGTTCCAAAATTCAATTTAAATCAATCTCAGTTCAATGATTTCAGTTAAAAAGGTTAAATGTTCGACTCAAATTTCATTAGTCCATTTTAATTTATATAAATTTAAAATCCAGGTTTGAACTACCATTTCAAATTCAATTGGCTTCAAAGTTTAAATCTTCAAATATTTACAATAACTCTATTCGATAAATTTCGTTTATATTTCAAAATTCAACTTTAATTTTATTTAAATTTGAAATATTCACTTAATCATTTATAATAACATTAAATAAAATCTCAAATTACAAATTTAAATAAAACCAAAAATTAAATATCTAACTTTAATTATATCTAATTCTAAAATTATTCACTTAATCACTTTTAATAACATTTAAAAAAAATCTCCAATTACACATTTAAATCAAACTAAATATTCAATTTCAATTTATTTAAATTTGAAGATATTCATTTAATCACCTTTAATCAAAATCAAGTTATAAAATTATATCTTTAAAATCTTAAATTCAACAAGTTTCAATTTTTTTTCTTATTTAAATCCAATTCTTAAACAAATACAATTTGAATTTATCTTCCCAACCTTAATTTATTAAAGTTATTACAAAATCTATTTTTTTAAATCCTAAAAATTATATTTTCAAAACTAACTAATAAATTTAAATTTTCCAAAACAGATAAAAATCTAAATTTACACATATATAAAAAAAATAACATTTATATATTATATTTTAAAAAAATATTTATTAAAACCCATATATTTCCTTTCAAAACTTTGGAAATCATTTTCAAAATATAGACCAACGGTGTCCGTATATAATTTTCTATTCTATGGTCAAGTGATATAGATATTTATCATTTCAATCCGCAATATAAATATCTACGGGTATATATCATTCAACCCGCAATCCCAAAATTCAAAATCAATGAAAATCGCTTGGGTGTATTATTTCAACCCATGGGGAATATCTAAACTAACAGGGAACTTGCAAAGTGAGAACAAATTTGATAATAATATAACATATCAACAATAAGCATATATCATCAGTAACAAATTCAAATATAATGTATGCAACTGGTTATGGTGTCATATTTCATTGGTAAACAATTGCAGATAATGTCATATCATATTTAACAATTAAATAACTTAACAATACAAATTTAACAGCATATTTCAATCGTCATTTCTTGTGAATTAAATTTTCTAAATATAAGAATGTTAATCGTGAGTGATTGCTCACCTTTCGAGGCTAGGAAGATGATAAAATAAACAGGCTACGAATTGAATCATGGAATCTATGACAAATCCAAAGCAAAGCAAAGCGAAGCTGGCACGATCTTGAACTCGATTGATCCGATGAACAAATATATAAAGCTATATATTTTAAAGTCTAAAATTTAAAACACGTATTTAAAATAAAATCTTTATAATATATATATATATTTGAAAATCAAAATCTTTATATATATATATATTCCAAAATCATTATTTCTTAAACACATCAAATAAAATAAAATATTTATATATATTTTTATAAACTAATATACATTTTAAAATCAAAATATCTACATATATAATATATATTAAAACATGAGCACATCGGTTAAGTTTTGACATATATAATAATTTGTATATGCAACATATAAACTTCAAATATACATTCAACATATATTCAATATATATATACACTGACATATATAAAATTTTCTTTTATAAAACAAGGAGAAGGCTGAATTGGGTTTGAGAGAGGTAGGAGCTGCATACGGCAGTGGAAGGCGGGGTGATGAGGTTGACGGTGTTGCTAAGCTGATGGTGGCGGGGTCGGGTGGGAAAAAGAGTGGCTCTGCTTGGCGATCGGAGGTTGGAAGAGGGAAAGGTGGCTAACAAAGTAGGTGAAGAAGCTGGTGGAAGGGCCAATCTCGGCCTTGGCTGCTGCTGGCCGTGGAGAAGTAAGAAATGAGGCGAGGAGAGGAGTAGAAAGTGGCTCGGCTGACAAGGTGGTCGGAGGCAGATGGGGTTCGGTAGATGGCTGATGCAGCGTCGATTAGGTTGAGGATCTACGGTGGAGGAGCATTGTCTGATGGGGAGGCTGATGGATGTACGGGCAGTGGCGTGTTGCAAGGTGGTTGCGTTCACGGAGGCTGGTGATGGATCAGGCGGTAGTGGCTGATCTATGTGGGGCAGTGTGCTGCTATGTGGATGGGTTTGTGGCATCACATGAGGAAGAGGGAGGGGCGAAGCTTCAGTGATGAAGTGGAGTAACTAGCGGCTGTTGGTGGTTGGGTTATGGAGGTTGATGGTGACGTGAGGCGCGAGAGGGTGGTGATGAAAATAGGAGATGGAAGGCATGTCCAGGGTAGAAGAATGGTAGGCACGTGCAAATTTAAATAAAAGAAGCAGGCTAAACTTTCAACATATATATATACACACACACTTTTATATATTAATCAATTATTTTATTTTTCTAAATAGATTAGCACAGACGAAATTGAAAGAGGAGAAAGAAATGGAGGAAGAGAAATGAACCAGAGAAGCAAATAAACAGATATGTTGAAACAGATATATTGAAGTATAGGGAATAGTTAAAGACAAAAATTAAATTTAGAAAATATTAATTTTAGTTAATTACGTTACAAAAACAGTTAAAATTTACAGGTCATTACACTCTCCCCCACTCAAAACTTTTCGTCCTCGAAAAGGAACGAGATAGGAGAATAGAGGCAATAGAAAGGAAAGATAGATTTCAAAATACATGTATCATATACAACAATTAATTTAAAACCATATAAATCTCATTAGTTTTTAAATTGATTTATATTCAATTAAATTGGTTTAAATCCATTTATTCAATCAATATATATTCATTGTATTCACATTTGGTTGATTTAAATTTTAGGTATTTTCATTCAATTGATTTGCTTTCAATCTATTAACATTTGTTACAAAAAAAAATTTCGAAACAAAATTTATTTTATTTAACTCATTTATGTAATCCATTTTCCTTCAGTTAAGTTGATTCCACTTAAAATTCAATTTCAACTATTCTTCATAATTCACTTTTGTATCACAAACAGTTTACAAAAAATAAATCCATTTATTACTTGTTTATTTTCTTAAGTTCATATTTATTCAATTTATTTCACTTAACATATCTTATAACATAACTTAGGTGTACAACATTTATTATAACTACCCAAATTTAATTTAAAATTTTCCTTAACAAAATTTCATTTTGGACGTCATATTATTTACATTTTATATTGTACATTATTCAATTACATATTCACATTACTTTCAAACTTTCTAAGTAAGTTATATTAATGAATTTGATTTGTAATTGAGTACTATACAAACTTAACCTTTTATTTACACATTTTATTAAGCAAAATTTTAGTTTGAACATTTTACCACTTAAGTTTTCTCTTGTATAACCTCAATTATATATTCACATACATTTTAACTTTTTGAATATTTCAAGTAAGTTATATATGTTTTAGAATGAAATTGAGTATTATACAAATAAATTTTATCCAAGTTCAATTGTTCAAGTTGTTTAAATTCCAATCTCATTTTAAACACTTCAATTATTCAAAATTTTGCTTCATTTCAATAATTGAAACCATCGCAGAATTTAGGAATTAAATTTTCGGTTTCACTTCAAACCCTTTTTAAATAAATATATACATATATATATTAAATACATCAAATCATACTCAAGAAATTCGAATCAACTCCAATTTTCAAAACAAAAGTGTAGCAAAGCTACCAAGTGGTCTCTCCACTCTGAGACTCGAAAATGAATGTCGATGATGCTGCCGTCATTACCGAAATTATTTTCCAATGACAATAGAGGAGAATACCGACTTACTTCTTTTAAAATTCTTTCGAAACAATTTCCATTCGAAAATTACTTTCAAATAATAATATTTCAAACTTTGAAAACTAAATTTTGAAAAGCACCAGAAATTAAATTCTCAAATCCTTAATTTAAATTCATTTCATTTGCAAATCAGGTTTATAAACCACATTTATAAAAAAATTCAACTCCTTATAACATACAACAATAGTTAATGATTTAGGAATGTTGACAAAACAATAAACGATAATCTAGTATTATCATTTCTTATAACGAATTCATTTAACTTTCTAATTTCAAAAAATTATACTCTTATATAAAAAATAATCATATATAAAAATATTTCATTTATTAATTTTGAAAACGATATTGTGTCAGTTGTTATGTTCAAGTGTTTTGGAATTTCTATCGATAGCGTTGGCCAGACGAATCGATCGCTCCAAATCAAACTTAACAACTCAAACAACACAATATAAAACATTTTATATTAATTACAATTACACTCCCTCACAGGATGATTCAAGAATAGACTCTAGAACTAGAATAGATATTCAAATTAGAGGCATCCTAATCAAGGGAATTCCAACCATGAAGATAGGTTCGAAAGGAAGACAAGGTAGTTAAATTACAAAAGAGAAAAGACGGATAGACATATATTAATCGCGGCGACCCTAACCGGTCAACTGATACTAAAAAAAGATGAGAATATCATCAATGAATACCAGGACAACTTGTTGAGAACATTGTAGAAAACGTGATTCATCAGATTGACAAAGAAGGCAGGAGCATTGGTTAATCCATAGGGTATGACTAACCGTTAATAGAAACCATTCGTTTGGGAGGAAGAACAAAAGGTTGAGCTCCAGGAATAAGATCGATGTGGAATTCAATTTCCCGCTTGGGAGGTAGAGAAGTGGCTTCACCAAAACATCAGGATAATCCCTGACTATTAAGGTGGAGTCAAGATTACTAGGCTGAGAATCAAGCGGAAGGATGAGACTCCTAAAAAATACTAAGGCATTCGACATTCGATCTGAAGAGAATTACCTGGGTCGTCTACTAGAGAAACGGTTCGGGTTATTCAAGACACAACAGCGTCAAAACCGAGGACATAGAAATCTTCGGTGAATCAACGCCTGTTGTAAAGGAGTTTCACCCCTTTACAAATTAGAATAAGATTGGCGGGACCGCCCATGGATTAATCACACAAAATAATGAAGCTATGGGATGCTCCAGTATCAAGAAGAACACGAATAGGAAGACAAGAATATATTTCAGAATAAAGGGAAGTTCCAAAATTCCAAAGAAATCCTAATCAAGGACGAGGAATTTCAAGCTCAAACGAATATGATTATATAGTTGTTTCTACTCATTCTAAGGTTTCACTAACCAAACTCTAATGAGTTTTTTTACTCCATATGATAAGTGTTGCCTAAACTAGAGCACTGATACCAACTGTAACGACCTGGTATTTCGAACTATTCGCATCCACACATGTCAGACTTGAATTGCTCAAAACAACAGATTGTTAATTTATATTTGGCAAACTTAGCATACACAGTAAATAAATCAATCACAGAATCATATATACAGAGTAATACAACAATAAGCAGCGGAATAGATAAATAGTAGTTCATGAAGCTACTACATAAACATCAGACTTTGAAACAAATACAACAGAATCTCAAATACAAATGAATCTCTAATACATAAGCAACTGACAAGTCTGAACATAAATGACTAGAATAAACTGAAATAACTGAAAGCTGGATAGATAGATCTTCAAACAAAGCTCCAATCTACAATCTCCAAAGGTGAGTCTCAAATGCTGTGACACTCAGTCTGACCCAAGCATAAAGCAAAACACAAAACACTCGAGTCAGGATTAACATTCTTATACCAGTAAATTCAACTCAAGTGAAAGGTCAACTGAAATACAAGTAACTTAAAGGATGTTTGGGATTTCCATCCTCTAAGGATCCATGGAACTATCTACTATGTAGTAATATACGCTATTATAATATGTCTATCAGTAAAGTAAAGTATTAAAATAGCGTTAAAGCGTTACCCATATCCCCCTTAACACATTTTATATATTCCTGTAGTCTATATAGTACCACAAGCTCCACCAGACCGGTGGTTTACCCAGAGGGCACTCCATAGGTATGGTACAAAACAAACTTGTAGAAGGCGCGATAAGGCATATGACAAGGCACGCGGGGCAATGCCGGGGTAGGATTCTATCTTTTGCACTCCAGGTCTGGTGGTAACGCATAGTAGCTACTACCGCCCACCTCGAGACACACTCCCAAATCAAAGGTGTTGGCAGAGAGTATGACAATATCCGATCCCGGTCTTTTAACAACCAAACGCTTATTTCACACCGTGGTCATTTTTATAAAAATCACTTTTATAATCATTTCAAACACTTCATACTTCATATCAAAATATCATATCATTTCAAAATCATATCACTTTCGAAATCACATTCACTTTCGAAATCATATCACTTTCGAAATCATGTTCATTTCCAAAAATCATAACCACAAAATAGTTTAACCATTATATCAAAGTATTCATAATTAAATCCATTAAATCGAAATCATAACGTTTCAACTTAAATCGTTTAAATATTGAAAATAATTTATATATATTGAAATAGTTATAATTTAAAAATAGTTAATATTTGAAAATAGGTTATAGATTAAAATAGTTTATATACTAAAAATAGTTTATATATAGAAAATAATTTTAATTAGAATTGTTTCTTCCAATTCCACAAATCAATTCAAATCAACTTTGGTTCCAAAATTCAATTTAAATCAATCTCAGTTCAACGATTTCAGTTAAAAAGGTTAAAGGTTTGATTCAAATTTCATTAATCCATTTTAATTTATATAAATTTCAAATCCAGGTTTGAACTACCATTTCAAATTCAATAGGCTTCAAAGTTTAAATCTTCAAATATTTACAATAACTCTATTCGATAAATTTCATTTATATTTCAAAATTCAACTTTAATTTTATTTAAATTTGAAATATTCACTTAATCATTTATAATAACATATACTAAAATCTCAAATTACAAATTTAAATAAAATCGAAAATTAAATATCTAACTTCAATTATATTTAATTCTAAAATTATTCACTTAATCACTTTTAATAACATTTAAATAAAATCTCCAATCACACATTTAAATACAACTAAATATTATATTTAAATTTATTTAAATTTGAGAATATTCATTTAATCACCTTTAATCAAAATCAAGTTATAAAATTATATCTTTAAAATCTCAAATTCAATAAGTTTCAAATTTTTTATTTATTTAAATCCAATTCTTAAACAAATATAATTTCAAATCAATTTCAATTTATCTTCCCAACTTTAATTTATTAAAGTTATTACAATTTTTTTTAAATATAATTTTTTTAAATAAATACTTAAACATAATATATATATTAATTACATTAAATTTTATTAAATTAAATCTTATTTTATATTTTTTTAGAATAATAAAGTTATAAGAAAAATCTTAAAAATTATATTTTCAAAACTAACTTATAAATTTAAAATTTCCAAAACATATAATTTTTAAAAATCTAAATTTACACATATAAAAAAAATAACATTTATATATTATATTTTAAAAATCAATATTTATTAAAACCCATATTTTTTTTCAAAACTTTGGAAATCATTTTCAAAATATAGACCAACGGTGTCCGTATATAATTTTGTATCCTATGGTGAAGTGATATGGATATTTATCATTTCAATCCACAATCCAAATATCTACGAGTATATATCATTTCAACCCGCAATCCCAAAATTCAAAATCAATGAAAATCGCTTGGGTTTATCATTTCAACCCATAACGATTTTCCCGTAATCTACAAGATCGTTTGGGTATGTATCATTTTAACCCATGGGGAATTTCCAAACTAACAGGGAACTAGAGTGAGAACAAATACGATAATAAAATAACATATCAACAACAGACATATATCATCAGTAACAAATTTTAATATAATATATACAACTGGTTATGGTGTCATATGTCATAGGTAAACAATTGCAGATAATGGCATATCATATTTAACAATTAAATAACTTAACAATACAAATTTAATAGCACATTTCAATCATCATTTCATATGAATTAAATTATCTAAATATAAGAATGTTAATCGTGAGTGATTTCTCACCTTTCGAGGTTATGAAGATGATAAAACAAATAGGCTACGAATTGAATCACATACTCTACGACAAATCCAAAGCAAAGCAAAGCGAAGCTGGCATGATATTGGACGCGATGGATCCGATGAACAAATATATATAGCTATATATTTTAAAATCTAAAATTTAAAAAACGTATTTAAAATAAAATCTTTATAATATATATATATATATTTGAAAATCAAAATCTTTATATATATATATATATATCAAATCATTATTTCTTAAACACATCAAATAAAATCAAAATATCTATATACATATTTTTTAAAATCTATATACATTTAAAAATCAAAATATCTACATATATAATATATATTAAAACACGAGCACATCAGTTAAGTTCTAACATGTATAATAATTTGTATATGCAACATATAAACTTCAAATATACATTCAACATATATTCAATATTTATATACACTGACATATATAAAATTTTCTATTATAAAATAAGGAGAAGGCTGAACTAGGTTTGAGAGAGGCAGGAGCTGCATACGGTAGTAGAAGGCGGGGTGATGAGGTTGACGGTGTTGCTAGGCTGATAGTGGTGGGGTCAGGTGAGAAAAGAGTGGCTCTACTTGCCAATCGGAGGTTGGAAGTGGGAAAGGTGGCTAACAAAGCAGGTGAAGAAGCTGGAGGAAGGGCCGATCTCGGCCTTGGCTACTGCTGGCCGTGGAGTAGTAAGTAACAAGGCGAGGAGAGGAGCAGAAATGGCTCGGCTGACAAAGTGGTCGGAGGCAGATGAGGTTCGGTAGATGGCTGATGCAGGGTCGGTTAGGCTGAGGATCTACGGTGGAGGAGCATTATCTGATGGGGAGGCTGATGGATGTACGGGTGGTGGCGTGTTGTAAGGTGGCTGCGCCCACGGAGGTTGGTAATGGATCAGGCGGTAGTGGCTGATCTATGCGGGGCAGTGTGCTTCTTTGTGGATGGGTTTGTGGCGTCACATCAGGAAGAGGGAGGGGTAGAGCTTCGGTGATGAAGTGGAGTGACTAGCGGCTGTTGGTGGTTGGGTTATGGAGGTTGATGGTGATGTGTGGCACGAGCGGGTGGTGATGAAAGTAGGAGATGGAAGGCACATCCATGGAAGAAGAATGGTAAGCACGAACAAATTTAAATAAAAGAAGCATGCTAAACTTTCAACATATATATACTTTTATATATTAGTCTATTATTTTATTTTTCTAAATAGATTAGCACAGACGAAATTGAAAGAGGAGAAAGAAATGGAGGAAGAGAAATGAACCAGAGAATCAAATGAACAGATATGTTGAAACAAATATATTGAAGTATAAGGAATAGTTAAAGTCAAAAATTAAATTCAAGAAATATAAATAACAGATGGCTGTTTGAATTCAACCGATAGATAGATGAAAGACCACATGGAGACAAAAAGGCTTAAATGGGTACCGATATGGCTAACCATTACGCAGATTTCGCCACGTATCGGATGTCGAAACACACAAATGAATATTCCATAGAGATCAGCACGATGAGATGAACAGAATGGTAGATAGATATCAGCGATATGATCATCGTATCAAAAATCGATTTTTCGCTGCCAGAAATGCTGCTCAAATGCCGAAAATAAGATAAACGGAGCTAGAGCAGTCCAAATTTGGCGAAATGAATTATGACGTCTCACTCAGAAAATGATTTAAAATTTTATTATATTAAATATTCAGTTTTTGAAAATAATTTATTTTCATCAAATTAACTGATTTTATATTGAAATTGAAAATTACACAACAGAACCAACTTTCATATTTTCCAATGAAAATCTGACACTTGCTATGTTTAAATAGACGCACACTAAATATCAATTTTTCACTTTAAAATTTTATTGTTAAATTTTCATGAAAATTTCTGTGGATTACGTTATAAAAACCGTTAAAATCTACGGGTCATTACATGACCCAAGAATGCTGAGCCCTATGTTATTGCCGATTTATAGTGTACAATAAGCTATGTTTTGAGAGAAGATTGATATCCATATGTTATAGGAAGTGGTTAAGTTCCCTAGGGATAGAAGGAAGAGTATTTTCATTTTGGAAGGAATAAGAGATTTTAGTAAGGAAATGAGATTTCCAAGGTTTAGGAAGGGTATTCCTAGGGTAGTAAGAAGAAAATCTACTTTATGCCTAGCCCAATAAAATGTAACTTTTGGAATTGAAAAGTTGAAAAATATAATTGTTAATATGTTTGAGGAAGTAAATATTGGGTTTTGAAAAAAAAGTGGTATGGAATTTAAATTGGTTTTTATATGATGTAAATTTTGTTAAAAGTGAACTTCTTTTTAAGGAATTATAGAGCATGTATAGCTCGCTAGTTTCTTTGTATGTAAACAAAGATTTTAAATATAAAAACCTAAAGTGTGTTAAGTATCAAAAACGTAGGTTACAAAATTTATTGTTGTAATAGATGTTTTCATGAAAAATAAAGGAAGCATAGACTATGACACTATTGTTATTGTAGGTGACTCCCAAAGGAAATGTTTTACATAACATATAAGATTTATTAATATTTATTTTAATTGAATCCATATACTAGTATTTTTGGGATGTAGTAACGATGTTTTACGCAACATCTGTTTTGACCCAAATAAAAAAATGCGTTTTGAAGACAATTTCTAAGTATAGAAATAAAGTGGTTTGTAAGTACACTTATTATTTAAATATGTATATGGAAATGTTTTCTAGTTATGAAAATATTAAAACAGTTTTAAAAATCAGTTCTTCTAAAAAAAGATGTAAGTTAAATAGTAGGAAATTAATAAATTTCGTAGGAAATGTCTATTGTAAGTGAATATATATTAAACAGACTTTAATCTATTGGAATGAAATGAATAATGATATAATTTTCTGTGAAACCAAATCACAAATAAAGATGTTTTGTGCAAGTTATAAGGAATACGTGAAAGAGATGTACAAGGTTTGGAAAGCATCATATTTTTTATAGCCTATTTTGATAAATAATAAAATAAGTTTCTTGTAATTTCACATAAACATGAAATCCTCTTTTAAAGGATTCATAGAAGATTTTAGCGTTAATGGTTTCTCATAAGAGAAAGTAGTTCCAATACATTAAGGTATAAAACCATTAGGTGTAATAAGAAGTGTAATAATCAGAGACAGTGTTAATTAGGAGAGATATTATAGAGAACCTTAATAGGAAAGCTAAGCAATGGAAATTTCATATTTTTCCATTGGTTATGCGCATTGGTTGCTTGCCTTTGTAGAAAGTCCCCATTTGTAGTAAGTTAGAAACTCTTCCAAGGTTAGGTAATTGGAAGAGTATGAAAGTTAAGGGATTTTTGATAAAATAATTGTTCTTATCTACTCCAGTTCTCATAAATTTGAAAATCTATGAAAAGAAGATGTTTTGAAAACATGCGAGGACATTTTTGGAAGTCAATTTTGTTTAAGGACAAGCAAGCATATTTTAAAGAAAATCGGTCTGGTGAAAAAGTAAATTAGTTTTTGGAAGAGAAAAATATAGTAAACAGTTAAATTTAAAAATCCAATTTTTTTATGGAAAGCTGTAAAGGTCTTTAAAAGGAAAAGAGGAATAAGTTTTGAACTTGGAATTTGTAAGTTTTCCCCTCTAGGTTTGGGGAATAATTTAAATTCAAAGAGCTGTAAAGATGCAAGTCTAGAAAGATAAAATGTTAAGTAACCAAGTACCTTTGAATTTAATAGAAACTTCAAAGTAATACTTTTAAAGGCAATAATTTTGGGATTTGATGTTTCAAACATTTAGAAGCTTTAATTTTTGAAATGAAATGATAAATACCAAACCAAACTTTTAAATATGGAGTAGATAGGAATCATTTCCTAGGTGTGACGGGAAAAGTGTTAGGCTATGTAGTAGATAGCAGTGATTACTTTTAGTAGTAATAATAAAAGTCCCCGTAAAGTGTATAGGACACTAGTGAGAACCTAGGAATGTTGCTTCATGTGTGTAGACTATAGAAGAATAGTGAAGTGATATTAGTAAGATAGTTAGACACGCGTGTTGGGATAGGTAGACCTTAGTTGGGGAAAAATGAAAGGTAAAGAGAAAATTTCTCCAAGCTTAGTTGCCTTTTTAGATAGAGACTGCATAGATTGGAATCCTTATTAGTTGCAGTAAATGAGACTTGGTTATTCCATTTTGAGTATGGAATGGAAGAGATCAATAGATCTTATTTAACACAGCGTAAGTTAGTAACGAGTAATAGGCGGTAGGAGGAGCATATGAGTTACTTGGATTCCTATAGTAGGACCTTTCTGTGTCAGGGTGGACATGGTCCTAGGCCTCTTAGCCCTAGATGATAGCTGTGTTTAGCTGCTATATTTACCTATCTTGTATCACTTTGTAATAGGACTTGTTTTCTCTTTTAGTTATGAGATTGTACTCTTATGTAAGCATTTAGTTCCTATTGTAGTACATCAGTGATGATTAGTCTGATGCTTTTTCTCTATGTTTTCGTAATGTTCACAAGAAGAGAATTAAAACATAGAACGTAAATAATAAAAGAAAAGTAAAAGCAGATAAAAGTAGCTAAAAGAAAAACAGTAAAATTTAAAGAAAGCGACAGAAACGTCAACAGAAAAATTTGAAAAGAAAAGTTTTTCTTATGTAAACCGTGCTTGGAAAAAATAGAGATTTTTGTAGAATAGCGGCATAAGTTTCAAGTATGGAGAAAGAGGTGGTCAAAAGTAAAACGGTAAATGTGAGGTTCTCCGTTTTCTACCTTCTTTCTGGCATAAGAAATCGAGTTTGGAAAAAATTCAATTTTTCTAAAATTCGAATATTAAAAGTTGTGTGGTAGGATTTGGATGTAAAATTCGTTGAACTACACCCCTATTCAGTAGGAGTGTGGGAAAAATTGGATTCAGAAGATTGCATTCATATAAAAATAGCAAGAATATTTAGGATGTGTGCATCATATTTTAAAAAGGAGTTTCTAGAGAAGAAAAGCATTCATATAGGAGGTACCGCTTAGAAATTCATGTACATGCATATATTTTATGTCTAATGACACTTTGCACAAGGACACAGATGGTCGCAAAATTGGATGTACACAAAATGGCTGTGATTGATGCGAGGAATTACATAATTTTACCCTTGTCGAATTTCGGGGATGAAATTTCCTAAAGGGTGGGAGAATGTAACACCGCACATTTTTAGATAATTAAATAATCAAATAACGATGAACAGTGAAAAAAAGCATTTTTGGAATTGCAAGAATATGGCCTCGAAACTTATACCATTGTGTTCGTGGCGATTTTCTAATCAATTTCCATATATAACTTGTCGAAATCCGAGTTAATATGAAGAAGTTACGAGAGAAAAAGAAATCAGAATTATATAAATTAAACTGAAAAAAAGGAGTAAGACTCTACGGGTCCACCCATAGGTCGACCCGCAAAACACGGGGGTCGACCCGCATTTTTCCCTGGATGAGAAATCGTCCAGGGACGTGCCGAAGTTATATAATTCGATTTTTGTGCGATCTGAAGCGTTGTTTTCTGGATCCAACGATTCACAGCGAGCCCGTGACCTGGTGGCACCAGATTCAATCCAAAAATCCAACGGTTTGAGATTCCCAAACTCCACTTTTAATAGAACCCAAGGCCTAGCTATTTTCTCACAATTAGATTTCTCCCAATTGGGTTCATTGCCTGAGGCTGAACTCTAAATAGAGAATATTTCTAGGGAGAATATCTTTTTAATAAAAATATTAGACGCCTTAGAAGGGGATCCAGGAAGGCCATGGAGTAAAGCTAAGTATGACAGGTGAGTGGATTTAAATTATATATCTTTTATGTTTATGATATATATTATCGTTAGATTCCCGTTAAATATTTTAATTCAGCATTTGAACTAATTTCAGTAATTAGTTCTACTAGTTAGTTATGTTGAAACTGTAAATTTTATAAGAGAAGTGTACTTATATTTAAATGTTATTTATATAGAAAAAGAAAGGAAGCCAATTAAATGTAAGTAATATTAGGCTTAAAAGTTGTAAAGAAAGGCATAAGCCTAAAAGTGAGAGATTTATAGTAAATTATGTTATAATGGGAGAAATGTATTAAAAAGGGGAAAATTTAATAACTTGATTTGGAAGTTAGTGATAGATTAGTTAGTTGGTTTAAAAAAGGGAATACATCTCCATAGTTTAATATTGTAAGAATGACGATAAACGTAATTGCAAGAATAAAAGCAAGAAAAGTGGAATTAGTGCAAAATAGACATTATTGTATTTTGCATTACCCAAAAATTAAAGAAACAATAAAAGAAATATCTTGCAGTTACGAGTTATTGTTTATAGCATTATTTAATATTAAAATATGGAAATGGATTTTTAGCATAGTTTTTGTAACCAACCAAATAGAATAGAACTACTTTCCAGAATAAAAGAGAATAACGTGAAGCGTTAAAGAAATTAAAGAAGAAGAAATAATCAAGTTAATTATTTGACAAGACTTGAAAGAATAAAAAGAAAATGTGACTAGATCTGCATTTATTGTGTAGATAGTAGAGTAAAAAAAGTAAAGCAGCTATTATGATAAGTAATTTGTGACAGTTGGACGTAGTCCCAAGCTAAGACTGTCATATAATATAAGAGAACAAGAGAGAATCTAGTATCATAATAAAAGAAGACAGACTAGAATAGAAAAGAGACACTTGCAATTACATTTATAACATATAGGTTATAAAAGAAAGAAAAGAATATAGAAGTGACAATTGCAAGTATAATTGGAACACGTAGGTTATTATTAAAAAAGAAAGAAATAGAAGAGGCTTATTTTTATCAAACTTAGATCTTGGATTAAGTTAGTAAGCAAGAAAAATAGCAGTGGCATGTACCGGCAACATTCCCTTTCAGGTCAGGACTGATGGTCTCACACGTGGGTGGGGTTGGGCATGTTGATTAGGGTAAATAAGTAGCCAACATAATAAGAAAAGTAAACTAAACGCATAATACAAGATTAGACGTATGGTCTAATAAAATGGTAAGGTGCGTTTGGAGTAGCCCAAGAGAATCTGGATATAGAGACTAACGAAGCAGTTCATCGTAGATTTTTAGTATAGAAAGAGCACGTCCAACTTAGTTATTTTAGGCTAGAAGGAAGTACGAGACTTCAACGGGACGTGAGGATACTCTAGGATGGCCCTCTGGGGTAGGCCTAACGAAGCTGCACCTCCGAAGGCAAGTCTGTAGGTGTGCCATCAAGAGAATATGTCTTGACTGCTTTTGAATTGCAGGCCTAACGAAGCGGACCTTTGTAGGCAGTCAAAAGGTTGATGATGGAGTAGGATATTCGTATGACACCGTACTCTAGTTTGTGAGTAGGTTATAGTGGGCAGGACCCAAAAGATAGTCGCATGCGGAGATCAACAATCATTTGTCAGAGCGAGTTCGGGAAAGACTAGAGTTAAACCAACAGGACAATGATTCTTTCACTACCGAGACATTGGATGAGGGGCACAACCAATTGGATGTTAGATTGTTTGCAGTAGGGCACAACCACTTATCTCTTAAAAGGACTTTCGATTAGTTGAGGGGGGGGGGGGTTGCGTAGGGCCATAGCCACGATGAGAAAAGAGACAGACCAAGCAGAATATCTGTATTGTAAGCCTAATGAAGCGGACCTTTAAAGATATAGAAAATCCCCGACTGAGTTCTGTACAAGGTAGACTTTGTTGGCGATGCTTAGGGAGTAGACAGAACGATTACGTGTAGTCCTCAATGTACGCACTAGGTGGTACATTGTGGATGTCCGAGCACTAGTATAAGCTAGTGTGGATGCAGTTTCACGTTAGACGATGTAACATCTGTATTGTAGGCCTCATGAAGCTGTTCTTTACAGATGTAGTTGCAATACGCTCTAGTAGCAAGACGATAGAGTCCTTTTCGAGGAGGATGCAGGAGGTACTATGGGTAGTACCTACGGACCGATGCGGTCTTTGTGCATGTAGCTACACACACAGATATATATATATATATATATATATATATTGGTTATTAGGTCTTAATCTACTGGGGAGTAGATGGGTACGATTCACGCATAGAGGCGAGAGTATTATAAACCAAATAAACCGAATATAACAGAAAATGAAAATAGAACGGTATATGTAGAATTATGCTTAAAAGTGTATAATTTGTTCATTCACCAGAACCTTAATTCCGACCCCCTCCTCATTCATCCCACAGGTTAGGTAGATGGCAGAGACTTTCCAGCTTTCTGACACTTATTTAGATAGTGTTATTATCTTGGTGAGTATTTACTTACTATTATATTTTAGTCAGTTCCGCTTTGAGATATTTATTTGAGCTTTGAAATATTTATCTTTACCTATTTGTAGGATACCAGATACCCAACTCGGGCATTAATGGGCTTGGATTTTAGCATTTTTTCGAAAAATCCGGACCCACTGGGATTCGGGTTGTTAAAATTTGACTTTGCAACGGTTTCCATGGTCGTCGATGGCTTTATTTTTGATGGTTTTTGATGGCTATATTTATCTTTTTCAACCTTTTTAAAAATAAATTAAGTTTAATTTAATTTACTGTCAACATTTAATTTGATATATACATTTTAAAAAGTTTATAATACCGCAGTTTTGTTTCTAACTATTAAAAAGGTTATTTTTATTCGTTATACAATAATCTTTTAACGATTTGATAATTAACTTTAAATTTTAAATGTATTTGACATAATAATTTCATATAAAATAAAATATTTAGTTAAAAATAAATTTGTTGAATCTTATGTCCATCCATGGTACATTGAGCATATGGTCGAAATATGAAAGGAAATTAAATAAGTTTAAGGTATCAAACTTGATTTTCCAAATTTATAGTCGTTCGTCGACATTCAGACGTAAACCTTTTGTTCAAAGGTCAAACGATCTTCAAAAGAGATGAAATTCAAATCATATATACTATATTATGTATTTATCCAATCCGTATAGCTGGATTTAAAAAACATATAGAAAAAAAATTAGACTTCAAACATGTCATTTTCATAGAGGTTGTCTTAACAATACATATCAATTGCTATACAACTCCATGGAAAATGACATATTCTGAGCCTAATTATTTTCCTTTCGTTTTTCCTTTATTCTAGCCATACGGACTAGATAAATATATTATAAAGTATATGTGACCCGAATTTTGTCTCGATTGAAGGTTATTTGGCCTTTAAACGAAAGGTAATTAGTCCGAATGTAGATGAACGACTATAAATTTGAGAATCAAGATTGACACCCTAAATTTATTTACTTTTTTGTCATATTTTTGAAGTAGGTCCAAAATACTTTGGATCGACTTAAGATTCAAAAATATTATTTTTCCACCTAATATTTTCTTTAATACGAATTTGTAATGTTAAATACATTTAAAAATTCATAGTTACTTATGCAATAGTTAAAAAATATATTTAAATTCATAATATAGTTATGCATCATCGATTTCATAGAAGTTGTATAATGGATGGACTGAAAGTTGCATAGATTGATCATTTGGTTTGATTTTCAATAAAGTCAAATTTCGAATTACACAACAAAAGGTTATCGAAAACACTAATTTAATTCACCACAAACAATCACAAAATTGCAGAATTGAATAAAAATATCTTGTTTAATTTTTAGGAAATAAATCAGTATTTTTAAACAAATTTCAAACTTCTATAAATAATAAGTTAAAATAATGTGATAAATTAAATTAATTAAGATAGCTAGCCCTCGGAAACTGTCAAAACCCATATGACGAGGTCGTTGGAAGTTTCCGTTGGAATTCCTGTTGCTCCTTGTAGTGAAAGTCAATAAAATGTATTTATCTGCGCTTGAAAGTCATGTATCGAGCTTACTAATGTTGGTGTCACGGAGGAGTGAGCTACATATGTATTAGATAATAAAATGAATTGGGTAGGTGTCTTTTACTCTCTTTACCATACACAACCCCTGCACCATCGAACTCAAATAGAGTTGGTCTAAGAGTTCTGGTAGCCAAAGCTAGTTGTAGGTCAAGGCCCTATTATATGCACTAATTAGATTAGTAATATTAAAGCATCAAAGTTGTTTGTATATGATATATATAACAATTGAAGTAAAAAAACAACTGTCTTGGTAATAATACTTAAAGTCATATAACAGTTCAAAAGAAAATTATTTTTTAGTAACTGGTTTGTGTTAGAAACGTTAATCATTAAATTTCAAAGCAAAGAGCTTATTTACCATGAATCCTTGCATTCAAATCATATTATTAAAATTCATAACATAAAGTTAGTTTAAAACAATGATAAAAAAGTTTACCCTCTTATGCAAAATTATGATTTCTGTAATTGATATGATGTTCAATTCTTTCCTTTTAATTTCTTTCAATGCTAGTAATGTAGAAAATTATGAATTTGTGAGATTTCTGAAAGTTGTGATTTTTAAGTTTAGCAATATGTATTGAAGAAATAGAGGATGAATTATGCCTATTTTCTTTGCACCTAGCATCCACTTTTACTTTCATACAAGTGTTTTGTTGGTGTCTACCATAAATTTTTACACCTTGGTTTTAATTTTTTTTCTATTTTGGTGCTATAATGTGAAATGAGCACAAAGCAATGGTTTTAGTGGATTTATCCAATAGCCACCCATGAACTCAAATGATGAAATATGCATGAACATGACCCTGGCACGTGCATAATTAGTCGTATGCACAATGCCACTCTCGCCAGTCTAGAATTTTCTTTCATGATGTGATATCCTACCCTAGCCTTGGTAGTCCAATCATTTATATTTACAACCCTCGGAACCAACCAACTTTATCACTCTTTCGCAACTCAATAATGTACCTTTCACAACAGCAGGCTCATCTAGTCTCCCTGATGAGATGCAAGCAGCCCCTCCTCACTAAATTACCATGTTCTACCCCTTCATCTAAAGCACCTACATTTTCTCCCATAGACGTATCCTTACTTACTCCTACTGCTTCTAAATCTAGAGGTAGAAAACAAATAGATCTTTCCTAATTCTTGAACACATGGCCCATTCTGCACTAGAAAAAAATCTAATGCTGCCAAAACCATCACCTCAATATCATATTTAACATACTATTTTAGAATACTCGGGAAATTGGTAATGGTGCCACTATAAGTAGACTCAAAATAATCTTCAAAAAAAGAACAACATTAGTGCTATTGCTATTCAAGAACCCCTCATTGACTCTCACAACTTAGGATCTCTAATTAAAAAAAATTCAACTTTTACAAGGGTGTAGCTAAATGTAGCTATAAAGTTTGGATATTGTGGAAATACTATTAGGGAACGTCTACCATCCTAGACTCAGACCACGTTGTCTCCCTATCTCTTAATATCCCCTAATTGTTAGCCCTCCTCAACATTTTACTTGTGTATATGCCAATGGAATTCTATAGACAAAAGAGGTCTATGGAAGGATATTATATTTCTACCATCACTTGGCTATCACACATGGGCCATTGGCGGTGACTTCAGCATCATTGCTCATGACGATGAAAAGGTTGGAGGTATACTCACTATTACACTAAATTTTCTCTAATAAACATATGTAACGTAGGTCGACAAAATGAGCACAGATAGTTCTCCACATCTGAAAGAAGAAAGAAAAAAGGGGAACTCAGTCACCATATCACTAAAAGGAGGAAGCTACACAAAGCTAGACCCCCCAAACCCAACAAACTACACTCAGAGACAATCGAACGAATATGCAATCTATACATAATCAACAACGTATCAAAGACTGCAAACGTTACAACGGCTAAATTAAATCAAAAAAAGACTACGCAATGTCTATAGGCAAATTGCATTGATACTATAGCCACATACAGTGGGAAGAAAATAAGGAAGCTATCCCTTCAAAAAAGTGGCCAAGTAAGTGTTGTCTATAAGTGAAAGCAAATCAAGAAATTCATTTACCAGCAGAAGGAAAAATCGGCGCTAATGCTCCTGTGTGACTGCAATACCTCCTCTAACTCAACTTCACTCGAAGGCTATGCCACCATCCTGTCTAAATTATCGCCCCTCTAAAGATTGCACCGTCATTTATTTACAAGTCAGCTTCACCATTTTCTCAAAATCAATGCCCCCACCTCATAAATATCTGCTTCATCTTGTTGGGACTAGGGCCGATAATATCTTGAGATCCATGTTGTTATCTCCTCGAAGCTTGTATATCTTCAATATGGATCAACACAAACACTAAATAAGGATTTCATCACTACGTTCAAGAGAAACTATACTAACTAAGAACAAAAACATAAGTCACAACATCATAAGCTAGCGAAGTGCGGTCTTTAGGGTGTACCCAGAGGTTAATCTCCCAAAAGCCTTCAACCAAACCTTCCATCCTAAAGAATTTTCCCTCGCTTTCATCCATATTAGCAATCGATGCACAAATCATCAAGCTACGCAATTAAAGACATATGAAGAGATCGAATGGCAGTGGAGCAATGAAAAATTAAGCAATCAGTAATCCATGTGATATAATAGCACTACAAATTAAAGGTTATTGTAGCAAGGAAAGGGGCTTTTGGAACATTCTCTGAATTCTAAACTAATTATACTTATACTCTCTCTACCATTACAAAAGTTTGTCCTTGAAAGAAATATATAAGCAAAGATTTGACCCATGGACGTAGGATTCTTCGAAATTCAGACCATGTAAAATTTTGCATCCTTTACTATTTTGCTGTTTACTTGCACCTTTTAGTATTATATTCTTTTTTATTTTGACCTTAATTGTTGATAAATTGGACTTGAAATTTTAACGAATAGTTAGAGTGCAACTTCATAATTGTATAAGTATACAACGACATAATTACTACCTTAAGGAAAATTTAACATTTCTTAAATTTGTTACTTCCATATTACGAAAAACGTTCAATACCGTAATTGCTTATAATTAACTTGGTGTTGTGAGACAAAAAATCTCATTAACATTTTTGGTGCAAGAAGGAGGGCACATCCCCCAATAAACCATAATCAAATTTCCACTTACTCAATCCCTACACTTTGCTTGGAAATTCAAATATTGCAGCCTGAGAACTCAATAACCGCTCCTTAATAAAAAGATGAACACTTAGCCGTGAAGCTAGGAAATAAACACTTCACTTCCTCATCCAAACTTCCCGGTCTACCATAAAAATAGTCACTGACCATGTCCTCGACACCCTTACTACCTTTGTTGCCCAAATCAACTGAAGGATAGCCATTATTGAGATGCTGGCTACCCAAATCCAACTAGACCATCTAATTCTCATAGTTCCATAGCTCACCACCAGCATCTACCTACTGCAAAACAAGTGCAAGCAGGGAAGAAACACGACACTCTCGAACGGTGATGCTGGACTACATAGCTTGAGACTAAGAGCAAGGAATAAGGCCACAATAAATCAAAATATCTAGGGAAAATTAGCAAATTTCAATCCATTGTTGCTAGAAAAGAATAAAAACCAAACTACACAAGACATGAATGAAGCTAGCTCAGCTTATAAATGTGGCTCATCACATGTAAATAAGGAAGACAATACGAGAGCTTAAAGCCCGTATAGAGCAGTTAGCTAGGATATGCCAATGGAGCGATAATCAGGGAAGGAGGGAAGAGTGTTCATCCCTATTTGGTGAGGCAATTATAGAGGAGGACTTTCCTGCTAGCTTCAGGGCACTAACCATCGAAAAATACCATGGGTTGTCATACTCGGATGACATCTGTTTACATTTAAATGTTATATGGACATCTTGAGGGTTGGGAGACCGGCTTGCTATATGTTGTTGCCTATATATCTTGTAGGAGCAGCCTTCATATGGTTTTGAAGCTATTCGCGAGATGAAATCCATTCCTGGGCGCAGTTATCTATAGATTTCCATAGGCAGTTCCATGCAAGACCTTATCCTTAGTTAAGTAGAGGGACGATGAAAGCTTATGCAAATTAATGGCAGCCCATTTTGAAATAAGAAGAAACACGGACATATGGGATAAAAACAGCGGAAAACCATGTAAAAGTATAAAAGCTTACTACGTCAGGGCTAGTGGGTGCATATATATTGAAAAGGCAATAGCCACTGGGAGGAATATCTATTAAAAAGATTGCATCAGCAAACAACGATAGAAAGCGGGGAGGGAGGGAAGGAATATACAAAAACCCCTGCAAAAGGCAAAGAGAATTTAATTTTACGACAAAATCCTTACTTACTCATACTCCGGGCTAAATCTATGAACTGACCAGAAAGAATTAGCATATAAATAATGGAACGAATTAAACAGAATAAAGGCAGGGCATATTGCAAGTTCCATCAAGTGAACGAGCACTATATAGATAACTGTTGACATTTGAAGGATGTAATTGAAAATCTCCATCTGAAAGTTATTTGGAAACGTACCAAAAAGACACTCCAATTAGTCCTACGTAGAACAAGTCTCCTGATCCTCATAAAGATCTGGTGGGAATTCCCAATACCCTCATTGCTTGTATTCATGGGTGACCCCTCCTAGCAGGCCAAAGCAAAAAGGCATAGAAGTATGTGCAGGAAGCTCATACTGAATAACAAACTTTGTTCTACATCAAGGGAAGCCAATACTAGATATCATTGCTTCTGCGGACTCGGTTGGGGTCATATTCCCACATCAAGACCCCCTAGTTATAACGGTGCAAATCCTCAACTGCACAATGATGAAAGTTTTTGTAGATTCTGGGAGCTCCGTGGAAGTTATCTTCGAAATAGCATATGACAGAATAAGACTTCCAACCGAGAAACCAAGGTCGGAGCCAATATATGGCTTCAACAATATAACATCCATCCTAGTAGGAACGATGCGACTTCTTATCACCGTGTTAGCTGCACCATTGCATAAATCTATTTGCATGGGCTTCCTGATTATAGATCAATAGTTTCCACACAATGCTTTTCTAAGAAGACCCACGTTAATAGAGATAGGAGTGGTCATCTCTAGAAAGATTTGCTTATGAAGTTTCATACCTCCGTAGGAATTGGAAGTGTGAGGGGAGAGCAGTTATTACTAGGGAATTATATAATGTAACCTTGAATCCTAGCAATAAAAGTGTTCGAATTATACTATGGTGTCCTTTGATTTATATAAAAAATGCAAATAGTCTAGTTCACAGAACTATATTAGAACTAAGTACCAAAGCAACTATTGAAATAGGTCATATCACGACCATAATATTTGCAAGAAAGGCTAAAAGATATTATTTGCATATAGTTGGAAAAGATGAGTACAATTCCATTTTCTCACAGGCTCTATCGCATACCTCATCACTTCGAAAGGGTAAAGTCTCGTCATAACCCCAAGGAATAGAAGATGAAGTGGATCCTCGCTGGGAATGAAAAAAAAGGACTAGAGTCAGTGGATGATTTGGAGAGCATTGAAATAGATCCTTTAAACTCAACCAAAGTCGTGAAGATAAGAAAAAATTTAAGAGGTAAACGACGTGCCAAATTAGTCAGTTTCTTGAAGAAATCCCAAGATGTCTTCGCTTAGAGCCATTCACATGTGAAAGGTGTCGACCCCATGATAATTTGTCATTCTCTAAATATAGATCCCGATGCACATCCAATTAGGCAAAAGCGGTTCACCCTAGGAGAGATACGAGGACCTACATAAAGAAATCAAGAAACTAAAAGGAAAATAGATTAATTCAAGAAATGTACTACCAGAAGTGGATTGCAAATCCGGTTCTGGTGAAAAAATCCAATGGAAAGTGGTTGCATATACTTCATTAATCTCAACAGAACCTGTCCAAAAGATAGCTTTCCATTACCATGAATAGATTACTTTGTCAATGTAACCAACAGGCACGAATTACTGACCTTCATGGACACATACTTCGAATATAATAAAATAGCCATGTTCGAACCAGATTAAGAACATACGAGCTTGATTATCGATAATGGGCTATATAGTTATAAGATGATGTCATTCGGATTGAAGAACGCAGGGGAAACATATCAACGGTTAGTTAACATGATGTTCAAAGACTAAATTGGTAAGAGTGTCGAAGTTTACATTGATGGCATGTTAGTCTAGTTTAAACTTCTTCAACCCATGTACAAGATTTAGAGGAAACCTTCGTGACCTTAAGGAAGTACGGGATGAAGTTGAATCCCTTGAAGTGTACTTTTGCAATCCAATTAAGCAAGTTTTTAGGATATATTATGAGCGCTAGAGGAATATAAGTCAACCCAAAAAAGATTGAAGCTGTTAGGAAAATGAGGATCCCAACAAAGCCAAAAGACATAATGAGCTTGAATAGGAAACTAGCAGCTCCGAGAAGATTTATTTATAAGACCATAAACAATTGTATTCCTTTCTTTGATCAAGTAAGAAAGATCAGGAATTTCGAGTGGATGAAAGAGTGCAAGGTAGCTTTTGAGGTATTAAAAAACCATCTGGCCAAACCCCCTATACTTCCAAAATCGATCCCAAGTGAGCATCTATTTGCATACTTAACTATAACAAACTAGGCTATGAGTGCACAGTAGTTCGAGAAGAAGCAGGTATACAAAAACCAATATACTTCACTAGCAAGCACCTAAGTAGAGTCGAATTAAACTATTCCATGATAGAGAATCTTGCTTACAATTTACCGCTTACAGCATGAAAGCTGGGGTTATATTTCCAGAGGCACCCCATTAAAATACTAACAAAAAAACACTAAAGCAGATACTGCAAAAGCTCGAAACATCAGTCCGCCTTCTAAATTAGGTCATCCAACCGAGTCAATATGGTATCTCCTACTACCCATGCAGTGCCATCAAAGGTCAGGGTTTAACTGATTTCATTGTGAAATGTACTGTCCCAACAACGCAGTCGAGCAATGAAACTATAAACTAATCGCAAATTAGGAAACTTTATGTAGCTGAGCCCTCAAATAAGCAAGGGGTAGGAATAGGATACATGCTCATTACCTTTGATAAGAAAAAGCTATATATGGAAGTATAACTAGAATTCAAAGCCACAAATAACATTGTGCAATATGAAGCAATTATTGCTAGGCTAAAAATGGCATAGTTAATGAAAGTAACTCACATTGAAATTCATAGTGATTCACAGCTTCTTGTAAATCAAGTACATGGAAGTTACCAAGCCAAAGAACCCACTCTTATCGAATATGTGGAGTTGTCCAAGAAGTTGCTAGCCCAGTTTGAGCAGTTTGATATAGAGCAAATCGCCATAGAGAATTCTTCCATAGATTCCTTAGCTAAGTTGGCAAGCACTAAGGTTGCGCAAGAAATGAAATCAGTCCCTATAGGACACTTGGTTGAACCATGTATTTCTAAAATGCAATAGATTCTAGTACTAACACGAGCCCAATGAGTAAGTCACCAGGAGGATGTAGATCAAGGAGAAGTAGGTGGGACGCATAGTGATCATGCCCCATAAATGATAAACCAACAAGAAATAGAATCATGGATGAGTCCCATCGAACTCTTCCTACTAGAACGAACCTTGCCAACTGATAGAAATGCAGCAAGGAAAATCGGATATTGGGCTACTTGCTTTACATTCTTTGATGGAATACTTTACAAGAGGGGATATTCGACTCCCTATCTAAGATGTGTAACAAAAGAGGTATGAGTAAGAGTCATGAGATAATTTCATGAGGGATACTGTGGAGATCATTCGAGGGAGGCAAAGTTATCCAAAAAGATATTAAGATGAGGATATTTCTAGCCAACCACATTAGTCGATGCGTTGGAGTTTTTTCGACGATGTGAGAAATGCCAGAGGTTTGCTGGTGTCTCGAGCCAGCCATCACATGAACTCACCCCTATAACCAACCCTTAGCCATTGGACATATGGGGAATCGATTTGATAGGACCCCTTCGATCTCAAATGGAGGCACAAGGTTCATAGTAGTGGTTGTAGATTACTTTACCAATTGAGTAGAAGCTGAGCCTATGGCAACATAACTTCTAAGAAGATAGTCACTTTTATTGTTAGAATAATTGTCACATGGTTTGGGATCCCCATAAGATCTCCAACAATGGAACATTGTACGAGAGCAAGGATTTCTCAGATCTGTGTGAGAAAAATGGCGTCATCAAAAGTTTCTCCTTGGTGGATCACTCATAAGCTAACAAACAAGTCAAAGCAGCGAATAAATTAATAAAGAAGTTGCTAAAGAAAAGGCTTGCAAAGGCCAAAGGAAAATGTGTGAAGGAGCTGCCTCTGGTTTTATGGGCATATAGAGCATCCACTAAATCCCCTACTAGGCATACCCCCATTTTCTTTAACATATGGTTACGAGGCCATATTATTAGTAGAGGTGGATATACCCACACGCCGGCGATTATCATATATGGTGGAAGAGAAATCACTCCTAAAAGAAGCCGCATTGGACTTCGTACAAGAAAGAAGAGATAAGGCGAAAACCAGGTCTGTAGTTTACAGGTAGAGAATGACTAGAACATATAACGAGAGACTCAAAGAAAGGAAATTCTACAAGGGAGATCTAGTCCTATGGAGAATAATGGCTAATAAAAAGGATCAAATGGAAGGAATGCTCAGACCAAATTTGGATGGACCTTTGGTAGTTGCGGAGACACTCTTGGATGGTGCATACCGTCTATCCAGACCAGATAAGAATTTGATTCAAGGACATGAAACTCCGAGAATCTCCGATCATATTTTGTTTAACATTTCTTTTCTTGTAATAAAGTAAAATGTATTGAAATATGATTGAACTAAGTTAATAAATACTAAACTGGATGTAGGGATATTGGATGGCTCGAACTAGTATTAAAATCCACTTGTTAATTGCATTTTCTTACAAAGTTACAGTAAGAGCTATGACCCCACAACTTGGTTTTTCAACCAAAACTTCATTGTATGTAGGGATATTACATTGCCTAAACTAGTATAAAAATCATGTGCATGAAATAAAAGGTTTTAAAAACACGACCTAACTATATAGTTTGAACATAAAACATTTGCACCCCATGTGGGGCACATTAAGCCAAGTGCAGAAAAAAAGAAAAAACTACATTCAGAACTGAGACTAGCGATAGAAAAGGCAGGAAATTAATGTTACTTCATCCTTGTAACTTAGGGTGAGAAATTCATACTATAAGAAGAAAAAGAAAATTCATACAAAGTCTTCAAAGAGCTCAAAAAAGGCATGCATCCTTCTTTCTAATATCATTATAGATTCTTGTTACAAATTATTGCACAATGGAAGATATATACATAGAAAACACCTTAGTCAGAGTCCGACCCCTCGTCTGTTATAAGCTTTCTTCTCTCCCAAGAAGAAGGAACGGTTCGAGACTGGGAAATCTTAGTTATGACAATCGAGGAATGATCAGACACCCCTATAATAGGAAGGCTCGCATCATAGTTCGCACTGGCTAAAGGATTGCCAAGATCCCACTCCCTATAAATGTGGTCAGATCTACTGTATAGAAAACATAGATCTAACTTTAGCATGAAGTAGATGAATTCATCAACTGTGCGCTTCACAGCTATGTCGTGCATAACATGGTTAACTTTCTCTTACTCAAGCTACTCTGCTAACTCTGACTATGTTGCTATAAAAGCTCCAATCGCCAAAGAATGCAAACATGAAGGGATCATAGCAAGAGATTGCACATGGGGATCTGATCCGAGTATCTAGTCCTCCAACTCATTAATTCGTTCAATAGCGACACGTCATACTCACTTTAAATAATCCAAAATGTCTACTTTGGCCTTTTTGGTCTTCTTTGCAAGCAGACCAAATAGTTTGTAGGTGATCGAACAATCCTCAACCTTCACTTCTTTCTTAGAACCTCCAAATCTCTTTTCATAAGAAATCTTCAACTCATTAACCTTTTTTTGATAATAAGCCATGATTTCCTTTTTCCACTAAAGTGCCACCTCGCTATCCAGTTTGGTGGGAGCATTTGGAACTAATCCATGGGGAATGCACCGGGAAGGACCATCGTAGAAGATGATATGCCCTCTTCAGCTAGTCGATGAGGCACTTACTCGTATAGCTCTTTAACAGTTTACTCAAGTCTCTTAATGTTAGCTTCATAACTAACTCGACACAACCCCTCTATAGTAAAAACTCCTCTAGATCCTTTATCTTTACATTTGCAGTATTTAGAACTAAGCATTGCTTAGTTATATAATCATATTGCTTAAGTAAAGCTTGTTTAGAGTCAACCAATTCCTTTGCTAAGTCTCAGAGTTGCTTTTTCATTTACTCCCTTTCCAAGTCCAGAATGAGGATTTCATTATCGACGGCTTCAAACCCTCCACCAACATCGTTGCTTGCCACAAAGACATTGGCTAGGAATGGGTTAGATGTTGATAGAACATCGGTCTGCACACGACATAAAGGATAAAATAATCAATTAAATAATTAAATGGGTATAGTCAAATAAAAGGCAGTTTTATTAAAATAAACAATATTTTATAATATACACTAAGTACAACATCATGGCTACCAATGGCTAAGTCTAACTCTAAACCATTAAGTGGGGGTGCCCTAAAGGAAGCAGTCCAATGTTTAACAAAGACCCCCACTTGCGCATTACTAGGTTGTAAAGTGCATCCCATTTATGAGTAACTCTTGTAATCTTGGATAAAATTCCTAAGATTCCTTCCTTAATTGGATAATGGACATTTCCAGCTCAACTTCTTTCCCATGAACCAAGGCTATGTTTCTTGATAAGCCCTCCACAACTTGCTTTTCAAAACTCTTAATATACACTTTCAGGTATCGAACTAGATTATCTTTTTTGGGTTACTTCACTGAAAGAGACTTATCAATAGTAACAATCCTTACCTCAAAAGAAAAAAGGTAATAATTCTAGTACACAACTATTCCAACATTAAACACCAAATCTACAATCACAGTAACATAAGAAGACGAAATACAAAAAAGCTTGAATTTCTTAATCAGCTACAAAGCCACAATCGAAAACCAACACAATAACAACATGAATGTATCAAAAGTATCATTACAAAATTCCCCTAAAACCCCAGAGAATGACTAGGAAATAACAAAAAATTAGAGTTTAAATATTTACTTCAGTGGAGATGGAAAGGTCACAAGTTAGATCGACTTCAGCATCAAGCGCAGCCTTGCATACTTCCCCATTTTCCGAATTATTTGAATCAATTTGAACAGCTAAGGAACCTGCCACACTGCTCTCCATGACCCACAACCTACTGTACTTCTCTCGGGCAGATTTTTCAATTGCAAGATTGGCTAGAAATTCAAAGCTCACCTCTGTCTTTGAGTCGTCGAGATGCTCCATTGAGAACTATATATTAACTTGTGCATATATATCAAGTAGAGAATGTTGTAAGTAAAACATTCGGAACCTTTGATTGTTTGGACCAGTTTCTTCTTCAATTCCTCCTCCTCCCTCTTCGCTATAACAAGATCATCCTTGGATCTTGTTGCCCGAGCCTTAACCTCCAAATACTTCATTTAAGTCATTGAGCTCCTTCTTGTTCACCTTTGACCTTTTATGCCTAAGTTCAGTTTCCCTCTTTAGCTTTTGAGCTTCCCCCAAAGAAGTTAATCAATACTTGCTCAGTGAATTTAATCCAACGATGCAGCTCTATGGGCAATGCATAGCCCTGTGCGAAACGAACATGCAAATAAGCAATTGTGCAATACACAAAAAACTTCTATCTTTACAAGTGAAATCAAAATATTACATAAGGCAAATTCTTGTGAAGGCTTTGGAATACTTTGGCAGTAGGAGACTCTGTAATCAGAAGAAGCAATGAAGAAAAGGGAGCAGAGTTGAGGATCGAAATATCGTCGATCATGAATCGCCCTATTTGTTAAGCTAAAGTAGAAATGACACCGCCCTCTTGAAGGTGCAAGAAACGTTGAGAAGCATGTAGCATATTGAGTGGAGGCACTACAATAGAACAAAAGGAATTTCAGTAGGAAGAGGAGGAAGGGGAGAACCGTCCATAGATAGCCCTTTTCTAGCCCCAACCCTTTTCTTTTAGTTAGTTTCTTGGGTTTGAATGTGTTTAAGAACTCAGACATATTACTTGCGTAATTTAATCAAGGAAGCCTTTAAAAGATATATAGCATCAAACAATAGATAACCTAGCGAAAAGAGACCATTAAATAGGCACACATAAGAACATACATATACACTAACTCATGTGTACTCACTAACTCATGTATGCTAATGCATTCATACAAATAACTAATATACCATGCGGCACAAAGGTAGTGAAATCGTAAGCAAACACTAAAGGAGGAAAGTGATGATGTGAATCCAGGAAACCATAATTACACAATAATGTTCAGTAAAAACGTTAGAGCCTTTGTGAATATCTTTGTTGAGATTAAGTATGTTGATCCTATGCACTAAAAATGAATCTCATTCCCTATTGAGAAAGTCAAAGCATTTAACTAACAAAACAAAACAAAAGGTAAAAGAGAAGGAAAGAATACACTAGTCAACACAACTTAAAAGTAATAGAAATAACAAAAAACCAAACGATAAAAGAGTGATAGCAATACTAGGAAATCTAAATGAAGGAATAAAACCATCATGATTAGAAATATAGAAAAATTGGTCCGCCCATCTTTGAGTCTTACGAGGAGAAACCAAAAAATGGTTTTTAAGGCTTGAACATAAAAGAAATCATTGCAACCAGTAACAATGTGCTCACAAATCGAGTACAAAAACATCAACTCACGACATGTAAGAGGGGCATTCGAGTGCTTAGCATACAAGATAAAGGTGGACGTGAGCAGGTAATAAGAAATAGGAGACAGTTTGATGGGGGACAAATTGATGGTAGCTAGCCATTCCCTAATGATGTGACATGGAGGGAGATAGAACTCATTTTGGATATGTTCTGATGTAATTGAAACAAATCCTATAGGGGGCATGTTAATACGACCAGAGGAAGTAGGAACCCTAAGTGTAGAATCCCTAAACCTGAAATGGTACAAAATTCTATACGCTTGACCTTCTTCATAGATGGCCGAGGTCATTTCGATGAAAGAAGGTAAGCCATGACCCGAAGTGCTTGGAGGATTGTCTTAAGCCACAAGCAAGTAAAAGAGAAAATAAAAATAATGGAGGGATATTTGTAGAGTCTTTGGTAAAAGAAAAATGTATATACATAAAAAAGAGGGAAGGGAACCGACTGATCAATCATGGTCATCAAATAAATCAATCTAACCAAGGATGAATCTAAAATACTAAACCAATCGAAGGGCCCATACAGACATTTCCCCAAACACATACAAGGCGTGGATAAAAAATGGAGAAGCATAAAAAAGGAGGAAGAGAAAGGACCTAAAATATGATCTGAATGATCTGAGAATCGAACCAATAAGCGTTGTGAAGAAACAAGGGGAAAAGCCGCTACAGTCAAAAGTTAAAATTTCTCGAGTGGGAAAAATAGAAATGAAAGGGGAAGAATTTATATAGTTTATGGTAAGAGAAATCACAACCCTACAAACTATAAAAGAACGATAAACAATGACCGCTGGATCACAATAATGACATCCCCAAATAAATAAAGAACGAGGAGGATTTGTTGAAATTCGAAATGACTTGTATATAATGGTCAGAAAAAATTGTTAGCCACAATGAGATACATGTAGAGAACATTAAATATGATGTGATTGGTTGGATAATCAATAAAAACTGAATGTAATATGACAAGTCCACACTAAAACACATTAGCACAGACTTACAAGACAAAATGTTGCACCCAATTTTCTCCTATAAACGTATGCAACACAGATCAACAATATGAGCACAGATAGAACTGCACAGCCAAAAGAAGAAATAGAAAGAGGAACTCAGTCACAATATCACAAAAAGGAGGAAATTGCAGAAAGCTAAACACCCCAAACCCAGTAAATTACACTCGAAGACAACCAAATGAATATGTAATCTATATATAATCAACAACGTATCAAAGATTGCAAAGGCTACTATGGCTAAATTGAATTAAACAAAGGCTATGCAATCTCTATTGTTGAACAGCATTGATACTACAGCCACAGATAGTGGGAAGCACATAAGGAAGTCATCCCTTCAAATAAGTGATCATATACATTCATTTATGTCAAGTGTAAGTGATATGATGTATGTATCAAATACATTCATTTATGTCAAGTGTAAGTGCAGTGTATAAGTGGTGTATATATGTATAAATGAAATATGTAAAAATAAATTAAGAGAAGGAAACTATTTGTTTCCCTCTGTTACTATATTCAATTAATAAAGGGAAGATATGACATAATACAAAAGGAGAGAAACATATCATTTCTTTCAACATTTAAGTATAAAAATTAATACATTAAATGACATTTACTACTTATCGATTAAATCTACACATGGATATGATAGAATATGAAAAGAGGGAAACATATCATTTCTTTCACCATTTAATTATGACAATCTATACATTAAATGACATTTATTACTTATCAATAAAATCTACACATGGATATGATGGAATATGAAAAGAGGAAAAACTTTCATTTTTTTCACCATTTAGCTGTAACAATTAATACATTAAATGACATTGATTACTTATCAACCAAATCTACACATGCCTTCTTTGTTTAAATTTTGTTAATGAAATATATGCATACATTCATAATAATTATGGATGCATACATTCATAATAATTATGGATATATACATACATACAAAGTGAAAACCTATTAGTTTTTTTAAATATTTTGAAACCCTAAATTAACATTAATAGAAAAAATTCCAATTGAGAAAATGTTTAACAAAAAAAGGTTTACATTATTGCTCATAATCTTTGTATAAATTTAATTTAAATAAAACATGTATATTACATATAACTGATAATTAAAATTCAATTATTTGAATCTGAAAGCATATATTTGCAAACAATGTAGCATATGGTATATGTGTATATACATTTGTCAAAAGGTTTTTGGTTTTAAAGTTAAAAGTTTTCATTAAATTTTTAGTTTAGGAACGGAACAATACATCAAACTTTACACAAAACTTTAAAAATAGAAAACAACAAATAATTAAAATTTGCACTAAAGTCCATTTAATATTAAATTAAGGTGTCCACTTTTGTTTTAACAAGGATTGTAACAATTGTACAAAAATTTAACATATATAACTAAAATCAGATTCAAGGAATGGTAAATAGCTTAACATATATATATATATATATATTTATATATAATCCATTAGAATTTGAATAAGTAAAGATTATCTCATAGTATATATAAATCTCATTAAGAGTCAATTTTTAATTTCATAACTATCTACAATAAAATAAAAGAGACTTAAACAAGGTAGGCATGCGTAAATTTGTGATAAGAAATTACAGATCCAAACAACACAGAGAATGATGACAATTTATCAGAAGTAATATGAGATCCGAGACATGTTGATTTATCATAAACATACATTAAAAGGAAATGATAAACAAACATAGAATAATAATACAATAAACATGTAAATATCGAATTATACGCACATATAATTACCTTAGGATGAAGCATGTAGAAACACCTTTGAATGATAGAAGAATACCTAGATCTGATTGATCACTCTCTAGATCCAATAAACCTTGCCCTTAATCACACCTTAACTTGTGGCTTCTCCTCAGATTTCAAACAATCACCATCCTACCTTGTAAGAGAAGAATGAACCATCCTTTTAAATTTAGTTTGATGTTTTATTTGAATTTTTTTTGATGTTTTTTCCTTTTGGATGAAGTTTTAGCCATGGATGAATGATAGGGAAGAGAAAGAAAGAGAGAACAAAAATGAAAGTCGCGTTCTGTTCTCCGTACTTTCAAAAATGAGGAGGTTTTTTTAATAGAATTAAAGGAACCTTTTCCTATTCTCCTATTAGAACTTCCTCCTTTATTTCCTCTTTTTAATTTTCAATTAATCTCATTAATTGATTTCCTCCTCTTACCATAATATGGCTGATCCAAGAACATTCCAAATATGCAACTTTTCTAAAAAAAAGAAAACAACTTTTATTTGATTATTTTATTATTTAAAACATGTTTAAAATTTTACCAACATCGCATATCGATATATTCAAATATAACTTTTAAATATGCATTAAAATAACTACCAACAACATTCAGAACATCAAATAAATTAACAATAATTAATATTTCATAAATATTAATTAATTTAAACAGTTTGCAACATTTTACAAACTAATTAAATTGTGCGGTTTCCGGAGAAATCACAAATGCGGTTATGTGACTCAGAGGTGTGAATTCAGTCAGCGATTATATCGAACAATTCAAATATTAATGTTCACACGTCACTTAACATGCGGTATGGCAGTTTGGCTGAACTCATCGCTTACATGTCTTTTCGGTAAAATCAAATTTTACTTATTATAAGTAGTACTTGATAGTGACAATTGTTTACACCAATTCTCTTCGTCAAAACTATATCATATTAGGACTTATGGAATTTGGTAATGGTCAAAATTCCAATATCGTCCAAACACAAAGTCCTCGGTTCAATAATAACAATTATTATTAATCAAAATGCTTTGGCCAGAAACTTTGACTTTGAGTTGACTTGAGTTGACCATTGATACTAACCCCATATAACCGAGGAGACGAATCCTCTCTTGAATGGTGCTTCACTTCCAATACTTCCACTCGGCCCAACTATAGTCACACGATGGGACGCCATGCCATGATTTGACTACAATCAAAGCGGAGCTTTCATATTGAAGATCCACAGTATTCTCAAGTCGAGAGAATTGTGTAAATCTGTCACATCATTATTTTCTGTTTGACCTTAGTTATATTAACCAATAGAAAACTATCGAGTGAGTTGTTCCATAGTTATCCAATAACTATCAGTACGTAACCCTTAGGTGCCCCCAGCAGTCATGAGTAATCACTGCCTAACATTTGGAAAGTGTTACATACTCTAGTCTCAACGGATACATCGATATCCAGTCTCGATGCATCTTGACTAGGAACATTTAAAATAATATATTCTTTTATTGTGATAAATTACTCATGGTTACAACACTCTGTAACTACTATCACAAAATATGCCATTTATGGATTTTCTATTAAATATATTTTTAATTAAATTAATTAATTAATATAACCACATTATATCGAGTATATAATAGAAAGAAACACATTTATTATGAAAAAGATTATTCAACGAGTTAGATATATGTAACAAATTAAATAATTGCCCCTAAGGCATACCCCTAACTATATCAATCTCCCACTTGCACTTGGGGTCAATTGTGGAATCTTATTTCAACTTCTCCAATCGGTATCTCAAAACTAGTTGGGTCAGTCCCTTTGTGAATGGGTATGCTATTATGTTTCAATTATCTACTCTGTCAATCAACTCTCTCTGATGGTGATAAACTTCTTTATCACGTGGAACAATTTAGAGTATGTCTCTCAACCTCTAATGAGCTCTAAGTTCGATTACAAACCATATCGCGACATTGTTATCATATAACAATGTTATGAGATCTCAACATTTGGAATCGTCTCGGTTATAAATTTATGCACTTATAATTTTATATACATTATTTTTATTGCGGCAATACTCAAGGCGTTGTACGTAGCCATTTTTCATTGAATAAGCCATGGTATTTTATTTGGAACCTTTCAACTTAAAGATTCTTAACTTGAATTTATTATTGACATACTACACTCAATGTGACTTATGAAGTTTAAGTTCGAACACTCCTTCATAAGAAGTTTTTGTTTCTGTAAGCAATTCTCTAGTATTTCATAAATAAAGGAGAACACTTCTGTAACGACTCGATATTTTGGACCATTCGCATCCGCACATGTCGGACTTGAATAATTCAAAATACCGCGTTGCTCATTTAAATTGGCAAAACTGAACATATACGGTAAATAAATAATCATAGATCACATACACAGAGTAATAGTTGCAGCGGAAATAAAAGATAGTAGTTCATGAAGCTACTATATACATATCAGAGATAAATAAGATACAACAAATGTCTCGAATACAATAATCAAATACAAGAATCAAAATACAATCACTGGAATCAACTGGATATCTGAAAGCTGGATAGATAGTTGGATCTCCAAGCGAAGCTCCAACTCCAAAGTTGAGTCTCGAATACTGGTACACTCAGTCTGACCCGAGCGTAAAGAAAAACACAAAACACTCGAGTCAGGATTAATATTCTTATATCAATAAATCCAACTCAAGTGAAATAGCAATTGGAATACAAGTAACTCAAAGTATGTTGGAATAACCATCCTTTAAGGATCCGTTAAACTATCTACTATGTAGTGGTGTACGATAAGTAGATAATGCCTATCAGTAATATAAAGTATCAAAATAGTGTTAAGGCGTTACCATTATCCCCCTTAACACATTTTATATAAGCGTTATAGTCTATACAGCACTGTAAACTCCACCGTAAACTAGTGGGCAATCAGGGAGTACTCCATAGGTATAACACAAAACAAATCGTAGTGGTCGCGTATATAGGGATACAAGTATGACAAGGCACATGAGGCAATACCCAAGGTAGTGAAACTACCGTTTGCCTGATCCGGACTGGTGAGAACGCATCGCCGCAGCGACCGCAACACTGTGAAACAACACTCCCAAAATCAAGGGTGCACCAATCAACAACAAGTAATGAGTAATTCGAAGAAGTGTGTTCGCTCGAGGTAGCTAGCCCCCATTTGGCCCGGCACGGCTCCTGTTTTAGTCATTTCCAATTTGACACAAGTGTAAAGGCTATCCATTATCGTTCTCTTTCTTCAGTCATCACGTACATCATTCCAACCACTTCATTCTGGATCACACTCCGCGTATAGTTATTAAAGTGGTTTTCGGTTTAGACAATGAGTATGTCCCTAACCGATTCCGGTCTCTTTAATAACTTTCGTGATTATTACACCGATTGGTCGTTTAATAAATTTCAAAACCAAATCAATTACAATTTCAATTAGAATTTGTAAACCAACATTTCATTTGTCTTTCTACATCAATTTCCAAATTCACGTTTCAAAATTTCCAAATTACCATTCAAACTTATAATACAATTTCAATTTCTTTTTAAAACAATTCAAATATTGATTCAAGTACGAAGATAAGTTTCATTCCGAAATCATTTAAATAAATTTAATTTAACATTCAAATCAATTTAACTTCATTTATCGATTTCATTTAATATTCGTTAAGTAAATCTGTCATTCAAAACAATTTCTATTTGATTTCCAATTCATTAAATCAATTACTTCAGTTCAACTTCATTATATCAAATCTTCAAGTTGAATTAAATTAGATTTGTCAAATCAATTCTTTAAATTACAAGTCTTACATTAATTTCAATAAATCGCATTTCTATTTCTTGTTAAAGAAATCCAATTTCATTTATTTATTTACTCGGTTACAATTTCAAACTCAATTAATAAAGAACTTAATTTCACTAATTCAAGAGGTTCAATTTTATTTAACTATTAAATAATTCAATTTTATTTAATTATTAAATAATTTCAAAACTTAATTGAAAACAATTTCAAAACTTAATTCAATCATTTCTCAAATTAAACCATTCTTTCATCAATTACATTGTTAATATTTTGTTTCAGATTTTTATATATCAACATTTTCCTTTCATTAAAAATTCAAATTTCAACTTCATGTCAAACCATATTATTCATTTAAATAAAATCTTTATTTTATTTTTAAATCAAATTATTGACCAATCGGTTTTTATTTAATTCTCTATCCTAGGTCAAAGTTTAATTTGGGTATTTATCATTTCAACCCGATTCCAATTCAATTCAAAATCAAAGCATAGCAAAGGGAACTTGCAGTGTGATAACTGGGATGGTGTCAAAGTAAATAAATAAGCAATAACAACAATCAATATCAATCCAATAATCAATTCAAATAATCCCGAAATAACCGTATTAATTCACATTGTTATTTGTGCGAATTAATATAATTATTTCTAGAATCTACACTATCATTTCATGTAGATTAAAGATTATTACACTAATTATTCATACGGTTCTTCACTTGTCATTCGATTTCAATTTTAACACTACAACAATTAATCCAATATACATTCAATGGTTCAAAGTGTAATTATCACTATTTTACATGTCAATTAATTTAACAATTAAAAGGGGTCATATTCAACTAATCAAATTCAATATATATGTCGATTCAAATTTTAATTATCCTACGTCAAATTTACTTGCATAATATTTATCACTTTATACATTACAATTTAGCATCCAATATAAACAATCAATCAATTTATCAACTAAACTAGATTATCATTGTATAAATAGCAGATAATGGTGTCAGATGTCACAAGTGAACTGATACAGGTAATAGCATATATAACAGTGTAATTAACCAACAGCAGCATATTTCAATTGTCGTTTCAATTGAAATCAAATTTAATAAATAAAAGAACGTTAATCGTGAGTGATTGCTCACCTTTCGAGGCTAGAGAGGATAGACAATGAAATGAGTTGAGAATCCAAGCACGAATTCCGAAACAAAGCTAGATGCACGAATTTGACAAGCAAAGCTGCCAATAGGAATTTGCGGGATCGAATCAGAACTGGGTCGATAAAATAATTGATATAAGTAAATTGATATAGGTATAACATATAAAATCATATATATGTACAAAATCATATTTTATATTTCAAACATTTATTAATAAAATATATATATACAAGTATTTCAAAACTCATTGTTTTAAATTTTGAAAACTCTTAATTATAACAGACCATATATATGTATATAGAACGTATTATTAGACTACGATACATATCAACATATGTTAGCTTTTATAAAACAAATATGCTACATATATTGAAACTTTATATATGCAGACTACTTACATACTTTATGAAAATATTTCACTGACGTGGACCATACATTGTCTATAACTAGCGTGTACATGTGCAGACTTTGGAACAAATGTGTAAGCCATATGCAAACCATATATAGAAACACTTATATACAGGCTTACGCATAAATATATATATATGTACTAAAACCCAAATACATACGCTTGGACCAACAGACATTAACTTATACACCGTAGACTAAGGTATTATATGTACAATAGTATATATGCTACTGATGTATATAATTTACATGTTGAACAGTAAAACAAAACATAGACATCACCACGTTTATAATATAATATACTCTTAACTTATATATCCATTTTTTTACACAGCAACAGCCTACTAAACTTAAACAAATTACAAGCATAAACTGATAAATTTGAACACAACTCAACTTTTGTAAAGTCTATACATAAATAAATATTTTTATATAACATACCTTTTCGACAAACATAACAAAACAAAAAAAAATATAACATAAATTTAATATATAAATAATACCATATATTTTTTCCCAAGTCAAGTTTCGAACAACAAATTTTCAAACCTCAGACCTTCCAGTATGCTTATACTAAAACTATATATATATATATATATAGTCTAGAATTTATATAACCATCAATACGACAGGATACTTTCACCTTTTATTATGCAAAGAAGACGAGAGCTTAACTGGTGGTGCTCGAGTGGTAGGCGGAAATTTGCGTCGGTGCAAGGTTGATGGAGTTGGCTACATGGAAGAGGGAGGAAGAGGCACAGACTACGTTGGGAGTGAAGTGTTTGGTTTACAATCTTGACTACTTCGTGAACTTCATTTTTTGTTTGAATGAATTGTAGTCATTTTCCAACATGAGTATAATCTCTTTCAGCCACATGCACACACTCTTGTATACATCCACCAGTTTAGAGGCAATTAGTTTTGTTGACTTGCACAACAAATAAGCTAGAGCTGGTATATATATGTAGTCAAGATTCTTTGTTTGAGTAAAGTAAGAGGTAGTTCTTGTGTTGTATTTGCTGAATCGAACTCCATGAGCAAGTTTTTTTTAAAAGAACAGTGGAAGGGAGGATCTGGAAGAATGGTGGAGAAAAAGAAAATGTAAGAGGAAGAAGAGTATTAAAAGTGACAGACAATATAAAAGGAAAGTAAGAAGAAGCGTTAAATAGGCTGATATGAAATAAATATTATTCTCAGCAGTTTGAAAGTAAACAGTAAATATCAGAAGTCACCTATTTTCAAAATAGAAAATATAAATGCAACGGTTGGAAAGAATAAAAGCACGGCTATTCGATTCAGAAGAATAGTCAAAACAACTTATTATTGTGTGTTCCCGGTGCAAGTTTCGAACTTTTGAAACGCACATAAAAAAAACTAAAGGTCACGAATCCGTACCGAATATCCGTTTCACGGTTTCCGCTGTGTATCGGATTCCAAAACCCAAAAATAAATATACCGTAAAGATCGACACGACGAGACGATCAAAATGGTATACAGATATTAGCGGTACGATTAAATATAAAATTCGAATTTTCTAATAGCAGAAAATGCAAGAAAAACACTGAAAAATAAGATCGACGGAGCCAAAGATGTCCGAATTTGGAAAAACGACAAACTGACATCTTGCTCAGAAGATGGTTTAGAATTTTTCTATATAAAAATATTTAGGTTTCGGAAACATTTTATTTTCATCGCTTTTTAACTGATTAAATTGAAGTAAATTTACGCGCGAAATAAACTTTCATATTTTCGGACGAAAATTTACCAGTTGCTATGTTTAACTAAACGCATTCCAAATATCAAATTTATATTTCAAAATTTTATCGTTTAAAATTTCACAAAATTTCAACTAATTACGTTATTAAAACAGTTGAAATTTACGGGTCGTTACAACTTCAAACAACCATTTAGTGATATCAATTTGGATTTGATATTTGCTTCATGTATCAAATACATAAAAAAACCATAATATCGTAGAGAACATATGATAATTCCTTTTGCCAATGCAAAGGAATCAATCTTACATGTTCCGTATTAAACATTTTAATAAGGTGTCCTTGTATATCATTTGGGACATTCCCGACATCTTTTGTACTTACTATAAAAGACATCATTTATTAACCCAATGTTGAGTACTAACACAACTAAGGATGATTTTAACGCAAGTACATCGTTGAAATCAACAATGTGTTGTTTACTTATAGTTTAGAAATATGAAAGTATCTGTTAACGTTCTTTCTTATGAACACACGCTTCCTCTACACTTTGATTGAAAATCAAACTATTTGATATTTCTATCAAAATAATTATTTAATCTTGATGCTTATAAAATGATACTTTCATATCATTTCTTGGATCATATCCAAAGACTCACAAACTCAATATCGCTCCCACTGATTTTGAGACGTTTTTAGTTAATATGAGTAAACAACTTACTCTAAATCGTTATTTAGAATTTTCTATTTCAATACATATGTACCAAAACAGTAGGACTTATCAAGCAATAATTTTGTAAGTAAATCCAAATTGACTTGAACATGTTGAATATCGAATCTATTACGCTAATTTCAACAATTGAAATTTGCTATATTATTCTTATCAACATTGCTCATTTAATTCCAACTGCATTAGTCTTACTCATAAAGACACAGTCGTGGTCGATGGATCATATCCCTTCAGTTACAACCACCAAAATCTATATTTTGATAGCATACTAGGAGTTCTTTCGGATTTGCGCATCATATCATATAGAGTCAACACTCTCAATGGTTTAACTAAACAATCTAGGATTATATATTTTTGACATTAATAAGAAACTCATAGTTTCTCTTCGATGTGCGAGAATACTTATTACACATTCTAATGCTATGTGTTCGTTTAGGTCAGTTAATTTCATTTCATCTCATATAATTAGTTCTATATATGGATCGTATCCAATTCCATTTTACTACCAATTATTTCTCAAAGAAATTTCTTCACAATGAAGTTGGTATATCTTGAAACAACAATTGTTTCTCAGTGCAATAGAATAGGTATTCATAAACGTTGAATTTCTTTATGTATAAAACTGATTTGGTTTTAGTTTACAAAAATTATGTTTGAAACACAAATATGTCATCTAATGATAGTCTTTTCAAAATCCTTTTAGGGAGATTCATACAAGATCCCTCATGAACAATTATTACATGCAATCTTTCCACTCGCACAACCTGCCAACTCCTTAGTCTACGATATGTTGGAGTTTCTTATACACCCTTATCTTGTAAAATTTTATAAACTGTTATTCAGATGAAATAATATTAACCATGTGTACTACCCTTAAGTGCATTACCTTATAAAAAGAAATTAACTCAACTTCACTCATAATTAATCGTACATTGTCCAACAATGTTTGATTATTCAATATCGATGCATCATTATGTATCACATGGAGAAGTAATTTTGAGATTGAATCTTTATTCAATTTAGGTACGCTCGGAACATTTTCCAATATACTCAAATCATTCGATCAAATCAAATCATTTCTATCGCATGTTATTTTATTTACTTCTGTTTTATATCCTATAAGTTTACCATAGACATGCTACATGTGTATCAAATACACATGTCCATGTCGACGATAACTCATCGGTGAATATGACGAAGTATGTGGAACCGTTTTGGTATTTATAGAATTACGATTGCATACATCTATATGTATCAATCCGAAGAGTTCATTAACTCTTATGATACTCCCACTAAATGGGTGCATAGCTCTTTATTGTTTGAGATATAATTAACTAATATCATATGATTCAAAATCATACAATAAAATTATTCCTCAAAACTACGGCTTAGTATATAATTCCAAAACAACTATAAATAGTATTAGATACTTTGTATTTTCCAATGCATTACTTTTGTTAATTACCACATTATAGTTTTATTTCACAAAGAATATTCATAATATTCATATTGAGATATAGCTATGTCTATTATTTATTTCAATCGATACTGAAAAATAACCATTAGTTCATAAATAATGTACGGTAAGTTTTACGAAAACAATTTTCGTACTATGATGCAAATAATAAGTGCTATATGGCATACTCCCACTATAATCATCATTATTATAATAGTGTACTAAATTCGGAGGTCCATCATTCACTTAATACAATTTGTTTATTTCATACAATACAACTACTTATAGTGGAGAGTTCATTGATCAAATATCTTGAGCTCAAAGAAATAGATCTCATAGAAAACAATTTTCTATATGAAAATACATTTTGGAATAGAAATCCTATTCCTTATTCCAATATTATGTATCAATTATTATTACAATTCCCATTTTCAATCTTTCTCTATGAAGCAGAAGTGATTATTCATTCTCTGCATCCCAATAGTACCTTAAATTACATCTATTCTTATACATTCATTTTCCTTTCAAATGGTCAAACTATTCAAAAGGAAATCATACTACAATACCATAACAAACTCTTTTCAAAAGCGCATTCGATTATTCTTAACATTTAAGGACATCAAATATGTTGCACATTACGTAAACCGATCAAAATGACATTTCAACGATCGAGTTCTTATATCTATCTTGTAGTTTTTGGTCTTGTGTTACATTAACACAATATGATCCCTTTTGCAATCAATCAAATTGAATACTCGATCTCGCACTAAGGTTTATTTGGTTTTTCGGATGAACTAATTTCATCAAAATATTGTACATTACAAACTTTGACCATTCACCGTATAACATTTATATGCAATTGTATATGGATCAAATGTCCATAGTCTTGTATTGCTTTTAGAGTTCGAAACTGATAGAATGCAATACATGGTCCTGACCAAATAAATGCATAAGTGACCAAACCACGAATGTATTCAGTAGTTTTAAAATCAGCCACTTGCATGGGTGTTGAAACGTTAACATGCAATAGGAATTTAATAGTGGGTATTATATTTCCATTTATCAACTTTCAATTCAGTTCGTTTGTTTAAGTTAATTGATAAACATTTTATCAATTATATTAAATGCATAAATTTATCATTGTAGATAATTATAACATAATTTAGCATATGTTCTTACAATATTAGAAAGGTTAAATGTTACCATTTCATTTTTCTAATAAGGCTCCCACTAGTATTTTATGTTTCTCCAAACCTTGAGATGAAACATAGAAGTCTTTCGACTTCACTAGTGGATGTTAGGACTTGTCTATCTTGGTATTCTAACCTTGTGTTTGCTCAACAAATCATAGCTCTACAAATGATGGATAACTCCTTATCGGTTGTATCACATACAACTCCTAACTTATTTTTCCTTGTCCTAATCTCATTTAAACCTTTAGTTTGCTCAACAAATCAAAAGAGATTATTCACTCATACCTACCACATCACGACGACCTAAGTATAGTATATGTACCTTGAGTTCGCTCAATAAATACATATAGTTATCTTACCTCGTCTATTCAATATGTTAATAATACTCCACATAACATCCCTAGCTTGAGTTTTCTCAACAACTAAGAAGTATGCAAGTAATTTATTAACATATATATGGTAGATGACAACATTATATTGAAGATTCATAATCTTTAATATATTGTATTGAGTGATATCGACTTATGGAATAATGTATTTCTAATACCCTCGTGATTCAAGTGTCAGACACATCAGAAATCATAGTATACGTACATTTACGTATGTATTATTCCTTAAGTCTATTTGGGTTTCTTTAATGTTCCATCTTTAGTTTATACATTCATATCATATAAGTTTTATTGTTATATAACTTTTTTATTTCATATTACTTATACGATAGTCTTATGTATGATATTTTATTAATTAAATCTTATTTAATTAATTTTAATTAATTAACTCTTTAATTAATTTTAAATTAGTATTTCAATGCAACTTTTATATTGGACATTTCTATTATAACCTTTATAGTATATACTACAACCTTTATAGTTTAACACATATATCTTATATATGCATATTTTTTATTTAATTAATTAACATTTAACTAATTTAATTAAACAATTTTAATTAATTATATCAATTTCAAAATTTATCTTACATACATGTATACTTATGTTATCTTAACACTTTAAAATAACATAACATATATCAACATATATAATACATGCATATAAGTATTAATTAATTAACTCATTTAATTAATTTATTTTATTAATCTTATTAATAAATTTTAAATTTTGAAATTAACAGTTTCAAACATTTTGAAATTTTCATTACATTTTCAAACATTTTTAAAATTTATGTTATATTATAACCTTTTATAATAAACATGTTTTTATTTTAAATTTAAATTTTAAATTTTAAATCATGTTTTAATTTTTAAAGCTATTTGAAAATTAGCCCAAGGCCCAATTCAAATTGGGCCTTTTTTATTAGGGGCAACCTTTGGGCTCACATCACTTTTAAGGCCAGGCAGGCAACAAAGTAGGACTTTGATTACCTAATTCCAATCCTAGACATCACCTTTCTAGACACCGTACTAAGTGCATAAGCTTAATTAGTTAGCCCTAACATGACTAATTTAGACCGTATATGCTATTGGGCTCTGATACCATTGAAGGAACTGGACCAGCCCGCAGCGGAAGAAATGGATGAATTTCAAAACTTTTACCATTTTTGGATCATTATTGGACCTATGAAGTCTAAATGTATTTAGACCTTATCTAAACTTTATGTAAAATAAAATCAGTATTTTATTTAATACCATATTTTGTTTTATTAATTTTATTCTAAAACAATAAACAATAGGATATAAAAATAAGGTTTCAATATATCAAATATATCAATTCCTTAATTGTGTGACGGAATAGTTAAACATAAGGTAAGTATGATCAATTGATAACATGATGTATATGAATAAATAAGAATAAGTTTAAAGGCAATCACATAAGGGACAAAAAGGAAAGAAATAAAAGGTGACAAAGATGAATGATTCATCTTTCCTTTTTTGACAAACTTGATTTATGCAGCATTCAATTAGCAATTAATGAATCATTATGACATAAGATTAGGATAGCCAACAATAATTCATATGCATAATAATCACACATACATACAAAGTGAAAACCTATTGGTTGTTTTAAATAATTTGAAATCCTAAATTAACATTAATAGAAAAAATTCCAATTGAGAAAATGTTTAACAAAAATAAGTTTAAATTATTGCTCATAATCATTGTACAAATTTGATTTAAATAAAACATTTATATTATATATAACTGATAATCAAAATTTAATTATTTGGATCTGAAAGCATATATTTGTAGACAATATAGCATACGGTATATGTGTATATGCATTTGTACAAAAGGTTTTTGGTTTTAAAGTTAACATCAATAAATTTTTAACTTAGGAATGAAACAGTACATCAAACTTTACACAAAACTTTAAATATAGAAAACAACAAATAATTAAAATTCGCATAAAAGTCCATTCATTAATATTAAGTCAAGGTATCCACTTTTTTTAACAAGGATTGTAACAATTGTACAAAAATTTAACATACGTAATTAAAATCAAATTCAAGGAATGGTAAATAACTTAACATATATGCATATATATATTTATATATAATCCATTAGCATTTGAATAAGTAAAGATTGTCTCATAGTATACATAAATTTCATTCAAAGTCAATTTTTAATTTCATAACTATCTACAATAAAATAAAAGAGACTTAAACAAGGTAGGTATGCGTAAATTTGTGATAAGAAATACCAGATCCAAACAACACAGAGAATGATGACAATTTATCAAAAGTAATATGAGATCCAAGACATGTCGATTTATCATAAACATACATTAAAAGGAAATGATAAACAAACATAGATCAAAATAATAATACAATAAACATGTAAATATCGAATTAGATGCACATATAATTACCTTAGGATGAAGCATGTAGAAACACCTTGAATTATAGAAGAATACCTAGATCTCATTGATCACTGTCTAGATCCGATAAACCTTGCCCTTCATCACACCTTAATTTGTGGCTTCTCTTCAGATTTCAAAAAATATGATCCCACTTTGCAAGAGAAGAATGAACCATCCTTTTTAATTTAGTTTGATGTTGATTTGAATTTGTTTTGATATATTTTTTTCTTTTGGATGAAGTTTCAGCAATGGATGAATGATAGAGAAGAGGAAGAAAAAGAGAAAAAAATAAAAGTCACGTTCTATTCTCTGTACTATCAAAACCGAGGAGGTTTTTTTAATAGAATTAAAGGAACCTTTTCATATTCTCCTATTAGAACTTCCTCCTTCATTTCCTCTTTTGTAATTTCAATTAATCTCATTAATTGATTTCCTCCTCCTACCATTATATGGCTGATCCAAGCACATTCCAAATATGCAACTTTTCCAAAAAAAAAGAAAACAACTTTTATGTGATTATTTATTATTTAAAATATGTTTAAAATTTTAACGATATCGCATATCGATATATTCAAATATAACTTTTATATATGCATTAAAATAGTTACCAACAACATTCAAAACATCAAATAAATTAACAATAATTAATATTTTATAATATTAGTTAATTTAAATAGTTTACAACATTTTACAAACTAATTAAATTGTGTGGTTTTCGGAGAAATCAAAAATGCGGTTGCCGCGACTCAGAGGTGTGAATTCAGTCGACGATTAATATTGAACAATTCAAATATTAATGTTCACACATCACTTAGCAGACAGTATGATAGTTTGGCTGAATTCATCGCTTATAGGTCTTTCCGGTTAAATCAAATTTTACTTATTATAAGTGTTTCCTGATAGTGACAATTATTTACACCAATTCTCTTCGTCAAAACTATATCATATTAGGACTTATGGAATTTGGTAATGGTCAAATCCCAATATCGTCCACATTCAACTTTATAGTCCAAACTGAGAGTCCTTGGTTCAATAACAATAATTATTATTAACCAAAATGCTCTGGCCAAAGACTTTGACTTTGAGTTGACTTGAGTTGACCATGATACTAACCCCATATAACCGAGGAGACGAATCCTCTCTTGAAAAGTGCTTCACTTCCAATACTTCCATTCGACCCAACTATAGTCACTCGATGGAACCCCATGCTATGATTTGACTATAATCAAAGTAGAGCTTTCATATTGAAGATCCACAGTATTCTCAAGTCGAGAGAATTGTCTAAATCAGTCACATCGATATTTTCTGTTTGACTTTAGTTATATTAACCAATAGAAAACTATCGAGTGAGTCGTTCCATAGTTATCCAATAACTATCAGTACGTAACTCTTAGGTGCCCCTATCAGTCATGAGTAATATATTTCCCAACATTTGGAGAGCGTTACATACTCTAGTCTCAACGGATACATCGATATCCAGTCTCGATGCATCTTGACTAGGAACATTTAAAATGATATATTTGTTTTATTGTGATAAATTACTCACGGCTACAACACTTTGTAACTACTATAACAAAATATGCCATTTATGGATTTTCTACCAAATATACTTTTAATTAATTAATATAACCACATTATATCAAGTATATAATAGAAAGAAACACTTTTATTATGAACAAGATTGTTCAACGAGTTAGATATATGTAACAAATTACATAATTGCCCCTAGGACTACCCCTAACTCTATCACCAGCTTCGCTTGAAGATCGCGCCGCCATTCAACTAAAATTTAAATTATTGCCCCTGTGAAGACTATGCCGCCTTTTACTTACAAGCCTTCTTCACCATCTTCTCAAAATCAACGTTGCCACCTCATAAATATTTGCTTCGACATCTTCTTAGGACCATGGTCGATACTTTCCTTAGGTCCATGCTGTCATCTCCTCAACCCTTTATATCTTCAATAAAGGAAAAACACAAACATTAAATAATAATTTCGTCACGACGTTTAAGAAGAACTGTACCAACAAAGAATAGACATAGAAGTCACAACATCATAATCTAGCGAAGCACAGTCTTCAGGGCGAACCCAGAGGTTAACCTCCCAAAATCCCTAAAGTTCAAATTTCATACCTAACTTTAAATTCAAAATTCCCACCTTCAACCTAATCTTCCCGCTTAAAGAGTTTTCCCTTGCCTTCATCCATGCTAGCAATCCATGCATAAGTTATCGAGCCACATGATTAAAGACATATGGATAGATCAAATGGTAGAGTGGCAATGAAAAATTAAGGGATTAGTGATCTACATGATATCATAGCACTATAAATAGAATGTTACTATAGTATGGAAACAGACTTTTGGAACATTCCCTGAATTATATAGTAAATATACCTATATTCTCTCCGCCATTAGAAAATTTTGAACCAAAAAGAAATATATAAGCAAGATCGTACCCATGGACATAGGATTCTTCAAAATCCGAACAACGTAAATTTCTCTATTCTTTACTTTTGCTGCATTTTACTTGCTCCTTTTAGTATTAGAATCTTTTATGTTTTTACCTTAATGGGACATAAATTGGACTTGAAATTTTAATAAACAGTTAGAGTGCAACTTCATAGTTGTGTAAGCATAAAACGACATAACTACTACCTTAAGGCAAATTCAACACTACTTAAATTTGTTAATTCCTGATTTTGGTAAGAGTTCAGCACCGTAATTGCTTTATAATTAACTTGGTGTTGTGAGATGAAAAGTCTCACTAACACTCACCAATTGACAAGCCATTGATGATTTCAACTCTATGATTCTTTCAGGTGGACTTTACTAAGTTTTCATTTGCGATACTACTTTCAGATTGTGCAATAACAGAAAAGGTGATGCTCGCATTTTAACTAGAGTAGATTTAGTTTTTAGGAATGATGGGTAGTTTTGCAACCCCTTTAACTCTATTGTAAACCAGGTCCATTGCACAAACTCTGACCAAGCTCACATAATCCTAAGGATCACCTCTAACTCCACTACTATCCTTAAACCATTCTTTAGAACATATGGACATCTCCCCACTCTTTCTTAGACATGGTTCAGATAGCTTGGGACCTTCTTGTGCATGGACCTCTAATTAAAACCTATCATCCAAACTAAAAAAGGTCAAAATTATGGCAAAAAGATGAAACACTATGGTCTTCTCTAACATGTTTGATTGTGTGATGAATGTCGAGAAAGTTGTGTCCATTAAGGAGGTCATCTATGATGAAGACCCTACCCCCCTTCACCCTACCATAAGGAGTGGATCAAGGCCAAGATAATTTTAACCATAAGCTTTAAATGGAGGATATATTCTGGAAAAAGAAGCCATGCATCAAATGGACTCTATATAGAGATACCAAATCCAAATTCTTCCACATTATATTCAACAAAAACAAAATAAACTCAACATTCAGAAAACTAAAAGAGAAGGTGGACTTTAGAAGACTTACGCCTCTAATACCGAATTGGTTAGCGATCACTTTTGCGTCTCCTGAGATCACAATCCACCAATCACCAAAACTATGATATTCTTAGTCACATCCCCTTCATTGTTGATTCTTCAGAAAACCTTACCCTAACCTTTGTCCCCTCCGTTAAGGAGATTCAAGAATTTGTCTTTATCTTTGGCAAAGATAGTGTTGCCGATCAAGATGGGTTTAATAAATGATCCTTCAAACATGTTAGGAATTATCAATTCTGATCTTATCCTTGCCATCCAAGCATTTTCTTTTAGCGACTCTACCCCAAAAAGTTGGTCCACTACCAATATCATCCTTATTCCAAAAATGGAAAACCCTAAGATTTTCTCTGATCTTAGTCCCATTAGCTTTTAACCTTCTAAAACAAAATTATGATGAAATTGGCCCTGTTCACAATGGGGTAAATGGGTGAATTTTAGTTCTTTTTCCATTTAATTTTAGATCCATTCTAAAATTGTTTTGAATAAAATCCATTTTATTCAATTTGTTTAAAAAGATTTTGTTATATTCGCATTTTCGTAGCCCTGTTGAACGAAAAATTATGCAAGCACCAAACTAAAAAGGGTTACTCTCACAATAAAAGTTAAACAATAAGAAGAGGAATCAAAAAATAAGGAGAAGTCTTGAGAGTACCGTGCTTAGAAATCTTAAAAAACGACAAAGATTCAAAGACTATTCCAGTCCCCTAGTTCTGGTGCAACGTTTGTTATACCAAAAATTCCCACTATCAAAAAATGATGATTATCTTTCTAAAGCTAGAAGAGGCAACCTATAAGCTAGTTTGAAGCCCAAAGCATCAATTCAAGGTGGGAGGAACCTGTGGTCGAGACGACCAACGAGATGATACACAGCCCATACATAAAAGGCCATCTAGGTGGGAAGCAAATCATTAATCTGCATCTCTTAAGTAGAACCACTAGATTTTCAGTGCAAGCTCAGATCATAGTCACTCAATAAACAACTTCAGCAATCCAAATAGCAAACCTTCCACCAATGGCATTGTAGCATATCAGCTATAAATAAGCGGCAATCCCAAGGCACAAAGATCTTCTGGCATGAAAACGAACTGACATAAAATCATAGTGTACTTTCCTATATTAGAGCTCTATTCAAAAACTCATTAATGGTGGAAATGCCTAGATTCAATGTAATAATCCTCTCGACTATATAATAGTGACTAAATAAGGAAAGGACAACAGACATAGGGACTTTTGGCATGAACTGCTATAAAAGTATCGGTGTTATTTATATTCAGTATGTATCTTCTTCTCGTTTATCATCATGACTCCATACTTTAACATTCCATAACTCCAGATTAATTGCATCACATCTTCGTAATATCGTATTCGATACCTATAACCCAACTTGCTTTCGAAGCTCTACCTTCGGATCTAGGGGTATTGGTGTAGATGAAATTCTGCACTAATATTTTTGGCGCTAGAAGAAGGGCCCAAACCTTCATCATTTATCCCCTCTCGAAAGTCCAGTGACACCATCCCTCCAACCATGAATGACTTTGAGAATGAGGAACTCCTCAACCTTCGCATCCAGCTTTTTAAAGAAGACACTAATGAGCTTCTTGCCGCCCTCATCTTGGAAAAAGACCAAGACCAGGAGTACGATCCCATCTATGAGCTTCAAGCTTTCTAGATTAGACAGCTTTCAGAGCATCTTTAGGAGTCCCTCCAAGAGTCTGCTTAACTCTGAGGGACGGTGAAGGCTATGGATAACAAAATCAAGGACTTAAGTGTCGTAGTAATGACAAATAAAGGTTAATATCTCCCTGCTAAAAGAGTTTCCCAGTTACCTCTACTCTTCGATCTCGGAAGAAGGTCAAATGAGACCAAGTCATTACTCCACTCAATCAAAGTCTATCTTGGATCTTTCTAGAAACACATAGAGAGCTCCATTATCCAAGCCATCCATCAAAGAAGATCTAAAAGGAAGAAACTACCGTGTTTACTATCAAGCAAATAGGTATGAAATAGACGAGCGTCGAAGACTTTCTCAAGCCATAGAAAGCTTTACACGGAAAGGGAGATTGACTGAGTTTATTAAATAATTACTTAAATATCTCATTTTTATAAATGTCTAACTTTGTTTCTATGTTTTAGGGGAAATTCGTGTAAACTCATTCGACTGAATATATATACGCAACCGTTTTGAAGATAAAGGATGCTATATGGATCTTTATATTTGAAGAAATCTCTTACCTTACCAAAGACGCTCCTTATAGGTTTAGCTCTTTCCTCTCTCAGTAAGTACAATCTAGTTTGGTACCAATGAAATTCTTTCTAGTATATCTCTTTTTTAGTTATTTTCGATTGTCGTGTCCGCATTCGGAGTCCAAGGGCCGAAACTCTTCTATTAATCCGACGAGATCAATAAAGAGTTCACTTTTTTTCTAAAAGTTGTTAATTTTCTCAATAATTCTCTTTCTCAAACTTAAAACAAATATGTTTTTTTACCAAGCAATGAGACATACTAACTACTTAATTTCAAAAGACTTTTACAAAGTAATTTGAAAGCACTCTTATTTCCCTTTTACCAAGTTATAGTTAACTTTCCGTATAACCAATAACTTAGAATGGGTTTAAGTGGCCGAACCCAGCCAAAAGTGGATGTAGATGGCCAAAACCAACGAAAAGTGATTCTAGATGGCCGGTGCCCACCAAAAGTTGCTATAGATTTGGACCCAAGATAAGTTGGAGACCTCGCTATAAGAGCACCCACACAGTGATGTGCTACAAAGTGTAAGGCCATATCACCTTGGTTTAAAAAGAGTCAAAAAGTAGAATTATGCTAATAGCGAGTCATGGTCAAATGGAATCATGCACTAGGTAGATCCATAGTTAGATTAGAATATTAGGTAGATTCCCAATAATAGTAACCCATGGTTAACTAGTACCATGTGCTGGGTAGATTAGAATATTGGGTAGATTCCCGGTGATAGTGTGCCATGGTTACGTAGTACTATGCGGGTAGAATCTTGGTTAGATTAGAATATTGAGTAGATTCATAATGATAGTGAGCCATGGTAAAATAGTACCATACACTGGGTACATTCCTGGTTAGATAGAATATTGGGTAGATTCCCAATGATAGTAAGCCATGGTCAAGTAATACCATGCGTTGGGTAGATTCCCAATGATAGTGAGCCATGGACAAGAAGTGCCATGCATCAGGTAGATTCTTAGTTAGATTGGAATGTTCTGTGGATTCCTAATGATATTGGGCTATGGATGAGAAGTGCCATGCATCAGGTAGATTCCTAGTTAGATTGGAGTGTTGGGTAGATTCCAATGATAATGAGCCATGGACAAGAGGTGCAATGCATTGGGTAGATTCCTAGTTAAGAATAGAACATTGGGTAGATTCCTTATAATAGTGAGTCACGGTCAAGTAGTACTATGCATTGGGTAGATCCCTAGTTAGATGAGAATATTGGTTAGTTTCCCAATAATAGTGAGCCATGATCGAGAAGTATCATGCATAAGATCAAAATCGGATAGAATTCCTAACAAGTTTAGAGTCTTAGGAGGAGAGTTCCTAAATAAAAATGAGCGTTGGGTAAGGATCCCAATCTGAGCCGTAAGGATGGCATCAAGCTAGTAAGAATAGACATCGAAAACCATAATACGGCAAGATACCAAGGGGTAAGATGAACCCCAAGATAGAATAAAAAAGGACAAGCAAAATGGCTCAAGTTGAAAGAACTAGTCAACCAAAAAGACAAAAGGGGACCTTAATGTTATAAACAGATTATCCAAGTGATTAGTAATACATTTGGAACATAATATACAAAAGAAAAGAAGAAGAGGTGGCATCTCATAAGCCTTCATACACATTCCTAACCCTTGCTTGGGCTTTCTTCATGTCCCCCTCTAAGAGAGATTTGAAATGTTCCTCCATCTTGTCGTATGTCTTAAATATCCATTCCTTCTTAAATTACCTGAATGAGATTCTTCGACCATCCCTGGTTCAAACAAGAATGTTTAATGCATTAGGTACCAAGGCTAAGGAAGAACTCCCTTCTGGTTGGGAGTGTTGGGAATGAGACCCGGAAGAGACAATTGTAGTCCTGTGAGAAGAAGGAATTCCCATAATAGATACCATCGACCCCTGCCTCTTCCTTGAGCCGAAGGGGTTGCAACTTTAACTTCGTTGGTATGCTTACTATCAGTTTCAAGTTCTTGTAGCTTGATTGTTGAAAGCTCTCGATGAGCTTCATCCAACTGCTGTCTAAGAGTAGTCGTCGAATTCCACAACCCCGAAACTTCCAATTCTGAAACCGGACCAGTAACTGGCACTGCCTCAGTGATGGTAAACATCTTTTTGGATAGTTCCCCAAGAGTTTGTTTTCAAAGATTCATTATCTTTCAAGACAGCATGGATGTTAGCATCGAGATCAAGACTATATTTCATCAATTCGACTAGCTTATGATCAAGACTCTATTGCATGGAGGCAAGTTCTTTGTCTAACCTTAAGCAGTTGGGACATGATTGCCCCTAAAAAAGATTTAAATTAGAACCAGAAAAGACAAGTCATTATAAGAACAGTTCTATGTAATTCCACAAAGAATTAATATAGACAGTAAGTAGAAATTAAAAAAAAGGAGTATAGAATTCACGATCCTCTAAGGTAGGCAAATTTCTCCTTAGTAGCTAAAATGGTCTTAAGGCCTCTACTTCTAGTATCAACAAGGGACCACGAGGGTCTGGCCATATTGGAAAAAGTAATGTCCTTCCCTAAACCACCCTTGGTAGTGAGAGTTCCGATGGAGAAGAGTCTACTAAGGGTAAACTAAGGTTGGCTTGCAGAATTCATTGGGGAACATATTCCGAAACACACTCACTTTCAAGAGTCTTCCCTTTAGTAATAGCTAAGGGAGGTGTGGTAAAACTTCGGTAACTAGGAAGAGCCTTCGGAGTTATAGCTAGGCTTGGATCATTGAATTTTCTGAGGAAAGATAACCCTTTGTTCTTCAACTGTGAGTTTCCTGGATGCAGTTTGGAGAGTAGAGCAAACTCTTGAAAGACCTCCTCATGGTCATCTAAAGCGATCTTTAATTTATTCCTAAGATCCAAGATTTGGTTGGTTAACCTAGTACCTTTAAGCCTAAGGGACTTAGTCATTCTAGGACAGGACCGGTTATGTGTCCCATGTACATCCTTAATCTTATTGGACAAGTTTACATTTCTTAGTCTACTAGATATTAATTGAGTTTTAAGGGTGCCTATGGTTGCTAACAACTTCGAGTTTCTGGTTTGGCTCCTCTTCCATAACACATCATAGTGAGAGGTGAAGTTTGACTTTCTCTGTTTAAACATTATTATGGGAAAAGTACTTCACAATAGGCATAACGAAGACATTAAAAGAATAATTCGACACCAAATAAAAGTATCACCAAAGTCAATAATTACCGCAAACAAAGGCATAAAGAAAGTGTATCAAAGTTATTACAAACCAAAAATTTAAACGTCATCAGTAGGAGGGTTCTGAGATTCAAAATCATGGCGTACCTCTCCTCTACCCTCATCCTCCTTTGAGTGCCCAACACCCGTCGAAGCTCACACTTTCTCATACTTCTGGGAAAAGCTCTCTTCATGTCATACTTCTAGGAAAAGCTCTCTGCAATCCTTTTACCTTTGGGATTGAAACACATAGAGACACTCACGCCTTTATCTTGGTTGTACTCATATGCGTTGTAGAGGATTCCAAAGGCTTCGGCAACAACCACCTTCTCAGCCTTTTCCTTGGTAATCAAGCCCGCGACCCCTTTCTTTGCTTCCACCAACTCTTTTTCGATCTTTTGGTGCTTGGACTTCTAGTCTTTTAAAGCCTTCTCTAGTTCTGTAATTTTGGTTTTGAAAGCTTTTAGCTCTAGAAGCTTCTTTTCCCTCTCATCGTGAGCCTCCTTCTCGGCCTTCTCCTTGTATTCAACAAACTGTTTCCCAATATACTCAACCTTCTCTTTGTATTCAGCCAATTGTCTCCCAACAACATCATCCTTCTCCAACTCTCCCTTCAACTTCTAATACCTTTGGTGCAGAACCAAGAAGTTAGCTAAAAACTGAAGAAAGAAGGTTATTACAAAAATTAAAGAGATAAACATTTCATAGAAAAGAAGAAAACCTTTTCCCTAAGATGATCCTCCATCCTCATACTTATTATCCTCCTGGAATTGCCAATGTCATCAGATAACTCCACTTGAGAGTTCCCTACAACCTTGAGTAAATGATCATCGATAGCAAAATAGGTTACCTCAATCACCTGGTCTACCTGATCCCTTAAGGAGGAAGCTAAAACAAGGGCGTTTGAGGGAGGTATGGCTTTAGTAGAAAGGATGCTCTTCTTACGTTTCTTAGTTGCTGACGGACCTTCTAGCTTTGATTTTTGTTGAGAAGAAGTGGAAGAGGATGACTTGTTCAATAGCAACCCACCTATTTTGAATATATCATCAAAAGCCACTGCCATATGAAAAGAGGAAATAGGTCAGTTAAGTAAGTTTATATTTCATAAAAGTTATATACTAGAACACATGCTATAAGATATTTAAAACCGAGGTCTAACCTCGGGAGCAACATTTCATCTTTTGGTCTTGGCGTTTTTGGAGTTGGTGGATCCTTTGGGATTACATAGATCAATCACATCTAGGGGCATCATTTCATTTGAATGGGGATCATATCTAAGAAACCTAGCCGAGGGCAATAATAACCCGTAAGCCTTGGGATTAGCCTCGGTAAGAACAACATGTTTTAGCCTTTTCATTTATGGAATTTTCATCACCTCCTTATACCTAGAGTCGAAAAAATTCCTGAGGGTTGGAGCCTTATCCTACCAAGTTTAGCCGAGGAGATCAAAAAAAGAAAAAAAAAGGTATTAGGGAACGATATCGTCAAAGTTTAGAAGCAAGAGCATTTCAGAAAAGAAAAGTTTGAAAACTTACAAGTCTCCGATAACTCAGCAACGATTCGAGGATCATCTGTCTTCACGTAGAACCAGTAGGTAGTTCTTACTTTGCTAAGCGGTTTAATCAAAGGCATCTTCTTCCAGAGTCAAAGAAATACATAGGAACTGACGACTTACTAGGTGACCTATGCAAGTTCTATAAGTAATTAACCACGGAAGTGGTCATGTTTTGGTACCTTCTCTTCCAATATCAAATCGCTAAAGCAGATAAAGTGCGATACGGGACTACTCCATGTTGAATCGGATTTAGCCCATAAAATTCCAGGATGTCGATAAACAGGGGGGCAAGAGGAAGTGATATTTCGAGTGCTAAATGTTCCAATGTCCAAGTGAAGAACCCTTCAGGGGGTTTAGTCTAGTCGTCGTCTAGGCTAGGAGCCCTAACCTTAACTCCCTCAATCTCGTAGCTCTCGATCTAGTTCTCTAACTCCATCTGATCAATTATCGGTTTATCAATTGAAAAGTTAGAGAAGATTAATGTTAAGCTAAGTGTTTAGTAAGAATCCAAAATTTCTGGGTCTTATGGTTTATAAAAGGAATTAGACCTAAAATTGGATCCTATAGCCTAAGTTCAAAACCTAAAATTCAGAATTCTCTCAAAAAACTAAACTATCGATAAGGCAATTATCGACCCGAGTTAATGAAAAATTCGATATATGGACAAAATCGTAATCTACAGGATAACGGGCATCATGGATTAGCCAATCGATCAATACCCCAAATCAAAATCAATCGTTAATATCATAATGGTGATTGAAATCGAATTTATTATAAGTTCGGAAAGAGGGAAATGCTCGCAAATAGTGATAATGACAAAATATACTGATAAAATCATAGGAAAGATCAAAGACTTACTGTTTTGGTTAGAGAGTTGGAATAATCTATGAAGGTTTCCAAGTTCTAATGGCGAAGGCAACTGTTAGCAATTAGAGTAAGATAGAAGGAAAAATGATGGGTTTATTTAAATCCCAGAACCAACGGTAAGGATTATCCAGTCAGTGAGATCTTAACCGTAGAATAAATGTGGTAATATCAAGAAACAAATCATCATGGGATAAAGAAAAAGAAGGCACTTTTCTAGAGAAACCAATAGAATCATGACAGTTGTCATAAGCATTAAATGTAGAATAAGGACCCATCCTTTCAGAATCAAACCTCGGCCTCTCTGCTTCATAGGTCTCACGAAGCAAGAATCTCCTCGGCCTTATGATCTAGTTTAACCTCTGCCTTTTGGCATCAAAGTAAATTTTCTTACTACTTAGCCAAGATGGTTTTAAGTGATAAGCATATTTCAAATGTTTTGACCTCATGGTCCCAAATAAGATTTTTCCTTTCGACATCGAAATAATTTCGCTTACCACTTAGCTTAGATGGCTTTAAGTGACAAGCATATGGCCTTATGGACCCAAATCAAATTTTGCCTTTCGCCATCGAAGTAATTTCGCTTACCACTCAGCCTAGATGGCTTTAATTGACAAGCATAGTTTCAAACATTTTGACCTCACGGTCCCAAATCAAATTTGCCTTTCGGCACCGAAGTAATTTCGCTTACCACTTAGTATAGATGGCTTCAAGTGACAAACATAGTTTCAAAATTTTTGACCTTACGGTCCCAAATCAGATTTTGCCTTTCGACACAGGAGTAATTTCGCTTACCACTCAGCCAAGAAGGCTTTAAGTGGCATACATAGTTTCAAACGTTTTAACCTCACGGTCTCAAGTTAGATTTTGCCTTTCGGCACCAAAGCAGTTTCGCTTACTACTTAACCTATATGGTTTCGAGTAGTAAGTAAAGTTTTTTAGAAGTTTTGGCCTTACGGTCCCGATTTAGATTTCGCCTCTCGATGTCCAAACAATTTCACTTATCACCTAGCCTATATGGCTTCAGGCGATAAATATGATTTTGAAGTTTTTGACCTCACGGTCCAAATTAAAACTTTCACCTTTTAGTTATCAAAACCTTTGATTACTCGTCACTTGACCCAACTAGCTAGCTTAGTTCATGTCCTTGGGTAGCAAATTAAGTTCGACCTTAACCAAGATGAATGAGCTTGAAAGATAATCAAGGAAAATGAACTAGACCCACTCACTTCAAAGTTCACTCCATATTTCACATATGAAGTAAACTTTGAGGGGCATGTGTTATACAAAAAATTCCATATAGCAAAAAACGACGATTATCTTCCTAAAGATGAAAGAGGCAAGCCATTGGCTAGTTCGAAGCCCAAAGCATCATTTCAGTTGGCAAGAATCTACGGACGAGACGACCAACGAGATGATACATAGCTTAGATACAGAAGGCCATTTAGGTGGGAAGCAAGTCATTAATCCACGTCCCTTAAGTAGCAACACTAGACATTTAGCACAAGCTCGGATCATAGCCGCTCAATAAACAACTTTAGCAATCCTTATAGAAAACCTTCCACTAACGACGTTGCAACATATCAGCTATAAATAGGTGTAAATCCTAAGGCACAAAGATCTTCTAGCATGAAAAAGAACTCGCGTAAAATCATAGTGTACTTTCCTATATTAGAGCTCTGTTCAAAACTCATTAGTTGTGGAAAAGCCTAGATTCACTATAATAAGCCTCTCAGCTATATAAAAGTGCTAAATAAGGAAAGGACAGTGGATGTAGGGACTTTGGGCCCGAACCATTATAAATGTCTTGGTGTCATTTACCTTTAGTATTTACCTTCTTCTCGTTTATCATCACGACTCCATAGTTAAATATTCCATAACTCCGGCTTAGTCACATAACATCTCGGTAATCTCATAATTAGGACTATAAACCAACCACCTTTCAATGCTCTCCATTTAGTTCGCGGGGTGTTGGTGTAGACGAAATTCTGCATTAACAAGACGCTAAGCCCGAAAACCTGAAGTGGTCACAAGTTGTAGAAAACAATTGGCAACCATAATACACAGAATTGCAACATAATCCAGAGGTGACAATGAGATGGAGATACTACGTTGCTACACCAAAAGTTGCACTAATAACGCCAGAGTACAACATACCCCTCTAAAATGCTGCACTTATAAATCAAGGTACGAAAATAACAGGTCTGTGCTAACAATCTAATATCACAGGAATATCGGGATGCACTACTCTGACACTAAAAAATGGAATAGAACTGTAGTTCAACAGCAAAGTCGAGTTGACGATGGAGTGCGTCGCCATCAGAATAGGCCATAAAGTAACGCACCGCCATCAAGACATTATAAACATAGAAGCACAAAGAGAGGGATAAAAAAAGAGGACTATGCTACAATCAAAAGGCCAAATATGCCCTAACACTATTCCTAAAATCTTATGCATTGTAAACACTTTCAAGTGCGGAATTGTATTACACTCACTAAGGACTCCCTAAGGAGTATCGTAAGGAACCAAAAGTATTCAAAGGGCTCTGCATTAGGCTACTCAAACAGCAATCCAACGTAGATCCATGCTCAAGCAGAAAGCAAAAGAATAGGCTTCCCTAATCAGTAACCCATGTGGTCCAACATTAAGAGCAGTTCCATAAAAAATTACAAAAGGCGACTACCCTTATAAATGGCGACTCGACCCCTCTTACCAAGTAATGTAGCTTGACTCCAAATATCTCCATCACCATGGTAGTACCATGCAAATATGATATATTAAGTCTTGTGTGTATCAACAACGCACAACGTAACCCTCAATACCCTTATAGCAAAAATGACAAAGGTAGCGCAGTTCACACTGAAGAAAAAAGGAAAACAACTAATCACACTCCCATTCACGCAAGGAGACATTGCATGGGCCATTCACCCCACAAGGACAGAAAGACGGAGCTTATCTAAATTAAGAATATCTCGCATCAATTTCAAACATTCTCGCTTTAATTTCAAATTTCCCGCCAAAGCCTAAAATCCAACCAATCAAATCAAGGTTTCCCGACAAAGACACATCAACAATCTATGCCCATCAAATGAATGATACAGATGGATAACACATGGCATGATGTAAAGGTGGAAACCAAAGTAGCGAAAGAAGGGTTGTGGCAATTTACATGCATCTTTGTACTATAAATAGAAAAAGCATGTAGTAAGAGAGGATCCTTTCCTTTTGAATTTTAGTTTTTTAAGGTTAATAAGGAAAAGTTCTATAACCTCTGCCATTAATGTTTGTACAAATAATATAAAAGAAGAAAGCGATATTTCCCCGTAGATGTAGGATTCTTTAACATCCGAAGTACATAAAATTCTCTATCTCTTGACCTTTTCATGCATTTTTACTTACCTAGATTTCAATGATAGATTCTTTGTAACCTTTCTACCTGAATTAGATATCAATTTGATCTTACATTTTAACAAAAAGTTAAAGCGCAACTACTTGATTGTGTAAGCTCCCAGCAACATAATTACTATCTAAAGGCAAATTTAATATTACTTAAGCTTGTTGATTCTAACTCACGGTAGTACGTTATAACATTTTTGGCGCTAGAAGAAGGGCCTGAACCTCCATTTAACCTTTCCAGAAAATCTTACCCATATTTCCCTTTTCCATGAATTCCACAAATTCCTCCACTCCCCTGCACAAGAATAGTTACACTTGGCTTCAAAAACCTCAAAGAAGCCACTCATAGTGTTGAAACCACAGACTGAAGCAAAAGCTTCAACTGAGGCCCCCAAGGATCTGATCCTGGCTGCACTCCATTCCTTCATGATCCAAATTAATCAATGAATGAAAGGGCTAGAAAAGATAGTGGCCAAACATACTGCTTTCAAACTAGCCTCCCCACCACGTTCCATAGCTCACCTCCGTCACTCGCCAACCGCACTAACTACACAGCGGGCGAGTGAAAATGGCACTCTCAGATATAAGAACGGTGATGTTGGCCAAAAAACTGACATTAAACTAAAAAGAAAAATCCAAGCTAACCCTCAAATCAAACAAAGCCTACCAATATAAACCCACCACACTGGTGAAAAAACAGGCGCAATATGCCCTTGATTATGATGCCATTTCATTGTACGATGAGATTCATCCTAGATCGACCTCATGGAAGATAAAATCCACCAATTAAAAGCCCGTATAGAGCAGCTAGCAAAAACTTGCCAGCAAAGCACTAGAGAGAAAGTAGGAGAAGAGGGTTCTTCTCCATTCAGTGAGACCGTAATAGAAGCAGACTTCCCCGACAACTTTAATGCACCTTCAATTGACAAGTTTGTTGGTACTACCAACCCCGATGACCAAATTTCCACTTTTGAGCATTAATGGACATCCTGAAGGTAGGAAGGATGGCCTGCCGCAAGCTTTTCCCTATTTACTTAGCCTGTGTAGCCTTTTGATGGTTCAAGAGGTACAGATCAGGGGAGGTCCGACCTTGGAGAAAACTATCCATAGATTTTATAAGGCAATTCAATTTGGAGAGTGAAACTTCCCCAAACGTACATACTAGTCATGTGTAAAGCAGGGTGAAAATGAAAACCTATGCAAGTTCATTAAACGCTTCAAAGCTAAGGCACTCTAGATCGGAGTGACTAGTGAAGAAGCATTGCTAATGGCGGCGCATGCCAGGATAACAAGAGGAACTGCCATATGGGATAAAAACACCAGAAAGTTAAGTCATCGCATGAAGGTTTTCTGTGAAAGAGTAGCCGACTATACTAGAATGGAAGAGGCCAGATCAACGGTGCAACCTCAAAGATCTTCTGACCCCAACTATGACAAGAAAAGGCAGGTGGAAGGGTATCATCAATCTATGAAATGACAAAAGGATTGAACCTCAAAGTGAAAACTGCCCTTACTCACACTCTTTGGGAGATATACGAAATGACTAGAACTAAACTTTCATACAATGCACCAAACAAGGGGAAGAAAGCAGAATAGAACAGAGGCAGAGACTACTTCTGCTTTCATAGACCCAAATACCACCATACAAATAACTGTAGACATTTGAAGAATGAGATAGAAAGACTGATCTAAAAAGGATACCTAGGCAGCTTTTCGAAAACTAACAATGAAAATACAACCGAAGACCTTACCCCTAACCCTAAAGAAAACTAAGCAAAAAACCCCTCCAACCTCATATCCTCAATTCATGGGGGACCACACCTTACCGGGGAAAGAAAAAAAGCACAAGAGAGATGTGTGCAGGAAGCCAAGGTACAAGAAAGACGACTTTCCATATCAAACAGGGACTAGCACAAGAGATAGATTTCATAGCAGCTGAAGCGACAAGGGTGACATTCCCATACCAGGATCCACTTATTATCATGGTATTGATTTCAAACTACATCATGACAAAAGACTTTGTTGATTCTAGAAGCTCAGTCATTGTAAATTTCAAGTCAACATACAACTAGATGAAGCTTCCATCTGAAATTGTGAAGCCCAGTCTCGAGCCGATTTACGGCTTCAACAACACAACAGTCATTCCTGTTGGGTCAGCACGCCTACTCATGACAGCCGGATCAACACCTTTGCACAAATTCTTCTATGTAAGTTTCTTGATCATTGACTAGTCATTACCATACAATGCCTTCCTAGGAAGACCTACGTTGATAGACCTAGGGGCAATCTTCTCTAAGAAAGACATGCTTATGAAATTCAATACTCCTACAACAATACGATCTATGAGAGGAGAACAATTTCTTGCTAAGGAACTATATAATGTAACTCTTAACTCTAGCAAAATTTTTTTTAAAGCTATTATGTTGTCTCTTCTGATATTTGCAATAATAGTAATAAGTAAGAAACCAAATCAGTTCAAAGAACAACATTGGTATAAAGTACCAAAGTTGATATTGAGGCAGACAATCCTATGACCCCAACATCCTTAAAGAAAGATGATGTGCACGTAAATGTGCATATTTTTACCACCATATTTAATCTATTTAAATTAAATAAATGATCATATTGGGTATTTTAACTTGTTTAAACCAAAATTCAAATTATTTGAAATTGTAACATATTCATCTTCATATAGGGGCAAAATGGTCATTTTTATGCACCTATTAAATTATGAAAATTTACTTGGAATTTTCTATGTTATTTTGTAGGAAATTTGGTAAATTTTACAAGTGGTTACATGATGATATATGCATGCACAAGAGTGAAGAAAACAAATGAAGATGGAAATAATTCAAAGTGAAGATAATGGAGGACCCCACCTACCTTAATGTACAAATTAGAGGATAATGCACATGCTTATGGAATTAATGGCTTCATGTACACTTAAATGAGGATTATTTGAAGCTAATGATTACTTGGCCTCCACACTTCCTAAGAGGGTATTTTGGGCATTCCCCAAAAATATGAATTAGGGTTTAACACATGTATAAAATCCCATTATGTTTCATGTAACCCTCCCTTCTCTCTTAGTCTCTCTTTAGTTTAGTTTAGGCTAAAAAATAAATCAAGTTCTCTTCTTTCTTTTCATGGCCATTTCTACTTCATGTAACTTTCCTTTTTTTATGCAATGTAATTATTGTTTCCTTTTAATTACATGTTCATTTCCTTTCATGCTAGTAGTGTAGATTTTCGTTTATGCAATTAGAATAGTTTTCTTTCATTTTGCTTTCATTTTGCTTTCATGTTGCAAGCTACATTTGTTAATCAAATGACAAATATGAGAGGCTAAACCCCTTCAATTTAGGGGTAATGAAGCTCTCTAATTATGTAGCTTAAACTATTTGTTAATTCATGCTCTCTTTTTGTGCTTAATGAAGAATGATTGAAGTGGTTTCATTGTTGTTTTTGCCTTGAATTTGATATTCTATATTGTTGTCACCAAATGGGCTATGCTTAAACAATCACTAACACAAATGCCTCTTCATCAAAATATGATTATGGCAAAAGAAAGTGATTTGAAATTAAAATTTGATGGTCTATATTTCTAATCAATAGTTAATAGGCCATACTTAAAATAGATTTCATTTTCATTTTCATTATCAAGTTTCATGAAAGTTAATAAGTGGTTTAAGGGGTGTGTCAAAGTTTGATGGCTTATGTTGGCTAACTAATAGCACAAATATGCCATACTTATGATAGGCACATCAATTAAAGCACTAATGACCATAAAAGAGAGATTATGATTTCATATGTGTTGAACTACATAATCTAGAGAGTGGATTTATTCTCTAAATTGTCATTTAACTCTTGTATTTGCATCTCTTTTCTTTTAGTTAGTTAGCTAATTTTCTAATTCTCTAGCTTAACTTTCACTCGACTTTGGTTTAATTTGATTGAATAGAATTTTAAAATCATCAATTCCCTGCGGATCGACCCATATTCGCCACGTACTACAAGTGTACGCCGTGCGCTTGCGGTTATTTTATTTCTAAATTCGTTCGGCTATTTTCTAACTCGATAGACATTTAGCCGTCCAAACAAGTTTTTGGCGCCGTTGCCGGGGAATTGCTTTGATTTCAATTTTCTATTCTTCGAATTATTTTGTTTGAATTTTGTGTGTTTTTGTTTTGTGTGTGTGTAGTTAAAAAAAATGTTGTGTGTTGTTTGATTTTTTGTTTGTATTTTTTGTTTGTGTGTTGTTATTGCTTTCTAGTTGTTTCTTTATTTGCATTTCATATTAAAAAAAATACCACACAATTTCATTTGAAAAAGAAAAAAAAATTCATTGCCATTCACATTTTACAGTACATTTTACATTTTCACAAACATTTTATATTTTGATTTCCATTCACTGTTCACTATTATACTATGCATAGAGAACCTGCACATACCCTTCTATACAACTGTTACCACAACTTCCTACCCCTTTGTCAATTTTTTTCTACAGCCATTCAACTCTCCTCACTACAACTGCCTTTCTACAATTGATCTTCATTTCCAAATTCTACTACTGTCTTCACTACAGAGCACCTCCCATAACCCACTGTCATCACACATACATCCATCACATTCTAGTGCACAACAAACTCACAAAATTTCCACACTTGCTGCCAACTCTCCAATACAACCAACTGCTTTGAACAACAACTTCTGCCCAAATACCAAATCATTTTCCTACATCATATACTCACCACCTCTCTGTCATACAAACGAACTTCACTGTGACATTTCACACCCAAATCCTACCATCATTCCACCTGAGTCAACTACACACTACAGTAACCACAAACAAAACTGCACACTACCAGACATTTGACCTCTCTGCCCACCACAGCAAACTCTTCCACTTCATATCATCAAACTGCTGTATATTCTCCTCTATCCCAGTCAAAACATCCAATTCACAACCTCCTCGGCCACCAAATTCTACCACCAAAACAATACTTCTACTTGCTCACACTCTACCATTCGAATACCACAATAACATTCAAATACCAAACTGCAACATTCAAATACCACATCAACATCTCATCCATAAACAACCCATTCTTACTGCCCACTTCATAAACATACACTCTCTGCATCCAACCAAACTTCAACCATTACTGCACTGTCAAACATTCCCCAGTATCATCAACATCATCACTGCCTCATACACTAGTCATCCCCAATCCTGAACACACAATTGCCTTGCTAACAGTCTCCTTCACAAACCATGTACACACCATACAGTTACAAAATCCATCATTCTCCACATCCCCACAATTCACACTGACCTGATTCATCCACTATTGTTCCCCACTTTCATACAACTACTGTGCCTTATTGCTGTGCAACTTCACCACTGTCCAGACTTACATCGTCACAAACAAACCGATAACCAGTTCTACCTTATCAAACTGTCACTCCACCTCTATCACTGCAGCACTACACCATATCAAACCACAGCAGCCACATATCTTTACAAGCTCCTCCCATCATCACCCATCAGTGCTTGCAACCACCTTAGCATTCCTCGGCCAACTGCTCCTTCATTAACAATCAGAACTTCATACATTTCTATAAACAACCACAGCTAACCACTGACAACAGACCCCCTACTGCCAAATACTCCATACAACACATCATATCTCACAAATCCTACAACTCCTACTTGCATACAACTTCAGAGCAATCCACGAACCAGAAAACACCATTCACTTCACCACCAAACTCATCATCAACCCGCGACGTCACAAACAACCACAAGCTTGCACTCGCGACTTTGCCATCTCTATTGATCTCCCTCCACAACCCATCAAGCACTGCCTTTATCCTCTACCGACTGCTAAGTAACTACAGCCACGACACTCCACTCTCCTCCTAAAAAAAGAAAACAACTTACCTAAAAACTGACAGCTTCCCAAACAATAAACTGTTATCATACAACTGCGAACACCCAGTTCAACAACCCCTAAAGAGCCATCGCCTAAAATCGAACCCCACCGCAATACTCCATCTTGCCGAATTCGAACACCTCACCTACCAATTCTCACACGCCACATCTCCTAGAGACTTACTAACCACCTCGCCTACCAATTCGACCCAAAATTCCAACTCCGCTTCCCCCCACGTCTCAGTAAATCAATAACATCCACTACCCAATCGCCTGTAGCCGATCGCGCCTCGAAACCGAAGACCAAACTACCTCACTTGAAATCGCATCCCAAACCATCACCCACAGCGCAATCAGCAAATTGAGCACGTGACCTCCAATCACCCAAAGTCGACATTCTTGAAGTATAGAAATTGACGCTAAGTTGATTGTGGTTTTTAATCCAAAGTTTGCGTTTGATTTCGATTTCCGAGAATCGTGGATTTTCTGCATGATTGGAGTTTGCGTTTGGATTTATTTTCTTTTAACTGAGGATTACATTGTATATACAGTGAAGTTAGTTTTAATTTTTGTTTGTTGGGCTGGGCTGGTTTTGGGTTAAATTTTTTTTTAAAATAAAACCTTACTTTTAAGTTTCCTTCCCAAAACAAAAAAAAACAAAAAAAACTTTTTACTTTGTTAAAAAGAAGGTGGGGTTGTTTTGAATTTGTTTGGGTTTAGTTTGTTCTATTTTTTTCATTTGTTTGTGACTTTCTTTGATATAAAAAAATTGTATATATTTTGTTTTTATTTCAGGTTGCCAAAGTAGAATTGCAGAAGGAGCAGAAGTGCTTGCTAAAATAAATTGCTTGCGTGTTGAGCTTGCCAAAAAAAAACTGCTTGCTTATTTATATTTTCTCTTTATTTGCCTTGCATTGTATATATCTATTGTTTTTGTTTGTCTTGCATTGTTGTTTGCTTGAATTTTAAAAAAAACAAAAAAAAACAAAAACAGAAATTTCATTCGTAGTTGCATTGTTAATACACGTTTAATTTCTGCTTTGCATTTCATCCTAGAATTTGTTAATGATAACGGTTAAACATCGATAACTCTTAATTGTATATTGACAAGTGTCTTCTTTGAACAATTTACTTTCTTGGTGTCTAGGCTACGACAGAGCAATAATCAGTTATAAATATTACGGTGATTCATAAATATTATAGTGGTTGTTTCTCTGAAGGTACTTAAACCTTCGGCTGCATTGCTACGGTGATTCGTGGTGCACCGATAACTCCTGCCCGTTAACTGGCTGAGAACTATCTAGTTGAACTAAGACAATGTGTAATTATACAATTTTGGGTTAACTTAGGATAAATCATTTGTAATTAATCTTTGCATTCATTTAGTTGCATTAGTTCATGCATATTAAAAAAAATACTTCAAAATCCAAAACTAAAAAAAATTGTATATATTCCTTTTCCTTTGAAATTTTTAAATCCTTTTTCCCTGCATCCACAAATGTTAGCACAATACCAATTCCACTTCGAGGTGGAATATCGCGGTATATAGGATTTATAAATATCATCCGCTTACTAACGGCGCAATAGGGTCTCATCCGCTATACAATGCGGGAAATCAACAACTGCAATATATACATATGCCAATATATATATTGCTATATATATAGATATATCCTATTATATCTAATATCACATCCAAACAAACAATCAAATCAATAACTAAAAATTCCACTTTTCATTTGAGTGAGAAGATCTCACCTTTGCTTTTTATTTGCAATTCATTTCCAATCCAGTCTGTTTTCTTCACCATTTTAGACCTTGTATAAATAATTATACAATTTATCAATATTCGAATTAAATCGAACAATTCAATTTCCATTTTGATAGATTGAATTAACTAATTATTAAATTTTCTTTTAATAATTGTTTTCAGCAACAAAAACAATTTATAGATTTCAAGAATCTAATTATTTATAAACTTTATATCGTTTTAAAATTCCTATACTTTCAAAATCCTATATATATATATATTTACTTTTTATTGTCAATCTATCTAAAATAGAAATCTTACTGAAAAATCTATACAACTTTTTATTTACCTTACTGTCTACAAAAATATATATATGTAAAAATTGAAAACTGCCTTACATATCCATATATATTAAACTAAGGTGTTTAAAATTACATTAGCTTACTGTTATTATTTTTCTTATATTTATACATTCATATAGATTTTAGATTAAAGAAAAAGAAGATTACTAGCAGATACCTCACTGCTAAGCATGAATCCAGACCCACGCGATTTGACTCCGACCTTGAGAGCACCACGACTGCATGTCGCCAGACCTATCGCGAAGATGAACTCGCCTCCTTCCTCAATCTGCAAAATCGCGATCGCCCAATCTCGATGAACTTCCCCAGCGCGACGCTGCCTTGCTCTCGAACTCGACGACGACATCACCCCAGATCAATACTCGCGACTTCGAATCACCAGGCCACTCGACACCCTTGTGAAAACTCGAACACGAGCCACCCTCTGAAAATCATCGCGAATGATAATCGCGATTGCAGTCGCTATTAATCGCCGAGAGCCTCAACTCAACCCTAACTCGAGTTCGAACTCGTAGCTGCTCGATTCCCTTATGATGAAATCGAACGAGATCTCAGCTCGCCTTTTTAATTCCTTCTTTGAACGATTAAAGGCTCGGCCTTGAATTTAATTTCACTTTGAATTTAATTGAAGAGGAATTTTGTTCGAACGAACTAGGAGGGAGAAGAGAAAGTTTCCATTCGGCTGTTACTTGTTTTTGTTTAATTGCAATTTGATTTGAGTTGAATAGGAAGAGGGGTGGTCATTCAATTGTTTTGAACGGAGACTTCCTTTTATTTTTATTTTCAATCGACCTGTTGATTAATTTAGAGCAGACGCGTGTTATTTGGAAGGACACGTGCTAACGAGGTGATTAAGAGACAACTTATGTGAGAAGAAATTTGACCAGTCAAAATATAAATATTATATCTAAATTCAAATTTAAATCGACTTCAATTCGAAGCTTAAATTTTCTTTACATCCTATCGAGGCGTGCCGCTAGGCGTTTATAATGTTAAATCCCTATTCCAAAAGCACTGGAAAAGGTTTCGAGTCCTAATTCGATCGTATGGAGAAGATAGTTTTTTTTTGGACCAGTTATAATATTAAATTTTCAATTTAATTTCAGCGCGTTTGCTTATCATACGACCAAACGATCACTCCAAACTCTACGAAAATTGAAATCCGATAATAATACAATATTACTGATCCAATGAAACTGGTTTCATCGAATTCCGAGACTATGCTCCGGAATGCTATTTTCAAATTCAATTTAAACGATATAAATTCAAAAACTGAAGATTCAAATTTTTACCCAGCTTCAATAATTAAATTCAATAATTTAATCGCCAAATTCATTCTGATATTTGAATTTCAAATTAAATTATCATTCGAATATTTAAACTCAATTAAATATTCACATTTCAAATGTCAAAAATTCAGGGTCGTTACAATCTTCCCCCCTTAAAAGAATTTCGTCCCGAAATTACAAGTAAAGAAGAATGCCCTTATCTCGTCTGTTATTTTCCCAATTCAAACAGTTTTATCAACTCATCAACCCAAATCTTTTTATTAAAGATCATTATTATTCCAACTATCTTTCTAAAATCTTCCATAGTTTCCAAACAACTTTATTTTACTTCACAATTCAAATTTAAATTTAAATTGTAAACTTTCAAAATCTCTCAAAAAATTTCTAACTCTCGAAATTTTCGAAAAATTTCGCCAGCGTCTCCTTTGCGCGGCTAGCTCGGTACGACTACAAAACGTCCCTACGGACTCTCAGATCTCAAAAGAAAACAAAATGCCAAGTGGAAAAATCAGAATCACATCAAATCTCATACCAAAATTCAAATACATACCTTTGCCGAGCAAATTCAAATTTATCTTCGAAATCAAAATCCAATTCCCTTCTTATTTAAATCACCTGTATATCCTACTGGTAGTAGTATCCAGTTACAATATTCAAACCATTCTGCCAATTCCATTACAAAATTTTCAATATATACTTCTTATACCATTTTGTTACTTTACCATTGAAGTTATATATTCATTTCTATTCAACTTTGCATTTTCAATTCCTTTTGAATTCAACATCTTCAATTCAATTTGAATTCATTTCATCTTCAAAAGCTAAAAATTCATTTTTCTAGTTCAATTCTTACACTTCCATTACAATTTGAAAATCAAATTTCCGTTAACAAATTTTTTTTCCAAATTTTCAATTTATTTCTAAATCTCAAAATTTTCGGAAAATTTTGACGGAGTCTCCTTTGTACGGAGGAGCTTTTGCAATTTGACAAAAGATATAAATATATATACATCGACCCACTCGGTCGGAAAAGCAGAAAACAGTTCATATTTCCTATTTTTTTATTGCGTAGGCGTACCTTTTTAGCATTTTAAGCAAAGCGGTTTATTTATTAGCTTATTACGCAACCAAAAATGTAGCCAAACGGCTTCAAAAACCTGCACTTACTCAATTAAAACAGGTAAGTGACAAATATAGGAAATCTATTTAACAATTCACTTATTTCAATAACAAATATATAGATTTCATTAGCAATATATTCAAAATAAATTCCATTAGCAATTCATAAGGTTTCAATTCAACTTAAATCGCTTCCATCTAATTTACATTCAATTTCTATTTAATTCAAGTGATTAACAACTCACTTTCTTACATTCAATTCAATTCTAAATGAATCTAACTCAAATCTATTTCAATTCAAAACTCAAGTTTATCATTTAGGTTTATTTTTATTTTCCATAAACAATTCTCAATTTATTTTCTTTGATTGGTTTTCATTTATCGAATTTATTCCATTTACTAATTCAATTCAATTAGTACATTCACTTATTCATTTTAAATTTCAATTTCCATATTCAATTCATCTCGAATTTTCTTAATTAATAACAAGGAAATTACAATTAATTTCTGCTTACTTGAATTTATTTGCAAATTCAAACCATTTTAAATTTAGTTCATAACTCAACTTTAATTTAATTAACTTCCAATTCATTACTTCATGAATTAATAAATTATCAAGTTTATTTACTTGAATTCAATCCATTTCATTATTCAATTCCGATTCATTCATTTACAATTGTAGCTTCATTTGTTCACTCACAAATTCATTCCTTTATAATTTGAATTTTATTACAAATCAATTTTCACTTTATTTAATCGATTCATTTATACTTTCTTTAATTTAACTTCATCCTTTAAGTTAAATTTATTCTATCAAAATTCAAATTCTATAAGTTATCAACTCATTTATTATTCCATTAATGAATTTCAATTCAAGTATTCTCTTTGGAATTCTATTTCAATTATAAATCTCATTACAATTTATATTTACAAATTCCATTTGTATATGAATTTATTTCCTCATCTTTCAATTCATATTTATAAATTTCATTTGTTAAATGAATTTATCTCTAAATCTTCTATTATACCATTATATCTTATTCAATTTTCATATAATAGTGATAATAATTCAATATTATCTTTTCCTAACAACCAAACATCCATATACAATAATAATTGATAGAAAACTATTTCTTTTCTATAAAAAAATAGTTTTGGGCAAAATTATTTCATTTACCCTATTTAAAACAATACTGTGTCAGTTTATCTTGTTTAAGAGTTTAGAAACCCCTATCGATTACAGTTAGCTAGACTACACCGACCAGAATCTATAAACAATCAACCAATAAGTCAACACAATACAAAATAAATTTTGTATTCACTAACAAATATGCAATCATATCTATTATTACACTCAACTCATTCTAGAGTACTACTGACTCTATCTCTAATGAGTAACACCCAACAGAGCAGGGTTATCGCTTAACCGGATGCTCTGATACCAAATGTAACGTCCACGACTTTTCGACGCTCGAAAGTCGACATTAATACGTCCACTGTATCAAATGCCGCGCAATCGAATGCCGGAAAACCGAACCATTAGGGTTAAAAGAAGAGGTAGAAGAAGACAGAAGAAGAAAAAGAACAGAAAAAAAACAAAAACAGAAACAACAACAGAATCTCACATTCGCAGCGGAACAATATATAATAGATGAATCAATAATCTTTAAAACAAAAGACTATATCAGTTCATACATACATCAATCAGAGTCAATATACAACTCAATACAACAATGGACAGTTATATAAACTTGTCCTCATACAGAATACACAGCGGAAATAATAAACAAGTACGATAGTACGTCTCGCCATCCAGCTTGCTTCCAAAGCTCCAGAATATCCCGATAATATAACTCTAGGCTGCCCGTGTGGAAAATTATGGGCACCCAGAGTTTAGAAGGGAACAATAAACTCCGAGTCAGTCATGGTGACTGGTGTGAGATCGTAAAACAGTTATTTTCACAAAGAAATTAAAATTAGTTCGTAATGCTTTTGGAAAATGAAACTACCATAAGACCTCCTGCCACACACACAATGCAAACGCAGAATTGGAGGAGATTTCTTCTTATGATAGTCAAAGATGCTCACTACGCCAATCAATGGATATTATTATTAATGTCTAGTGTAGGAAACATTTTGAAAGTATAATATTAATCTTAGCCAGCATACGACCAGTATCGTATGCCTACTATAGCTACTATGTTCAATAGCAGGTTACCGCCACATTCCATAGCAGGTAATACAACTAAAACCCTACAGGGTTCCTATTGTTTCTTTGGATTTTCCAACAAATGGTCAGGCTAAGGAACTTCCTTTCCTACTGCCGAATGGAATCGCCTCTGGCTGGACGTCCCGAGAGACAAACTGCTCTCTGCCAAACAAGGCCGGGTTACCCCTGTAACTAGGTAACTCACGAATATGTCATCCCCCGGTCCTTTGGGACCTTTATCCGAGCGCTCGGTAACCAACATCACACATAATAAATAAGGTGTGTCCACATGAGTAAGTATCTGGGCTCCATACCATGATACCACCCCTTTCCAGAAGGAGATGACATATCCTAAAGGGCGCGACCCTCATAACCTTGCCGCAACATTCCTGTTTTGAACATTTCCGGGTTGTTGAGGCCCTGACGAAGTCTCGTCCACAAAGCTACGCTTTTCACAAAGCCACGCTTTGATCACAAATGATTAAATAAATGATCATCATCACAACAAGACTCAGCATGCCACATTACCAAATTGGGAATATATCGCTGATAAATTTCAACTACATAACCTCTGAGCTCGTACGTCTCAGAGAAGGGTGTTAAGCTAAGAGAATAAATTCTCCGCCACCAACAGAAATGTATTTGAAAGAAATCAGCTCTATATCTCAAAATGTAATGTCAAACACATAACCATACAAGTCTGTTCCGGGTTCGAACAGAACCGAAGGCACTTCCGAAGAAGCCCTTGCAATCCGGATATTCACAATCCCGATAAAACTTCCCATCACAAAGGAAATCTCAATACCGTAGCTAACGGTGCAGAGACAATCGATAGGTCATCCTATCGTTTTCACAAATACCCGGTCTTCACCACCGGTCTTCAATACGATCCATATTGTCGTATTATTATTCGTAATGGGTTATCTGACACAAAGGTCCTTTCCCGGCTAAACCGAATAATAAGCGTTTGTTTTAAAAACAAATTCAAGTGCCATTTCAAAGGCAATATTGATAGTCGGTGATTTAACATCAACAATATTCACAACAATCATCAAATTCAAATAATTTTCCCAAATTATTTAATTTCAAAATATCTTCACAAGATATATATTTTTTCCACACTTCACATTTGAAAATCCATTTCAAATTACTTTTCACCTTTTAACTTTTAAAAATAAATTTCAAATCAATTTCCTTATACGGAATATATTTCCAAATATTTCTTTTAAAAATCCACTTAGAACTTTTATTTTATATTTTAAAAGCCACTTTGGAAAATATACTCGGCTTTATAGTGAAAATACACTTTCACTTCAAAACGGTCCATTTAAACCAATTAAATAAATCCTTATCGATTTATTTCAAATTTACGTTCAAAATTCGTAAATTTACTTTCACACTTAAAAATAAATCAGCGTTTATTTTTAAAACAAGTTTCCCTTTCCTTTCATAATTTCCATTTTGAATTTGGATTCCCAAATATTCACTTTTAACCCCAAAATCAAATTCCAAATTTATTTCTAAGTTTTATTTCAATAGAACAAAACATTGCAATTTATTTCTGAATTTATCTCCAAATAACAAATCATTTGTAAATCGATTTCCAAATTTATTTTTCAATACCAAATCAATTATCAATTGGATTTCTAGAAATTTATCACTTTTAAAAATAAATTCCTTAATCTTTTCCAAACCATTTAAAATCCCATTTTAAATGAATTGCTCCACTTTGAATAATACTATTCAAAATCCATTTATAAAAAAAAATCCTTTCCCATATTGTGGAATTTTATTCAATATAATTCGAAGACAACACATTATCTTTTTCAAACTTCTTTTAAATAAATCTAATTCTTTCAAAAGGAATTTACAAAAATTTAATTACTTTAATTTCAAAAATTCAATTTCATTTATTTCCGGTATCCAACGATACCAAAAATGCATTCGGCTAAATTATAGCCTTCAACACATTCAATCACAGATATAATCATACACAGATTATAAATAATCAATCACAGAACATATGAAACCAATTCAAATGTTTTGAGGAATCCCGTTGGATCCCTCCAACCTGTTTCCCTACATCCACAAATGTTAGCACAATACCAATTCCACTTCGAGGTGGAATATCGCGGTATATGGGATTTATAAAGGGATAGTTTGGCACAGGTCCCTAATAAGTTTCAAAATACACAAAAACCCCAGTAAAAAAAAGTTAGTAAATTAGGTCCCTAGAATTAAGTTACTGAATAATGGTATACAGTTATGCAATTATTCAGTGAATAATTGCAGACATTTATGCAATTATATCAAAAAATTGCGGACATTTCCACAATTATTCACCAAAAAAATTACGGAAATTTCCGCAATTTTTTCGAAAAGTTGCGGAAATTTCCGCAATTATTAACCAAAAAAATTGCGAAAATTTAGTAACTTAATTTTAAGGACCTAATTTATATACTTTTTTTTACTGGGGTTTTTGTGTATTTTGAAACTTATTAGGGACCTGAGCCTAATATTCACTTTATAAATATCATCCGCTTACTAACGGCGCAATAGGGTCTCATCCGCTATACAATGCGGGAAATCAACAACTGCAATATATATATATATATATATTGCTATATATATATATATTGCTATATATATAGATATATCCTATTATATCTAATATCACATCCAAACAAACAATCAAATCAATAACTAAAAATTCCACTTTTCATTTGAGTGAGAAGATCTCACCTTTGCTTTTTATTTGCAATTCATTTCCAATCCAGTTTGTTTTCTTCACCATTTTAGACCTTGTATAAATAATTATACAATTTATCAATATTCGAATTAAATCGAACAATTCAATTTCCATTTTGATAGATTGAATTAACTAATTATTAAATTTTCTTTTAATAATTGTTTTCAGCAACAAAAACAATTTATAGATTTCAAGAATCTAATTATTTATAAACTTTATATCGTTTTAAAATTCCTATACTTTCAAAATCCTATATATATATATATTTACTGTTTACTGTCAATCTTTCTAAAATAGAAATCTTACTGAAAAATCTATACAACTTTTTATATACCTTACTGTCTACAAAAATATATATATGTAAAAATTGAAAACTGCCTTACATATCCATATATATTAAACTAAGGTGTTTAAAATTACATTAGCTTACTGTTATTATTTTTCTTATATTTATACATTCATATAGATTTTAGATTAAAGAAAAAGAAGATTACTAGCAGATACCTCACTGCTAAGCATGAATCCAGACCCACGCGATTTGACTCCGACCTTGAGAGCACCACGACTACATGTCGCCAGACCTATCGCGAAGACGAACTTGCCTCCTTCCTCAATCTGCAAAATCGTGATTGCCCAATCTCGATGAACTTCCCCAGCGCGACGCTGCCTTGCTCTCGAACTCGACGACGACATCACCCCAGATCAATACTCGTGACTTCGAATCACCAGGCCACTCGACACCCTTGCGAAAACTCGAACACGAGCCACCCTCTGAAAATCATCGCGAATGATAATCGCGGTTGCAGTCGCTATTAATCGCCGAGAGCCTCAACTCAACCCTAACTCGAGTTCGAACTCGTAGCTGCTCGATTCCCTTATGACGAAATCGAACGAGATCTCAGCTCGCCTTTTTAATTCCTTCTTTGAACGATTAAAGGCTCAACCTTGAATTTAATTTCACTTTAAATTTAATTGAAGAGGGATTTTGTTCGAATGAACTGGGAGGGAGAAGAGAAAGTTTCCATTCTGCTGTTACTTGTTTTCGTTTAATTGCAATTTGATTTGAGTTGAATAGGAAGAGGGGTGGCCATTCAATTGTTTTGAACGAAGACTTCCTTTTATTTTTATTTTCAATCGACCTGTTGATTAATTTAGAGCAGACGCGTGTTATTTGGAAGGACACGTGCTAACAAGGTGATTAAGAGATAGCTTATGTGAGAAGAAATTTGACCAGTCAAAATATAAATATTATATCTAAATTCAAATTTAAATCAACTTCAATTCGAAGCTTAAAAATTTTTTTACATACTATCGAGGCATGCCGCTAGGCGTTTATAATGTTAAACCCCTATTCCAAAGCACTGAAAAAGGTTTCGAGTCCTAATTCGATCGTATGGAGAAGATAGCTTTTTTTGGACCAGTTATAATATTAAATTTTCAATTTAATTTTAGCGTGTTTGCTTATCGTACGGCCAAACGATCACTCCAAACTCTACGAAAATTGAAATCCGATAATAATACAATATTACAGATCCAATGAAACTGGTTTCGTCGAATTCCGAGACTGTGCTCCGAAACGCTATTTTCAAATTCAATTTAAATGATATAAATTCAAAACTGAACAAAACAGTTTCAAATTCAATTCTGAAAGTTCGATTACCTTCATAATTGTCAATATAAATTTTCAAAGCCTTCAGATTATTTTTAATCAGCTTAAAACTGAAGATTCAAATTTTTACCCAGCTTCAATAATTAAATTCAATAATTTAATCGCCAAATTCATTCTGATATTTGAATTTCAAATTAAATTATCATTCGAATATTTACACTCAATTAAATATTCACATTTCAAATGTCAAAAATTCAGGGTCGTTACAGATGTCGACATACCCAAGATACCCATGTCGATATAGTGGCAGTTGGTTTCAAAAATTTGAATTTCAAAAGAAGTGTCTATTCGTCATAACCTTTCACGAATAGACATGGCTGTTGTTCTTCTATAAATAGGGGATGTTTTCAATGAATTTTCAACAATTTTTTTTTGTTTTCACTCCTCTTCTTCTTCCACATTTCTTTATATATATTCTTACCATTACTCTACCGAAATCACCATTGAATTTAACTAGATCATTTCTGGTTTGATTCTCTATCACTATCTCAACAAGATCCCAGTGCTATTCAGAGTTATAGGCTTCTTTGTAATCAATCAAGTGAGAAAAGGTGTGATTGTAGCATTGGAAATTAATCAAGTGAGTAAAGGTGTGATTGTAGCCTAGGAAATCAATTGGGTGAACTTGTTGCCCGGGAAATCAAGTATCTCTACCTAGAGGACTATGAATCTAGAGTGGTGTACCTCGTGGCCTTGAAATTGAGGATTGTTATTGTAAAGATTGTTTTTGAAAGGAAATCTGTACTTGTGTGCGGGACTGGATGTAGGGTAACTCCGAACTAGTATAAAATCCGGTGTGTTCTTTCCTTTACTGCGTTTTCTTTATATTTGCATCTGTGATCATATCTGTATCTGAATATTGCATACATTTGTGTTCAAATTAATATAAACTCAAAAAGAATTAGTAATTCCTTAAAACACTATTCACCCCCCTCTAGTGTTTATACTAGCCTTAAGATCCGTAATCTGCATTTCTCACATTTGGTATCAGAGCAAGGTTTTCAAAGTTTCATAATCTGAATTTTGAAAATTGTTTAATGGCTATATCTGAAAATTTTGTTAATACTTGTTTAAAAATATTCAAATCATCATTGTATCATAAGTCTGCATATAATCTATATTCAAAGTCAAATCGTTCACAAGGTTTTTATGATGTGCAGGAAACATGTTTTATGGGTGTTGAGGAATCAATCCACAATAGACAAATTGTGCAGATCAAAAAGAATAAATGGATACTCGATAATGGATGTTCTAGACACATGACTGGTAATCCGGATATGCTGAATGATATAATATACAAAGACGGAGGATTGGTTAACTTTGGAGACAACTCAAAAGGATATGTGATTGGCATTGGCAATGTCGGTAACTCTAAAAATCCTATTATTACTAACGTTTTGCTAGTTAAGAATCTGAAACATAATTTGCTAAGTATTAGTCAACTTTGCGATAAAGGATATAAAATTAAATTTGAAAAAGATAAGTATCACATTGAAGATAATAATTCAACCATAATATTTGAGGGAATTAGGAAAAAGAATATTCATATTCTTAGTATGAAAGTTTCAAATGATAACTTGTGTCTTTTGGAAAATACAAGTGACCTTTGGATTTGACATAAGAGATTTGGGCATTTGAATTTCAAACTCTTATCTAGATTGTCAAAACATGATCTAGTAAGAGGTCTCCCTAAAATGAATTTTAAAGTAGATAGTTTATGTGATGCATGTCAATTAGGAAAACTTAAAAAAAGTTCCTTTAAATTAAAATATATGATTTCAACTTCAAAACCTCTTGAATTACTTCATCTTGATTTATTTGGTCCATCTCAAATTCAGTCAATAAATCACAGTAAATATGTTTTTGTAATTGTAGATGATTATTCTAGATTTACATGGACAGTATTTTTGAAACATAAAAGTGATACTTTTGAATGTTTTAAGAACTTTACAAAAAGGATTCAAAATCAACTTTCTATAAAAATTATAACCATCCATAGTGATCACGATGGTGAATTTGAAAATGAAAAGTTTGAGGAATTCTGCAATAAAAAGGGGATAACTTATAATTTTTCATTTCCAAGAACTCCACAACAAAATGGAGTAGTAGAACGTAAAAATAGGACGATTCAAGAGTGTGCGAGAACTATGCTTTCAGATAGTAATTTACCAAAACATTTTTGGCCAGAAGCAGTTGCTACCGCCTGTTATATTTTAAATATAATCTTAATAAGACCCTTAACTGATAAGACATCTTATGAACTTCTTCACGGAATGAAACCTAAGGTATCTTATTTTAGAATTTTTGGAAGTAAATTTTTTATTTTAAATACAATAGATAACTTAGATAAATTTGATCCTAAATCCGACAAAGGTATCTTTATCGGATATTCTAATAGAAGCAAAGCATACAGAGTGTTTAATTTAAGAACTAACACCATTGAAGAAACAATGCATGTTTCATTCGATGAAAATCCCAAAAATTTTGTAGAGACAAATGATGAAGAGGATTTAATTACTCAAAATCAAGAGTCAATTGAAACTAATAATGAATTTAATCATCCTAATAAAAGGATTAAACTTTTAAAAGATCATCCCATAGAAAATATTCTATGAGATATGCAATCTGTTGTTACAACTAGAAATCAACTAAGTAAAATGAGCAATGTAGCTTTTATATCAACTATTGGACCCAAAAATCCAAAAGAAGCATCAACTGATGATTCATGGATTTTGGCTATGCAAGAAGAATTAAATCAATTCACTGGAAATGATGTTTGGGAACTTGTTTCTATACATGAAAATAAAACTATAATTGGAACAGAATGTGTTTATAAAAATAAAATGAATGAACAAAGTGAGGTCATTAGAAATAAAGCCCGGTTAGTCGCTCAAGGTTATTGTCAAGAAGAAGGAATAGATTTTGATAAAACCTTTGCTCCCGTAGCAAGATTAGAAGCCATTAGGATTCTACTTGCTTTCGCAAATTATAATAATTTCAAATTATTTCAAATGGATGTTAAGAGTGCCTTTTTAAATGGATTTGTAAAAGAAGAAGTATATGTAGAACAACCACCACTTTATGAAAATGAAAAATTTCCAAATCATGTTTACAAACTTAAGAAAGCTCTATATGGTCTAAAACAAGCTCCTAGAGCCTGGTATGATAGACTAAGATCTTACTTACTTCAATCAAATTTTGAAATTGGTAAAGTAGATAATACTCTTTTTATTAAAAGAAATAAAAATGATATTCAACTAGTACAAGTTTACGTAGATGATATCATTTTCGGATCAACTAATTTTGAAATGAATAAAGAATTTTCTGAAATAATGATAAAAGAGTTAGAGATGAGTCATATGGGTGAATTAAACTTCTTTCTAGGATTACAAATTAAAAAATTAGATATTGGTATCTTTATTAGTCAAGAAAAATATGCTAAAGACCTAGTTAGTAAATTTGGTTTGACTACTGCAAGTGGAAAACCCACTACCATGGCAACCAATGGGTACCTAAGTAAAGAAGATCTCTCGAAAGATGTAGATCAAAAATTATATAGAGGAATGATTGGATCACTACTCTACATCACTGCTCGTAGACCTGATATCATGCATAGCGTTTGCCTCTGTGCAAGATATCAATCCCAACCTAAAGAGACCCACTTAAAAGCTGTAAAACATATTATAAGATATATTAAACACACCATTGACTATGGCTTATTTTATCCTAAAAATGATTCTTTTGAATTAATATCTTACTGTGATGCTGACTATGCTGGTTGTAAGTCAGACCGAAAAAGTACAAGTGGAACTTGTCACTTTTTGGGGCATTCTCTGATTTCCTGGGTTAGTAAAAATCAAAACACAGTTTCTCTATCAACAACTGAAGCGGTATATTTCTGCTGCTTTAGCTTGTTCTCAAGTAATATATATGCAACAAACTTTAAAAGATTTTGGTTTAAATATCTCAAGATCACCAATTTATTATGATAATACTAGTGCAATAAATTTATCCAAAAATACTACTCATCATGCTCGAACTAAACATGTTGATATCAGACATCATTTTCTCATAGATAATATAAGTAAGGAAGTAATTACTCTCGATTATATCAATTTTGAGAATCAAATTGCTTATATATTAACAAAACCCTTAAATGAATCTATATTTACTAAATTAAGAAGAGAATTAGGTATTTGTTCAATAACTGAAATATAAAATATAAATAACAAAGTATAATTAAAAATTAAATTAAAAATAAATCAAATAGTAAAAATATCAAGCACCATGTCGACATCCCCCTCCTAACCATGTCGACATATAACGATTTTTTATTTTTGAATTTTTCCCACCAAAATTCAAATAAGTGGTTATATATTCTTCTTATTTCGAAAATTGGATCATTCTTTCTGTTCTTTCTATGTTCTATCTTCTGAAAACATTTAAACAATGGCCTCCTCTTCCAAATCAAACAAAAATTCAATCTTTTCGTTCCCTTGTCCTACTTCTGGACCGTTTCAACAAACTACACTTGCACGAGTGACGAAAATGTAGGATTCTTGACGGATGCACTGCAACTAATGACTGAAATTCAAGTGGTGCAACTTAGAATGGCCAAAGAACAAGAACGGCAAGGAAAAATTCTTAGAAATTTGCAAAAAATTCTAATGGAAAATCATGCTAATTCGATCTTGATTGATGAAGAGTATTCAGGAGATCAAGTGCAAGAGGACAGCGATGAAGAAGAAGAAGAAGCCCCCATGGAAGATGAGCACGCTGAAGATTACGAAAAAGTCGTTTGCGTTGGTGAAGTGTGCTTTGACAAAGATGGAAATCTTGTCGAACAACGTGGAAATTTCTGTTTCCACTATCCAAATTGTTAGGTTCATAGATCTCCCATTTTTAAGGAAACGCATTAGTTTCTCTTTCCTCTTTCCTATTGTTGTATGTTTTTACTTACGTTCTCTACGCTCATGTAATTATAACAATAAATGATTTGTGTTCTTATATTACAAATATTATCATATATAGATTCTTAGTTAGAAGAGTTTGTAATTTAGGACTAAAGTTTTAGTTTTAGAATTAAGTGTTGCTTATTTATGATAACACTATCATTATAATCACATAGTATTAGACTAAGGGGGATTTATATAGTTTGGAGTCAGTTTTTGTTGAGGACAAAGGGGGAGAAGTATAAAATATAGGATAGTTAGGCATAGATTAAGGGGGAGTTATTAGTTTTAGGGGAGTCAATAGGATAGAAATAATATTTTATAAACAAAGGTTGTCATCATCAAAAGGGGGAGATTGTTAGTCCTTGAGATGATGGTTTTGATGACAACAACCTTAGAATAAGATTATAAAATATAAATACTAACATTATAGTTTAGATATATATATATATATATGTATATGTAGGATTTAACCATGCAGGTATCAAGAATGAAGACTATACAGTATAGAGATTCAAGATATCAAGATTGAAGACTCATGAGTATCAAGAATATCAAGAATAGCATGATTATCAAATAGTACAAAATAAGTATTGAGTCTAGAATTATGTTAAAACTTCATAATAGCACTGAAATCTTCACTCCATATTTCATTTGGGATGAAACCCATTTCTACCTTTTTAGTGGCTTACAAACCCACGACAAGTAGCTTACAAACCTACGATAAGTGGCTTACAAACCCACGAACATCCTGGTTTTGTACAAGTTCTCGAGTCCTGATGTGATGAGATATTCTGCAGGAAGAAGCTTGCAAAACTACTTTAAAATGATTTTCAAAACTGCTTTTCAAAATATTTTAGCCTTAAAAATTATCTTTTCAAATGATTTTCAAAAGGATGTTTTAGTCTTAAAATATTCTTTGATTTTTTTTAAATAAACTCTTGTTTTAAACTTCGTTTGTTTTAAACTATCTTTAATAATAAATTTAATATTTATACTTAGATTTAAATATAAAATTATAGTAAAATTATATATATATTATTCTCTATATTTACTTATGTATTTTAACTATAGTTAAGTATATTTATAAAGTTTAAAATAGTTTTAATATAAGATAGAAGTAATTTTCAAAGGAAAACAAATCACCAAAATTTCCTTTGGGATGTCGACATACCCAAGATACCCATGTCGACATAGTGGCAGTTGGTTTCAAAAATTTGAATTTCAAAAGAAGTGTCTATTCGTCATAACCTTTCACGAATAGACATGGCTGTTGTTGTTCTATAAATAGGGGATGTTTTCAATGAATTTTCAACAATTTTTTTTCTGGTTTTCACTCCTCTTCTTCTTCCACATTTCTTTATATATATTCTTACCATTACTCTGCCGAAATCACCATTGAATTTAACTAGATCATTTCTGGTTTGATTCTCTATCACTATCTCAACAAGATCCCAGTGCTATTCAGAGTTATAGGCTTCTTTGTAATCAATCAAGTGAGAAAAGGTGTGATTGTAGCTTGGGAAATTAATCAAGTGAGAAAAGGTGTGATTGTAGGCTAGGAAATCAATTGGGTGAACTTGTTGCCCGGGAAATCAAGTATCTCTACCCAGAGGATTGTGAATCTGGAGTGGTGTACCACGTGGCCTTGAAATTGAGGGTTGTAATTATAAAGATTGTTTTTGAAAGGAAATCCGTACTTGTGTGCGGGACTGGATGTAGGGTAACTCCGAACCAGTATAAAATCCGGTGTGTTCTTTCCTTTACTGCTTTTACTTTATATTTGCATCTGTGTTTGAATCTGTGATCATATCTGTGTCTGAATATTGCATACATTTGTGTTCAAATTAATATAAACTCGAAAAGATTTAGTAATTCCTTAAAACACTATTCACCCCCCTCTAGTGTTTATACTAGCCTTAAGATCCGTAATTTGCATTTCTCACATATACAAATTGCCATAACAGGTTGTCAATGTCAACACAAATGCTCCAAACCAGACTCAAAGAAATGAACAAAGAATGAATGCAACAAAACCAAAATGACTCAATGCAAACACCATAATTGAAGACCAGACACAACAAATGGAAGCTGGTCAATATGCAAGTGGAGCCACAATCAAACTGCACCAGACCAGAAAACAATGGACCAAACTTCAATACAACATGAAATGATCAAGTGACAACAATTATACATATGCTTAAGGACATGATTCAAAGCAACTCAGTTGAAAGATAGACTACACAAGTGCATCGAACCACATAGCAAAATAACACATATACATATGTACTCAAGTCAACCAGTTCAATATAACCAAGGCAATAGGTAACATCAATATACATGTCGACCAGGCAGCAAACAAGAACAAAACTGCAAACAAGTATTGAAATCAGACTCAAGAAAATCACATGACAACAGTAAACATGTATACATAGGCAACAGGACAACTCGGCTAACATCATCATTAAAGACCAGAAAATCAGTGCTGACCAACCCAATGAAACAAGAACAATGCATATTGAAACGTGCACAGGTTTAAGACATTTGTCAGAGCAATACAAATAAATGTATACATATATGCGTATATATGCATATATCGATGAAACTGTAGAAGGTTGAACCAGCATAAGCAAGTGATACGGCAGGTTTTACAAGTTTCAAGTCTAACCAAAATGCAGGTTCAGTCATGAAACAACAGTTTTGATCAAAGAGAGAGAATCTGATGTAACGACCCGGGATTTTTGACTCCGAAAATCCCGAACGGTTAGGAAAAGAAGAAAGAGATAGAAGAAGAAAATGAAACAAAAACACCAAAAACACATATTCTCACATTCGCAGCGGATAAAATATAATATCAAATAATATTCTTTACACAAAGAAAGCTGTAATTGTTATTTTACATTCAATACATCAGAGTTACAACCATTTACAAATATACTAGACAGTTAGAATTTAACATGTCTCAGATAAACAACAGTAATATGCTCAGCGGAATACACTCCATACGTTCCTGCCATCCAGCTCGCCACCTGAGCTCCAGAACATCCTTACCTGAAAATCTGTAATACTCGGTCTGACCCGAGCATTACATCAAAGTAACACCCGGGTCAGGCTGGAAACCAGCGTGAGTAAACCCATATAATTTGAAATACTAAGTTCAAACCATAAAAGAAAAACCCGGGGTAACTCGTACTTCACTACGAGTTCATTACTTGTTATGGTCAACATTTATTTCACAAATCGATCCCTAAGTACCCTTACTTAGTTTTCAATGGTCAGTTTACTTAAATATTCCATTCCAGCCTATTGATTTCACATATCAAATCTATAAAGAATTATTGTAGATTACTAATCGATGTGGTTTCGGGTAGTTTCTGATACCCGACCCCGGTCTCTTCGAATCCAATATTATCTTAAAAACAAAACTATTTAAGTTTAAACAATTCCATTTGTATCCAAAATTTCATATTTACATAGCCATTCATCACAGATAGACAACCCATATTATCACAGGTCAACCCAAACATATCATATCGCATAGCATCACAAATCACATATCAGAGATATTAACTAATCTAAGGCATACAATATCATTCAATCATTCATAAGCAAGATTAATTTGTCACAAAATTTCTAATTAATTTAAATAAATTAAATTAATTACTTCAATCACCTTTTAAATCCTACTTACTTAATCATTAATTAATTACAAACCATGAATTAATCATCCTTTAATTACCCATTAATTATCCATAATTACTTCCATCAAGTAATTATCCTATTGGTTAATTATCCTCAATTAATTAACCTTTAATTATTAATTAACTTAACCTTTAATTACTAATTAAATTAATTAATCCTTAACAAATTTATCCTTTAATTACTCACATTAAGTAATTATCATTTAAGTAATTAATTTCTAATTACTTAATTAATTTATCCTTAATTATGAATTAATTAATCTCTAATTAATTAACTCATAATTAATTAAGTTAATTAACTACCCTTTTATCATTAATTAAATAAATAAATTAATTACTCTTTAATTACTTTACTAATTTAATTAATCCATAATCATCCAAGGTCTTAATTAACCTTAAGATAAACTACTTATCTTTATTTAATTTCTTAATTATCATAATCATATTTAAAACATTTATCTTTATAATTTACTTACCTAATTAAATCATTTAATTTAAGTTTAAATAACTTAAGCATTTAACTTAACAATTTAAGTTAACAAATTTTATAATTTCCTTAATCAAATAATTTAAAACATTTATCATATAACAGTTAAAACTAAATTCATTTTAAATTTTAATAACTTGCTTATATTTAAACTTAAAAACCGTTTAAAATTTAACTTCGGGTCCAACCCGTATGGTACTCGAGACTTGACCCGAGAAAATCACCTTCCTTTTCTTCTTCTTTTTTTTCTTTTCCAAAACTTAGTTTAGTTTCAAAGTTTTAAACCTGGAAATAACACACATAAAAATCCCGAAGACTCACCCGAGCAAATCAGCTAAAACTCCGAGTATCCCTTCGAGATAACTCTGAGCATCATCTTCTTCTCCAATCCTTCAACATCACCCAGGTACACTGACAAACTGTGCACGTGCACCACCGATTCCGATCACCTCCGACCTTCGCCCCGATCATCCCAAGTCATCGACGATGTGCTCAGTCGCTCTGACGACCCAGACTATTTCAAAACCCCTTGAATCGAAATCTAGAACTCGACCCCAAAACTAGGCTAGAAACCATCTTCAATCGTCGCTTCTCCCAGCCACCTCTGTACACCGGAGGCCTCGAAATTTCGTCAGCACCACCGCCAGAGATCATCCTTTCCTTTCCCCTCCTACCGCAACCTCCAAACATTCCTTTGACGCCGCAATTCAATGGAACCTGCACACCATCAAAGAACACATCCCAAACCCTATTTCAACCCCTATTTGCCGCCATGGTGAACTAAAAATTCACCTGCCATTTTTGCCTAACACACCTACCTCTAGGCTAACTACAGCAGAGACCCCGATCTCTCAAACTTCACTGATCACTAGAAATTCCCACAGACGTTCATTCCGTTCAACTTGCGAATTCCCACGTTTGACTAATCTAAATTTTTTGATTTCAGCTTTTAAAATCATGGATTCCAATAGCAGATCTAATTATGGAATTGAATTTATAAATCAAAATGTTCGAATTTTACATGCCCTTTGAATTCTTACTGTATATTCAAATTTTCCAAAAGATTTTTGAACTAATAACACTTGGAAATGTTTTTAAAGTCAAGATCTTGTTGATTCAAACAAATTTTGTTGAAACATCTAATCCTGAAAGGGATTAGAAGATGAGGATTTAAATTTTTAATTCGTCAAGCCTGAAACTTTAAACAGAGAGGTTATGTACATATATGCTGATAGGCATACACTAAATACTCACATATAAAGACATGCAAAACATGAATTACATCCATAACTTCAAGGATTATTACGTACATCAAGAACTAAACTAGATTTAAGTTTTTTAAAGAAGTAGTTTACTCACCTTTGATGTTTACAGGGAACAGAGAAGTAGTTTGGAAACTTTGAAAGCTGAAATTGCATTGGATCAATGAACTGCTGTTTAATTTGGTCAGAGAAGGAATCTACACTTTATCTTGTTCTGGAAATTGTTTTTAACTGGAAACTGATTCTTTGAATCAACTTCGTTTTAAAATGAGTTTTGCATGCCTTAGACCTTGCTTGCTGTTTGAATAATGTTTTACAGGTTTGTTTTCTTGAGTATGTATAATGAAGATAGGAAAAAGAAGTAAAGAGATGAGATATATGTTTATATAGGCTTACTTAGGATTTATTAAAAATAAAAGAAAATAAATATAAAATAGTGACACTTGTTTAGAAATCTAACACTTGTCTTTTAACATTTATAATTCATTTACACTTGTAATTAGATACATTCTTTTACTTACATTTGTAATTATGCATGAGTTAATTAGTTTTTAAATGGTTTTAAAAAACTTTTATATTTAATTTCCTAATTAATAAATACATTTCTTATCTATATAAAATAAAAAATTCTTTTTAAAAAAAATATATAAAACAAACTATATTCTAAATAAAATCATATATAATATATTTTTAAAAATCCAAAATGTATTTAAGATATATATATCTATCATTTCAATTTCAAAATTTAAATTCAAATTCAATTTAAAATCCACTCACATATAAATAATATATTTTTAATTTGTTTGAAAATAATAAGTTTGCCCATTTTAAATAATTATATTAGGGAGATTATCAAACCAATATTTATCCATATATATTTTATTATCAGAATTATTTATTCAATCTATAAATCAGTATTCCTATTAATTAATCTAGTTAATTATCAATTAACAAATGTCCAAAAATCCGGGTTATTACATTCCTTCCCCCTTTGAATCTTTTCGTCCTCGAAAAGGAACGAAGCCAGGATTTATAAAAATACTTATATCAGATAAATTACTCTTTGAACATTTTTAACTAAAAACTCCCTTTTTATTAAGAATTTTAAAACACTTTTAAAATCTACATAGTATTACAAAAATAGTTTTATAAAAATACTTTTTATAACTCGATGTCTTCACAAGTCCATCCTCGTTCTCATAGAAATTCGGTCATACGTTGATCAGGCGTAAGACTGAAGATCTATAAGTACTTGGTAAACCCGTTTTCGACACCCAGTGAAAATACTTGGAAAATAATTCTATTGAAAATACAGGAAAATATTTTTGAAATCGAGGAAATATCTTTGGTGAGAATGCTCTGGAAATCATCACCCCCATCCATGGTCGCAGTTAACCCGATGGTTACGTTGCCGTCCCGGCAAAATCCATAGATAACTGTAGGTCTCCGCGCCCCTCGATTACGCCATGGAACCCGCTACAGATCGCAGTTACATCCTGGGTTACGTTGCCATCACAGCAAAAGTCCATGTAACTGTAGGCATCAGCGCCCTCGAATTTCGCTGCCAAATAATGAAACTTCTCCACTCCCACATAGGTCACAGTCTACCGATGTAAAATCAAACGCAGACTGTTTGCTCTCAGCGGCACACACGACTTTCGCTATGTTACCATAGTGTCGCAGTCTACCGATATAAAATCAAACGTAGACTGTTGGCTCTCAGCGGCACACATGACTTTCGCTATGGTCTGCAGTAGATCGCAGTGACATCGAGTTACACTATCGTCACAGCATAACCCAAATGCCTCTGTAGGCACCAGCCCCTCGACTTTCGCTACACAAATAATCCTTAGGAACTAGTTTTTTCTGGACTCCTCACAGGATCAACTTTAGAAACCCCCCCTTGGGGCTCAAGGCAGTACCACCCTGTGGCACTCCTAAGAAGTTCATTTTAAGGGAGCGCCTTTTTCCCCAGAGCCAATCTCAAAATAATTTATACTATACACTTATAGTATCTTCAAATCATACCCTTTATGATTTATATCAAAATCATCTTTAGACAAAATCGATATCCAAAATCGATAGTTCCAAACTTGGCTTTCCAAACTCCCAAAACTGATTTTCCAAAATCATTCTCATAAGATCCTTTATATATATATAAATATATATATAGATATATATAACTTTGAAAATCTTTGGATCATTTCAAACTTGTATAAAACCTCTTTTATACTTCTAATATTTCAAAACCCTTTTCTTCTGGCAATAGATTCAACAAGGGAAGATTTATCTTATATAACAAGGATATATAACTTTGTTTTATTCCAAATCAAATATTCAAATTTGATAAATCTTTTATAAAGTTATTTAGCATATCACTTTTCTATAAAATGAGTTCTAATCACAGAAATATTCAACTCCCATTTTATTTCATCATATATTTCACAAAATATACTTTTCATTTCAAAAACCATTTTACAGTTTTTATCCACAAATTTTCAATATCAATTTCATTCAAATCCGTACGATGTACACATATCATCCGTACGCAATATCAATCTGATCGCTCTTCGATCACACAATTTCTCTTCCGAACTAGTATCGTCCACCAGACTTCCTAGTGCGGACTCAAATCTTGTTTCTTGATTAGAAACCGTCATTCTCCTTGCATAGTCGTAGCTATGATAGAGAATATCCAGAACCAATCAAAAACCCATATCCAGGTTCACCGTCGAAAATCGAGCGAAAAATCCCAACTCGGATCGATAATACTATCTCGAAATTCTGTGATCGAATCTGGATCGAATCACTATGTGAATAAAATAATATACGTATATCCTACGTATTTATCTTTATTGGTTATTAGCCAAATCAATTCTCTTTTCTATTCACATTTCCTTTAATTCCATTCACTTATTCTCAATTGCTTCCATTTCCAATTGAGTTATTACTTCAATTACAAACAGCTTGAACTCTGACCTTTTTAAATTTAAAAATAGCTTGAAATTTTTTAAAATAGATAAGTAGTTGAAAAATAGTTATTAGTTTGTAAAATAGCTGTAAAATAGTTAAGTAGGTATAAAATAGTTAGAGACATAGTTAAATAGTTATAGAATATTTAGGTAATTGTAAAATAATTGTAAAATAGAATTTAATTATAAAATAGTTTGGCTTTAAAAAGAAAAGTTGTATAGTAAATAGTTTGAAAAATAGATTTATATTAAAACAAATTATTTTGAAAATAATCCGGAGTCAAACTGATCAATTCCCAAACTCCAATCCCATCAATTCAATTTAAGTTTCCACTTCCATTTAAATTGACTCAATTCCAATTTAAATAACTTCAATTTCCATTGAAATTGATTTAACTCCAATTGAATTAATCCTCAATTTCTTTCCAAATTCAAATCAAATTCCATTTGAAATTTAAACCTATTCAACTTTTATCACAATTTCAATTAATTCACATAAATTTCAAATTGAACCAATTTTAATTCATTTCAATTCTAGTTTAAATTAATCCCAATTCCCATTTGAATTTGAACTCATTCAACTTCAATTTTATTTCAAATTATTTCAATTCAAATTTTCCATTTAAACTTATGCGTATCCATCTTTAATCATAATTCTAATTAATTTAAATCTAATTCAATTTGAACTAATTCTATTCAAATCTCAACTTAAAACCATCTCAAATTATATAAATTCGAGTTAAACATTTTAAATGTTGATTTAATCCCTTAAGTCCAATTAACCCTTACTTTTAAATCATTCAACCTTTATTTTTAATTTAACAACTTAAATCTTTAAACCATTTAATTCTGAATCTAAATTCCAAAATTCCATTTTAACTTTATCTTTACCTAACTTATTTCAAAGTTCAAATAAGAATTCAAAAAAACAATTTTATCTTCAGATTCTAATTTATTATCTATTTCTAACTTCAAAACCAATTCTCAGTTTCATAGATTATTTATAACAATATAATGATATCAGGATAAATAAACATCCAAATTTATCCAAACACCAATTAACAACATCCATTTTCAATTTCCAGATCTCAAACCCATTTTGAGATCACTCATAACTCCCATTTAAAATCAATCATTTAACTACCCAAGTTAAATTTCAATTTCATCTTGAAATTTTCAATTCAAGTTGTTCATTCTAAATTCATTTAACTTTCCTTAAGTTAAATTCAATTTAATCCAGTCAACTTTACCTAATTTGAATTCGAATTTCAAATTTTAAACTTTATATTAATAATCTTCCCACTTATAAGTTCAAAAACTTATCACTTTGGGTTTTCATATCACATTCCAAGAAAAAATTTAAAACTCGACACTTAGAGTTTATTTCAAATCATCATTGGTATTATGTATATTCCTCATATATACAATTTTTTTTTTACACACCAAGTTATACCTTAAATTTTTAAACCACCATTGGTTTTAATTTAAAACAAATTTCTTTAAAACAATTTCAAGTTTTCTGAACTTAGATATAAAACTTCACAATTTAAAACCCACTTCAATTTACAAGTCATACTTGCCTAAATGTTTTACTTCCCTAAAACATTTCATTTTGCTTAATTATTTACAACATTTCATTATTAAACACAATAACCATTTATGATAATAACTAAGATTATCATATCTGGAAACCAATTCATTATTATTTTTATTTTGAAAACACTTCTACAAATTTAATTTCAGTTTGGATCCATTTCAAACTTGTATTCATTCAATTTCAATTTGGTTGTATTACTATTACCACTTAATTCTCATTATTTTATTTAATTCCAATGATTCAACAACCAATTTCTTTAATATATTCAATAATTAGAAAATTTATTTCTTTATATACCAAAAGATAAACTTATATTAAAATCATTCAATTTTAAAATCATTTTAAAATCTTTATATAAGAAATTAAAAAGTACGCTCTCATATATATATACACTCAACTCATCTTAGGGTACCATTGACCCTATCCTTAATGAGTAATCCCACCAATGCCAAGGTTCTCGCTTAACCTTCGCTCTGATACCAACTGTAACAACCCGGGATTTTTGACTCCGAAAATCCCGGACAGTTAGGAAAAGAAGAAAGAGATAGAAGAAGAAAAAGAAACAAAACACCAAAAACACATATTCTCACATTCGCAGCGGATAAAATATAATATCAAATAATATTCTTTATACAAAGAAAGCTGTAATTGTTATTTTACATTCAATACATCAGAGTTACAACCATTTACAAATATACTAGACAGTTAGAATTTAACATGTCTTAGATAAACAACAGTAATATGCTCAGCGGAATACACTCCATACGTTCCTGCCATCCAGCTCGCCACCTGAGCTCCAGAACGTCCTTACCTGAAAATCTGTAATACTCGGTCTGACCCGAGTATTACATCAAAGTAACACCCGGGTCAGGCTAGAAACCAGCATGAGTAAACCCATATAATTTGAAATACTAAGTTCAAACCATAAAAGAAAAACCCGGGGTAACTCGTACTTCACTACGAGTTCATTACTTGTTATGCTCAACACTTATTTCACAAATCGATCCCTAAGTACCCTTACTAAGTTTTCAATGGTCAGTTTACTTAAATATTCCATTCCAGCCTATTGATTTCACATATCAAATCTATAAAGAATTATTGTAGATTACTAATCGAAGTGGTTTCGGGTATTTTCTGATACCCGACCCCGGTCTCTTCGAATCCAATATTATCTTAAAAACAAAACTGTTTAAGTTTAAACAATTCCATTTGTATCAAAAATTTCATATTTACATAGCCATTCATCACAGATAGACAACCCATATTATCACAGTTCAACCCAAACATATCATATCACATAGCATCACAAATCACATATCAGAGATATTAACTAATCTAAGGCATACAATATCATTCAATTATCCATAAGCAAGATTAATTTGTCACAAAATTTCTAATTAATTTAAATAAATTAAATTAATTACTTCAATCACCTTTTAAATCCTACTTACTTAATCATTAATTAATTACAAACCATTAATTAATCATCCTTTAATTACCCATTAATTATCCATAATTACTTCCATCAAGTAATTATCCTATTAGTTAATTATCCTCAATTAATTAACCTTTAATTATTAATTAATTTAACCTTTAATTACTAATTAAATTAATTAATCCTTAACAAATTTATCCTTTAATTACTCACATTAAGTAATTATCATTTAAGTAATTAATTTCTAATTACTTAATTAATTTATCCTTAATTATGAATTAATTAATCTCTTATTAATTAACTCATAATTAATTAAGTTAATTAACTACCCTTTTATCATTAATTAAATAAATAAATTAATTACTCTTTAATTACTTTACTAATTTAATTAATCCATAATCATCCAAGGTCTTAATTAACCTTAAGATAAACTACTTATCTTTATTTAATTTCTTAATTATCATAATCATATTTAAAACATTTATCTTTATAATTTACTTACCTAATTAAATCATTTAATTTAAGTTTAAATAACTTAAGCATTTAACTTAACAATTTAAGTTAACAAATTTTATAATTTCCTTAATCAAATAATTTAAAACATTTATCATATAATAGTTAAAACTAAATTCATTTTAAATTTTAATAACTTGCTTATATTTAAACTTAAAAACCGTTTAAAATTTAACTTCGGGTCCAACCCGTATGGTACTCGAGACTTGACCCGAGAAAATCACCTTCCTTTTCTTCTTCTTTTTTTTCTTTTCCAAAACTTAGTTTAGTTTCAAAGTTTTAAACCTGGAAATAACACACATAAAAATCCCGAAGACTCACCCGAGCAAATTAGCTAAAACTCCGAGTATCCCTTCGAGATAACTCCGAGCATCATCTTCTTCTCCAATCCTTCAACATCACCCAGGTACACTGACAAACTATGCACGTGCACCACCGATTCCGATCACCTCCGACCTTCGCCCCGATCGTCCCAAGTCATCGACGATGTGCTCAGTCGCTCTGACCACCTAAACTATTTCAAAACCCCTCGAATCGAAATTTGGAACTCGACCCCAAAACTAGGCTAGAAACCATCATCGATCGCCGCTTCTCCCAGCCACCTCTGTACACCGGAGGCCTCGAAATTTCGTCAGCACCACCGCCAGAGATCATCCTTTCCTTTCCCCTCCTACCGCAACCTCCAAACATTCCTTTGACGCTGCAATTCAATGGAACCTGCACACCATCAAAGAACACATCCTAAACCCTATTTCAACCCCTATTTGCCGCCATAGTGAACTAAAAATTCACCTGCCATTTTTGCCTAACACACCTACCTCCAGGCTAACTACAGCAGAGACCCCGATCTCTCAAACTTCACTGATCACTAGAAATTCCCACAGACGTTCATTCCGTTCAACTTGCGAATTCCCACGTTTGACTAATCTAAATTTTTTGATTTCAGCTTTTAAAATCATGGATTCCAATAGCAGATCTAATTATGGAATTGAATTTATAAATCAAAATGTTCGAATTTTACATGCCCTTTGAATTCTTACTGTATATTCAAATTTTCCAAAAGATTTTTGAACTAATAACACTTGGAAATGTTTTTAAAGTCAAGATCTTGTTGATTCAAACAAATTTTGTTGAAACATCTAATCCTGAAAGGGATTAGAAGATGAGGATTTAAATTTTTAATTCGTCAAGCCTGAAACTTTAAACAGAGAGGTTATGTACATATATGCTGATAGGCATACACTAAATACTCACATATAAAGACATGCAAAACATGAGTTACATCCATAACTTCAAGGATTATTACGTACATCAAGAACTAAACTGGATTTAAGTTTTTTAAAGAAGTAGTTTACTCACCTTTGATGTTTACAGGGAACAGAGAAGTAGTTTGGAAACTTTGAAAGATGAAATTGCATTGGATCAATGAACTACTGTTTAATTTGGTCAGAGAGGAATCTACACTTTATCTTGTTCTGGAAATTGTTTTTAACTGGAAACTGATTCTTTGAATCAACTTCGTTTTAAAATGAGTTTTGCATGCCTTAGACCTTGCTTGCTGTTTGAATAATGTTTTACAGGTTTGTTTTCTTGAGTATGTATAATGAAGATAGGAAAAAGAAGTAAAGAGATGAGATATATGTTTATATAGGCTTACTTAGGATTTATTAAAAATAAAAGAAAATAAATATAAAATAGCGACACTTGTTTAGAAATCTAACACTTGTCTTTTAACATTTATAATTCATTTACACTTGTAATTAGATACATTCTTTTACTTACATTTGTAATTATGCATGAGTTAATTAGTTTTTAAATGGTTTTAAAAAACTTTTATATTTAATTTCCTAATTAATAAATACATTTCTTATCTATATAAAAAAAATTCTTTTTTAAAAAAATAATATAAAACAAACTATATTCTAAATAAAATCATATATAATATATTTTTAAAAATCCAAAATGTATTTAAGATATATATATATATCTATCATTTCAATTTCAAAATTTAAATTCAAATTCAATTTAAAATCCACTCACATATAAATAATATATTTTTAATTTGTTTGAAAATAATAAGTTTGCCCATTTTAAATAATTATATTAGGGAGATTATCAAACCAATATTTATCCATATATATTTTATTATCAGAATTATTTATTCAATCTATAAATCAGTATTCCTATTAATTAATCCAGTTAATTATCAATTAAAAAATGTCCGAAAATCCGGGTTATTACATCTGAAGTCATAGCATAAAGATCGGAACCAAAGCCAAGTTTAAATGCCACAAAATCAAAGTCGTAATGACCAAGGAAAAGATTGAACAAGCCAAAGTCAAAGCTGTGATAACCAAGTTAATCAAGCAAGCATAAATATATGAATTGAACAAGTCTAAATAAATCGTATACACTCAAGCAAAAATCGAACGACAATTAAATTATCAGATGAATTCAATTCGAACGGAAATCAAGGGAATTGAACTCTATTTAAACCCATCTCATCATCGGCTACAAAATCATAGAGTTCAAGGAAGCTAACCATTAAAGCAAAAAGCAATAGATCACATACCATTTTAGTTCGAACTCGATCGAATTGAAGTAGCCATCTGCGAGTCAAGTGATAAGTTGATTGTCGAAGCAAAGTGTAGAAAATCCATCATTCAATCAACAATTAAAGTCGGCATCTTCAAAATCACGAAGCCCTAAATTGGAACGAACGAGCAAAAAAGGAAAGCTGTATTTTTTTCAAAATGACTAGGCCGAAGAAATATACCAGAGAACAAAAAGAAAAGGGATTTATTTTAATCTACTTTGGGTCGGTGTACATTTATTTAGGGCTTTTATTTTTAATTAGAGGCTTTGTGTTTTAAAATTGTTTTTTACTTTGTATTTACTTTTAAACTTTTGTAATTTACTAGTCGTGTGACCACGGGACGAACTACGGTGGTGTAGTTCGAGAATTCGCAACTCAGTGGCTGAGTTGTGGTAGGATTTTGAGCGTAGAGTTAGGTTAGTCGATAGCGGGTGTTGTGAGTTTACGTGTGTAAGCGTCGGACTATTTAATTTCTAGTAGAAACCTTGGAGGCAGCACGTAGGCAGGGTTTTGCCGAAGCTAGGTAAATCTGTGTGTTCTATTTTTCTGCTTTTATTATTCTGCTATTATCTGTGCTGCTATTATTCTGCTATATCTGTGTTGAAATTATTTTATATACTTCCACATTAAAAATTTATCATTAATATATCATCCTATTCACCCCCCCTCTAGGGTGAAATCGATCCTACAAGTGGTATCAGAGCTAGGAACAGAAGTCAATTTTTGTTTTAAAAATATGATTTTTCAAAAACCAATTTTTGTTTTAAAAATTTGAATTTTTAAAATGGCTTCTTTTATAATGCTTTTGCTGAGGGTCGGTCCATAGTTAGACCACCAATGTTCAATGGTGAATATGCTTACTGGAAAAATAGAATGATTTTTTTTTTGAAAACCATTGATGCTTGGAATATAGTTGAGACAGGATATAGGACACCAACTATAGTTGTAGATAATCAGGAAATAGATAAACCGATGGATCAATGGACAGATCTAGAAAATAAATTACAGAATGCTAATGCCAAAGCTATGAATTTTATTATTTGTTCATTGGATCAAATTGAAGTTAATCGTGTCTCACATTGTCTAACTGCGCAGGAAATCTAGCACACACTAGAAGTGACTCATGAAGGAACATCTCAAGTTAAGGAATCTCGCCTTGCCATGCTGAGTAGTGAATACGAGAATTTCACAATGGCCAAGGAAGAAAATGTCAAAGAGATGTACGGACGACTTTCCAATATTATATACAAATCAAAAGCTCTTGGAAAATCATACACAGAGTTGGAAATAGTCCGGAAAATCCTCAGAGTCCTTCCACGAAATTTTGTAGCCAAAGTCACAGCTATTCAAGAATCAAAGGATTTGAAGCAGATCAAAGTTGAAGAATTCATCGGAAATCTCACCACTTATGAGCTAGAAATGAAATTCAAGGAAGAGCGCGAAGGAGATGATACACGAAAGAAATCAATAGCTCTTAAAGGAACAACGGAAAGTGATGATGATGATGATCATGGAATAGCTGAGCTGGCGTTACTAATAAAAGGATTCAAAAAGTGGAACCACAAATACGGAAATCCAACTCTGAATCAAAAACTAAAAAGCAGAATAGTTAAAGTTCTAGACAACCCAGAAGAACGGGAGATCATCTGTCACAAGTGCAATAAACCTGACCACATCAAGCCCAATTGTCCTCAAAATCGACTCGGCCTAGAAAAGAAATCGAAAAGGAGAAGTTTTGCAGCCACATGGAATAAAAGTGATTATGATAAAAGCACTAGCAGTGAGAGTGAAAATGCAGATATGTGCCTTCAAGGTGATATAACTGGCAGTGATGATGTTGACGAGCCAAGCGAGGTATCAAAACTTACTCATTCGGAATTACTTATATATTTTCACGAAGTAAATGGCTGTTTCGAATGACTTAGGGAGAAATACGCTAAAATTGAATCCCAAAGAGATACTTTGATAGACTTAAATAAACAGCTTGATCAATTGGTTAAAAACTATCAAACCAAGATCCCTAAGTGTGATAAGTGTCCATCGAAGAAGAAATCAAAAAATCAGAAATTAAAATTAAATCGCTTGAAAATGAATTTCTGACTTTGAAAGAAAGTGAAAATACTAGGAGAGAAAATTCTATTAAAAAGTGCACAAAATTATTGAACGAAAATGAATCTCTCAAAACACAAGTCCAATAATTGTCTACAACTATAGGAAAATTTTCCAAAGAAGAAAAATCACTAAATATGTTTTTAGGGAAACAAACTGTCAATCCTGTTAGACAAGGACTTGGGTATAATCACTCTGAATGTATTAGAGGTGAAATTAATCAAGTCAAATCTGAGTGCACAATTTGTAGAAAAATTGGACACAATCAAAACATTTATTGGTATAGACCCAAAAATGTAAAAACCATTCCAATTTGGGTTCCAAAAGGCACGAATATAAAATCCCTTAAAGTTAAACAAATCTGGGTGCCGAAAGGAACATATATAAATAGTTTTGGGTCTCCACAAGCTTATTGTTCAAAATCCGTTGCCACTAACAATCATGGACCTATAAAAATAAATAGGTCACAAAAATCTTTTCTCGTGTGGGTGTGGTGGCAGGCTAAGGAACAACAACAGTGTTACCTAGATTCTGGCTTTTCCAATCACACAACGGGTGCCAAATCGAAGTTCCTTAGCCTAGTATAAAGGTGGAAGAATCACAATGGGCAACAATGAAAAATTATTGTAAAGGTAAAATAGGCAATGGTACATTTATTTTGAAAGATTTATTAAATGTGATAATCTTCACCATAAACTGAATTAAATCAGCCAGTTATGTGATAATGAATGTTGATTTTGATTGTGACTTATGAAAATTGTTGGCCATTTATTTTTTTATGCCTAGAACACTTTAAAGATCTCTAGAGTCTCTAGACTAGTTTATATAAATTTGTTTGAACTAATGATGGTGTTTTATTGATTGATGATTACTCATGATACACGTGGATATATTTGTTTCTGGATCTGACATTATATTCACTATTTGTTTATTTGCATGGCTTCAATTCAAATTTAAGAGAATTTCAAACTACTGTCAAATGATTTTAAGGAAATTTGTTGCCACTTCACGGTCTGGTCTATAACATTCAACTAATGATAATATTGAGTCTAAGGAAAATTCGGATGCAGATTACATTGGTAATCTAGTTGATAGAAAAATTACTAGTGGAACGTGATTTATGACATTCAGTAGTTGCATCGTTTTTTTCAAAGAAAATATCTGCATATTTTTCATTTCAACTAATTTTCAAATAAGCAGACATTTTTCTTATAAAACCCCTTCAGAAAATCGCTTTTGTTGACCTTGTTTCAGATTAGTTATTTTAGAAAATTTAATTTTATAATTATTTTTTGGATTTGATTTTAAATGACTACATTAACTAATCTGACTCTACTGACTATCGAAAAGATAAATAGTGATTGAAAAAGCGATGAGTGTTGATATTAATCATATATTATAACTTGAGACAGTATATTAGTAAATTTCTTTAGAAATTTAAACAAGAGTTATAAAAACTTTTGTTGGGTAAAAAATTCCTCGACCATCTCTATTTCTATCATATTTCTAACGACCATCACTCATCAAAATTCTATATAGTTTGTCAATATGTGGTATTTTAAACGTGAAATTATTCGTTTTTCATTTCATTATATTTTTAATAGATAAAAACATCCAAAGTATTCACTCTCATTTAAAAGTCCTCACGGTTATGCATGGGTGAATTACTTGGTATTTATGATTATGTGCTTCCATGCTCATTTAAAAGTCCTCATGGTTATGCATGTATGGAACGCATATCAAAATTGATTGATTAAAAAGACAAGTTGATTCTAATCCTATTTAAAAGTCCTCACGGTTATGCGTGGTTAGAAGATACTTGAATTACTTTTTAAAAAAATTTGGAATAATACTAATCTCATTTAAAAATCCTAACGATTATGCATGGTTAGTAGATATTCAAATTCTCGATATAAATATACCACAAATAGACACAACTATATGGTTTTTATACCGACATTATCCCTATCATTCTAAAGTGGAATATGCGTCAAACATAGTATTTATGATTTTTATTTGATTTTTTATTGAAATTTAATATTTATACCCGATTGAGTAATAATATTGTATTAATGTCTATCACTTTATCTCTATTTTTCTAACGCTATTACTCTTTCGTTGATAACAAAAGGGGAGAGAAAAGTTAAGATTTTGGCAAATAAAGGTCAAATATTTTATTTTGTATTCTCTATTTGCATCTAGATTCATTTGCATAATGTTACTTATTTTCATGCATATATGAAGGGGGAGCTTTGTTGTATAGAGAGGGAGCATTCAAATAGGAGGAGCAAATTGAATGATCAAATACATTTAATAAATTCAAAATCTTAAATATATGTTTGTTATCATCAAAAGGGGGAGATTGTTGAATATGCAAGTATATGATTTTTGTTTGATGATAATAAACATATATATTCATTTAAATGTATTTGTTAATGTACTATTTTATTTTTCACATAATTAAATAAATATTTGCTAAATAAAATAAATAACACAGAATTTAAATTCAAACAGATATTTTATTCAAACAAATGTTTATTACAATTTTGAATAGTACAAATTTGAGCTCTCACTATATATATACAATTTTCAATTACAATACAATTTTGATTACATCACAATTTTCCATTTACACTTGCACCTCACTACATTTCACTCATTCACTCGTATTTAATCTTCAACTCTATTCTAGATTGAATCCAACATCTGAGTTATCTGCAAAATACACACTGACGCAGTAAAATTGAAAAAGAAATAATTTTTTGCAGTGAAAAATAAAATGATTTTTGAAAATATTATTTGCCTCGGTTATTTAGGTTGTTCGTCATCATCTAATTTTGAATTCATCATACACGAACAACTTGTGACATGCACAGTGTATCACTGTACATGCCACAAGGCCGTGCACACCGATATACACTTGATAAAATTACAGGGACAGGTGAGCACAAGGACAAACCCAATCAAAAGCCGAGTTCAACTCAAGTGCAATAAAAATAAAGTCACGACATGAGCACAAGGTCAAACCCGAGCTTTAAGCTGGATTCAACACAGGTGCAAGTTCAATAAAATGGTCAAAAGAAACAAGACCAGACCCGAATCAACATGAAGTACATGAAACGGTAAACTACATATATGTAGTGTGACCAAATCAACTTAATTGTCAAAGATCAATGAAGATTCAGACATGAACATAGCTATACAAGTGTAAACATCAAGTTCAAAGCATATGCACATCTATAAAGCTTCAGATAGTATGAACTTGGCCAAAATGTACATGAACACATGTCAACAGTCAATGGTAAAGCCTCAATAGTCAAAGTGTACACATGAACCAGAATAGTTCAGTTCAAGGCAATGCTCAAAGTACACATCCGTACAGTTTCAAATACAACAGACTCATATACAAAGTGCAAACCTCACCAGCACATATATGTATAAATTACCATAACAAGTTGTCAATTTCAACACAAATGCTCCAAACCAGACTCAAGGAAATGAACAAAAAATGAATGCAACAAAACCAAAATGACTCAATGCAAACACCATAATCGAAGACTAGAAACAACAAATGGAAGCTGTTCAATAAGCAAGTGGAGCCACAATCAAACTGCACCAGACCAAAAAACAATGGACCAAACTTCAATACAACATGAAATGATCAAGTGACAGCAAGTATACATATGCTTAAGGACATGATTCAAAGCAAATCAGTTGAAAGATAGACTACACAAGTGCATCGAACCACAAAGCAAAATAACACATATACATATGTACTCAAGTCAACTAGTTCAATATAACCAAGGCTAGAGGTGACATCAATATACATGTCGACCAGGCAGCAAACAAGAACAAAACTGCAAACAAGTCTTGAAATCAGACTCAAGAAAATCACATGACAACAGTAAACATGTATACATAGGCAACAGGACAACTCGACTAACGTCATCATTGAAGACCAGAAAATCAGTGCAGACCAACCCAGTGAAACAAGAACAATGCATATTGAAACGTGCACAAGTTTAAGACATTTGTCAGAGCAATACAAATACATGTATACATATATGCGTATATATGCATATATCGATGAAACTGTATCAGGTTGAACCAGCATAAGCAAGTGACACAGCAGTTTTTACAAGTTTCAAGTCAAACCAAAATGCAGGTTCAGTCATGAAAAAACAGTTTTGAACAAAGACAAAGAATCCGAAGTCATAACATAAAGATCGGAACCAAAGCCAAGTTTAAATGCCACAAAGTCGTAATGACCAAGGAAAATATCGAACAAGCCAAAGTCAAAGCCGTGATAACCAAGTTAATCAAGCAAGCAAAAATATACGAATTGAACAATTCTAAACAAATCATATACACTCAAGCAAAATCGAATGGCAAGTAAATTATCAGACGAATTCAATTCGAATGGAAATCAAGGGAATTGAACTCTATTTAAACCCATCTCATTATCGGCTACAAAATCATCGAGTTCAAGGAAGCTAACCAGTAAAGCAAAAAAGCAATAGATCACATAACATTTTAGTTCGAACTCGATCGAATTGAAGTAGCCATCTACGAGTCAAGTGATAAGTTGATTGTCGAAGCAAAGTGTAGAAAATCCATCATTCAATCAACAATTAAAGTCGGCATCTTCAAAATCACGAAGCCCTAAATCAGAACGAACAAGCAAAAAAGGAAAGCTGCAATTTTTTCAAAAGGATTGGGCCGAAGAAATATACCAAAGAACAAAAAGAAAAGGGATTTATTTTAATCTACTTTGGATCGGTGTACATTTATTTAGGGCTTTTATTTTTAATTAGAGGATTTGTGTTTTAAAATTGTTTTTTACTTTGTATTTACTTTTAAACTTTTGTAATTTACTAGTCGTGTGACTAGGGGACGAACTATGGTGGTGTAGTTCGAGAATTCGCTACTCAGTGGCTGAGTTGTGGTAGGGTTTCGAGCGTAGAGTTAGGTTAGTCGATAGCGGGTGTCGCGAGTTTACGTGTGTAAGAGTCTGACTACTTAATTTCTAGTAGAAACCTTGGGGGCAGCACGTAGGCAGGGTTTTGTCGAAGCTGGGTAAATCTGTGTGTTTTCTGCTTTTATTATTCTACTATTATATGTGCTGCTATTATTCTGCTATATCTGTGTTGAAATTATTTTATATTCTTCCGTATTAAATTTTTTATAATTAATAGTATCACCCTATTCACCCCCCCTCTAGGGTGAAATCGATCCTACATTATGGTTAGAAAGTTATGCCTGTTTTAAGTTTTTAAAGTTGCTGGCCATGATTAGTATGTAATTAATTAAGCCCATTAATGAGCTCATTAGTCCAATTAGAGAGCACTATAAATAGAGGGCTGAAAAGTCAAATTAAAACTTTTCCCTCTCATTTTAAATCAGGTCTAATCCCTAATTAGCCATAAATCTATCCTAATTTCATTCAAAATCACTCATATTGCTCTCTAAATCAAACTAGATTGTGGATTAGAGATTGAATCAACATTTAGAAGCTAGGGATTATCAAATTTCTTGATTTGGAGTGCTTTTCTTCGTTGTCCTGATTAGCTCTATATACAAATTGGTTGAATTTGGTAATTGGTGAATGGTTTATACTTTCTCACTATGCTATACATCTTTATATGATAGAATTATAGGATTTAACATGTTTTAAATTGATTTTTGGTCGTCAAAATCTTTTCTAATTTTAATGACATGATTGATCGGATGAAATTGCTTGTTATTTTATGTTTGGATGATATGATTTGATGTTGTTTGCTATTGTTGTGATTACATAGAAAGTTAGGCCGGAGAATTGAGCAAATCGGAGGCAAAGTTGGTCGGATTGAACGAACTTGGCGGGTAGGCTCTGGAGTACGGAAGAAGACTATATGATAGCTTACACCTTGATTGGATGCAAAGTGATAGGTCGGTACCGAGTTATGTGGATAGGTCGGACCAGAGTTATTTTGGTAGATCGTGAGTGATAGTCGACATGATGGCTTAGAAGATTATGGCTAATAGAGGTTGTCTATGGCAAGGTTCTGGAAGATTAGCTAATTGCTTGAGTTTACAATAAGTTATTAATATAGGTTGGATGATGAGTTATGCCTATAACTCAGCACCGAGTTAAGGGGAAAGAGGCCATGACTCAATGGTTGACATGGATGAGTAGAGCTTGGCTAGAGGAGATGCTCCATATCATGGTGTAGGATATTTTGCTAAAGGTTGGATGCTATACTGAGTTATCTCAAGAACTAGAAGATAGGGCTTTAGATTAGGGGCCAAGCAATCAAGGATGGATGAGTGGGGGTCTAAAGCAGTTGAGGAAGAGTACTGAAGGTATGGAATAAAATTTGGCATCTAGTTGGCTAAGTATATAACTCAGCATCGAGTTATGTCCATAACTTAGTACCGAGCTATCAGGGTGCAAGAGTGGAAGGTAAAACTTCTGGGGACTGATGTAGAGATTCTATAGATCACGTTGGATGTATTGGATCGTTCGTATCAGGTGTGATGATAATATAACAGCATGATGAAAAGCTCTGGTCTTCGGATGTTGGCTCATGTTGGGAGTAGGTTCCGAAGATGGTGGCTTGTAAAGGAGGGAGCCATATGATTAGAGAACGTTGAAGGGTTCCTTGTGAATAATGGAAATTGGATTGAGCAAGAAGGGCTTGGTATCCAAAAAGGAGGAAAGGTAGGCTTGGGTATATGTGCTAAGGAATCGTTAATGACTCGAAGAGTTTTCAGTTGTACCCAAAACAGGACTATTACAAGTGGGGACTCCCAAGGGTCAATTGAGGTACTCGTATATCCTAGAGCTGTGGCTTTGGGTCTAGTGTCTAGCTTTCGGCTATGAGATATGATAGTATGATAGAAAATCGGGATTTCCATTAGTCCTTGGCTTGGGGGTCATACGAGTTATCATATAATCAAAGCATAATGAGTGATAGTTAGGATTATTGATGGAAGCTATAGATGCTTTGGTTGTTTTATTTAGTAGGCTATCACTCATAGGTACCAAGGGATGTAGGTATTGGAGATAGGAATACCTGGAAGACTGATGTCCTTTATTTGGTTGGTGGTTTATCTTTATGGTCTTGTAGAGTAGCATATTGTAGTGTTATATGCTGACTCTTTGGTTGCAAGGACAGGTCTAGTATGGTTCGTGTACTCTTATTCCTTACCATATTTATCTGTATAGTATTTTAACACTCATTTACTTGATCATTATCCTATATCAGCTGGACATGGACAACGCATTATTTATACACTAATGTTGTCGGTGGTATAGGGCAGTCGTCATGCTTGGTATCAAAGCTTTGGTTACACGATTAACTGGAGTTTATACCATGATCCAATAGAGATAAGGAAAGTGTTATCACCTTAAACTGGATCGAGTGTGTGTGTGTACTTGAGAGAGTGCATACATGTTATAAGTTTGGTTTTCAAAACTATATAGTAATATATTATATTATATAAGTCGCATGCACACGGCATTATAGACATAATTTTCTTTATGAGAGACTGATCATTCTACTTATAGATAACAATGAGCCGGCATAAAAGGAATACTGTGAGATTTTTTTAGGAGTTGAAGAAGAAGCAGGATCAGGAGCTGCTACACCTAATTTTCAAGCTATGTCCAATGCTATGATGGCGACGATGATGAGGAATGCTCTTGGTATAGCTGTTGATGAGGTGCTCGTGCAAGTGCCTGACATTCATTTTGCTAAGTTGAGCAGAGATTAGTCTACTTTGGAAGGAAAGCTATTTTGTGAAACGAAATCAGCTATAGAAGTGTAAGATTGGATTGATACTTGTGAACACATCTTCAGTGATATGGAAGTGGATGATACTATAAAGAGGAAAGTTGGCTTCTAGACAGCTTCAGGGGCGGGACATGAATTAGAGGGCCACCGTAGCTATTGCTACGCCTAAAGATCAGTTCAGTTGGGAATGGATTAAAGCAAGGTTTGAAGAAGGATGGCCCGAAAATTGTGAAGGACAAGCGGGTTGTGAAGGTGTATGATTTGGACGCAGTCTCGACTTCATTGAGTTCTCCCTCGACGAAGGAGAAGGGAAAGGGAGTCATTATTAAGTGACATAGTTGACAAATTGGTATTGAGACCTTAAATAGTAGATCGACCCTTAATCATGACAAACCTTGTTGGAGGCTCTACTAGTCTTTGCATGGTTTGTCATAGCCTAGTGTTATCGAGTCATGGATGCTCTTTTGTTTATGATTGCTTCATTTTGAGTTTCGTTGGGTTCAGGATTATCTTGGGAGTGGACTTCCTTAGGACGTATGCGGCGATTGTGGATTGCGAGAAGCTATTGGTGACAATCGGGGATGTGGATGAGCGGACGGTAGTGATTGGCTGCCTACCAAAGGATGAGGTGATGGTTAGCTTTCTATGTTTGCTTGAGGGTCCATATGAGGGATTTTCATCAGTGCTTATCGCTAGAGAGTGTCCGGATGTCTTTGAGGAAGTGACTAGATTGTTGCCGCATAGAGAGATCGAGTTTCGGATAGACGTGATGAAGGAAGTCGGACCAATAGTTATGCCTTTAAGGCGTATGGAACCCAAAGAGCAGAAGGAATTGAAGGTGCAAGTGAATGACCTGTTGAGGAAAGGGTTCGTTCGAAGGAGTATATCTGAGTAGGTTGCACCTGTATTATTCGCAATGAAGCCGGATGGTTCTTTGTGGTTGTGTGTGTATTATCGTGGGCTGAATAAGGTGACAAAGTAAAATAAGTATATACTCTCGTGTATCGATGACTTGTTTGATCAGCAGCAGGGGGCAAAGGTGTTCTCCCAAATGGATTTGGTGATGAAATTTTACCAGTTGAGAGTAGAAAAGGAGAGCTTGCCTATTACTACATATCATACACCATCAGGTTTCTATGAGTGGTTGATGATGCCATTCGGGTTGACCGACGCTTCGACATACTTTATGGATCTTATGAATAGGGTTTCCAGAGACCAATTGAATAAGTTTATGCTTGCGTTCATGGATGGTATTATGATCTATTCTAGAACTAAAGAGGAAGTGAGATATTGAGGAAGCATAAATTAAGAGCGGAGTTCTCTAAGTGTCACTTCTAGAGAGAAGAAGTGAGATTCTTAGGTGATGTCGTTTCGAGACAAGGTACAACAGTGGATCTTACGAAGGTGGCAGTGGTCCAAGGTTAGAACCAGCCCAAGAATGCTAAGGATGTGAGAAGTTTCCTAGGTTGGCAAGGTTCTGTAGATGCTCCATAAAGGATTTCCCGAAGGTAGCAGCACCATTAACGAATTTGACAAAGAAGAATTAGACTTTCGTATGGGATGCGAAGTGTGAGCATGATTGTTTAGTCTAGAAGAGAGGTCGATGAATGCATCAGTGTTGACCATTCCAAGTGGAAATGAAGAGTTGATAGTATACACTGATGGTTGTGGTACTAGATTGGGTGCGGTGTTGATGCAGAAAGGGAAAGTTCTTGCTTACGCTAGTCGATAGCTGAAACTGCACGAAAGGAACTATCCGACTCATGATTTGGAATTTGTAGCAATTGTTTTTGCTTTGAAGATGCAGAGGCACTATTTGCTAGGAGAAAGGTTTGAGCTGTTTACGGACCATGAATCCTTGAAGTACATTTTCCCTCAGAAGGATCTCAACCTTCGATAGCAATAGTGGTTGGAATTCTTGGCCTCTTATGATTTTAGTATTTCCTACTCTCCAGGAAAAGAGAATGCAGTCGCCGATACATTGAGTAGAAGACATGCTAGGTTGGAAGGAATGTACTTGGGTAGAAGTAGATGGAATATATTGTTGGACTTGATTTCAGGCCTCACTGCGAGCTAGAACCTAAAATGTTGGCAAGCTTATCGATTAGACCTACTTTGATTGAAAGGATCGGTACTTGTTAGAAGTGGGATGCTAGGCTTGGTACTTTGTTTGGAAGAGAAGTTGATGAATGCAGCAATGTTGACCATTCCAAGTGGAAATGAAGAGTTTATAGTATACACAGTTGCTTGTAGTACTGGATTGGGTGCAGTGTTGATGTAGAATGGGAAAGTTGTTGCTTACGCTAGTCGATAGTTGAAACCGCACGAAAGGAATTATTTGACTCATGATTTGGAATTTGCGACAATTGTTTTTGCTTTGAAGATGCAGAGGCACTATTTGCTAGGAGAAAGGTTTGAGCTGTTTACGGACCACGAATCCTTGAAGTACCTTTTCTCTCAGAAGGATCTCAACCTTCGGTAGTAATGGTGGTTGGAATTCTTGGCCTCTTATGATTTCAGTATTTCCTACTCTCCGGGAAAAGGGAATGCAGTTGCTGATGCATTGAGTAGAAGACATGCTTGGTTGGAAGCAATGTTCTTGAATAGAAGTAGATGGAATATATTGTTGGACTTGATTTCAAGCCTCACCGCGAGCTAGAACCTAAAATGTTGGCAAGCTTATCGATTAGACCTACTTTGATTGAAAGGATTGGTACTTGTCAGAAGTGGGATGCTGGGCTAGTGGAGATTATTGCTAAGATAAAGAAAGGAGCAGAATATGAAGATATAAAGCAGTACGAATTCTACTAAGAAGGTTTGCTTTGTAAAGACGGAAAGTTGTTCGTTTCCAATGTTGATGGATTGAGAGATGAAGTGCTAAGAGAGTGCCATCATTTCAGATTGACTATTCATCCTGGTGGTACCAAGATGTAACGAAATATGAAATGAACATATTATTAGGAAGGTATGAAGAGGGATGTTGGGGCACTCATCTCCAAGTATATGAACTGCCAGTTGGTAAAGGCAGAGCATAAGAAACCTAGTGGATTGTTGCAACCATTAGAGATTCTTGAATGGAAACGGGAGTAAGAATCGATGGATTTTATTGATGGATTGCCAAGGACTCACCCAGCGTATGATGGCATTTGGATGATAGTAAATCGGTTGACCAAGATTGCAAGATTTATACCCGTCAAGTCAAGTAGAACGACATCCAAGCTGGCGATGTTGTATGTAAAGTGGATAGTAAGATTACATGGTGTGTCAAAGAGCATTATGAGCGAACGAGGTCCGTTGTTCACAGTGGGTTTTGGAAGAGCTTACAAGAGGCGTTAGGGACAGAGCCGCATCTTAGTACAACTTATCACCTACAAATGGATTAGCAGACCGAAAGAGTAAATCGTATATTGGAATATCTTTTGCGAGCATGCATTATAGACTTTGGTGGATCATGGGATGATCATTTGCATTTGGTGGAGTTTGCATACAACAACAATTATCAGTCGAGTATTGGTATGGCTCCATATGAAGCATTGTATGGCCGACCATGTAACGCTCCTTCACGTTGGTGGGAAGCAGACGAGAAACTGATACTTCGGCTAGATATGACTAGAAAGACTTCAGAGAAGATTGAGGTCATTCAGCAACGAATGAAAGATGCTCAGGATCGACAAAAAAGATACGCGAATAATAGATGAAGATATTTAGGGTTTTCTGTCGGGGATATGGTGTTTGTAAAGGTTTCTCCTATAAGGAATGTAGTTTGATTCAGTAGAAAGGTGAAGTTGGTACCGAGATTCGTAGGTCCTTTTCTAGTAGTCAAGAAAATCAAAAGGCTAGCATATATGGTCAACTTACCTCAGAAGATGGCGGGCATGCTTAACATTTTCATGTCTCTTTACTATGGAAGTTTGTGCACCACTGAGGCATGATAATCACATCATATCAACTAGTAGATGTTGAGGCAGAACTAGAAGTTTCTATACCTCATAGGTCACTTCGTTTTGTTGGGTACGATATGAAACAACTTAGGAGAAAGACGATGAAGATAGTGAAAGTACAATAGAGCGGAAGTGATGACGATTGTACATGGAAGACTGAGGAGAGCATGAGGACTACGTGTCTGAAGCTCTTTGAATGGTAAGATCCATTGTTTATCATATTTACTTTCACCATTATATGTTACATTTGACAGGTTAGTATTCCACATGCTAGGGTAAGTCAGATATACTATTGATTGTATGATTGCTTGTTTGATACGTGTAATGGTCGCTTATGTTTGGTAGGCATGCAGGATGACAATGGTTTCTTATACTATGGCTTGTTTGGGAACTTCGAGGGTGAAATTCCTAAAGGGGGGAGAAGGTAACGACCCGTGTTTTACATATCAGAAGATCATAAAATATTTTTATTTTTTTCTTATGAGACCATATTATTCAATAATTTTGGGAATAACTTTTAGGGACATTTTACACATCTATGATTTTTCCCAATTTCTATATGACCATTTTGACCCTGAAATCTTGTATAAGCTATAACTTTTGATAGTTGTCGAATTACGGTCTGAAACCAGTTCCATTGCTTCAGGCTGATGGATTCCATTCCGTAGAGTGGTTGTAATAGAAATATGAACTTACGGTTAGAAAGTTATACATGTATTAAGTTTTTAAAGCTGCTGGCCAGGATTAGTGTATAATTAATTAAGCCTATTAGTGAGCCCATTAGTCTAATTAGAGAGCACTATAAATAAAGGGCCGAAGAGTCCAATTAAATTTTTTCCCTCTCATTCTAAATCAGTTTTAAACCCTAATTAGTCCTAGATCCATTTTAATTACATCCAAAATCACTCAAATTACTCTCTAAATCAAACTAGATTGCGGATTAAAGATTGAATCCTCAATTCGAAGCTAGGGATCATCAAATTGCTTGATTTGGACTGCTTTTCTTTGGAGTTTAGATTAGATCTACATACAAATTGGTTGAATTTGGTAATTGGTGAGTGGTTTATGCCTTCTCACTATGCTATACATGTTTATATCGTAGGTTATAGGATTCAATGTTTTTAAATTGATTTTTGGCCATAAAAACCTTTTCTAACTTTAGTGACAAGTTAATCCATGCATATGATATGTATATTGATTAGAAATCACCTTGATTTATGTTCATATATTCATGCTATATGTTGATCTATGTTAGAAATTGCCTTGTTTATCTTTTTGATGGATTGCAAGTTTGATTGGATGAAATTGCTTGTTATTCTATGTTTGGATGATATGATTTGATGTTGTTTGCTAGTGTTGTGATTGCACAGAAAGTTAGGTTGGAGAATTGAGCAAATCGGAGACAAACTTGGTCAGAATTGGATGAAACTGGGTAGATAGGCTCTGGACCATGGCGGGACGCTATAGGATTACTCATACCTTGATTGGATGCAAAGTGATAGGTCAGTACTAAGTTAAGGGGATAAGTCAGACCCGAGTTATGGTGGTAGCTTTTGATTTATGGTGGCAAGGTTCTGGAATATTAACTAAGTGCTTGAGTTTACAATGAGTTATCAGGATAGGTTGGGTGGCAAGTTAAGCCTATAACTTGGCACCGAGTTAAGGGCAAAGATGCTATGGCTCGGTGGTTGACATGGATGGGTTGAGCTTGGCTAGAGGAGATATTCCATATCATGGTGCTAGCTATTTGGCTAAGGGTCGGATGCTATACAAGTTACCTCTAGAAATAGAAGATGAGGCTTTAGATTGGGGTCGAGATATCAAGGAGGGATGAGTCAGGGTCTAAAGCACTTGAAGAATTATACTAGAGGCATGGAAGAAAACTTGGCATCTGGTTAGCTAAGTATATAATCCGGCACCAATTATGCATATAACTCAGTGCCGAGTTATCAGGGTGCATGAGTGGAAGGTAGAACTTCTGAGGACTGATGTAGAGCTTTTAAGATCGTGCTTGAGGTGTTGGCTCGTTCGTATCAGGTTGGATGACGATATAACTACATGATGAAAAACTATGGTCTTCGGATGTTGGTTCGTTTTGGGAGTAGGTTCCAAAGATTGCGGCTCGTAAAGGAGGGAGTTGTATGGTCGGGGAATGTTAAAGGGTTCCTCATGAATAATGAAATATGGATTGAGAAAAAAGGGCTCGATATCCAAAAAGGAACAAAGGTGGGCTCGGGTATATGTGCTAAGGAATCATTGACGACTCGAAGAGTTTTTAGTTGCACTCGAAATAAGGGTATTGTAAGTGAGGATGCCCATGGGTCAATTGAGGGACCTGTATACCCCGGACCTATAGCTTTAGGTCAAGTCTCGTGCTTTGAGCTGCGAGACACGTATCCAGCTTTGGGCTACGAGATACGAGAGTACAATAGAGAACCAGGATTTCCATTAGTCTTTGGCTTAGGGGTCATACGAGTTATCATATATTCAGAGCATAAGGAGTGATAGTTAGGATCGTTGATGGATCATTTTGGTTGTTTTCTTTAGTAGGCTATCACTTATAGGTACCAAGGGAAGTAGGTAATGGAGATAGAAATACCTAGAAGACCGATATCCTTTATTCAGTTTGTGGTTTTCTTTATGGTATTGTAGACTAGCATATTGTAGTTTTATGTGCTAACGCTTTGATTGTAGGGACAGGTCTGGTATGGTTCGTGTACACTTATTCCTTACCATATTTACATGTATAGTATTTTGAGACTCATTTACGGCTCACACCAAACTGTTGTCTAACCAAAAGTTTTATGCATTTTTTTATTATCTTGGGTACTCTTAAATGAGTAGACTAAATAACAGGTCTAGGTGATGTAGTAGCTGTTTGGAGGATAAGCTGGATGGAGCTATCTCGTATTATATACATATGTGGAGTTTACGCTTATTCCGTTGTGCAGCATTAGGGGAGCTTTATTAGTGACTACTTATTATTTTTATTTGAGATAGTTGTTTAGTTTGTTTCTGTTGTATAAAATATACTGTTGGTGTATAACTCTGTGGATATTATACTCTAATAATTTGTTCACATAGTTATTACTATCTTGTCTGTTATATCAATGATATTATATTTTATCCATGCACTATGAGATATGATAGGTTTATGCTACATTAGTTTATTACAATCCTGATGATCGTCCTATATCAACCAGGCACAGACGGTGCACTATTTATATACTAATGGTCCTGGTGATATAGGGCGGTCATCACAATGGAGGGCAATGCGGGGACCATTCTGGAGGAGCCAAGTTAGCAAAGAAGGTACTAAGACATGGTTGTTATTGGCCTACAGCATTCTAGGATGCAAGGGAATCTAGGAGAAGATGCGACAGATGTCAAAGATTACAAGTATCCCTAGGCAACCATCTTATGAGCTCATCCCAATACCAAGCCCATGGCATTTTGATATATGGGGCATAGACTTAATAGAACCGCTTCCTATGTTGAAGGGAGGAGCAAAGTATGCAATAGTGGCAATAGACTACTTCACTAAATGGGTGGAGGTGGAGCCCTTAGCTACAATCATCGCAAAGAAGATAGTCGCCTTTGTGGTAAGAAACACAATCACCAGGTTCAGAATCCTCTATAAAAAAATCTTTGACAATGGAACCCAGCTTGAAAGCAAAGAATTCACAGAACTCTGTGAGAATAATGACAAAATTAAATGTTGTTCCTCTATTGCGCACCCACAAGCAGTTGGACAAGTCAAAGCAGTAAACAAGAATATCAAGAAACTTTAAGAAAATGTTGCATAAAGCACAAGGAATGTGGGAAGATGAATTATCTTTAGTACTATGGGCATATAGTACTTCGACTAGATCTCCAACTGGGCATACCCTTTTCTCATTAACCTATGAATGTGAGGCCATGCTCCCTGTTGAAGTTGAGGACCCCTCGCATAAAAGAATAGAAAACTAAAGGAAGCTTCTCTCAACCTCATTCAAGAAAGAAGAGACGAGGCAGCAATAGTACCCGCAGCATACCAACAAAGAATGGCAAGAAATTACAACACGAGACTCAAAGAAAGAAACTTTTGCAATGGATATTTGGTACTAGAAGGGTAATGGCCAACACCAAAGACCCAGTAGATGGAGCTTTAGGCCCAAATTGGAAAGGCCTATTAGTTATAGTAGAAGTTCTAGCCAATGGCACGACCGACTACCTAATGGCAACTAGCTTCCAAGAACATGGAACTCAGAGCACCTCATACCCTATTTTGTATGATCTGTACTACTTATGTAATAAACATGGTAATTGTTATAAAATGCAATAATACAATGAACCGGATGTAAGGATATTGGGCGACCCGAACCAGTACAAAAATCTTTATGCTAATTTCTTTGACATGACTAAATAATCACATTGGATGTAAGGATATTATACGGCCCAAACCAGCTATCGAAACAATACTGCATAAAGCACAACCCGGTTTTTTCAGCAAAATAACTAAACTGGATGTGGGGATATTAGAAAGCCCAAACCAGTATAAAAACTCTCTATGTTAAATCTGTTAACATAGCCATGATGGACGTAAGGATATCAGACAACCCGAACTAGTACAAAAAACCATGCACATGAATTGAGAAGGCTGTGGACACATGACCTGACTTTATAGTCAAAACAACAGTCCACCTTCAAATAGCGGGGTAGACTGTGCCAAGTGCATGACAGGGTTTGAACACTGAAAGCAACATTCAAGATGTGTAAACTACGCAGACAACAAATTCAAAGATGGCAAGGAAGAAGCAACTCATGGGACACGCAACAACTACCTAAAAAGATGCGATTCTAGAAATTATTTAAAGCTTGCAAGGTAAACATCGAGGAACAAGGATTTTCATATATTTATTTAGTCCTACTAATATACATTGAAGATCTGCTCATTTTTACACATCCCATACTTCTACAAACACTTTAAAAGTACAAAAGAAAAATAACAGGGTACAATAAAACAAAATAGCATCACGAATCTGACTTAGATTTAGAGGAAGAGTCAATTATAATCGTTCTTCGATGATATGACCTGCAAGATGTCGGTTCAAGGCATGGAGGAGAGCTACCCTTAAGTTGGAGAGTAGGAGATGGGTCACTCAATTCAATGGTAATAACTGATGAGCGATTGGGATTAACATGGCAATAAGCAATAAGAGTGTCATAATTAGCACTAACCCAAGCATCACCGTAATGTTGGAACAAATTCACAATTCGCACGATTGTATAGGAAGGTCATATCAAGCCCCGGCCAAAAGCAAATGAAACATCAATTGCACGCTTCACAGTAATCTCCCCTATAACCCTTCCTACCTTCTTATTCTAAAGCTGCTCCAACAAGGAAGTCCTATATAACCCACCTCGAGAAGTAACAATAACATCAAGGCGAGCCTCGAACTCTAATCTAAAATTTTTGTTTTCAAGACCGTTCAGACATCTCATAGCCATTCCACGATCCTTTCAATCTCATTCAAAATCTAAACGTTTCTTCTATCAGTTGTTCTAGTGTAAGGACCAAAACGTTCTTACACAGAAAAAATATAAGGCGAGGTGTCACTGTCGACAGTCCCCGACCTTATTTTATAGTGATCTTTTAACTCGAAAAATTTGGCCTCATGATAATTTTTCAATTCGATCTTCCATCTAAGAACAACGTCAGGGTCCGCCCCAAGTGGGGGAGAAGGAGTAGCACCGGGTTTTGAAACTGCACCTTAAGTTAAGGCTATGGAAGGAGCGTACTTAACGCTAATTTGCCTTGCGATTTGCTCATCGAACTCTTTAACTTTATGTTTTATGGCCTTAATTTCGTTCGTACATTCGACTCTGTATACGCCTTCGATGTCCCTTAACAAACTTTCCAATTCTACGACCCTGGTCAATGCAGAATTAAGCTTTCCTTTGAGGGTGGACAACTTCAGATCTCGATCAAAAGAAGCAGGCTGAAAATCAAATGAGCCCATACAAAGCAAAATTAAACAGAAGTACACCTAAATAAAGAACATACTTGAAATTCACCAACTTTGCAAAGAAATCTTAATTTACGTAGTACATGTATAATCTAGAGAAGGTATCCAACAACATAAAATTACAAGGTTATTCTTAGTACAAGTTCTTAAAATACTACACTAAAACCACTTAAGGCATATTGGCCAGGGGCGGGGTCGAGCTAATGTGGACAGTCTTACGGGGATCGTAGCAACTACCCACCCAACGGTCCGTTGATTCTTCCGCAGTCACCCCGAATCCCTCAATATTGGAAAGGAAGCTCAAGTTAAGCATAAGGTAGAAGCAGCCAAAGACATCCTTTACGTGTTGCAAATCAACCCCATCTTGTTTTTAACTTTCTCTCGTCTAAGTTTTTATGAGAAGGAGGCTATCCTACCCCAAGACTCATGCAAAGAATCTTTAAACTCATAAATCTTAAGTACAACTTCCTTTCCTGTGTTTTTAAAGTACCAATTAGCCGAGCCTTAGTTTTCTTGGTATTTTTGGCAAAACCACCAAAATACCTAAGATCATTAGTCCTCCACCCTTCCCTCCGTAGATAGGAAAGCACCTTTGACTCCACCCTCTTGTTTGGCTTATTTGTCAAAGAAGGATTCACAACCATAGGGGGAGCAGGAACCAAATCTGAAATGGATCTCTCCATCACTTCCTTCTTCAATACATTCCTTTCTCCTAGTTTGGCGGCCAAGTTAAGTAGATAGATCTTCTATGGTCTTATTCAATTTCGCTATATCTGCCTGATAAACGACACCACAGAGCTCCTCGTCGTCCTTTAACGTTGCTGCATTTCATCTAACTTCGATCAGTTGCCGCAAACCCTTCGTGTAGTTCAACATTATGTTGGTTCTAATGGCTCATTGGATCTTTCACATCCTTAAGCTTTGCATAATCTTCCTTTAGGTCCTCCTCAAGCCTTTCATTAGAAATTGCAACACAGATATTTTTCTTTTGCAAGGCTATAGTAGGATTTGACACTTCAATCTCGAATTAGGCACACTTGCATCAACGGGGCTATGAACGATAGGGGTGGAAGAAATGTTAGATTCGAGGCTTTATTAAACTCGGATGAAATCCCATGAGGACTAACCCATTGGGAAATGATTAAAAAGTTTGACTTAAAGAAAATTAGAATGTGCAACGTCAAAATCAAAATAGGAACATTTATTATTAACCACATCTTCATACAACCAAATCTGACAAAACTATATAAAAAATAACAGAACTAAGCACAAATTAATATTGATGTAAATTTCTAAGTCTATTCCTAAACCATTTAAAGTGAGGGCTATCGGTTCAGAAAGAACCACTTTCTAGGGTGTATTGCCATCAACATAGCACAAAGTCACTGAGTGCCTTCTTTCTTTAACTACTTGATCAATCCTAGAGAGCAACCCTTGGGTTTCATCCCTTAGTTTTGTAAAAGACTCATCTTATTATTTTCTTCCCTTCAGATGTTTAGTAAACAAAACTTCTTTAGAAGACTAAAAAACAAACAAAAAAACAAAGATGACCCATTCATTCATAAGAAGGTAAAAAATAAAATGGCAATAAAGGAAATCTACTATGATGAAAAAAGATTAACAACCTAACTTTCATTGCATATTGTAGAAGTCTTAAAATCCACATACAAAAAGTTTTAAGTATTTGCATGAGGATTTGAAGTGACCACCGTCTCTTTAGCCACTTCAGCAACACTAGATACCTTGTCATCCCAGGGCTCCTCATCCCCAATTAGTTGAATATTGGCAGAAAGAGAGACATTCTCCATAGCAACCTTCTTATCCCACTTGGCCCGACAAATAGGTTAGAGATTTTTCAATATTGGCCGAGTCCCTCAGAAAGTTAAGGTTGGCCTCAGCACCGAACTAATGCTGAGCCAAGGCATACTTTATGGACCACGGTGGAAGTGCTCTCCTTAAGTCTCTTCTGCAATGTTTCCAACTTCACATCCTTCTCCTTCAGCTCGTGCTCCTTTGAGGCTAAAGCATCCTCCGTAGTCTTCTCTTTACCATCCGCCTTAAGACAATATGCATCAAAGTCTTCCACGACCTTAGCCTTTTTGGATGTGACCGAATTAAAAATTGTTTCAAGTTCGGCAATGCGAGCCGACGACACAACTTCCTCCCATCACATCTCTTCTGGACCTTACTTGTCATGGCTCCAAGCTAAAAAAATAAACATAGTAATAAACAAGTAATGAATAACTAAATAAGTAAAGGAAAAGAGAAGAGGGGGAAATGAAAAGCACTTATGTAGGACCAAGACTTTTTCATCTTGGTAACGAAATCAGAAGAGGAAGCTCAGGAAATGGAAGTGGGAGACGAAGCTATACTAGATAAATTATCTACTGCAATCTTTCCAACCCTCTCAGTAAGTTCAATATGGCGCCCTTGGGCAAAGGCAAATACCGAGTGCAGGGGTCAGAAAGATACAACATAGGAGGAATAGGGAGGTCCGTCAAACGGGGAGAGCCGTTGAAGGTGGAAGGGGAGTGGAAATGGCTAATTTCTTTGAGCTTTAGTTAGAACCTTTATCAACAACATGCTTTCTCTTATGGATATTCTTCTTCAACAGTTGATTAGGCGAAAGAAGCGCATCCAAGAGATCATCATCCATTTTACTTGTATATAAAGGAATCTCAAGGTCAGAAAAAGTTCTCACGAAATTAGAAACATAAAAATAGTAAATCTTAAATCTATTTTTAGAAAATTGCACCCCTAGGGTCATCCGAAATTGGGAAAAGCTTAAAAATAGCACGAGTATTATGATTTGGGCTCAGAAACCCATGCTTTTTCAGCATCTCTTTAGTAAAAAGAATTTATGTTTTCCTCTCCTCCTCACTTAATTCTAAAATTTGGTTCCTATGGGACTTATATAACTTAGTGGCATCATCAGAAACAATGGGCCGAGTGGGATTTGGGTGAAAGGAAGAAGGAAAATTGTCAGAATTTGAAATAAAGAAATATAAGTCGATCCATCTCTTAGTCTTGCGGGGAACAGACGTCGGGATTACTTTCTTAGCTTAAGCATAATCAAAACCAACATCGCCCCCTGAAAGGCTTTTACTGATATCAAACAAGAATTGGAGCTCCTCGCAAGTAATGACATAACCATTTTCCACACAAATAATATAGGTGGAATCACAAGGTAGTATGAAAGAGGAGTGAACTTGAAAGGAACAAGATAAATGGCGGCTAGCCACTGACGAAGGACTCGGTCTGGGGGAAGATAGAGCCTGCATCGTATATGTTCAGGAGTGAGGGAGGTAAGCCCATTTGGAGGAGTGTTAATATGCTCACGAGGTTCAATGAACTCTAACCTCATAATCTATGGACCCAAATTGATTTAAGATATCCTCAGCGTCTTTCAGGCGATTTATCTTAGAGGGAAAAGACAAAAGGAAATAAGAAGAAGATGCCATTTTAAAATCATGAGGTAAATTGCAAAAAAATGCTAAAAAAGAGGTTTACAAGAAGCAATATTCTTACTTCAATTTGAAAGAAAATCTGAGCTCAGGAAAAGAATCAACTTAGCAAATAAAGATTTTCTCATTTTCTCCCTTTCTCCTTATAATATAGGAATGCAAAAGAAAAGGAAGAAGAAATACATACACATACACACTCATACCTTAGTCAAGTATTTGCCACACAAATGGAATGATGGAATATCATTAAAGCGTCACTCGATCTATTAAAGAGCAAGAATAATGGGCACGAAATCAAAATAGTTTTACTTGGTAAATGAAGAGATTGATGTCACAACCCCAAAAGGGTCAGCCAATGAGAAAGTGACATGTGTGCAAGAGAATTAAATGCTAAATGGCTATTAAGACTTTTTATTGTTTAAAAAAAGAAAAGAAAGGAGTAGACATAAGTGATGGGATGTGGAGATCGAGTGTAGATAGAGGTAAGTACACACCCAACTATGATCACTACAGACTTTGGGGGCAAGTGTTGCACCCGCATTTCCCAAGCCCAGTTGAAGGTGAAATTATGCAAGCACTAAACCAAAAAGGGCTGCTCTCACAATAAAAGTTAGAATAAAGAAGAGGAAGCAAAGAATAAGGAGAAATCCTAAGAGTACTACACTAAGAAATGTTAAGAAACGACAAAGATTCAAAGACTGCACTGATCCCTGCAGTTCCGGTTTTACGTCAGATGCTGAACCTAAAAACCTGAAATGGTCACGGAGTCTAGAAAGTAGTTTGCAATCATAATACACGGAACTACAGCATAATCCAAAGGTGACAGCAAGATGGAGATACTATACTAGTACAACAAAAGCTACACTAATAACACTAGAGCACAACATATCCCCCTAAAAAGCTACAGGTAAATGGGAATGTGCTACACTCATAAATCAAGGTACAAAAATAACAGGTTTGCGCTAACAATCTTATATCAAAGGGATATAGGGATGTACTCTTTTGGTTGACATTAGAAGATGGAATAGCACCGCAGTTGTGACACCCCACCCTGAGACTCACACTAACAAAGAGTATTACAATGTAATACTGTCTGCTAGTGCACAGAATAGGGCTGGTTAGGAGCGACCATCCGCGAATTTTGTCTTAAGGAGGAGTATCAAATACGTCGATTAGGTCGTCTGAGTTAAAAAATTTCTTTCGAGGAATCGACGTACTCAATTCAGGCTTAACATAAAATTACGATGGCTAAGGATCAATTCAGAACAATACATGATAATATAACCATTCATAGATCGACGAACATATACATGCATATACAGACGGTGGAAACATGTCAGAAGAGTTACATAAGTTGTGGCTATTATGATCCACATATATAAAACATAACCCAATCAAAAGAATATATATGAAGGAGTCTAGCTCGATAAACATATACGCATATGGACATGAACACTAGGAAACATAAGTAGAACGACTTTCCAAAACATGAGCTAACCTAGATAGAGTCCAACACAGCAGACGAATAACCTGAAACGACTCGGTCTGACCAGAGTATTATATAAAATAATAAACGGGTTAGTCTGGCTTAAATAGAGATGTAAGTGCATGATATTTGAAGGGAATATACACGGGAGTGTTAAATAGTCTCCCTTGAGTTGAGACTTCATATTCACAATATCAACATAGTTCACAAGGGTCACATTCATCAAGATCACCACAAAAATTCCAACACATCGAACTCTCTAAGAAGTTCAAATCAACAAAAATGTAATCACCAAATTTCATCTCAAATTAGCACTAAGGCTATGTATATGTTCGCAAGAGTCACATTCATCAAAATCACCATAAAATTCCCAACATATTAAACTCTCTAAGGAGTTCAAATCAACAAAAATGTAATCACCAAATTTCATCTCAAATTATCACTAAGGCTATATATATATATATATATATATATATATATATATATCCAACATCCAACATAATGGTGAAAACATTCAAAACTCATAAAATTCTAGAAATCAATAATAATGAAATCTTGAAAACAACACAAAGTGGATCCTAATAAATGGCGAGTCTAAGCTACGCCGCACGTGCATCAACAACAAATTGGCCGAAGCCTTCCAAGTACTATAAACAAATTTTAGCGCCCAACAAATGACCCGAAAGTTCAACAAATGTCCCGAAAGCCCAATAAATGGCCTGAAAGCCTAGTACTGGCAATATCAACATTCCCGAAGACCCAACATAAAGTGTCAATAACATCCAAATAGTAACCCAATCAGCGACAACAGTGCGTCCTATACCACACATTCTTACTTAACCGTTTACTATAAGTTAGTTAATTTCACTCTCGTGTAACTTCAATTGAACAAGTCTAGAAACCAAAAAAGTAAACGCATTTGTCCCATACTACATGTTTTACTAAATCATTTAAATCTCTTTCTCATTCAATCGAAGAGCGCAAAAATGTGTGATTTTAAGAAAATATTTTACTTTAAGGAAACTAGTTCTAAAACGATTTTTCGAAACATTATAGAAATTCTTTTCTTTCAAAATCTCTTTATTATTGAGAAATATATAATATAAATACATAAAATATGCTTTGGAAAAATATTATTACTAATAGAAATTGAATTAGAAAAATATTAGTTCAAAACTAACTTTTAATCGAAAATTTCCTTAAGAAATCGTTTTCAAGTCTAGTGCACAAAAACATCGAACTCAAGAGGTATTCTGTAACGACTTGTATTTTTACGAATCGAAACATCGTAAAACAGTTGTCATTAGGTCGCATTGTTGATAAGTCGTCCAGAGTCTAAGTCTTAGGTCGTATAGAAGTTAGGTCGGAGTAGACGACCTAAGGAAATGGAGCGACTTAAGGACGTTGGCGACCTAAGGATTGGGATAAGTCGTGTGGTGGCTTAGGTCGAGTGAACTACTTAAGGGGTTTAGCGACCTATAGAAGCGGCGACTTAAGAGTTAGTGGCATAGGAAACTGGGCGAGTTAGCGACTTAAGGAGGATAGGTTGGCAACGACCTAAGAAAGCTGGTGGTAGCAGTTAGCGACCTAGGGGTTGAGTGAGTTTACGACCTAAGGAAGTTAAGTCGTGAACGAGTTAAGTGTTAGGTCGCTAAGTATTAGGTCGTGAGGGTTAGGTTGTAACCCAGTTAGGTCGCGTAGGTATTGAGTCGTTAGGTCGCGCATTGTCTTAGGTCATGGCATTGTTAAGTCGTGGAAGCGCATTTGTCGTTAGGTCGCGCATATTAAGTCGCGCAAGGATAAGTCGTATGGTTTGTTAAGTCGCGAGATTGTTAGGTCGTTGAGTGTTAGGTCGTGAGCTGTTAGGTCGCGTGAGGACTTATTGTGTTGAGTCGTTAAGTCGTAGACTAGTGGATCTGTTAAGTCGTAGGGTTCGTTAGGTCGTAGGTCGTGGATAGTTAGGTCATGGACGACCTATAGGGGCGGACGACCTAAGGATCAGCCTATAAATACACGTCCATTTCTTCACTTTTTGGGATCCGGATTACGAAGCGACGAAGTGCTGCCATTTTGAGAGCTCGAGTTCTACACTTCTTCACTTCTTTTCTCCACTTTGATTTAGTACTTCCTTCCATCCAAGATCGAAGATCCAAGAGCTAAAGTTGAAGATCTACATTCTTCGAAGAGAGATTTCATCGTTTGAAGCGGAGTTTTGATAGATCGAGTTAGATTCTTCGCTGTCCAGATCTGAAGTGTGTTGCTTTTGAGGTGTTTAGGTGATTTGGTGAGTGGTGGTTATCTCTCACACGGATCCAAAGGAGTATATCGGATTGGTGGCTTGATTATGTGTTAAAATAGTGATTTCCATGCATTTTCATAAACTTAAGTGTAGATCTATTGTTCATGATGATTTGACATCCATTTTTACTACATGTTAATCTATGCAAGTTCATTCATCAAGTTGTAGAGATATTGCTTATGATTCATGCTTGTTAGATTTAGACTCTTTATTTACAAAATTGCCATTTTAGTTATAATTGCTTTTAGATCTTGTTTGCATGATTGATTACTTGGATTAATGACTGATTTTATTGATTGTTATAAATCATTTGATTAGTTGATGGATTTAGACAAGATGGTCGAAGATGATTCAAAAGCTAAGGGAAAGGCTCTTGAATTGGAAAAGCTACTCGTGGCATATGTAGCGGATGATGAAGCTCATATGGATAGATTTGATGATGATGATGTTGAGATGAGGCTTTGCTATGATGAGATAAAGCGAGGCATGATATGAGATAGCCTTGGTTAATCCAGACGGGATCACTCCAAGCATGTTGATGACTCGGTGAAATGGTTCGAGTTAGAGGATAATGGTTTGCTCGAGAGGCGCTTGAGTTAGTATGAGAATAGTCGTCGAGGAGGATAACTAGAAGGCTGAGATTTCATCGTTGTTGAAGGTTCTAGCATGCTTAAAGCAAGAGTACGCTGGGCATATTCGATAGTCCCTAAAGACTACAGATTGGTAGTCAAGTACTCCGGGCAGATTCGATAGTCCTAGGCACGGGCTGCGACGACGTGCGGAGTTATGTCTAGAACCGGGGTTTCCATTAGCCCTTGACGGACGGCTGAAAGAATGTGCCGGTCATTCAATTAACGATGGTATCGATGCAATGATAACAGTGATAGCCAGAGTCATGGATGTTTGGTTGTATCGTCATTCGGTCTCAAGAGCAATGTTTTCTGGGTGCTTATCTGATCTTGGTTTAGGCCTTGGGGGTTTGTACTTGGAAAACATCGCCCTTGACTCGAGTGATAATTGCTTTATTTAAATGTCTGCTTTGCTATGTTTACTTCTGCTTAGTGTGTGTCTGGGGGCTATCACTGTAGAAAGAGGTGGAGTGGGAGGGTTGGATTCCTATTCCTTTTTCCTTTGTGCTCTTTTGGTATGTTGTTAGTTAATTTACCGCTCACTAAGACTGTTGTCTGACTCAAGGCTTTATGTTTTTAACTCTTATTGCCTTGGGTTGTTCGTCCATTTTGGGACGGGCAGACTAGGTAGCAGGTGACAGGTGCTGTTCTTAGTTTCCACGAGGTTGATGACGAAGACGAGCTGGAGGCTTGCATATTATTTTCTTATTATATGTACTGGATGTTCCGCTGATTTGTATAATTCTCTGAGTGATATGTAGTGAGGCTTGATGTATTGACTATTCAGATGTTGTATTCAACTATTATGAAGTTTTATTGATGAGAGTCTATTCTGTGAAGCTTCACTATATATATATTTTCTATTGTATTTTATCCATGCGCTGTGAGTAATACGATAGACTCTGCTGTTTTAACTTACCTTGGCAATCGTCCATGGCTGCCTGGCACACTTTACAGCGCACTATTTCTATGTTTAAGTGCAGGGGTCATGGGCGGTCGTCACATTTGGTATCAGAGCGAGGTTAATCGATTTTACCCAACGCTCGCTGACATAACTACGTATGAGAGACGTAATTGTATTTTGATGGATGACTATTATATATAATATAGTATATTAGAAGAGTTTGAGTCCTTTATGCAGTTGTTTCTTAAGGTGTGCTAATCATTCCTTTTATAGATATTAAGGATGATTCGAAGAGGGAGACCAGCTGCTAGGGAAGGCCAGGCTACTGAGGGGGCTGCTGATTATGCTGCTATGTTCGAGGCTATGATGACTTCGATCATGAGAAGGATGCCAGCTCCGGGGCCATCAGTAAATGTTGGAGTTCAAGTTCAAACTCCAAAACCGGTGGATTTTGCTAAGCTGTGTAAAGACTATACTGCTCTTGGAGGAAAGGTTTTCTTGGGAACAGAATCAACTATTGAAGTCCAGAGATGGATAGATGCTTGTAGAAGTATCTTTGGTGATTTGGGAATCGAGGATGCAACTAAAAGGAAGCTTGCATCAAGACAGCTTCAAGGGAGAGCTTCTGATTGGTGGAACTCTATCACCATTGATACTCTGGAGGAAGAAATTACTTGGGAGCAATTCCAAGCCAGATTTGAAGCTAAGTTCATTTCTACAGCTCAGAAGTCTATTCTGTTCAAGAAGTTTGTGGAGCTCAAGCAAGGTGGAAGACCAGTTCTTGAGTATGTTTCTGAGTTTGAAGCTTTGTCCAAGTATGCCCGGTCGTATATTGAATCTGCATACCAGAAGAATGAGAAGTTTGTGACAGGCTTGGATAGTTATCTTGGGAGACAGTTGGTGGATCATTTGGACGATGCATTTGAAAAGCTTGTGGAGAAAGCTCTCAAGCATGAGAATCTATTTCCTAAAGAAGGATCTGTTGTTGTTGTAACCAAGGAAGAGTCTAAACCACAGCAGGGTGGAAACAAGAAGAGGAAGCAGCAACAGCAAAAGGGTAAGGATGGCCAGAAGAAACCGCAGGGCGAAGTGACCTGCTATAATTGTCAACAGAAGGGCCATTTCTCCAGGGATTACAAGAATCCTAAGGTGCCGATGAAGTGTCACAACTGTGACAAGCCGGGGCATATTAGGAAGAATTGTCCAGAACCGCGGAAGGACAAGCAGATTGTGCAGGCTTATGCTTTGGGGGCTGTTCCATCATCTTTGAAAGCTCCTACTGCTGAAGAGAAAGGAAAGAGTGTGGTGGTTCAAGGTACTCTTTCCATTTATGGTGTTCCAGTTAGAGTGTTGTTCGATACTGGAGCGTCGCATTCTTTTGTTTGTAATGAACTTGTAGGCCGGTTGGGTTTGGAACCGGATATCGTTGATAGGCCATTGGTTGTGACTAATCCAGTTGGGGGTTCGTCTTGTTTGTGTATGTTATGCCGTGGTCTGATTGTATCAAGTCATGATTGCTCTTTTGTTTGTGATTGTTTTGTTCTGAACTTTGCGGGGTTCGGAATTATTTTGGGTATGGATTGGCTTAGGAAATATGCGGCAAAGGTTGATTGTGAAAGGTTAGAGGTGACAGTCGAGAATGTGGAGGGGCGAAAGGTTGTGATACGATGTAAGCATGAGGAAGGCATCTTCATGAGCTTCATGTATTCGCTAGTTGTTCCACGGGATGGACTGTCATCTGTGCCAATCGCTAATGGATTCGAGGATGTCTTTGATGAGGTCAAAGGGTTACCGCCGCATAAAGAGATCGAGTTTCGTATAGATCTAGTTGAAGGAGCCAGACCTGTTGTGATGCCTCTTAGGCGGATGGCGCCAAGGGAACAGCAAGAGTTGAGGGTGCAAGTTGATGATCTTTTACGGAAAGGATTCATTCGGCGTAGTGTGTCCGAATGGGGTGCACCAGTTGTGTTTGCGACCAAAGCGGATGGATCGTTGAGGTTGTGTGTGGATTATCGTGAGCTGAATAAGGTGACCAAGAAGAACAAGTATCCATTGCCGAGAATAGATGACTTGTTTGATCAGCTTCACGAAGCTAGGGTGTTTTCTCAGATGGATTTGGCAACGGGATTTCACTAGTTAAGAGTGGCTAAGGATAGTGTGCCGAAGACTGCTTTCAGGACCCCGTCCGGTTTCTTTGAGTGGCTGGTAATGCCGTTTGGATTGACTAATGCGCCAGCATATTTTGTGGATCTTATGAATAGAGTGTTCAGAGATCAGTTGAACAAGTTCGTGCTAGTGTTCATGGATGATATTTTGATTTATTCCAGAACTGAAGAAGAGCACAAGACGCACTTGCATATTGTTTTGGAAATCTTACGGAAGCATCAGCTGAAGGCTAAGTTTTCGAAGTGTCACTTCTGGAAGAGTGAAGTGAGGTTCTTAGGCCATATTATCTCTGGAAGTGGAATAGCGGTTGATCCCGCTAAGGTGGCAGCAATCCAGGATTGGGTTAGACCTAAGAATGCATCTGATGTGAGAAGTTTTCTTGGATTAGCAAGATATTATCGTCAATTTATCAAGGACTTTTCCAAGGTAGCTGCACCGTTAACAGGATTGACGAAAAAGAATCAAGTATTCAGATGGGATGCTAAGTGTGAACAAGCTTTCGGAATCCTGAAAGAGCGACTGACAAGTGCTCCTGTTTTGACTATTCCAAGTGGAAATGATGAGATGGTGGTTTACACCGACGCATGTGGTACTAGACTTGGAGCAGTGCTGATGTAGAAGGGTAAAGTGGTTGCGTATGCAAGTCGACAACTGAAGCCTCATGAAAGGAATTATCCGACTCATGATTTGGAGTTGGCAGCGATTGTTTTTGCTCTTAAGATGTGGAGACAATATCTATTGGGAGTTCGATTCGAGTTGTTTACAGATCATAAGTCGTTGAAGTATCTTTTCTCCCAAAAGGATTTGAATCTTAGGCAGCAACGGTGGCTAGAGTTTTTAGCATCATATGATTTTGGTATAGCCTATACTCCGAGAAAGGGTAACGTAGTGGCAGATGCGCTAAGTCGAAGACATGCAGGATTGGGAGCCATGTTTTCAGAATGGAAGAGTCTCAAGTATTTGGCTGGATTTGACTTCATGCCTAGATGTGAATTGGAACCTAAGATGTTGGCAAACTTATCGATAAGACCGACCCTTGTGGAAAGAATTGGCGAGAGCCAAAAGCGAGACGATAAGCTTGTCAAGATTATCCGTGATTTGGAATCTGGGTTGGACCTAGAGAAGGATAAAGGATTCGAGGTCGATCGAGAGGGTTGGCTTCGGAAGCAAGGATGACTAGTTGTTCCCGATATAGATGAATTGAGGAATGAAGTTCTGAAGGAAAGTCATCACTCGAAGTTGACAATTCATCCAGGTGGAAATAAGATGTATCGGGATATGAAGAGAACCTATTACTGGGAAGGTATAAAGAAGGATGTTGGAAATTTTATTTCCAAGTGCATGAACTGCCAGTTGGTAAAAGCCGAACAGAAGAAGCCAATTGGACTGCTTCAGCCATTAGAAGTTCCTACATGGAAGTGGGAGCAAGTATCGATGGATTTTATCGATGGGTTACCTAGAACCAGAGCGGGAAACGAAGGGATTTGGGTCATTGTAGATCGTCTGACTAAGAGTGCAAGATTCATTCTCGTTCGATCAACTAGGACTGCATCGAAGTTGGCTGAGCTATATGTTAAGTGGGTAGTTCGATTCCATGGTATTCCGAAGAGTATAGTGAGCGACCGAGACCCATTGTTCACTAGTGGATTTTGGAAGAGCTTCCAGGAGGTTTTGGGAACCGAGTTGTGTTTGAGTACAGCTTATCATCCCCAAACAGATGGTCAGACCGAGAGAGTCAACCGAGTTTTGGAAGATCTCCTTAGAGCATGTGTTTTGGATTTCAGAGGATCATGGGAAGATCATCTTCATTTGGTGGAATTTTCGTATAATAACAGTTACCAGTCAAGCATTGGTATGGCACCGTATGAGACATTGTATGGAAGACCGTGTAACTCTCCGACATGTTGGTTAGAAACAGGAGAAAAGCTGATACTTGGGCCAGACATGATTCGACGGACTTCAGATAGCATAGAGATCATTCGGCAACGAATGAAGGCAGCCCAAGACCGACAGAAAAGTTATACCGATAAGCGTCGTAAGGATTTGGAATTCGACGTAGGTGATATGGTTTTTGTAAAGATTTCTCCACTGAAGAATGTTATTCGATTCGGGAAGAAAGGGAAGTTGACTCCGAGATTTATTGGACCATTCCCGATCATCGAGCGAATTGGAAAGCTCGCCTACAAATTAGAGTTACCAGAAAAGATGTCGAGTGTGCACAATGTTTTTCATGTATCGTATCTACGGAAGTATGTGCACGACTCGAATACAGTGGTTTCTGCTGATTGCTGTGAAGATTTAGAGGTAGATCCAGTTGTGGAAAGACCTCGTAAGCCGCTTCGTGTTGTGGAAACTGACACGAAACAGCTTAGGAGGAAGGTAGTTAGGTTGCTCAAGGTACAATGGAGTGATGATGTTAACGACTGTACATGGGAGGTGGAAGAGAGGATGAAGGCAGCTCATCCTGAACTCTTCAAGGTATGGCCCTAAGGTGTCATGTCATCTAACGACATTGTAACTTGTTCTAGTTTTAGAATTCTGCATGCTAAGCTAGATCTGGATGCATGGTTTGTTGATTGCTATAGATGGTAGGCATGCAGAATAGTCTTTGATTGCTTTGTTTGTTTGGAATTTTGGGGGCGAAATTCCTAAGGGGGGGAGAATGTAACGACCCGTATTTTTACGAATCGAAACATCGTAAAACAGTTGTCATTAGATCGCATTGTTGATAAGTCGTCTAGAGTCTAAGTCTTAGGTCGTATAGAAGTTAGGTCGGAGTAGACGACCTAAGGAAATGGAGCGACTTAAGGAAGTTGGCGACCTAAGTATTGGGATAAGTCGTGTGGTGGCTTAGGTCGAGTGAACGACTTAAGGGGTTTAGCGACCTATAGAAGCGGCGACTTAAGAGTTAGCGGCATAGGAAACTGGGCGAGTTAGCGACTTAAGGAGGATAGGTTGGCAACGACCTAAGAAAGCTGGTAGTAGCAGTTAGCGACCTAGGGGTTGAGTGAGTTTACGACCTAAGGAAGTTAAGTCGTGAACGAGTTAAGTGTTAGGTCGCTAAGTATTAGGTCGTGAGGTGTTAGGTTGTAACCCAGTTAGGTCGCGTAGGTATTGAGTCGTTAGGTCGCGCATTGTCTTAGGTCGTGGCATTGTTAAGTCGCGGAAGCGCATTTGTCGTTAGGTCGCGCATATTAAGTCGCGCAAGGATAAGTCGTATGGTTTGTTAAGTCGCGAGATTGTTAGATCGCTGAGTGTTAGGTCGTGAGCTGTTAGGTCGTGTGAGGACTTATTGTGTTGAGTCGTTAAGTCGTAGACTAGTGGATCTGTTAAGTCGTAGGGTTCGTTAGGTCGTAGGTCGTGGACGACCTATAGGGGCGGACGACCTAAGGATCAGCCTATAAATACACGTCCATTTCTTCACTTTTTGGGATCCGGATTTCGAAGCGACGAAGTGCTGCCATTTTGAGAGCTTGTGTTCTACACTTCTTCACTTCTTTTCTCCACTTTGATTTAGTACTTCTTTCCATCCAAGATCGAAGATCCAAGAGCTAAAGTTGAAGATCTACATTTGGAGGAGTGTTAATATGCTCACGAGGTTCAATGAACTCTAACCTCATAATCTATGGACCCAAATTGATTTAAGATATCCTCAGCGTCTTTCAGGCGATTTATCTTAGAGGGCAAAGACAAAAGGAAATAAGAAGAAGATGCCATTTTAAAATCATGAGGTAAATTGCAAAAAAATGCTAAAAAAGAGGTTTACAAGAAGCAATATTCTTACTTCAATTTGAAAGAAAATCTGAACTCAGGAAAAGAATCAACTTAGCAAATAAAGATTTTCTCATTTTCTCCCTTTCTCCTTATAATATAGGAATGCAAAAGAAAAGGAAGAAGAAATACATACACATACACACTCATACCTTAGTCAAGTATTTGCCACACAAATGGAATGATGGAATATCATTAAAGCGTAACTCGATCTATTAAAGAGCAAGAATAATGGGCACGAAATCAAAATAGTTTTACTTGGTAAATGAAGAGATTGATGTCACAACCCCAAAAGGGTCAGCCAATGAGGAAGTGACATGTGTGCAAGAGAATTAAATGCTAAATGGCTATTAAGACTTTTTATTGTTTAAAAAAAAAGAAAAGAAAGGAGTAGACATAAGTGATGGGATGTGGAGATCGAGTGTAGATAGAGGTAAGTACACACCCAACTACGATCACTACAGACTTTGGGGGCAAGTGTTGCACCCGCATTTCCCAAGCCCAGTTGAAGGTGAAATTATGCAAGCACTAAACCAAAAAGGGCTGCTCTCACAATAAAAGTTAGAATAAAGAAGAGGAAGCAAAGAATAAGGAGAAATCCTAAGAGTACTACACTAAGAAATGTTAAGAAACGACAAAGATTCAAAGACTGCACTGATCCTTGCAGTTCCGGTTTTACGTCAGATGCTGAACCTAAAAACCTGAAATGGTCACGGAGTCTAGAAAGCAGTTTGCAATCATAGTACACGGAACTGCAGCATAATCCAAAGGTGACAGCAAGATGGAGATACTATACTAGTACAACAAAAGCTACACTAATAACACTAGAGCACAACATATCCCCCTAAAAAGCTACAGGTAAATGGGAATGTGCTACACTCATAAATCAAGGTACAAAAATAACATGTTTGCGCTAACAATCTTATATCAAAGGGATATAGGGATGTACTCTTTTGGTTGACATTAGAAGATGGAATAGCACCGCAGTTGTGACACCCTACCCTGAGACTCACACTAACAAAGAGTATTACAATGTAATACTGTCTGCTAGTGCACAGAATAGGGCTGGTTAGGAGCGACCATCCGCGAATTTTGTCTTAAGGAGGAGTATCAAATACGTCGATTAGGTCGTCTGAGTTAAAAAATTTCTTTCGAGGAATCGACGTACTCAATTCAGGCTTAACATAAAATTGCGATGGCTAAGGATCAATTCAGAACAATACATGATAATATAACCATTCATAGATCGACGAACATATACATGCATATACAGACGGTGGAAACATGTCAGAAGAGTTACATAAGTTGTGGCTATTATGATCCACATATATAAAACATAACCCAATCAAAAGAATATATATGAAGGAGTCTAGCTCGATAAACATATACGCATATGGACATGAACACTAGGACACATAAGTAGAACGACTTTCCAAAACATGAGCTAACCTAGATAGAGTCCAACATAACAGACGAATAACCTGAAACGACTCGGTCTGACCAGAGTATTATATAAAATAATAAACGGGTTAGTCTGGCTTAAATAGAGATGTAAGTGCATGATATTTGAAGGGAATATACAAGGGAGTGTTAAATAGTCTCCCTTGAGTTGAGACTTCATATTCACAATATCAACATAGTTCACAAGGGTCACATTCATCAAGATCACCACAAAAATTCCAACACATCGAACTCTCTAAGAAGTTCAAATCAACAAAAATGTAATCACCAAATTTCATCTCAAATTAGCACTAAGGCTATGTATATGTTCGCAAGAGTCACATTCATCAAAATCACCATAAAAATCCCAACATATTAAACTCTCTAAGGAGTTCAAATCAACAAAAATGTAATCACCAAATTTCATCTCAAATTATCACTAAGGCTATATATATATATATATATATCCAACATCCAACATAATGGTGAAAACATTCAAAACTCATAAAATTCTAGAAATCAATAATAATGAAATCTTGAAAACAACACAAAGTGGATCCTAATAAATGGCGAGTCTAAGCTACGCCGCACGTGCATCAACAACAAATTGGCCGAAGCCTTCCAAGTACTATTAACAAATTTTAGCACCCAACAAATGACCCGAAAGTTCAACAAATGTCCCGAAAGCCCAATAAATGGCCTGAAAGCCTAGTACTGGCAATATCAACATTCCCGAAGACCCAACATAAAGTGTCAATAACATCCAAATAGTAACCCAATCAGCGACAACAGTGCGTCCTATACCACACATTCTTACTTAACCGTTTACTATAAGTTAGTTAATTTCACTCTCGTGTAACTTCAATTGAACAAGTCTAGAAACCGAAAAAGTAAACGCATTTGTCCCATACTACATGTTTTACTAAATCATTTAAATCTCTTTCTCATTCAATCGAAGAGCGCAAAAACGTGTGATTTTAAAAAAATATTTTACTTTAAGGAAACTAGTTCTAAAACGATTTTTCGAAACATTATAGAAATTCTTTTCTTTCAAAATCTCTTTATTATTGAGAAATATATAATATAAATACATAAAATATGCTTTGGAAAAATATTATTACTAATAGAAATTGAATTAGAAAAATATTAGTTCAAAACTAACTTTTAATCGAAAATTTCCTTAAGAAATCGTTTCCAAGTCTAGTGCACAAAAACATCAAACTCAAGAGGTATTCTGTAACGACCCGTATTTTTACGAATCGAAACATCGTAAAACAGTTGTCATTAGGTCGCATTGTTGATAAGTCGTCCAGAGTCTAAGTCTTAGGTCGTATAGAAGTTAGGTCGGAGTAGACGACCTAAGGAAATGGAGCGACTTAAGGAAGTTGGCGACCTAAGGATTGGGATAAGTCGTGTGGTGGCTTAGGTCGAGTGAACGACTTAAGGGGTTTAGCGACCTATAGAAGCGGCGACTTAAGAGTTAGCGGCATAGGAAACTGGGCGAGTTAGCGACTTAAGGAGGATAGGTTGGCAAAGACCTAAGAAAGCTGGTGGTAGCAGTTAGCGACCTAGGGGTTGAGTGAGTTTACGACCTAAGGAAGTTAAGTCGTGAACGAGTTAAGTGTTAGGTCGCTAAGTATTAGGTCATGAGGGTTAGGTTGTAACCCAGTTAGGCCGCGTAGGTATTGAGTCGTTAGGTCGCGCATTGTCTTAGGTCGTGGCATTGTTAAGTCGCGGAAGTGCATTTGTCGTTAGGTCGCGCATATTAGGTCGCGCAAGGATAAGTCGTATGGTTTGTTAAGTCGCGAGATTGTTAGGTCGCTGAGTGTTAGGTCGTGAGCTGTTAGGTCGCGTGAGGACTTATTGTGTTGAGTCGTTAAGTCGTAGACTAGTGGATCTGTTAAGTCGTAGGGTTCGTTAGGTCGTAGGTCGTGGATAGTTAGGTCGTGGACGACCTATAGGGGCGGACGACCTAAGGATCAGCCTATAAATACACGTCCATTTCTTCACTTTTTGGGATCCGGATTTCGAAGCGACGAAGTGCTGCCATTTTGAGAGCTCGAGTTCTACACTTCTTCACTTCTTTTCTCCACTTTGATTTAGTACTTCCTTCCATCCAAGATCGAAGATCCAAGAGCTAAAGTTGAAGATCTACATTCTTCGAAGAGAGATTTCATCGTTTGAAGCGGAGTTTTGATAGATCGAGTTAGATTCTTCGCTGTCCAGATCTGAAGTGTGTTGCTTTTGAGATGTTTAGGTGATTTGGTGAGTGGTGGTTATCTCTCACACGGATCCAAAGGAGTATATCGGATTGGTGGCTTGATTATGTGTTAAAATAGTGATTTCCATGCATTTTCATAAACTTAAGTGTAGATCTATTATTCATGATGATTTGACATCCATTTTTACTACATGTTAATCTATGCAAGTTCATTCATCAAGTTGCAGAGATATTTCTCATGATTCATGCTTGTTAGATTTAGACTCTTTATTTACAAAATTGCCATTTTAGTTATAATTGCTTTTAGATCTTGTTTGCATGATTGATTACTTGGATTAATGACTGATTTTATTGATTGTTATAAATTAGTTGATTAGTTGATGGATTTAGACAAGATGGTCGAAGATGATTCAAAAGCTAAGGGAAAGGCTCTTGAATTGGAAAAGCTGCTCGTGGCATATGTAGCGGATGATGAAGCTCATATGGATAGATTTGATGATGATGATGTTGAGATGAGGCTTTGCTATGATGAGATAAAGCGAGGCATGATATGAGATAGCCTTGGTTTAATCCAGACGGGATCACTCCAAGCATGTTGATGACTCGGTGAAATGGTTCGAGTTAGAGGATAATGGTTTGCTCGAGAGGCGCTTGAGTTAGTATGAGAATAGTCGTCGAGGAGGATGACTAGAAGGCTGAGATTTCATCGTTGTTGAAGGTTCTAGCATGCTTCAAGCAAGAGTACGCTGGGCATATTCGATAGTCCCTAAAGACTACATATTGGTAGTCAAGTACTCTGGGCAGATTCGATAGTCCTAGGCACGGGCTGCGACGACGTGCGGAGTTATGTCTAGAACCGGGGTTTCCATTAGCCCTTGACGGACGGTTGAAAGAATGTGCCGGTCATTCAATTAACGGTGGTATCGAAGCAATGATAACAGTGATAGCCAGAGTCATGGATGTTTGGTTGTATCGTCATTCGGTCTCAAGAGCAATGTTTTCTGGGTGCTTATCTGATCTTGGTTTAGGCCTTGGGGGTTTGTACTTGGAAAACATCGCCCTTGACTCGAGTGATAATTGCTTTATTTAAATGACTGCTTTGCTATGTTTACTTCTGCTTAGTGTGTGTCTGGGGGCTATCACTGTAGAAAGAGGTGGAGTGGGAGGGTTGGATTCCTATTCCTTTTTCCTTTGTGCTATTTTGGTATGTTGTTAGTTAATTTACCGCTCACTAAGACTGTTGTCTGACTCAAGGCTTTATGTTTTTAACTCTTATTACCTTGGGTTGTTCGTCCATTTTAGGATGGGCAGACTAGGTAGCAGGTGACAGGTGATGTTCTTAGTTTGCACGAGGTTGATGAGGAAGACGAGCTGGAGGCTTGCATATTATTTTCTTACTATATGCACTGGATGTTCCGCTGATTTGTATAATTCTCTGAGTGATATGTAGTGAGGCTTGATGTATTGACTATTCAGATGTTGTATTCAACTATTATGAAGTTTTATTGATGAGATTCTATTCTGTGAAGCTTCACTATATATATATTCTCTATTGTATTTTATCCATGCGCTGTGAGTAATACGATAGACTCTGCTGTTTTAACTTACCTTGGCAATCGTCCATGGCTGCCTGGCACAGTTTACAGCGCACTATTTCTAGGTTTAAGTGCAGGGGTCATGGGCGATCGTCACATATTCAATTCAAATCTTTTACAATAAATGCTCTTGAAAAACCATAAATTTTCATAGCTTCAAATGTTAACAATACTTAGCTTCTGAATTTATAAAGAAATGGTTACAAAACAGCAATTAAAATTGGACAAAACTAAACAATAGAACTCAGGACTGCGGCTTATTTAGCCATTTCGTCCTTTAGAAACCCAAAATACGATAAAACATAAAACATAAAAGTTGAACATGATTGCCATAGATCAAAGTCAGAAAAATAATCACCTAATTCGGACTTACGAATCAAAAGTTATGCCAATTTCATTATCAGGACATAAAATTACAAAACTCTGAAAATCGATAGGGTTGCATCTTAAAGAGCCAATTAGACCCTTTAAACCACACAACCTGATAAAACTAAAAACATAAAAGTTTAAGGGGATTTCCTTAGCTAGAAGTCAGAAAAATAATCACCTAATTCGGACGTACGAATCAAATGTTATGGCAATTTCATTATCAGGACATAAAATTACAAACTCTGAATAATTGGAAAATTTGACAGGGTTGCGGCTTAAAAGCCAATTAGATCCTATAAAACCCAAAATTTGATAAAAAAATAAAACATAAAAGTTGAAGATGATTGTTAGCTCGAAGTCAGAAAATGAGTCAACTGATTCAGAATTATAGATCAAAATATATGCCCAAAATAATTCTTAGGTTTAAATTCATTGTTGCTGTCATTTATTCTTAGGACAGCAACAAAGAAGTACATTTTAGACCCATTTAACTTCAAAATTTTATAAAACTCAAAACATAAAATTTATAGTATAAAGTTTAAGATTTTAAGAACATCAAAAATTATCAAATTCCGAAAAGAAATGAAAAAGTTATGCCAAAAACAACTTCTATGTTTCAATGCTCAGATTAAACACAGGGCAGAGAGGTTGCCTCTTATTCAAACCCACATCACTCTTAGTAAACTATAGATTTATAAAAAATGATAAATATAAAAGTTGTTCCTTATAAAACTACTTTTCAACTGAAGGAAACATCACTCTATTTTGGTTTACCAATTAATAGTTATGATAATTTTAATATCAGGTTTCAACTTAAAGAAATTGCACAGGGCAGAGTTACACCATCGGATTCAAACTCAATTTCGACCCTCTAAACTACCGAATTTTGACATGCAATTAAAAGAGAATTTGTAGCTAACTGAAAGATATTTCCACCGCCAAAAGAATGAACTCAAACAGGTTTGAAACATATATGATATCACTATTTTACTTCTGCGCATTTTCCTAATGCGTTTTCAGAAAGCATAGAAACCAAAAATCATCTTCCAAATTCACAAATTCATCCAATACAACCAAAAAAACATGCAAACTGAATTAAATCAAAATTGTGAGTTATTAATCACCTTTTCCTTCTCAATTTGATAGTGAATCAACAGCAACAACTATTATTTTAACAAGAAAAACCCTAGAATTGACAATTAATCAAAACAAAGAGAAACTAGTTTAATCATTGTAATTGAAATAGAAACTCTAACAAGAAAAGATAGAGTTTAGATTCCATTACTTGAATTTATCTCCTTTCTAAGATTACTAGATAATCTTTTAGAGAACTTGAGAATTGAATAATTGATTTAGGGTTAGAAAGAGTGATGAAGGCTTTTTTTCTTAGCTTCTGTTTTTGGTTTTACTATAAAGAGAGGAGTTAAGGAATAGAAATACGTACTGTACTTAGGAAAATAAATAGGAAGCTTTCTCATTACTCAAATAGCTAAATGGGTCTAGGCCCATTAGAATAAATTCACAACCCAATTCTAATTAAATTGTTTTAATTCTCTTATTATTTGCACTAAAATGCTTCATGAAATAATTACTAGTAGTTTTAAAACTTAAGATCAAACTTAATAAATAAAACATTGCTTCCTGATTATTTAATAGTTCAAAACTTCTATTTAACTTAAAAAAAGGAATGTATAACTTTTAAATCATCTTTTGTAACCAAAATAAATGATTTACAAAAATTCTCTAATTCTTCTTAAAATTGTAATTACTTAAAACACCAAAAATGTTTTCTTTATACATTAATTAAACAATAAGAACTCAATTCTAAAATTCTCATTTATAGAAAAAATTATTTATTATTTAATAAAATACAAACTTCTTATAAATTATTATTTAACAAAATACTTAAGTTCTACTTTCTCAACTTCAATAACGAGAAGTCAAATTTCTCATTAAAGTTTCTAGTTAATTTTTTTAATTTATTCTAACAATACCAAAAAATTAGGTTTGTTATAGCAGTTCAACATCAAAGCCAGGCTCACAAACGATTGCGCTACAATCAGCATAAGCCAATAAAGAAACGCACTGCCATCAGAACGTAACAAATACTGGAGCAAAAGGAGAGAGTTAGAAGAAGAGGACAACACTACAATCAAAAGGATATGCATTGCAAATACTTTCAAATGTGGAATTGTACCGCGCTTACTGAGGATTCCTAAGTAGTACAGCGTGGAATCAAAAGCATTCCAAGGGCTACGCACAGGGCAACTCAGACAGCACTCCAGCGCATATCCATACTTAAGAAGATAGCAAAAACATAAGCTTCCCTAATCAATAATCTGCATGTTCTAACGTCAAAAGCAGTATGGTACAGAATTTCAAAAGGCGACTACCCCCACAAATGGCAATACAACCTCTCTTATCAAGTAATGCAACCTGACTTTGAATATCTCCATCTCCAGGACAGTACCATGCAAATATGACACAATAAACAACATAATTCAGCCTCATGAGTATCAACAACACATAAGGCAAAACAAAGGCACAACCCTCAACATCCTTATGGCAAAAATGATAAAGGAGGTGCAGTTCACCCCGAAGAAAAAAGAGAAACATCTACTCACATTCTCATTCATGCAAGGAGACACTGCATAGGCCATTCACACTAAAAGAGGGGAAAGAAAAGCTAGTCCAAATTTAGAATCTCCCACCTCAACTTCAAGCATTCCAGCTTCAATTTCAAATTCCCGACCAAAACCTAGAATCCAACCACTCAAATCAAGATTTCCACCAAAGGCATGTCAGCAATCCATGCACATCAAATAAACAATATAGATGGATGACACATGGCATGATCCATAGGCGAAAACTCGAGTAGCGGAAGAGGGGTTGTATCAAATCCACGTTCATATTTATACTATAAATAGAAAAAGCACTGTAGCAAGAGAGGGACCTTTCTTTTTTAATTTGATATTTTTAAGCTTAATAACGAAAAGTTATGTACTATCTTTCATTAATGTTTGTACAAGGAATATAAAAGAAGAAAGCGACATTTCTCCATGGACGTACGATTCCTTCACACCTGAACCACATAAAATTCTCTAGGTCTATACCTTTTTTTGCAATTTTTACTTACCTAGATTTCAGTATTAGATTCTTTGTAACCATTTTACCTAATTAGATATCAATTTGATTTGGCATGTTACCAAATAGTTAAAGTGCAACTACTTGATTGTATAAGCTTATGGCACAATAATTACTACATAAAGCAAATTTAATATTACTAAAAAAAATTTGATTCTAACTCATGGCAGTATTTTATACTTACTTTCGCGATCATCTGAGGTGTTGTGAGACCAAAATATCTCGTCAATAGAGTTTTTTAGTTAAATTTAGTATATTATTATGAGGTATCAACAAAAAGCGTAGATACATCACTTTGAATAACACTACAATATAAGCAATGTATATATAAATAAATGCACAAATTTATAACAGGGCTAGGTGTGATTCCAAAAGTTAAAAATCCTATAACATTTTAATACTATAACAACGTCGTGATACAGATCATGAAAGAACCTAGAGCTTATTACAAACCAAGAAAAATACTCAGAAAAGTTTCATATGATAAAGGTAGTTTATCAACATTGGAGAGCGTTGGTTGACATACTAGAATTAAGACATATATCATATTCGTTCAGTAAGGGACTAGCTCGATTATTTTGAGAAAACTGGCCAAAATGAAAGGGATAAGTTTGCATAATTGACCCCGAGTGCAAGCTGGAGATGGGTAGAGTTGGGAGTATGCCCTAGAAGCAATTATATAATTTGTTATATATATTTAACTCTTTAACCAATCTAATTCATAATGAAGGTATTATATTTCTATTATATTTTTTATATAGCGATATAATTAATTAAAAGTATATAATTAAAAGAATCCTTAAATGAAATTTTAAATGATTGTAGTTGCAAAAATTGCAATCATGAGCAATTAATCACAGTATAAGATAATATTTTATTTTAAATATTCCGAATCAAGATGTTTCGAGAAAGGATATTGATATATCCCTGAGATCATAGTATGTAACACACTCCAAATGTTGGGCAGTGTATTACTCGTGACTCGAGATTTTTTTATTGGTTAATTATAACTAATGTAAAATAGGAAATCTCGAAATGATAAAATTACACAACTCTCTTGACATGAAATAGTTTCTAACTTTAATGTGGATACTCCACTTCAATTATACTTAAATCATGACATGATATTTACCGAATGACTATAGTTGGGGTCAAAGTTGATGCATTAGAAGTGAACACTATTCAATAGAGAATTTTCTATCTTGGTTATATGAAGTTAGTATCGTGGTCAACTGTAGTCAACTAAAAGTCAAATTCTCTATGTAGAGCAGTGTAGTTAATAATAATTGTTATTATTAAACTAAGGACTTTGCGTTTGAATTAACCAAGTTGAATGTTGATGATATTGGAATTTTAACCAAAATTATATGTCATAAATCCTAAAGTTATATGGTTTTGATGAAGAGAATTAGTGTAAATAATATTTACTACTAGGTACCGCTATAATAGTAAAATTGGATTTCACAAAAATGACATATAAGTGATAAATTCAACCAAACTATCATTTTAATTATATGAATGCGCGCACACACATATATATATTTAATAAAAAAGAAATTTTTAAATCTGTAGGGATTTTTTAAAGGAACCTTATAGCCGGATATATATTAATATATTTTAAAATGTATATTTAATTTCATAATATTATTATTACATTTGTAAATAAATTCAATTTAATAAGATTAAATATAAACATATATATATATATATTTGAATATAAAATAAATTTCATAAATATTATATATATATATATTTAATTCAAACTTTAAATTTTAGCAACCTTTTTTCTTGATCTGAAATGACTTTAACAACTATAGTTTCCATGCCCACCAAAACACTTTTGTCATCAAAATTCGTGTCTTTAATGAGGCTGTTCATATTTATCCATCTCAACAAACCCGACGTGGGTAGTTGCCCAATGGCATCCCACTTAGAAAAGGGCTTATAGCTTCTTTTATAAATAAATGTAATGCCCTGATTCGACAAGTCGTAGAGAATGCGTACTGGTGGGGTAGAGGCTAGCAATTAATGTATTGGGGACAAACCCTTGAAATGCAATGATTGCCGGTGTTCGTAAGAGTTGTAGGTTTGGCACATTAGGCGTTCGCGTATATTCGTGGGATGCACCAAACACGATGAGAAGTACTTAATAAAAATCAAAACACTTATTCAAAATCGAAAGTTATATGAGCTTGTTGTGTATGAACATAAGTGAATTCTTATCTTATTAGTAGAACCATAGAATAGAAGCGTACTTTTGCCTAAGCCGGATTCTTTCCTTGTAGGTACTGGGTGTTAGCCAATTTGTAACATCCCGCCTTTTTGTACGCTCTAAGCAGACACACATGCCGACTCAAACCATACAGAAGGGCGAATTGTTATTTGGGGTGAATAAGAAAAAGAGAAAGAAATAAAAACAAAATAGAATCTCGTAGCAGAATGACAAAATATAATAATCAAATAACAGTTCATGAAGCTGTTTACAAAACATTTGATTATACTTATACAATACAGAATCAGAGTTACACATATCAGAGATAAACAAATAATATTGCAGCGGAAGAGTATGATGCAGTGGAATAATATGGTAAATAATAATAATAATAATAAAATCTTCGTCTTCGTCCTCCGGAAATAAGGTCTTCAAATCCTGAAATGCTCAGGCTGACCCGAGCGAATTGAAAAGACAAAACACTCGAGTCAGAACTAAAAGATCTTATGTGAGTTAAATCAACGGTAAATAAATATGAGTGTAAATGGCATCGGAGATGTTTGCGGGGTTTGACATCTTCTATCCAGTGTCTAACGTGAGTGCAGTAACTTGAAAGATGTTCGGGATTCACATCTCCTAAGGATCCGTTAAACTATCTACTATGTAGTATAATATGCTATTATAATATGTCTACAGTAATATAAACTATTAAAATAGCGTTAAGGCGTTACATTTTCCCCCTTAACACATTTTTATTTCCCATAGACTATACAGTACCGTAATCCCACCCGTAAACTAGATGTCGTTAGAGGGCACTCCATAGGTATGGTACAAACCAAACTCGTAGAAGGCACGCTAGGGTAGGTGACACGACACAACTAGGCAATGCCAGGGTAGATATACCAATTACGCATCTGGACTGGTGGTAACGCATAGTAGCCACTACCGCCCACCTCGAAACACACTCCCGAGTAAAATCGAAGGGTGGCCATCAAATAAATCACAAAGTTAGAATATAGTATCGATGGAATGTGTTCGATCAGAGGAGCTACCTCATTGGCCCGGAATCGCTCCTGCTTTAGCCACCTTATGCTAACTCACGGGAGTTAGGTCCATGTAAATTTACCTTTAGGATCGTCGCCACCATCCTACTTCATTCTGGAATCTCCATCGCAAAAAAAGTTGTCAAAGTGGTTTTCGGTATTGGCAAGGAGTATGACAATATCCGATCTCGATCTCTTTAACAACCAATCACTTATTACACACCAGATGGTTCTTTTACATTTCCAAAATCATTTCATAATTGATATCAAAATATCATATTCAATTCAAACCATATCACTTTCGAAATCATTACTTACTTTCGAAATCATATTTTCCTTTGAAATCATATCACATTTGAAATCATAGTTCGATAGTTATATTTCCTTTCAAAGTCAAATTCATAGTTTATATTGAAATATCGTATTCTCAAAATTATATCACTTTCAAATCATATCGTTTCAAAAATCATATTTCCCCAAAACAGGTTAAGTCCTTACTTCAAAATCATCATTTCAATTTATTATAACATTCAAAATTCCAACTTAAGTTATAACATCATTTAGCCTTATTCTCTTTTTTTAAACCAAACTGAAATGGATTATAAACTCTTCCACGTACTTAGTTTGGAAATTCAGAAATTTGTTTAAATAGTTATAAATAGTTAAAATGCTCTAGAATATTTTAATTATAGGTAAAATATTTTAAATTGATTTAAGATAGTTGATTAGATTTAATTTAGATTAAATATAATTAAAATAGATTAAATAGCTTAAAATAGATTAATTAGATTTAAAATAAATTATAATGGTTTAATTAGTTTAAAATAAATTAAGTTGGTTTAAATAGTCAAATAATTTATATAGTAAATATTAGTTAAATAGTTTAATAAATTTGAAAATCTTAATAATTATAAATATATTTTAAAACAGTTTATATTAAAATATGAGTTTGGAATTTATATCGGTTTAAACTATTCATTTCATTTCAACATATTTGGACCATTTCAAGTTTCCAAATCGACAAACCAAATTTCAATAAACTATCGAATTTCATATCGTTTAAATCCATGTTCAAAATATCAATACGGATTACTCCCACTTCAAAATATTTCAAAGTTATTTCAAACAAATTTAATAACTCAATTTCTATAGAATTTCATTTATACTTAAAAGTTTAACTTAAACTTCCGATTTAATTTTCTTAAAGCAATTCCTTTTTAAACCAATTCACATTTCATCATAAAACTTGATTTTTCCAAAATACTTCAATTTATATAAATCAAATTTCATTTCAAAATATCTTTTAATTAAATTCGGAAATTAAGGATTTTAAGATCATTTAATTTAACCAATCCGGTGTCCGTATATAATTCTCAACCCTAGCGTTAAGTGATACAGATACTTATCATTTCAATCCGCAATTTAAACATTTTACGGTTGTATATCATTTCAAACTGCAATCCCGAAATAAATAAAAATCCATAACGAACTTATAGTTTATAACGGTATAAAATACAACATCCACTCATCCAATATCAACAATCAACATCCATCAAAATCAATCAATAAATATCAATATAGAACCGATAATCAATAACGGATATTAAACTAGCAATTTATATTCAATAATAAATTAAATAACGATTTAATTCAAATAAATTCAAATTAACTGAGATGATGATTAAAATATATCAAACAGTCATAAATAAATTCCTAATCACATCATAAATTTAATTTAACAAACATAAGAAATTTTAGAAGTTGTGTGTGGGTTAAAACACTCACCTTTGAATTTGAATTGAATTTAAATCCAATTTAAGCCCAAAATTTGAATGGTCTTAGAATTCGTCCAAACCGGCGTCAAATTGTTCGGAATCTCGATATGATCCCAGCGGATCAAACCGCACGTGAATTGGACCTCGTATGCAAAAGTTATTCGAGTTAGAACGTATGATTACAATTTTAAACAAATTAATATTATAATTTACATGTCACCTCGTTTACCTCTCACGCTGAAACCCTACAGGCGCTGACCTGAACACGAACCAGCCTACTTTGACCGAGAATTTCCAACGCCTCCGACCACTATGGCCTACGCCGTCGCCACCACGGCCTTGTCTCCCTCCACCGTACCTTCCTACGCCGATGACGACGCCTCCGTTCGCCAAAATTTCGCCGCGCCGCCGAGCCAAACGAAACCCTAATCGAATTAATTCGATCGATCCACCCATCATCTCGTCGAACTAACCCCACTGATGCACTACGCACTCGACTCTCTACCACCCAGTGTCCTCGATTCGACGATCGGTTGCAAGATCGTGACGGAACGAACGGATGAGAATAGTTCATCAATTTCTAGGCAGATAGAGGTTCAAATTGGAAAACGAATTATAGATCTGAGATGCGCTCGTCGAGAGCTTCAAATCGATATATAATTCGATATAGTTTGTGGAGTTTGATTTTCAATTTGATTTTTGATTTGGATTTGCAATTTGGGAATTGGTTTGTTTGCCATTGAGAAGAAGAAGAACAGAAATAATTGTACGTACAGACAAATGAGAATAAGGGATAGCTAGGGTTTATAACGAGCTATTTATAGGTAGGTCAGAAAATAGAAAGAACGGATAAGATTTGATTATAACGTTGAACGATAAATGGCCCGAAAAGCCCGTTCTGCCTCCGGAACGAAAATGGGTCATCCCATATATCAAAACAGATGCTTTCGATAATTTTAAAAACAATGGAACTGGTTTCAAGGACAAATTCTATCGTATGAAGAAGTTATGATAAAATCAGCTTATTTCAAATTGATTTCAATTGGTTTCAATTAAAATGATTTCAAGGCGTTTCGAGCCTGTACGATCAAACGACAAATCCAATCGCTACGAAACTTGAAATCATACAATAATTTACCGTTACGGATCCGATGAAACTGGTTTCGTCAAAATCCAAGTCAGTGGCCAAAATGGTTATTTTCCAGTTAATTAAATAAATTAATATTAAATTAATTAAATCACAGTTTCAGTTTAAATTTTAATAATTTACAACTTCTATCATTTTTGATTTCTTAATCACTTACAATAATTTAAACAAATTTAGATGTCAAATTTAAAGTTGGTTAATCCATCAATTTCAGTGTTTAATTTCAATTTCATTAAATTCATAAATTATAAATTAAATTTTCAATAATTCCATTTACTTGACCTTTCATCCTATTATTCAATCCATTAATATCAAATGGATGAAATTAACATTGGTTCATGATCTATTACTTTAATATTCTCCAATTTCATCTTAATCTCCATTAGCGTAATATTTAATTTCATTTATTTGCAATCAACCCGATTATTATAATTTAAATTCCAATAAGTTAATAAATCTCGATTTCCATTCTTTTTATTTAACCAATTATCATAATATGAATAAAATTAACATTATTTCCAAATGTTGACTTAATTTACATTAACGTGATATTTAATTACATTTATTGAAATTTATTTCCAATTTAAATTAACAGGCTAAATAGATAGGTAACATACAATAGTTGTTACCATTAACTTTTAATTACAGTTATAAGTTATTATTAACACACAAATGTTACAATTGCTTACATAACACAGTTTTTATCCAATTATCATTAATTATATATTGATTCATCTATTAGTTCAATATCTACATGTGTTTCCTTATATTCAATTTATAACCAAGTATAGCATTTTTATTATTTCAATTAATTGGAATTTCATTTAAATTATCAAAAATTTACTTTAATTAACATTGTTACATTTCATTTTAGTATTCATTTCATTATTAAATTACAGATTTTTATTTCTTCCAAATTTAATTACCAAAACTTATTAAATTAATGAATTTAATTATCGAAAGTTTATGTGTCGTTACACTCTCCCCCACTCAAAACTTTTCATCCCCGTAAAGGAAAAACATGGGCAAAGAAGGAATTAAATAGTCAATATCTTATTCAAAATATTAAATTTATAAACAATTAATTTACAAAATTAAATAATTCGGATAAAAATACATCAATTTATAACAATTAGATCCATTATATTCTAGTTGATAAAACTTTGGAAAACATTTCACAAAATTTTCTAAGTCCAAAATTTTCAGAAAGGTTTCGGCAAAGTCTCCTTTGTACGGAGAGGCTCGGGAGAAACTATAATATAAATAAAACAATATATATCATAACTTTTCAAAATAATATATCCCAACAGCGGGAAAGACAATATAATATCGCTTGAAAACAGTAATCCGAGAACGTACCTATTTGTCGAACAATTAATGTAACATTCCCCCTTCTGACCGCCTCCAATCGGTGATTAAACCAACTCGAAACGTTCAAAAAGACGAATTGTTATTTAGTTTATGAAATTTAAACAGAATCAGCCACAGAAACACAGATAATAACAATAAATTAAAACAAATGAGAATTTATTTCATTACTATAAATTTCTTTTACATACATACATCAGAGTTTATACAATTTGATAATGATACAGCGGAATATCTTAAAATACAATTTTCTTCTGAAAACTAAAGTGATTCTTTACTCTCTCTCTCTAACTTCGCTGCTCGAAAATCTTCAAGCTGTAAAAATACTCGGTCTGACCCGAGTATTACATTCAAAAGAAAATAATACACAGGTCAGTCTAATTCAAACCAGTTATGAGTGCATATAAGCAGTAATAATCAAATAGACGACAGTCACAATAATTCACGTCTATCCGACTCTTTAAACAAAGAAATCGGATGATGGTCGATATAACACTTAACAGAAATTGTCACTTTAAAACCATCTCAATAATTTGATCGGTTGCCGTACACAGGTACATGAAAAAGAAAGCAGTTTCAATTGAAGCCATGCAAAAGCAAAATGCCAAAGTCATGGAACAGCAAGCAGTACAAAATAGAAGTACCACCAGAGATCAACTACAAGAACAACTATACAAACTATCAACCCCACTGGAACAAAATGCAAATATCAATATGGATGCAAAACAAACCAAGTGGAGATGAGATATATATACAAAATGCAGAGAGATGGATCAATAGCCCCAAGTCAAAATGGAGCTACAGGAATGCAACTAAAACTGATGATAGTGAATGAGACAACAACTTCAAACTCAAGTGAACAGCTAAATGCAACATCAGTGGACGAATAGTGCAACTCAATGCAAATCAGTTCAAAATCCAAGCAGTGGTTAAGGTATGAAATCAGACAGTACAAGCATATGAGAATAATCAGTAATTACAAGGTGAAATGGAGCTTAAGAAATGAAATCAAACCAGACACTCTACCAAATCATATGAACAAGTCATAGAGAACATAAAGTCGAAGTGTTTTAAAACCAAACCTGGACAATGCTAACTGCAAATGCACAGCAAATATACTTGAAGGCTAGAGTATGCAAGGTGAAGAACATAGGTATGAAATGCAACTATGACTGGACAGTGTTATTAGGAATGAACACAATGGTCAGCAGGACTAATATGACAACATAGCAAGCACTTAAATGCACAGAGCAAATTACAACCCAAGTCTGTGTTAAAAAGAGCAGTTTCACAAATATTTAAATCAAGTGCAGTTTCAAAAGTATTTAAATCAAGTGCAGTTTCAAAAGAACAGTTGTACATACAGATGCCACAGTGTAAGCATCGACATGAACATGGCCGAAGTCGCAGGGACAAAATCAAACAAAGTACAGTTTCAAATGCAATAATACTCACAAAGGCTACAGACAGGTAGCGGTGTGCAGGATGAAGCACTGCAAAAATGCAAGTGTCCAGACAACAACAGAAAACAGTGCATGCTACTACAATGATGAACAAAGGTGACAGCAGGAATAAATGCAATAACAGCTAAAGTCGAATGACCAGAGGCCGAAGTACATAGGGTCAACAACCACCAGATAAAAGAATACCAACATGACGAAGTCAGTGCCAACAAAAATGACAGCGACTCAATCATCTCAAATCACCAAGGCGAAGTCGACCTAAAGGCAATAGCCAGAACAAAAATCGAATGCCCGAAGTCAAAGTCGAAAATAACAAGGGCAAAACCAATCAACAGCAAAACTCAAAACAAAATTCAAACTATTTTATCAAAACCGAAGTTTATCACCAATTCCAAGCCAAGGTGGTCGGGGCTAGAATCGAACAAAGTTAGAGGTAATATTTTCAAAAATCAATAGAGAAGATAAAGCAACTATCGATGATCGAATACATAGAACAGAAGATCCATTGAACAAGGACGAAAGTCGAACAAATCAATATCGTTACACCCACATCCAAAATCATCAATACAGTGGATAAACAAAAATCGAACTACCTCAGTACGAAACGAGGAAAGAATTAGATGTGAGTGAGGGGGGTCACTCACCTTCGTTCGAGAAGCTGAAGCCCTAATTCGCGAACGCCAGAGAATCGATCGCCGAAAGCCCTAGTTCCAGTTGAGGCAAGTGTTGAAGAAGCCGAAGCTCAAGCACAGATCGAAATCTCAAGCAAAGCCGAGCACAAAGGAAAAAGTCGAACAAGTCGAGTCAAAATCCCTAATCAACATCGGCACAATCAAGACAGGTCGAAAACCACGGAAACAAAGTAAACAACAGATTCAACTAAGTCGAAGAAGATGTGAGTAATAGAAATTACTCACCTGTTGTTTGGAAATAGTCGCTAGCAAGAAACGAAGAAAACGTCGATGGAACGAGCTTCGAAGGTCGAAGCCTCTTCGATTTTTTTTCTTAGGGTTACGAATGAGAAGGGGAGAGGGATCGGGTTTGGGTTTTAACCGAGACAAGGATGGGCTTAGGGTATGGTTTTATTTTATTTTATTTATTTTATTTTTCCTTTTATTTTTCCTTTTATTTTTGTTTTTATTAATAAACTTATGCTATTTAAATTTTGTAGATAAAATTTATTTCCTTTTAAACATCATTATTTATTTTACATTTATTTGCATATATCATAGCAATTTCAAAAATGTAGAGTTTTAATTTAAATTGAACAAGATGAACTTGATTTTAAAATTCAAAGATTTTATATTGTAAAATTTTAAAGCAAATTTCCTTTTATAAACGTTGTTTATAAATCCCGATTCAAATTTAAATTCAAACACATTTCTCATTTTAAACTTGAAAAATTCGAACAATTTCACAAATTTAAATCAAATTTTAATTCAATTATTAATTTAAAATAATCTAAAATTTTGGGATCGTTACAAACTCCCCTCCTTAAAAACTTTTCGTCCTCGAAAAGGAAAGGTTGTTAAAATTTCATTAATATTTATACTCTACAAAATTTTTCTAAGCTTGAAACTCGATACAAATAAATGAATATAGGATTCATTCCATTTGTTTAATCTCACTAGTTTTGTTTATTATCTCCTTTTGTTTATTGATTTCTGAACTCAAAACGCAAAAGTCTTTTACCAGATTTTCGACTTACAAACTCAGATTCAAACTTCAAATCCTTCACGTTAGAGATTTGCATAATATATATCTTCCAAAGCTGTGGACTTTCAAAACATTTCAAAGATCCTCTTCCTTAGTTTATTAGGTAGGAATTTTGAAACTTTAATTTCAAACTATTGATTCGATATTTAAAGTTTGAAAATACTTGCTAACTCGAAATTTAACAAGTCCATCTTCGTTCTCACAGACATTAGACATACACTGGCCAGGCGCAGGTCTAAAAGTCTCCAAGTACTAAATATACTTGCTTCAATTCCCAGTGAAAATACTTTAAAAATTCTTTTTCAAAAATGGATATGGAAAGCACGTTCCCCCATGGATCACAGTTTACCCGGCGGTTACGCTACTATCCCAGTAGAATCGCTTGTAACCGTAGATTTCACATCTCTCTTGAATTTCGCCATGGTTGTTGCCATAGATTGCAGTACACACGGCGGTTACGCTACTATCCCAGTAGAATCGCTTGTAACTGTAGGCATCTCACCCCTCAAATTTCGCTTGGCATTTAGATTGCAGTTTACTCGGCGGTTGCGCCACTATCCCAGTGGAATCGCTTGTAACTATAGGCATCTCGCCCCTCAAATTACGCTAACATACATCATAATCAACATGATCCCATCACGAGGGATTCTAGTCCAAATGGACATTCCAACTTATGGAAAATTCTACGTAGCTACGAATTTCAAATGGACACTCATCACGAGTTCCAATACCTTCTCCAATAATAAATGGAAGGTACTTTTCCATATCCTCAGTTTAGAAAACATAATATCATATATATGTAGTACTACATTTCACATTTCGTACATATCATATCCATGTAAACATACATAAGATTTCCATAACAATGTCTTTCTAAACTAACGGTTTTCAAATTTACCGCATTCATATATATAAGTTCTAAAAACTTACATATCCATATTCATAACAAAATAGAGGATTTCAAAATTTTCCTCTAAGTCGATTTGGAAATTTAAGGTTATCCCAAACCCAATTCATATTCATAATTCCATTTATTATCGACTTCACACTCGATTTGGATTTCACGTTACATCGTCAATTCTCAACACATAATTGATGTCTATCGATATATAACCTCTGAGCTCGTACGTCTCAGAGAAGGGTGTTAAGCTAAGAGAATAAATTCTCCGCCACCAACAGATATATATTTAATAGAGATCAATTGCTATGTCATCAATTCACAATGTTAGACATACAATCCAAATCATCATCTAAAATTCAAAGCTCAACTTATATTGTCTTTGATGTCGAAGTTAAACTCAATTTTAACTTAACGATTCAATCTTTTTGAAAAATTTCAAATTGAACTAATTGTTCAAATTTCTCATTTAACTTTTCAACTTCGACTTCAAAAATGAATTTGAAATCATTTATCCTTCACGGGATATATTCACCACATTTCATTTCATATTGGAAAAACATTTCCATACTTATTTAAAAATAAGCAATTCACAAATCTGATTTATTTTCAACATTTGAAAATATTCGATATACTTAAATCAAAATTAAGTATATATTTCATCTTTAAGGAAATCATTCTCTTTCACATATTTATTTGAGTTAAAACGAATGTTACGTAAAACATCGTTACGACAACTCAAAATTGCTAGTATAGGGATTCGAAATTTAGATAGATGGATAAATCCCAATACTATACAAAACATTTCCTTTCGGAAATCATTTACTATAACAACAGTGTTATAGTCCACCATTTCCTTTTATTCAAAAACGTCTATTTCAACAATGAATGTTGAAATCTATGGTTTCGATATTCAATGCCTTTGAAAACATCTTTTAAAACAATTAACTTCGTTTTAAAATATCGATTTCCCAAAACATGTCCATTTTATTTAATAATATATTCACGGTCCAAAATCGTGAATATACTTCATTTAACAAGCTATAAGAATTTACTTATCAAAATAAGTCATTTTCGGATTTATAAACAACGTTATAAATTCCATTCCTATTTATAAAGACTTCAATTTATAGTTTGAATTCCGCATACTTTTCACAATATTGGTTTTAAACCAACTTCAAATTTTCCAATATTAAGTTTTCCACTTAACTTAATTCTCTGCAAGTTCAAATTTAAATTCATCACTGAATCTATTAAATTTATTATGGATTGTCATGTTGACAACTTCAAAATTTTCAAATCTAATTCCCATTTGAACTTTGCATCCGCTTCCTATTTCCAAAATAATCAACTAGTTCTTTAGTAAATCATTCATCGACTTGGTTTTCAATTTAATCAAGTTTGATTCATTCACATTGGATTTTTACTAACATTCATTCATATTCAATTAGTTTACTTTCACTAATTTATACTCAAGTTAGTTTGCTTTCAATTCAAATTAAATTTGATTCTATTTAAATTTACTTATCTTTCAATTTGAATTCAATTTTTCATAGCTTTCAAATTTCCATTAATTCAATTTCATTAATACTTAATGAATTTCTATACAATCAACTAGCAAAACCAATGCACATTCAACTTAACCAAATTTATTTACTTTGCTTACATTCAATTTGGTTTAACACATATAATTTTAATTGGTTTATATTCCAATTCAGATTGAATTCTAATATTCACTATATTCACAACTTCTTAACTTAAGTTTTATTCAACTCTTAACAACAACATTTCTAATCCATGTTTATTCACTAATTCACTTTTACAAAATAAAGTTGAATTTTCTTTATATAACTCAAATTCATATTCATTACTTCACTTTATTAATCCATTTTGATATCAAATTCAACCTCATTCAACATTACTTAAGCTATGTTTCATTTCTAAAGTCATTTTATTTAACTTTTACAAAAGTCAAATTCATACCACTATCCAAAATTCAGATTTTGTTTTACTTAACAAAACTGTTTAACCATTTTAACAATTGGTTTTACTTAATTTTCTCATTTTTATAAGTTATACAACTTATAAATTTAAACTTTCCAATTCATATCATATAATCACTTCTCTTTTAAGTTTAAATTTCCATCTCAATAATTTATCAAATCAAGTTCAATTTATTTAACTTCCTTTAGTTAAATTTCCAAATCATATATTTATTAATACTAATTCAATTCAATTTAACTTTTCTTAAGTTAAAAATCTTTATTTCATATTCAATTTTATACTTCTTTAGATTTGAAAAACATTCTCTTTTAAAGTGTTTCTAGTAACTATTCATATTAAACATCATAAACTAAGCTTTGTGTAAACCAAAGCTCTGATACCACTCTGTAACATTTCCCCTTCTGACCGCCTCCAATCGGTGATTAAACCAACTCGAAACGTTCAAAAAGACGAATTGTTATTTAGTTTATGAAATTTAAACAGAATCAGCCACAGAAACACAGATAATAACAATAAATTAAAACAAATGAGAATTTATTTCATTACTATAAATTTCTTTTACATACATACATCAGAGTTTATACAATTTGATAATGATACAGCGGAATATCTTAAAATACAATTTTCTTCTGAAAACTAAAGTGATTCTTTACTCTCTCTCTCTCTAACTTCGCTGCTCGAAAATCTTCAAGCTGTAAAAATACTCGGTCTGACCCGAGTATTACATTCAAAAGAAAATAATACACAGGTCAGTCTAATTCAAACCAGTTATGAGTGCATATAAGCAGTAATAATCAAATAGACGACAGTCACAATAATTCTAGTCTATCCGACTCTTTAAACAAAGAAATCGGATGATGGTCGATATAACACTTAACAGAAATTGTCACTTTAAAACCATCTCAATAATTTGATCGGCTGTCGTACACAGGTACATGAAAAAGAAAGCAGTTTCAATTGAAGCTATGCAAAAGCAAAATGCCAAAGTCATGGAACAGCAAGCAGTACAAAATAGAAGTACCACCAGAGATCAACTACAAGAACAACTATACAAACTATCAACCCCACTGGAACAAAATGCAAATATCAATATGGATGCAAAACAAACCAAGTGGAGATGAGATATATATATATACAAAATGCAGAGAGATGGATCAATAGCCCCAAGTCAAAATGGAGCTACAGGAATGCAACTAAAACTGATGATAGTGAATGAGACAACAACTTCAAACTCAAGTGAACAGCTAAATGCAACATCAGTGGACGAATAGTGCAACTCAATGCAAATCAGTTCAAAATCCAAGCAGTGGTTAAGGTATGAAATCAGAAAGTACAAGCATATGAGAATAATCAGTAATTACAAGGTGAAATGGAGCTTAAGAAATGAAATCAAACCAGACACTCTACCAAATCATACGAACAAGTCATAGAGAACATAAAGTCGAAGTGTTTTAAAACCAAACCTGGACAATGCTAACTGCAAATGCACAGCAAATATACTTGAAGGCTAGAGTATGCAAGGTGAAGAACATAGGTATGAAATGCAACTATGACTGGACAGTGTTATTAGGAATGAACACAATGGTCAGCAGGACTAATATGACAACATAGCAAGCACTTAAATGCACAGAGCAAATTACAACCCAAGTCTGTGTTAAAAAGAGCAGTTTCACAAATATTTAAATCAAGTGCAGTTTCAAAAGTATTTAAATCAAGTGCAGTTTCAAAAGAACAGTTGTACATACAGATGCCACAGTGTAAGCATCGACATGAACATGGCCGAAGTCGCAGGGACAAAATCAAACAAAGTACAGTTTCAAATGCAATAATACTCACAAAGGCTACAGACAGGTAGCGGTGTGCAGGATGAAGCACTGCAAAAATGCAAGTGTCCAGACAACAACAGAAAACAGTGCATGCTACTACAATGATGAACAAAGGTGACAGCAGGAATAAATGCAATAACAGCTAAAGTCGAATGACCAGAGGCCGAAGTACATAGGGTCAACAACCACCAGATAAAAGAATACCAACATGACGAAGTCAGTGCCAACAAAAATGACAGCGACTCAATCATCTCAAATCACCAAGGCGAAGTCGACCTAAAGGCAATAGCCAGAACAAAAATCGAATGCCCGAAGTCAAAGTCGAAAATAACAAGGGCAAAACCAATCAACAGCAAAACTCAAAACAAAATTCAAACTATTTTATCAAAACCGAAGTTTATCACCAATTCCAAGCCAAGGTGGTCGGGGCTAGAATCGAACAAAGTTAGAGGTAATATTTTCAAAAATCAACAGAGAAGATAAAGCAACTATCGATGATCGAATACATAGAACAGAAGATCCATCGAACAAGGACGAAAGTCGAACAAATCAATATCGTTACACCCACATCCAAAATCATCAATACAGTGGATAAACAAAAATCGAACTACCTCAGTACGAAACGAGGAAAGAATTAGATGTGAGTGAGGGGGGTCACTCACCTTCGTTCGAGAAGCTGAAGCCCTAATTCGCGAACGCCAGAGAATCGATCGCCGAAAGCCCTAGTTCCAGTTGAGGCAAGTGTTGAAGAAGCCGAAGCTCAAGCACAGATCGAAATCTCAAGCAAAGCCGAGCACAAAGGAAAAAGTCGAACAAGTCGAGTCAAAATCCCTAATCAACATCGGCACAATCAAGACAGGTCGAAAACCACGGAAACAAAGTAAACAACAGATTCAACTAAGTCGAAGAAGATGTGAGTAATAGAAATTACTCACTTGTTGTTTGGAAATAGTCGCTAGCAAGAAACGAAGAAAACGTCGATGGAACGAGCTTCGAAGGTCGGAGCCTCTTCGATTTTTTTCTTAGGGTTACGAATGAGAAGGGGAGAGGGATCGGGTTTGGGTTTTAACCGAGACAAGGATGGGCTTAGGGTATGGTTTTATTTTTTATTTTATTTTTTTTTCCTTTTATTTTTGTTTTTATTAATAAACTTATGCTATTTAAATTTTGTAGATAAAATTTATTTCCTTTTAAACATCATTATTTATTTTACATTTATTTGCATATATCATAGAAATTTCAAAAATGTAGAGTTTTAATTTAAATTGAACAAGATGAACTTGATTTTAAAATTCAAAGATTTTATATTGTAAAATTTTAAAGCAAATTTCCTTTTATAAACGTTGTTTATAAATCCCGATTCAAATTTAAATTCAAACACATTTCTCATTTTAAACTTGAAAAATTCGAACAATTTCACAAATTTAAATCAAAATTTAATTCAATTATTAATTTAAAATAATCTAAAATTTTAGGATCGTTACAATTAACGCTTAATTTATGAAACCAAAAGCGGCAGTAATTGCTTCCATAACCTGTATTTCACTTATATAATCCACATAGAGTTAATAATTATATAAAATGAAATATTTAAATTTGTTTCAACCACTAACAAACAAATCAATATAAACAACAATCACTAGCAACCACGGCATACAATCATCATATGAAATCAATAGAATCAACTATCCATCCATAGCAAACAAACAAATGGTTTGTTCGGGTTTAGGAATTTTTAACCGCCTAGAATGACAAATAAACTACTGAACGCACCATTTACTCAACAGTCTTAGATGAACTCAATCGATTATTCATACATATTAAACAATTAGAAGTATCCTAACCTAAACAAACCATAAACCAAAACAAACAATAATTTATAATGTACTTGAATTATTCTTATTAAATTTCTTTCACAACATTTACAGTTTTTATTTATTTTTCTTTCATACAAGGATTATTTCTTTAACTTACATTTATCTTTTACAAAATTTTATTTCCATTCATTCATTCAGTGTTTATTTCATTTATTACTTACAAAATTCATTTTCATTTATTCATATCATGTCAATTTCTTTTATTGCATTACATTCATTTTATTACTTACTTTAATTATAAATAGTTTCAGTATTAGCTTAAGTTCAAAATCCTTTACTTACAGTACTCATTTTCTATTTCATTTAATTAGTAGTATTAAAATTTTTAACTCAAGTTTATAACTATTTTCATATCAAATTTCTTATTTATAAAAGTAAATTCCATTGAACACTTCCATTACATAAGTTTTACTTGTAAAAATCTCCATTACATATTCTTTTAACATTTCAACTTTTTTATAATTGGTAAGTTCTATATATATATATATGTCTTTAAGAATGCAATTGAAAGTTACACAAGTTTGACTTACTTATTTTAATTAACTTAAGGTTCAATAATTATCATTTTTTATTTTCATATTCTTTTCGTTTACAAATTACAAATTTCAAATTCCTTGTATATTTCAGTCATAACTTAGCATATAATTTCTTATTTTCATTTAGAAGTTTCAATTATTAAATAGTTCAAATTTTTATTCCATTTCAATAATTGAAATCTCTAATTTATAGAAATTTTAAGAACTAAATGTCAGGTTCCATCTCAAATCATTTAAAATAATATATACAATCATATCTTTATATATATATATATATAATCTTACTTAAAAATAAAGTTTAATATTCATTTATCAAAACAAATGTGTAGTAAACTAGTACAGCAGCCTTCCCACTTTGAAACTCGAAAACGAACGTCGATGATGCGTGCACTCATCATCGGAATTATTTTCCAGCGACAAAGAGGGGAGTACAAAACATATTTCTTTCCAAAATTTCTAAAAGTAAATTCTTTCAAATTATATTGAAATATTTATATCAGAAAATACTTTTAATAATATTATTATTATATTCCAAAATCATTCGAAGGAAATTTTCAAAAACCCCTGAACTTAAGTTCTAAATTTCATTTATCTTATTTCCAAATCATATTTCCAACCAATACTTATAAATTTCACTACTTAAAGACCAATATATTACAACCAAATCTATAATTTATAACCTTATTATTTTATATACAGAAAATATAATAGGAAAAATTATTTCATTTACCTATATTTCAAAACAAATATTGTGTCGGTCTGTCCTATTAAGTGTTTAGAAATCCCTATCGATGTCATAGCGTCCTATGTACCGACCAGAATTTATAAACACAAAACCGAACAAATTAACACAATAAAAAACCTTTTATAACACTAACAAATACGCTCTCTCAAATATGTACTCTCAATGACTCATTCTAGGGTATTACTACCCTATTTTTTAAAAGGGTCAGACCCCACAAAGCTAAGGTTATCGCAAATCCAAAGCTCTGATACCAACTGTAACATCCCGCCTTTTTGTACGCTTTAAGCAGACACACATGTCGACTCAAACCATACAGAAGGGTGAATTGTTATTGGGGGTGAATAAGAAAAAGAGAAAGAAATAAAAACAAAACAGAATCTCGCAATGGAACGACAAAATATAATAATCAAATAACAGTTCATGAAGCTGTTTACAAAACATTTGATTATACTTATACAATACATAATCAGAGTTACACATATCAGAGATAAACAAATAATACTACAGCGGAACAGTATGATGCGGTGGAATAATATGGTAAATAAAAATAATAAAATCTTTGTCTTCGTCCTCCGGAAATAAGGTCTTCAAATCTTGAAATGCTCAGGCTGACCCGAGCGAATTGAAAAGAAAAAACACTCGAGTCAAAAATAAAAGATCTTATGTGAGTTAAATCAACGGTAAATAAATATGAGTATAAAAGGCGTCAGAGATGTTTACGGGGTTTGACATCTCCTATCCAGTGTCTAACGTGAGTGCAGTAACTTGAAAGATGTTCGGGATTCACATCTCCTAAGGATCCGTTAAACTATCTACTATGTAGTACAATACGCTATTATAATATGTCTACAGTAATATAAACTATTAAAATAGCGTTAAGGCATTACATTTTCCCCCTTAACACATTCTTATTTCCCATAGTCTATACAGTACCATAATCCCACCTGTAAACTGGATGTCATCAGAGGGCAATCCATAGGTATGGTACAAACCAAACTCGTAGAAGGCGAGCTAGGGTAGGTGACACAACACAACTAGGCAATGCCAGGGTAGATATACCAATTACGCATACGGACTGGTGGTAACGCATAGCAGCCACTACCACCCACCTCGAAACACACTCCCGAGTAAAATCGAAGGGTGGCCACCAAATAAATCGCAAAGTCAAAATATAGTATCGATGGAATGTGTCCGATCAGAGGAGCTACCTCATTGTCCCGGAATCGCTCCTATTTTAGCCACCTTATGCTAACTCACGGGAGTTAGGTCCATGTAAATATACCTTTAGGATCGTCGCCACCATCCTACTTCATTCTGGAATCTCCAGCGCGTACACAGTTGTCAAAGTGGTTTTCGGTATAGGCAGAGAGTATGACAATATCTGATCCCGGTCTCTTTAACAACCAATTGCCTATTACACACCGGATGGTTCTTTTACATTTCCAAAATCATTTCATAATTGATATCAAAATATCATACTCAATTCAAACCATATCACTTTTGAAATCATTACTTACTTTCGAAATCATATTTGCCTTTGAAATCATATCACATTTGAAATCATAGTTCGATAATTATATTTCCTTTCAAAGTCAAATTCACAGTTTATATCGAAATATCGTATTCTCAAAATTATATCACTTTCAAATCATATCGTTTCAAAAATCATAATTTCTTCCAAATCATATTTCCCCAAAACAGGTTAAGTCCTTACTTCAAAATCATCATTTCAATTTATTATAACATTCAAAATTCCAATTTAAGTTATAACATCTTTTAGCCTTATTCTCTTTTTTAAAACCAAATTGAAATGAATTATAAACTCTTCCACGTACTTAGTTTGGAAATTCATAAATTTGTTTAAATAGTTATAAATAGTTAAAATGCTCTTGAATAGTTTAATTATAGGTAAAATATTTTAAATTGATTTAATAAATTTAATTAGATTTAATTTAGAATAAATATAATTAAAATAGATTAAATAGCTTAAAATAGATTAATTAGATTTAAAAAAAATTATAATGGTTTAATTAGTTTAAAATAAATTAAGTTGGTTTAAAATAGCCAAATAATTTATATAGTTAATATTAGTTAAATAGTTTAATAAATTTGAAAATCTTAATAATTATAAATATATTTTAAAACAGTTTATATTAAAATATGAGTTTGGAATTTATATCAGTTTAAACTATTCATTTCATTTCAACATATTTGGACCATTTCAAGTTTCCAAATCGACAAACCAAATTTCAATAAACTATCGAATTTCATATCGTTTAAATCCATGTTCAAAATATCAATACGGATTACTCCCACTTCAAAATATTTCAAAGTTATTTCAAACAAATTTAATAACTCAATTTCGATAGAATTTCATTTATACTTAAAAGTTTAACTTAAACTTCTGATTTAATTTTCTTAAAGCAATTCCTTTTTAAACCAATTCACATTTCATCATAAAACTTGATTTTTCCAAAATACTTCAATTTATATAAATCAAATTTTATTTCAAAATATCATTTAAATAAATTCAAAAATTAAGGATTTTATAATTATTTAATTTAACCAATCCGGTGTCCGTATATAATTCTCTACCCTAGGGTCAAGTGATATGGATATTTATCATTTCAATCCGCAATTTAAATATTTTACAGTTGTATACAATTTCAAATCGTAATCCCGAAATAAATAAAAATCCATAATGAACTTGCAGTTTATAACGGTATAAAATACAACATCCATTCATCCAATATCAACAATCAACATCCATCAAAATCATCCAAATCAATCAATAAATATCAATATAGAACTGATAATCAATAACGGATATTAAACTGGCAATTTATATTCAATAATAAATTAAATAACGATTTAATTCAAATAAATTCAAATTAACTGAGATGATGATTAAAATATACCAAACAGTCATAAATAAATTCCTAATCACATCATAAATTTAATTTAACAAACATAAGAAATTTTAGAAGTTGTGAGTGGGTTAAAACACTCACCTTTGAATTTAAATACAATTTAATCCCAAAATTTGAATGGTCTCAGAATTCGTCCAAACTAGCGTTAAAATGTCTGGAATCTCGATACGATCCCAACGGATCAAACCGCGCTTGAATTGGACCTCGTATGCGAAAGTTATTCGAGTTAGAACTTATGATTACAATTTAAAACAAATAAAATAAATTAATATTATAATTCACACGTCACCTCGTTTACCTCTCACGCTGAAACCCTACAGGTGCTGACCTGAAAACGATCCAGCCTACTTTGACCGAGAATTTCCAGCGCCTCCGACAACTATGGCCCACGCCGTCGCCACCACGGCCTTGTCTCCCTCTACCGTACCTTCCTACGCCGATGACGACGCCTCCGTTCGCCAAAATTTCGCCGCACCGCCGAGCCAAACGAAACCCTAATCAAATTAATTCGATCGATCCAACCATCATCTCGTCGAACTAACCCCACTGATGCACTACGCACTCGACTCTCTACCACCCAGTGTCCTCGATTCGACGATCGATTGCAGTCGATCGTGATGGAACGAACGGCTGAGAATAGTTCATCAATTTCTGGGCAGACAGAGGTTCAAATTGGAAAACGAATTACAGATCTGAGATGCGCTCTTCGAGAGCTTCAAATCGATATATAATTCGATATAGTTTGTGGAGTTTGATTTTCAATTTGATTTTTGATTTGGATTTGCAATTTGGATTTGCAATTTGGGAATTGGTTTGTCTACCATTGAGAAGAAGAAGAACATAAATAATTGTACGTACAGACAAATGAGAATAAGGGATAGCTAGGGTTTATAACGAGCTATTTATAGGTAGGTCAGAAAATAGAAAGAACGGATAAGATTTGATTATAACGTTGAATGATAAATGACCCTAAAAGCCTGTTCTACCTCCGGAACGAAAATGGGTCATCCCATATATCAAAACAGATGCTTTCGATAATTTTAAAAACAAAGGAACTGGTTTCAAGCCCAAATTCCATCGTATGAAGAAGTTATGATAAAATCAGCTTATTTCAAATTGATATCAATTGATTTCAATTAAATTGATTTCAAGGCGTTTCGAGCCTGCACGATCAAACGACAAATCCGATCGTTACGAAACTTGAAATCCTATAATAATTTACCATTACGGATCTGATGAAACTAGTTTCGTCGAAATCCGAGTCAGTGGCCAAAATGGCTATCTTCCAGTTAATTAAATAAATTAATATTAAATTAATTAAATCACATTTTCAGTTTAAATTTTAATAATTTACAACTTCTATCATTTTTGATTTCTTAATCACTTACAATAATTTAAACAAATTTAGATGTCAAATTTAAAGTTGATTAATCCATCAATTTCAGTGTTTAATTTCAATTTCATTAAATTCAGAAATTATAAATTAAATTTTCAATAATTCCATTTACTTGACCTTTCATCCTATTATTCAATCCATTAATATCAAATGGATGAAATTAACATTGGTTCATGATCTATTACATTAATGTTCTCAAATTTCATCTTAATCTCCATTAACGTAATATTTAAATATTTAATTTCATTTATTTGCAATTAACCCGATTATTATAATTTGAATTCCAATAAGTTAATAAATCTCAATTTCCATTCTTTTTATTTAACCAATTATCATAATATGAATAAAATTAACATTATTTCCAAATATTGACTTAATTTACATTAATGTGATATTTAATTACATTTATTGAAATTTATTTCCAATTTAAATTAACAGGATAAATAGATAGGTAACATACAATAGTTGTTACCATTAACTTTTAATTACACTTATAAGTTATTATTAACACACAAATGTTACAATTGCTTACATAACACTATTTTTATCCAATTATCATTAATTATATACTGATTCATCAATTAGTTCAATATCTACACTTGTTTCCTTATATTCAATTTATAACCAAGTATAGCATTTTTATTATTTCAATTAATTGGAATTTCATTCAATTTATCAAAAATTTACTTTAATTAACATTGTTACATTTCATTTTAGTATTCATTTCATTATTAAATTACAGATTTTTATTTCTTCCAAATTTAATTACAAAAACTTATTAAATTAACAAATTTAATTATTGAAAGTTTATGGGTCGTTGCACAATTACACCAATGATTTATGAGAAATCGTTGTTCATGGAGCATAAATGGCTTACCCTAGTCCTAAAATTCTTAAGAAAATAATGACTTTAGCGCTCGACGGATTACTTAATGGTCCGATTTGTTCATTTGGTCGAGCTACTCGCTCTTGAGAACAAATAGTTGTAAGTCATTCAGCTGCGCTACCTCTAATGATGGCATTGCTCTTAGTGCCTTAGTTCACTTTCTTGTTAGCTTCCTTTTCTTATTCGGGCCTTGTAACTATTGTAGAAAAAGTCTCGTTGTGCACTTAGTTTTATATGTAATGTAGTTTAGTTTACTTAGGCTGCTTCAAATATAACTACATGCCTAAAGCTGGGTAGCTTCGCAACCTCCATCAGTAATTCATAAAGAGGTTGGTGCGCCTAATCAGTCAGGGAAGAGTCCGGGGTATGCCCAGAGAAAGGGAAGCGCTAGTGTATTAATTACGAGGTTGCTAAGCTAATCGTATTCAGGCAACGAGTCATTCAGGAGTTCTGGACACCTATGGAGTTGAGGAAGTGATCATGGCTGAACAAAAGGAGAAATGTTGCCAATATGGTCTCTGTCTGCTGTATGCATATGGCTATCCTTCTCTGGGATGTGGGATATGATGTGTCACTATCCATAAAGGAAGAAAACGCCCACTCGACCAAGGGAGAGGTGGTTTTCCCGGTATTGTACTAATTGTTAACAAGATTAATTATTCATGCTTTGCTTATTGAGATCTTTAGTTTCTTCCCTGGTATATTAATTGTCGGATTCTTCGATGTTTTACTAAGCTGAATAGCATTAGCTCCTTCTCTGATGCTAAATCCAAGTCACTTAGCCTAGATAGCATAGGAAAGAGGATCGAACCATTCATTAACTCCGCTAATTCAAGTTATGTTCACTCTCTTTTTGCCCGAGAACTATAAGAATTCCATTTGCTACCTCTCGCTCACTTTGCTCTCCTTACTCTCCATACCATTCATTCCCCTGGTAAATAATTATACGAGATCGATGCATTAAGCATAGTGTCTCTGTCTCCAAATCTGTATCAACCACTGCGACTCTCACTAGGATTTCTATTCTGAACCAATATATTAGGAGCTGTGATATTGAGAATGTGAATCTTGAGGAAAAGCAGATGAACTACCTAACTAAACTAAGGGAAGAAGGGTCAAACATGTGATATGACTAAGTGCTAGAGGAGACTTGCTATGCACTTGCACCCTCGTCTGCTTACCAAATTCTTAAGGCCATGGTGAATTAGGTGTCCCAAACCTTCGGCTTATCTCATGTGTTTGGAACCAGATCTTTTTCGATTCCTACTTAACTTTCAGTAGGTAGGGCTGGGTAATAAATGCCAACTTCTCATGTTTCCTATTAGTCAACAGGCCTTCGTTTCACATTATAAACATTTGGTTTGACGGTCTTTGAGGACTACCTAACTAAAGAAGAATAGAGTTTTTTCTATAATTATTCAGCTAGTAGGTGTGGAGAGCTTTTTGCGGGAAAACTTGCAAGTCAAGTTTGAGGGGCATCGACCAATCTTATGCGTATTTAGACTATAACAGTTCTGATGACCAGTCATGTGATGACCCACCATTCCGACCCTTGAGAATGACACTTAACACAACCTCGATGTTCTTGTGTATTGCCAAAGAGTCCGAAAAATGAGTTGTCTTGGGTAAAATAAAAGAATAGCTCACATCGGAATAGTTACATGTAATATAACAATAATATAGTACAGTAGGTTACTCTTAACATGGAGTTATCCGGGTTACACAAAAGTACTACAACTATTAGACTAGGCAGTTATACATTTTTCCTTTACACTTTCTAATACAAGATATACATACATAATTATACATCAGAAATAGATAACTAGATAGGTAAAGGAGCCTCCTGCTCGTCGATCTCCTTCAAAAAGCCCAAAGGGAACCTATTATTTTCAGACTACTAAAATATAATTGAGTAAAAGAGAGTTTAGGGAAAACAAACAACTCGGGCTAGACAAAGTCTAGTATGAGCAAAAACTCTAAACAAAAGGGTGGAAATAAACACAATATGTGAGAGCAAGCACCAATTAGGAATGGGTTTCCCTTTACAATAACAACATCCAATCACAACAATGGATACAAATAGTTAAACATCGCGAAATGCTCAGAATACTTCCGGATGCAATTAAGAAAGAGCTAAATTTAAAATTTAGAATCAAAGGAAAGGAGAAGGGAAATTTTCCAACAATTAACCAGGCTCCTTACCGAAAGTATACCTCCAGAATATACTTGAGACTACGATGGCTCTCGAAAACCTTCAACCCAGACTCCACCAACCTTTATCGAGAATCTGAGTATTTCACATTTTATTGTGCATATAACCGAAACCGACCTAGAGTAGATGTGAAAATATCCTAATGGGAGCAACCCCACATAGCTTGACCCCCACTCGCGCTTTGGTTTTAGTCATTTTCGACAAAAGATATCAACGCTCAAATGACCAACAAATCATCTTAAATTGATGATACATAAAGAAGAAAGCTGAATTGATAGTCAATAAACCAACTATCGAGGATAATTAAAAATGATCGTATATGGACAGTAAATCTCATATCCCTACCGTTACTCATCGATTTCTAACTTGTACTATTTCTTGGTTAAAAATGAAGCCGGACAAGTGAAGATAGTGTTACCTCGAGGCGTTGCCATGATGACATTTTTAACTTTCGAGATAGGAACGCATTTCTATGCCTTATCATTTAGTGCTAAGAGTATGGTTAAATCCTTTCCATATAAGCGATATCGGATTACAGAAAATTAAATTTCTTATTCTTTCTGTAATCGAATCAAACTTTATTTTAAAATCGATCTTGTGTTAGGGTTTCACATTTTAAATATTAGCGTTAAACAACTTTATCAAAATGGTTGATTAACTTTAAAAAAACAAATTAATTTCTTATATATCATTACTTAAAATGATTAATCGACTTTATCAATGATTAATTACTTCAAACATCTTTATTCAAAATAATTCGTTTGCTTTAACCATGATTAATTACTTTAAACATCATTATTTAAAATGTTTAATTCACTATAATCGTCTTTATTAAAGTGATTAATTAACTTTAAAAACATCATTATTAAAATGATTACTTAACCTTAAACATCATTATTAAAATGGTTAATTAATTTTAAAACATCATTATTAAAATGTTGATTAATTTTAAATCATCATTATTAAAATAATTAATTAACCTTAAACATCATTGGTAAAAATGATTAATTTCCTTTAAAACATCATTATTAAAGTGATTAATTAATCTTAAACTATAATTATAAAATGATTAATTAATCTTAAATACATCATTAATTAAATAATTAATTTGCCTTAAATATCATTAGTTAAAATGATTAATTAAATTTAAACATCATTAATAAAATGATTAATTAATCTTAATCACGTCATTATTTAAATAATTAACTAACCTTAATCATCATTATTCAAAAACGATTAATTAAATTTAAAATATTTTTATCAAAATAATTAATTAACTTCAGTTACATCTTTATTTGAATAATTTATTATCTTTGCAAAACCCAAGCACAAGATTTAACAATTTTTTTTCAAAGGAATAATATTTTTCAAATTGTAGATATAGCGATAGTCGCTACACAGACACTTGTATACACACTTTCCTTATGTCACATATTTAACCAAACATCACATAACATAAGGGTAAGCACAAATACAAAGGCAAGTAGCAATTATACATCATGTAGAAATCATTCTAATATTATTTACTTAAGCCTTTTTTCGACCAATTTCAAGTTACTTTACTAAATACTAGGATGTCAACTTTTCAAGTGGTTACCAAGCCAACAAATCCAACACTTTTAACATATAAAAATATAAGGAAATAACATATATGTTCATCAAAATAATAAAGGTTAAAATTTTAATTATAAAGATGAGGTTTTGCTAGCCAAAATGCAAATGAATCGAATCAAACTTAAACCAAACTAGTACCCGACACATGGATGGAGCTTCCTTCTACAAAAACTCAACTTTAAGATCTAGATAGAGTCAATATGGTTTGGCTATAAGGGGTATGAGGCTCGGCCATGATGGATTTAAGGGAGTATGGGTCTTGTTTGGTTAGTGAGGATGTGTAGAAGAGAAGGAAATGATTTTTAGTAATTTTACTTAGGAAAGAAGTGAGATAAGAATTGATTTTTGAATTTGAAAACTTATGAATCCATTAATAAGATTTTCAAAAGCTTACGGAAGAAAAATGAAAAGATGAGAATAATGAAACCAAGCTTCCTTTTAGAAGTGAATGCGGATGTGTATTTATAGGCTAACAAAGCTTCCAAGAGAAGCTATCCAAAACAAGGCTTCTAAGAGAAGCTAAGAGAATTGTTTTTTTTATAAGAATCCTTCTTATGTCTTCTTCTAGAAAGCACTGCCAAGGCTTCACCAAGAAGGCATTACTAAGTCTTCTTCAAGAAGGCACTACTATGTCTTCTTCAAGAAGGCACTACTAAGTCTTCTTCAAGAAGGCACTGCTTTAATTAATTTTCTTAGGAAGTTAGATGATTTAAAAACTAGTAATTATTTCTATATGCTACCATACAAGTGTACAATATTTTAAACAACTTTTATTTAACACAAAGTTGATTTTTAACAAAATGTTTTTCAGTCAACTATTTGTGATATTTCTTCCAAGTATACACTTTTGTAAACACATTTTAAAAAAACAAACTTACTAACTTTGTTAAATAAAAATGAGTTATTTAAGCTTTCAAAATTCATTAATTAAATTTGTGAAATTAATTAAATATTCACAAATCAAAGCGATAAAATTTGGGTCGTTACAATTCACTCACTTTTGACAGTTATACGACTCCAAAGGATGATCCAGAATTGGGTCAATCGCGTTTATTAAAAGTGGACAATATAATGGTTGTACCAGCCAAAACTCATCTACATGTGATTTTAACACCCGTTGATGTACCTCATATTTAGGCTGTACCTTCTTCAGGTGTAAAATGTGATGTCGTACCTAGTCATTTAAATCAGACCTCCATTTTGATACAACGAGAAGGAATTTACTATGGTCAGTGCAGTGAGATTCATGGAACTAATCATGCCTTTACACATGCGCCTAGAAACATAAGCCGATCTAGCTCAACCGCACCACCCCACCCGGGGTCGGGGTGTGAGCCACCTAAGAAGCCAGCTATTATAGCGAGTGGTTGGAGCAGTTGGGAGCCGAAGAGCAAGGCAATAGATAAGATAGAAGAAGGGGTGTGACGCCCCACCTCTATACTCACACTAACCAAGGACACTACTGGGCAATGCTGTTAATTAGTACGAAGAATAAGGCTGTTGAAGAGCGACCATCTGTGTAATTGCTTTGTGCGAGTACCGATATGTCAGATAGTATGTCATGCATTTCATTCCAGGAGGAAATCTGACATATCAAATACATACTCAAAGCTACTACACAGTGGTTATGTGGCATTCAGAAACAAATATAAAATAAGCATAACATAAATCAGTCACACATATTCATATTACTAAGGCGGAAACAGATATAAATATAATCACATAGATGTGTACATCAAAGTAGTGGTCATACAAGATCCACTACATCACAAAAGAATAGGTACAAGTGCTAGACAAAAGAATATGTATACATCAAGGAGTCTTTATCTCGAATGTATAAAAACAAAAACTACTAAATTAAAGTAGTTAGCCAAAAGTCAGAAGCTAGTCCCTGCTAAGAAGTCAAGTGGAAGCACCTGAAACACCTCGGTCTGACCTGAGTATTATTTAAGAAGAAAAATAATAAACGGATCAGTCTAGCTATAATTATCATGTAAGATGAGATAGGATAAGAGATATGACAAATATATATGATAACAACAAAAATCATACAATATCTCAAGTTTTGTCAAACACCAAAAATAATGTCATATTCTTTAGCTTATTCACCAAATCAAAAATATTGATAGAGCTTATCAATGCAAATCACAAAAATTGGTGAATCACAAATTCTTGAAATCAATAATTAGAAGTCCAGAAATCACAAAAGGGGGGGCCTATCATAAACGGGGGCATGAAAACTCACCAACACGTGTATCACAAACGGAACGCTGTCGTATGAGTCGCTAACCCATAGAGCCGGTGCAACGACATAGTACAACGATATGCCCGAGGAACCTGAAACTCAAATAAACCGGAACAACGACGTAGTACAACGATACGCCTGATGAACCGAACTCCATAAAACCCATAGGTCGCTAGCCTACAAAAAAATGAGACGAAGCTCAACAGAACAGGGTACAGTCCCCCACGCGGACAATGAGACATCGCATATCGCTAGTCTAAACCATAAAATGATCATCATTAATCAATAAGAAGTGTAAATTACACTAAGCTAGTAAATAAATGAGTTTAGCATCATGTCCCATAACCACTGGCTTAACTTAAATATTTACGAACAAATTATAAATTTCCATACGAAAATTGTTACAAGATTTCAATCGAACAAGTCTAAGAATTAACCGATGAAGTAAATGCAAGTGTTTCATACCACTTGTTTTGCTAAGTCGTTTAATTGGATTTCTCGTACGAATGAGGTAAAGGTTTGTATATAGTAATAGATTGGAAAATGGTTTTAAAAATGAGCTTTGTATTAAAAGTGATGTTGAAATCATTTTTCTGAAAGAGTTTGAGTATTTACTACTAGTATAGAAACCTTTGTATTTTAAAGTGACAAATCATAGAAACGATTGTAAAAACAATATATCACCAAAAATTCACATTCGACGACGTGAATCAAAACCATGAAAATTGATATCAAATCCCTCGAATGGATATTCCCAAAAATCCAGAAAAGAAGTCATCAAAGTCGATAATAAATGACAACAACTAACCAGATCAACTAAAATCGATAAAAATTGGAAATTTGCATAAAACAGGCAAATTGGCTGAATTTAACAACGCCAGATGTCTGGTGGTTCTCCCAAACGTCTAAGCTGAAGGTCTGGAAATTTCTTCCAGATTGCTCAGATGTCTGGGAATAACCTCATATGCCTGAGCCGTAGGTCTGGAATTTTTATTACATTTCCTCATACGTCTGAGTGTTTCCCCAGACGTCTGAGCTGAAGCTCAGGGCAAAATTTTCCTAGGCCATTGATGGCCAAATCAACTCAGATGCGATTGAATGAGCGATGGTGGCTAGGGATTTATGCCAAATGACAACCCAGCCCTATAGGCTCTTCAATACACTCCAAACAACATGACCAAACATCCATAGTAAGATTTTCATAGATTTTGACTTCAAAATACCAAAATTGGAAAATTCACCAAACCAATTCAATTCATAAGCAATTGAACATGAAATATATGTTAGAAATTCATACCTAACAACAATGAAAGCTATAGACATAGATGTGAGTTCAAGAACTCATCTTTAAATTCAAAAACAACAAGTGAGATGCTCTAAAACAAGGAAAGATCAATCTCTCTTCAACTTCATTTCAAGAACCTTCAATCTATGATCAAATGCAAAGTTTTTCCTAATTTAGGTTATAGGAATAATCAAGAATTGAATAGGAATTGAGATGGGGAAGATGAAGAGGATGCTTACCTAAGCTACTCTTTGATTTTAGAACTTGAATTTGAATTTCCTAAGAATCTAGGGCTTAGGAATTTTGATTTCACCTCTTTTCCCTCTCTTTTTTTCCTTAGGGCTTGAGTGTTAGGAATAATGGAATGAATGAATGAAGAGGAGTGGAGTGGGAGCTATTAGGTAGAAGAGTTTGGGTTCTCTTATTGGGTTAGCGGACTAGAACACAAACCAAAGCCCAAACAAAATACCAAAATCCTAATCAACTCCAAACATATCAATGTTTATACTGAAAAAAGTTGTAAATGTCGTTTTGAACTCAATGAAAGTGGTCTCGAGTCCGGATTCGACTGTTTACAAAAAGTCACATTTCGGACTTTAATTCAACTAACGATGCTATATTTAAATAAAACATTTAAATATATAATCGTAAAAATATGCGGGTTGTTACAAGGGGTCAGATTCCTGGTAGAGCAGAGTAGATGGTTAGGATACTGAACTTGAAATGCGGAGCTTGTGCCACCGACGAGCAAGTGGTTAGTGGCAAATAGCGCCCTAGTTGATGGCATTCCTCTCTACGGCTGGCACTCAAGGAACTATGAGGCACTCCATACAGAGCAAGCAAGTCTTAGGGATGAGACGCCTGCGTAAGGAACTCAATTCTCATTAGGAGGTTGAACCAAGGACCAATAGAGGTTGAGGCTATGCCGTCCCCATGGCAACACAATAATTTCCTGAGGGAGGTAGCATAGTTGAGGCATTATATTATAGTAGCACGACCTTACCTTCTAGGTTATGCGAAGGGGGCTAGTCTGAGATCATACATTTATTTTCAAAAGGACAACAAACACTCTATATTATTCTTGGGGCTAAGCACCACTTTTTTATGATTTATTCTAGCTTCTTCATTTTTTGTGCCACAATGCCAGTATAAACATTGGGGCAAATAAAGAGGGCCATGGAAGGAGAAGGACCTGGTATGGCAGAGACTACTTATCCTCTTCCTATTCCTAGCATCTATTACGAGTCTAGGATACGAGTCCGGGAAGCCCGGAATCCTTAATATGTGGGATCCCTAAAAATAAAGAAGGGCAACGTAAGAGCCTCCCCCTCTTCCCGATCAATATAGATAGGAGGGGCCAGCATAACCATCCTCTTTATACCTTTGTTTCAGTGTGGGACCGTCCTCCCGCTAATCCGGCAATTTTCAAACCCACCCCATACTTCTAAATTCTTTCTCTTCCTGGCTCGGTGCGAACCATGGTTATGTACATGTTCTTACTCATCGATCATTCATTATAGATCTAGTGGCATGGCAAGGCAAAGGGATTGGATTTCATCTATGATCAGGCCTATAATATACTGGAGGCAATCAACGTGTACTTTTTCATGCTGTTGACGTTCAAGCTCATTTTTTGTAGGCTGGAAATTTGGGAGTTGGGAACAGCTCACATTATGGTGGTCTTTGGTGCCACCGTGAAGATCTAGGAATGTGAGCAGTACGAGCTGAAAGGATATCATACTGTTTGGAGGGTAGGAGCAAAGGAGTCAAACCTGACCTCTGTCTATCATCATAGAAGCTGTTTCTTTTAAAGATTATGGTTCTTGGGTCTCCAATCAATTGATCCTTTAAACCAACTAAATTGATGAAGCGGAAATGAAATTGCTAGGTAAGGAGAAAGCTCAAGAAGCTCGCTAAATTCGCTCATTTAGTAGACAGCGAGAGCGTAGCCTGTAGGGGACCGCAGGTGACCCCGATCAATTGGGGAAGGGAACATCTTCCTTAGTTGTACGTAAAGGAAGCAAGTTGGGTACAAGGATAGGGTGGAATCGACCCTAGTATGCCAATCCAAGTCAGAAGACCGAGTCTCCAAGTAAGTCAAGAGTCATTCCTTACCAAGTGGTAAGGCCCTCAATATTGGTTGGGTCGATGAGAACTATTACACCAAGCTTACACAGTGAAGTTGTTTGGAGTTTCCTTGGTGGACAATAGAGAGCCAAAGTTGAAGATGCTAGGGCTCGTTGAGTCAGTGGAAAGTGCAGGCCCTAATTAATATACTAGGCTATGGAGATACAAAAGCTAATGGATGGATCCTTCCATTGTATTTGAATAGAGACTATGTTCGGAGCAAAGGCCAAAGCATAGAGAGCATAGAAATCTCTCTCATCCACTTTGAGCTCAAGAAACACTTGGAAGTTTCAATCAGTGCTCTTCACTTCATGTCTTTACTCCCTACCTACTTACTTCAGATCGTTCTAACAATGCTTATTCTCTTCTTTTTGATATTTCCTCATCTCAAAGGCCGCCTACATAGCAATCAATCATCCTTGGTGCTTCCTACTCCATTGGCAAACACAAGTACTCCTTTCTCCTTGAACATATCTTTTATAATATTTTGATCCACGACTGCATTCGTGTTCAATAGTCACACCTCTGTTATTTCTCTTCTGCTGGTAGAACTAGAATAAGCTATGCTTAGCAAGATCTCAACTATTGGGCAAAGAATATCTCCAACTAAACCAAATACCGGATTTGAGGTGACCATTGGTAGCTTAGGAGGGTCTATTTCAATGAGACCGTCATTTCATAAATGATCTGATCTCTAAGAACTCAAAAATCTTCAATCGGATGAAAAAGAACCCGACCTTATGCTTAACACTTGAAATTCAAAGTTAGTAAAATGTCTTATTCATGTTGTAGGGTAGAGTAGTTTGGTAGCTCTCAAGGCTCATAACTTTGAGGTTACGAGTTCAAATCCTATCCATGCACTAGTGTTATTGGGGGATTGTCGATCGAGAAACCAACGCCCAATAGTTGCCTAGCCATGAGTAGCCAAAATGGTCTCACAAAGCCGGTCACCTTCTACCCTTAGATTGCAACTCTTTCCATATGCTAAAGCGCATACTCTCATAGGGAGGAGAATTAAAAATATAAATAAAAGAGCTCAGTCACTCTCCTTATTTCAATGGAATAAGCGAGTGAAAGTGACTAGGTAGGCTGAACTTGTATGATGATTGGGCAAGACCTCTTCTTCTCTTTCGCAATGCACCTTACGTATTCCTTCTCATTCCTGACCTTCTCTTTTTTTGTTCCCTGCCCAGTGCTTGCGATTTCGCCCGGAAATGATTAAGGGTATGAGGGGGCTCTCAAATCTTCCACCTTGAAGAATTATTTAAAGTCCTTCAAGCTTGGGGTCCTAGAGGAATCCACTATGAGTCCAAGTGAAGTGACGGGCTCGGTGAATCAGCCAAAAGCAAGGCCTTCACCTTCCTCTAATCCAAGCGCTTCCAGGGAGGACTAAGCTAGTCCAGCTAATCACCCCCTGTAGTGGTCCCCTATCTATATCAATATGACGATATAATAGAGGGGACTGTGTGAACTCGATTTCCTAATGCCTATTGCCGGCTCCCGCTATCGAGAGTAATCTCTTAGACGTAGATGAGGCACACTTAAAAGCCTTGACAATGTGACCTTCACACAATCCGTAGCTGAATATGATGCCTAAGACCTGAGGTAAAGGTTGAAATATCCTGGCCCTTGTTTAGTGCCTTGATCCAACGGGAGATTAGGTATGATGGGGAGCGCGCACGTTCGACAATCCACGTACCGGGCCCATGTATATAAGTAGATTCTATACTCGGCGAGATGATCTCAAGTCCAACATAAACATTGAAGTCAAATTCACTTCTTATTTTTTATTAAAAGAAAAGGTGTTCTCATGAATTGATCCAGATAAGCACTCTTCCGCATAGATCGTACAACAACCTTAACCACACAAGCCTAGGCTAGACCAATTGCCATCCCTAAAGGAGCCGTATAAGGCATAAGCTCCATGTATGGTGTTGATGTTGAGCCTTTCCAACAATGGGGCCTAGGGACCGATATGATGATTGGTTTAGCTAGGGTGGTTGATCTACTATGGCATCTGTAGGGATTAGTGCATGAGGCCACGATCCACAAAAGCATAGGACTCACCCTTGGGAATGGAGAAGTGAAACATAACATGTCACAAGGTCAAGGGCCATACAGTGAGAGGGATTCCTCTCAAGCTAGACTTTGGAGATGAGGTGTGTAGCGGGGGAGCCAAGTCAATTTCGGGCCACCAAACCGTGAAACTGATGAGAAGGACGGGGGAAGTGTGTATGTTGTCACACTCCCTGCCTTCCAAAGGTGCATAGAAGATGAACTATACGCAGTAGAGTGAGGCGATCAATGAGAGGGAGCAGATTCCCCACCAATAGGGGGGCTGGAGTTGGCCATCTCAACGCACATCACGACCTATAGGCAACACCGGCGAGACCTGAGAAGGCTACCCGGAGTTAGAAGGTCCATAATACTGTAGCCTCCCAGACTTCATATTCAACATTTTTGAAAGTGAATGTAAGGGGTGAGTGGAGCAGATTTGACTTGGCACAACCTAATGATACATCCAATACCAATGATCTGTGCCTAGAACGCATTGCTCGATCACTGCTAAAGCTATACAGGCAACAACATGACACTTCCTTTCATTACTTCTTTTGCAACGAGGGAACCGCACCGTGTCCACATCAATCGAAGTGATGGAATGCCCTCCTAAGTCAAAGAGAGAGCTTTTGCACCTCTCGGCAAGATATACGATTCGGTATCTGAATCGGTTGAAGGAGAGTAAAGAGGCACCTACTCCCCTAGCTGTTGGAACCTGCCTTCTTCGATTTTAATGCGACAACTATATATTTCAACCTATATACTATAATGTCAAATATTCTTGCAGGAATTTACAAGAGAAGCTATTATCATATCTTCAACAAGTTTAAGTTCTCAAAATTTTATTATTTCAAAGTTAGATTTTTTTTGTACAATCTCTGATATGATGATAAAACACACACACAAATATACTTTTGAAAATCATGCTTTAAAATAATAAATATCTTTAATTATTTAAAAGATATAAAAAGGTATTTTCAAAATTATATAATATCTCAAGTTCAAAAGTGCTAAAATAAAGGAAGGAACAAAACAGTACAGATTTAGACGTCTGTATATTAATTCAGACATCTGACATCAATATCAGACGTCTAAAGATAATATAACAGACGTCTGAACTCTATGTATACAGTGCTTCTATTTCTATATGAAATAGACGTCTGTCAATTTAATAACAGACGTCTGTCATCCTAGACAGACGTCTGAATTAAAATACAGACGTCTGAAATGACTGTTTTTTATTTTTTTTATTTTTTGAATTTTAAAACTTTATTCAGACATCTGTCACTTTTCTCTCAGACATCTGAACTTGACGAACTGAAGCATCTCTTCATGAAATATCAAATTCTGAAGAGTTGTCTTCTTCACCAAGAGTTGCACTTCTTCTAATAGTTGCAACTATTAAATTAAGACTATTCAATACTATAAATAGAGATGAAAATCTACTATTTAAAAAACTAATTCTTTCTATCTATTCTGATCTTATATTGTTATAATATCAAAGTGATTTTCAATTCTCTACTTCCTATCTTTGCACATTCAAATCATCATATCAAGAAGATTATAGGAAGGGTTTACTACATTGACTATATACGTGTTACTCAAGAACACACAAGTCAAGAAACAATTTATTAATTGTATTTGAAGTCATATTCGGTTGCTTAGGCGGAAAAGTCCTATTCGGTTGCTTAGGCGGAAAAGTCCTGTTCGGTTGCTCAGGCGGTGTAATACCTGTTCCTCCGGGTTAAGTGAGGGTTGTTAGAGAAATTCCAGAAGGAGTCTGGGACTGGACGTAGAACGAGAAGTTCGAACTAGTATAAAAATCCATGGTGTCATTTTTATTACTGCTATTTACTATTATTTATAATTCCGCACTTGCTAGTCGTAGTTTAACTATATTATCGATCCATATTCACTTTCATTTGGTATCAAAGCAAGGTCATCACATAACTATAACATAGTTATCTGATATTTTTTTAATAATATGGACAATAACACTAGCAACAGTTTTACTAAGGGACAAGCCACTACTCGACCACCATTGTTTAACGGATTAAATTATAGTTATTGGTCAACTAGAATGAGAATTTTTATGCAAGCAAGTGGATTTGAAACCTGGAATATCATTCAAACTGAATATACTATTCCTACTACAGGGTATGCTGCTTGGTCTAATACACAAAAACTAGATGCTACTGCAAACGCAAAAGCAATGAACATGTTATTTTGCGCATTAGACAAAAATGAATTCAATCGAGTCAGTATTTGTAAAACTGGATATGAAATTTGGAATACTCTTAAGGTTACACACGAAGGAACAAATAAAGTAAAACAAAGCAAGATTTCTATACTTAAAAACTAATTTCAAAACTTTAGGATGAAACAAGGAGAAAGTATTAGTGAAATGTACTCTAGATTCCAGGATATTTATCACTCACTTTTAGCTTTAGAAGTTACTTTTACTGAATCTGATGTTGAATCAAAAATCCTTAACTCTTTAATTGATGAATGGGAACAAAAAGTCTTAGCTATCGAGGAAGCTAATGATATTTCAACTATAAAAACAGAAGAGTTAATAGGAAATCTAATGTCCTATGAAGTAAATTTACAGGCCAGACGAGCACAAGCACAGGACAAGAAAACTATCGCTTTTCAAGCAGAAAAAGAAGACTCTGAATCAGAAGATGATATGGCATTTATAGCTAAGAATTTCAAAAAGTTTTTAAAATTCAAAAAGGGTAATAAATTTGGAAATAACAAGGGTTTCAATAAGCCATCAAGCTCATCTCTTGAATGCTACGAATGTCACAAGAAGGGCCACATAAAGAAAGATTGTCCTGATCGGAAGAAAGAATATAATCTCAAAAAGGACAAATTTAAAAAGAAGCAAGCCTTCTCAGATACATGGGATGATACGAAATCTTCTTCGTCAGACAATGATAGTGACAGTGATTCAGAACAAGCCAACGTTTGTTTTATGGCGACAAATGATGATGTAAGTGATCTAACTTTTAACGATTTAATAGAAATAAACTCTGAATTGTTAGATAAACTTAGAATCCTAAAGAGTAAATATAAAGATGCTTTAGGAAAATTAAATAGAACTAAAATAGAAACTGACATGTTAAAAGATGAAAAGAAAATATTAGAGGAAGAGTTAGTAAAATCTCAAGAATCTTATGTTAATATAACATCTTAATTCACTGATTTAAGCAGTGAGATAGAAAAACAGAAATATGAGAATGTTAAATTAGCAAAAGAAAATTATGATTTAAACTCTAATATTAAAACACTTGATATAGAAGTATCAAATCTTAAAACAAAACTGGAAAATATTTCTAAAAACGTTTCTAAATTTAACAGTGGAAGAGAGAGTCTCTCTAAAATAATTGAGAACTCTCAAACCTGTTCAAATAAAAAGGGGTTAGGATATAAAAAACCAATACAAAAGTATTCTAAACATAATGATTCTTTATATACTTTCACTAGCATACAGGGAAGCCTCTTCTTTTTGGTCTACATCAAGTGCATTAAATGCCCCACAATTAGAATCTCGGAGGGTGGGTCGCCTTGTTTCATTCTTTCCTTACACACCTTTCTTTTCCTTTGGGGTCTTTTGACTATGCTAGGTTGCTTAGGAATTAGTTTGATTAGTTCCCCTTAGTAACTCATCGACTTATTGTCTTGTCCATTCATGTGATATCTTATATGACTTATGAATATTTGACGAAAGACAAGATTAAGTACGTTGTATGGGGGGTTTAGGTTTTTCTTCAGGCGAAACTAGAGTGGTATATCTATACCAATAGGGGTCAATAAAGAAACAAAATGGGTAATTGGAGTATCATTCATCTCTAGTCTATGTGATAGTCGACTTTCTTCTTAACACCCGCATAGGATCACTCACTTCTTTCTAGTTGAACAATCCCTTTGGGAAAGAATACTCTATGCTATCAATACCAATGAGTATAAAAAGACAGGTGCACAAGTGAGAACTGCTTTGAAGTTATTTTAGACTTGACTGAATGATCTACTCAAGTCGGGACTACCTCTTGTTCAACCATTCCGAAAGTCATTCTTTTATTTCGGATAGCCAGAAGATGGGAAAGGAAGCTCAAGCAAAAGAGAGGGCATGAAGTCGAGGTCAGAAGCACATGAGAGACTTATTTTCTATTTCTTTCTATTATTGAGCTAAGAAATAAATGATTTTGACTTAACTTGACATGTTTATTGACTTGGAATTCATCTTAACTATGGTGGAGCAAAAGGTCTTTATCTGGTCTGCTCGGGTGTGGAATTAGTGAACTTATTTTTGACTTCTATGGTAGAAACCAACTTCCCAATAGTAGTCAGTCCCCGTCCTCAGAGTTATTTCTCCTCTTGGTGATTGGTTATATCAATTAGTCTAGTGACCCATAAAAGAAGGATCATACAATAGGTGGAGTCGACTGGAACATGGGAGGTATAATTCTACCACTGATCTACCGATGAGGGGGCCAAAGGACCATAGGTATGTTGAGAATTAATATATTGGGGAAATGGCTTATAGATTTTTGTTTGGATTGAATTTCCAAGGGAGATTGACTAAAATGAATCCAACAATCTTAGGTCATACCCCATTAATACACTGGAACCTAAACTCCTTATTGCTATAGCGTCCTAGCCACTTACTTCACTCGCCTTGGCCTAGCTTTCCTGGCGTACTTGTTTCAATACAATAATTACATCCATCTGAAACCAAATCGATTGGGCCTGATGAACGCTCATGCAATAGTTGACATACTAGTCAAGAGATCGTGGTCATAGAGAATTTTCATCTACGGTTGGTTGATCAGACTAGTCTGGAACCAAATGATTCAAGGATCAACCTATTAATATACTCTGCATCCAATTAGGAATCTAAGAATAATGACTTGTAGGCAAGATATATGCACCTTTAATTTACACCTTCCTTTGTCTTATTGATCGAATAATGGTATATATATAATTTGCATGGCCTTTGTGGGTCAACTAGATCAGTTTCGATGGATAGTTTTTTATTTATTAGAAAAAATGACCGATTTTCCTCTCTACTTCGCACAACTTTGCTCCTCGTTTTGTGAGTTCAATTAAAAGGATGAGGGAGTGGCGTGACTGGTCTATGATCATTACTTGGGGTTTTGTCTCGACCATGGTACCTAAGAGAAAGAAAAGTCTTAGTTAGTGCCTAACTAATGTTCGCCTTTAGGCCCCTCGGTTACCCAATGTCGTAGTAACAGTCAAATCTCAATTGCATGGGGGTTCCATCAACATTTAGATAATATCAGGGCCAAGGTTAGATAAAAGCCCTTAGTAAACCGATGAACATTCAGTCAAAAAGCCTAATGAGTCTGAGGGTAGGCCAGGAAAGTTATCCATTATTCTTCACTTAAACAGGCCTAGTATATTAATTGGGCCAGGCAACGAAAGAAGATTTCATAGCTCAAGTCAATCAACCCATTGGTTTGCTTGGGGAACTAGAGTCTTACATCTACCAGTATGCATACCCTTTTCATTGATTCGCTCAAAGATAAAACGAAGTGAAGTCCAGTAGAAGGCTTATTCCACCAACAACGGGAACTAGTAGCGAAATAAGAGATTGATGAGCTGTTGGATCAGGTACTTAAGGAATCCGTTAAGTAAGGTTCTATGCATGTGAGTGTTGTACCCTTGAGTATTTCCGGATAGGGTAAAGCAATAATAGACTTCCGTTGATGGTCGGGAAAGGTTCGAAGTCCTCCCATTCTACCTTCTCTTAGTAAGGCGTCGGATGTTTATACTGAGAGACCAAAGAACTATGAAAGGATTAGACCACTAATTAACTACCAACAATCAGGAAAATCTAGCATTTGGTATCCCTTATACTGGCATTCTGATATAGCCAGAGAGCGCAGCTCCATATGAGCTGACTTCCCGTGCACTTTCCTATCCAACTCCAAGTTGATTCAATCAATCCTCCTCTTCACTTGGCTCGCCTTGTCTCTGTATCAAACCGAGGCCCATCAACTGTCACTAGCATTCCTCGATTCCCATACCATTAGTCCCCTTAGGCATACTTCGGTTGGTCCTCTATCCTATTCCCCTTCCCTGCTCCTTAGCGCTCGCTCTTCGGTATCCTATGATCGTTCCACATCCCGTTGGTTGCCAATTAATATACCAGTTTGCCCATACCACATACATAGATTTCAGACTTCTGATCGTCGGTTCCAATTATATCAGTCCATGAGTACGGTTAGCTACCAAGAATAATAAGGAGTTGAACACCGTAATAAATTGATATCACTTATGTCTATCGCTCTTAGAGCTGCGAAACCAGAGGTTAGCCACTTCTTATGGCACATAAAATGTGTGAGAATGCATTTTACACCATTCATAGTGTGTATGAGTGACTATAAAATCGTTACCTAGCATTATTCATTAAGAAAATAGGTCTTGGAGATGTTACCTTGACGTCATCTTTCAAAGGAAGGAGTAAGGGAAGCAAGTGTTAACGAGTGAGGAGTCGCCTTCTCACTTCGCTCTTTAAGAGGCCTCCAGCGAATAGTTTGGATTGGTCCTTCCACTATGTTCCTTCAGTCGCCTCTCCCGATTGAGCTTTCATCCTATTCTATTATTCGAGCACTAGTCCCTCTGGTCCTTCCACTCCATCCCTAACATTTGAACTTCCATATATATTGGATCATTCCATTCATGAGTCCAAGGACTGGAGCAAGTCAAAGCAACTATACTCTTTAATAGGTCCTGGTCCATTAGCTCCTTAGCCTACTTCTTGGTGTTAATACGCTATTTAACTTTATAGGTGCTCAACATCCCTTAGTTTGGATTTGTCGTCTTGACCTTCTTATCGCTCATTGCACTTCTCCTTCCAGGCCCTTGAAGATGTGTAAATTAGCGAGAATTTACGTAAGCTAAAACCTATCTATCAAAGTCGTGTCCTCATAAGTAGGCTAATGCCTCAGACTCTGTTTTCACTACCTATCATGGTTTCTCATCTCCATCTCCTAAGAGGGTAGGTGGTTGTAGCAAGACGTACGTTAACTTACCAAGCTCCAAAGGAGCAGGTTTCTTCTTAACTGTTTTCATGGTTCACACAATGTAATGCTTTAATTCATCATCTCGAGAATCAGAAGAAGTTGGGACTCATTTGATTCTTGAGCTTTCGATTATGGCATGAGGGAGTAGACAAAGAGTAAGGTCTTATGAATCTTGCGAATAACCAAGTGTGTGGTATGCAATCGGGACATCCAAGGTGCCTAAGGAGCTACTAAAAGACCGAAGGAAGGTTTCGTCTATGAGGCACTTGCACTAAATTGCCTTATGAACTTTAGGCTTACCAACTTGACTTGCCTACTGCTAATGTTTATACTAGGATAGTACTAAAGCTAGGGTAGGCCGCACTTGCCTCTCCCTAACCTTATCTCAAAAACTAGGTCTGAAGGAGGTTCCGAAGGACTAAATATGCAAGCGGTGGTTCCGTATCAACTGTCTCATCTTGTCAATATCCCGCACAAACAAGAAGGTAAGCGCCTACCTGTACTATACTTGGAAGAGAAAGAGTGGTTTGATATCTCTATAGACACTTTAGGTTATCATTGTGTGCCTTCTCCCTTCGCTCTAAAACCTTACTGAAAGGAAAAGGCGACCGGAGGTAGCATAGCTATGTACTAAGGGAAGTATATTTAGCATCAAATAGCATGCTTCTCATGGTATCACCTAACGGACTACTAGATGTTATGTTTACTCCAGTGTTAGTAAAAGGAAGCCACAATTTAATATACTGGCATATTTCAGGGTATTGGTTTGTTTATTAATATAAATATTGTTTCTTCTTAATGGCACATGGTCATTACAATTTGATGTTTTCGCTGGATTTTTGTTATGGCTAATGCCCCACCAAGCTGAATAGGCATAATAAAGCTACATAACGCAATGTGCACCTGAAATCAACGAATTTCATTTTGCCATATTGATTCATTAGAAAGACTCGAAAGTCCAATATTTTGAATTGAAACTAATAAAGGCGCATACATGGGCGGGAAGGGAGACCCACTACTTCTTTATTCGGGAGGCCTAATGAATTCCCACTGGGTAAGAGGTGCACCCAACCCACCTACCCACTCATCAATCCCTTGGTGATTAGGGTTCAGCTGACTTGCACAGAAAGACCTCTATTGTTTAGTAATTCGACGCCCTATCATTTTACAGTTGTCAACTAACCTTTTCCTTATTCGATTTTCATCTATAGAACATTTTTGTGAATGTTATTCCGATCTAAGTGGTCCTATTCTATGTCCCATGCTAGGAAGCATTAATCCTCTTTTCATTCCAAATTCAAGAATACGACCAATACGATTGATTGGTCTATGCGCTTCTCTTAATAGTTTTTTATATCCTATGTTCCTCGGATATAATGCGATCCTTCTATGGCTAAATCTCAATTTATGGAAAGCCTTCGATGGCTTCCTTATGAAAACATCCATTTGTATATAGGTATAGATGGTATTTCAATATTCCTTGTGATATTGACCACATTTCTTATCCTAATTTACATTTTAGTGGGTTGGTCTGGTATGAGAAGTTATGGGAATGAGTATTACAACACACTCATTCATGAATTTCTAATGATCGATGTGTCCCTCATTCTGGATCCTCTACTATTCTATATTCTTCTCAAAAACGTGCCAATTCATATGTTGTGTGAAGCTGAGCATCCTCTATTCGTTGGGAGAAAGCTTTCCCTCTACAGGGGCCATATGCAGTAAAGCCCATACGGCAGGCCTCTGTCGTCATAAAATAGTAAAGAGTAAAGTCATCCCCATGAAGCTTTCATAAGAGGGGCAATCTTGTGTGTAAGCATAGCATTTCTGTCGAACCACGAACCACACATCTTTGGTGGGATGGTACTACGAGTAGTAGGTACGCAATTAATATACTAGGGACCTCGACCCGCATAGTGGGTTCTTGTATGGATATGTCGGAAGGGGTGCACCTTGGTGAGTGTAGAACTTGTGTTTGTTCGCGAGAATAGATTCCACATCTAGTTAGAGGGTTGTGGAAACGCATGCGTAAATTTAGGTAATGGCTACAAGGGCGCACCAAGAAAAGAAACTATACCCGACTATAGATGGACGTAAACTCGTAAGCTACCGAGGGTAGGGATAATCGTCCAGGTCTTATTGTTCAACAAGCCTCCCCACCACGGCAGGCAGGGTAACCATAGGGAGCCTCTGTCATCATTAGGAAGCTCTTGGCGAGTAGACTATAGGAGAAGTTGCTAAAACAATTTGTGGCGACCCTCATTAATTGGGGTATACCAAGTCTTTTATAAACATTTGGGTGGTTGTTCGATTCTTTGAGATGAAGGGAGAAGGTGCATAGCGAATTCCGAAGAAATACTTAAGGCAGTAGGTGGAGACATTTCTGTGGCCCCCTTCCAAAGAAATGTGGGTAGGCTAGAGCTCGGTGGAGGGTTTGATAATAGGGTCCTAAATATGTGGATCAAGAAAGGGTCTTGCATGCATCACAAGAGGAAAGATCAAACCAATTAGCGCTCACATCATAGTAGTCGTAGTTAAGGCAAGCGAAGTGAGCGGGGATAACCCCACGACCGTTAGGCCAAATATATTAATCCGGGCACTATATATTCATTGGTGACCCCGATCAATTGGGGGAGTCATTATACTAATTGGACCGATCCAACCCAAGTATATCAATTATGGATAGATCCAAACTATTCTTAAACCGAAGGCCCTACCACTAATCCAGCTAGCTAGTTCTTAGGAAGCAGGACAAGCCCTGGGCATTCTAACTGCGCAAGCTACATTGTTTGAAACTAAAAAAGAAAAGCTAGTCAAGGACGTAGGATACAAGCATAGTGGTCTAATGACAAGGGCCAATGATGAAACCTCGGGGTGGAGCCGTATGACGCGAGAGTCTTACGTACGGTTCCTTGAGAAGGGAGTGGCCACCCACCGGAGCTTTGATCGACCACCACCGGTCAATTCCACTTTGGGGCCACCCTTTACTCTATAATTATTATAGGGGTATCAAGAAAAAGAAAGATCAAGGCAGCATATCAGTTCCTATATTCGTCACTTAGAACCATTTTTATGCTATTAGCTATTATGTTGATTCTTCTCCAAACTGGAGCGACCGATTTACAAATATTATTAACCACGAAATTTTGTAAGCGATGCCAAATCTTTCTATGGATTTCTTTTATCACCTCTTTTACCGTCAAAGTGTCTTTGGTACCAGTTTATATTTGTTTACCAAATGCCCATGTAGAGGCACCTACGGCCGGATCCGTCATCTTGGCAGGACTTCCTTTATAATTAGGAACCTACGGGTTTTTAAGATTTTCAATACCCCTGTTTCCCAAAGCGACACTTCATTCTATTCCTTTCATTTATACTCTAAGCACTATTGCAATTATATATAATCCCTCGACTACTTCAAGACAGATCGATCTTAAGAAGATCATTGCCTACTCTTCAGTAGGCCATATGAATCTGGTGACTATTGGTATGTCTAGTCGGGCGGCGGCCGTTAGGTTACCTATTTTGAGTTATGAACACACAAGCAAGGCCAAAACATATGTACCGAGCATGCGACCCATCAACGTACTAGCAATAGGGAAGAAAGCATATCATGTCACAACAAAAGCGTCGACCAATATACTTATAGGGGGACTGATCCATTCTATTACAAGGAGATGGGACGTGACCTCTAGGCGACAAAATGGCTAGGCGCCTATAGGTTTTTTGGGTAAGGCGATCTGGTACACTTGTACCTAAGGGGACAAAAGTATGGCAAGCGAATTGAGAGGGAGATAAAAAACAAAACCCCTTAGTGCCTCGGGATGGGAATGGGGGACGGCCCTACGTGTAGACAGCAGCAACACTGGCTCTAAGAATCTTTCTATTGGCTTTCTCATGAATAAGAATTCATTGTTGGGCATGGTATAGTTAGTGCTTCTAGCTAGTTTACTTTCTTCTTTCTTATTATGGCGGCTATTATGTATGGCGTGGCGGAAATGAAGGAAAAAGGCGAGAGAAAATGAATCGATTGATAGATAGCCTAATCTATTTTGATAGATCGAAAGAGTAGAGGAATAGAAAAGTCCATTCTTCTTATATCTATTGACAACTCTCTATTCTGGATCCATCAGAAAGGTCTATGTATCTGATAGAGTCTACATCATATATAGAATGCCCAAGCGCATTTTGGGCCAGCTCAATTCTCTTATCCATCGGTCTAATGCAGGGCTCATCTCATAGAGGTGCTTGCAAGAATGTAGTTATGTTGTTGTTGTTCGCCACAATTAATATACTGGGCATTCCTTAGCATTATCCCACACAGAAAGAGCGTGAAGCCCTGACCATGGTTCCACTAAGCGAGGAATTGAGCCTGAACTGGCAAACCGAAGTCACTTTCGTAACTATACTACCTACAGCTAACACATGTCCAGTCCAGCGGGAACATGCATCACAAACAAATGTGAGCGCTATACCGAATCCCCTACTGGCCATCGGGGACAGAGTGGTAGGGCCATGATCTGTAGGGGAATGGATCACTCATTCTTCTATTAGGGACAGGTGCATGAACGACAACACAAAACATCAAACATCCACCGCCTGCTGTTTAGGTGACACCAGCAAGATCCAACTAAGGTAAGGAACTTTGTGTCATGGCTGCTCCACTCCGTTGTGGCCACTTGAACTACACTTCATTGCCTTCCCGCACACTAAGCGAATGGGCATTGTGTCGTAGGTCAGTTTCGGGGTGGAGAGAGACATACCATAAGAATGATTTTTTTTAAATTCATAAGCAATTTTGTGAATCAATGGAATGTTTGTCTATCTATATATATTCTTTCTTTATATGATGGGCCATATAAATAACATTTATGGCATGATATGATCGCGCCTAGTAGCTACATATCGTCTACATTTAATATGTGGGATTCTTGTTGGATTAGATCTTTTGCTTTGACTAAAGCTTTTGGACCTAGTGAAAAGGATTCTGACTTGACGCCTCCGTGCATGCAAGCACAAGAGAAACCAGCATAGTAGAAGCTTTGGCAGAAGCAAGACGAGGACGTTAAGCTTCGCTTCCCCCAACTTACTATAACACAATAGTCACGACTATGAAAAAAGGCCTTTTTCGAGCCTATTAGTTTAAAGGCTGCTTGCCCCCTTCTCTAAAAATCAAAAGGCAGATTCAAAAGAAAGGCGTCAGTATATTAATTGGAGACCTTAATCAATTAGCCAGTATAAACATTTAGACAACTAACATCCAGTATATTAATTGGCACCTAGTATACCAAATCCAAACTATGAAATCACCAATATATTAATTGCAGTGGGACGATGTTCGATTGCTGTATATTGTGGGTGGCTCTCTATCATAGTTGCAAAGGCTTAAATACGCCTTGACTACTTAAGTAGAAAACCAAAGGAAGCTTTGGGTTTCATAAGGTAAGTAAGGTTGTTCACTACAGGCTACCAGCGTTATCTTAGGTTGAACTACAAAGAGTTTTAGTTTCCCAAAGATACTAGGGCAATCTATGGGTTTCAGCTGATAACGGAATAGTGTTCATGTCCAAAAGTAAAACAGAAATGAAGCACCTAGTTTCTGGAATTCGCTTCTTTTCTCATGCCGGAGAAGGGCAACTATGGATTAATCGACATTGTCTTATATTCAATACAAACAACAACTACACAAAGTGAAACCTTTAAAAGCCCACTACTAGGGCAAGTCAAACAGTATACTTAGGGAGGCCCTACCTACTACATAAGTCAGAGAAAGCTCTTCAACGTTCCCTACATTCACATCGTGGGAATCGCACTAGCACATAGCTGAAAGTCAGAGGGCTTGTACTATCTACCTAACCCAGTACTATATCTTCTGGGGGACCGTAGAATAGAAAGCGCCTTCTAATCAGTAGAAAGGAAGGGGCTTATTTATTTGCATGACCTATGCAGACTTGACTCTACCTACACCCCAGTTGCTTGGTGGTCCTTCCATCATGTTGCAGAATGAGATCTAGAATAGAACCTTAAATTGCTGGCAGCGATGGAACGTAAAAAATGTTATGGCCGTGTAGCGGCCTACAGGGAACTCTGCCAAAATATGGACACCCTCCCTTGTTGGTTGTCTCCTATTGTCGCCTATGGTCGTAGTTGGATATCGTCCCGAATTATTATACTAGCACTCGTCATCTCTTATCGTGGAAGGACTTTTGCCTATAGGGTGGTCCAACCCATGGAAAACCTTCATTCCCTCATTGCGCAGTGCTTTCTGCAGTTTTGTTGGGCTGCATGGACAGGTGTTTAACGATGGATTTTCTATCGGTTTAGAAAATCGCGATAAATTTCAAATTATGTAACGACCCGGAAATTTCGAACCCGAAATTTCCAGATAGTTAGAAGAAAAAGAAAAGAGATAGAAGAAAGAACAGAACAAGAAATAGATTCTCACATTCGCAGCGGATCAAAATACAATATCAAATAATAATATCAGTTATACAAAGAAAACTGTATCAGTCAATTACATTTTAATACATCAGAGTTACAACATTTCACAATCACTGGACCATTAAAATAACTCGTCCCAATAATTTACAATATATCACACTCCATACGTTCTTGCCATCCAGCTCGCCTCCTGAGCTCCAGAACGTCCTTACCTGAAATCTGTAATACTCGGTCTGACCCGAGCATTACAACAAAGTAACACCCGGGTCAGGCTGGAAACCAGCGTGAGTAAACTCATCTAACATGAAATTTCAATCCATAGAACTTATTTAAACCCGGGGTAACTCGTACTTTACCACAAGTAAACAACTTATATAATCAGTACTTATTTCACAAAACAATATCTAAGTATCCAACTTAGTTTAAATAGTCCATATTATTCCAAACCGGCCTATTGATTTCACATATCAAATCTATAAAGGATTATTGTAGATTACAAATCGAAGTGGTTTCGGGTATTTACTGATACCCGACCCCGGTCTCTTCGAATCAAATGTCATCATAACCCAAGTTATCCAAGTGAAATATAATTCAAACTTAAATACAGGATGTCACTGTTTTAACCCAAACGTATTTATATCACATAACACTTTATCAGGAATATCAATCAATTCAAGGTATTTAATCATTAATCAACCATTCATAAGCAAGATTAATCACTTCCAAAAATTAATTCAATTTATCTCTAATTAAATTAATTACTAATCTTTAATCACTTAGATTATCCTTACTTAACATTAATTAATCACAAACCAATTGATTTATTATCTTTAATTATTCATCTTAATTAATCATTTTTGATTAATTATCTCTTAATTACAATAAGTAATTAACTCTTAATTAATCACACAAATTAATTATACTTTAGTCAAAATTAGCCTTTAATTAATCACATTTATTAATTTACTAACCCTTAATAAATTGTCTTAATTATTTAATCAACCCTTTCATTAATTACACCAAGTAATTAAACCTTAATTTCCTCCCTTAAGTAATTTACCTTTAATTACTTAATTAATTAATCTCTAATTACAAATACTTTAATCACTAATCATTAATTAATCAATCTCTAATCACTTAATTAATAATACTTAATTACAATTAATTATCCTTAAATTAATTAATTTTAATCAAATTTATTTAATTAATTTTAATCAAATTTATTTAATTAATTTAATTAATCTCACTTATTAAACCTTAATTATCTTAAGATAAAACCATTATCTTAAAAATACCTTAATTAATATTAACATTTAACCATTTTATCTTAATTGACTTTATTTAATTAAAACATTAATTTAGTTTTAAAATACTCATTTAACTTGATAAATTAAAATTACCAAATCATAACTTCTTTCAATCAATAACTTAAACATTTATCAAGTAATAAGTTTAAACTAATTTCAATTTAAATTTAAAAACTTACTTTTATAAAAAACTTTTAAAATAACTTTACTTTTACAGAATTTAAATTAGACAAAATTTAAAACTTCATAACCAATGTTTCAAAAAAACAATTATTAATTTATATATGAAAGTTTAAACTAATTTTATACTTAAATTTGAAAATCTTATTTTTAAAACCCTTTTTAAAAACTAGTTTAAACCTGCTTCGGGTCAAACCCGAAGATCACTCGGGTCTAACCCGAGTTTTCCTTCTTTTTTCCCTTTTTACAAACAAACTTATATAAATTTTTAAGTTTTAAAAACTGTACGCAAATACACTCACAAACCCGAGTCCCTCCTCGAGTCCTTCTTCCAAAATCGCGAGAGCTTCTTCGAGCCAATCCTTCTTCTTCCCGAGCTCTACCGAGACAATCCTCTCCTTCCTCTCGAATACAAATGCTGACACACCCAAACACATGTGCACATGCACAGACCACCGGCGATGCTCCAACCATCTCCGACAACCCTCGCACCTCGACGATCGCCAACCTATCTGATTCCGACAACCCAACCACCCAAACAAATCCAATATCGAAATCGAGGTAACTCGATAAATTCCTGGAACCACTTGAACGACCAACTTTCTTCGCCGACAACTACCTCGTCCACCGGAGCTCTCGTGCCTCCAACCAAAAACACTCCGACCACTCACGAACCCATTCCCCCAGTCGCGATCGATTGAATCGTGGTGACAACGACGCAATGCCACGCGAATTGCCACTAGCCAAATGCAGGACTAAACCCTAGATCCACGTCGTTCATCCACCACGATGAACTATAAATGCTTCGAGCATTTTTCCTGAGTTCCCCCTGCCTCCAACTTCCTTCAGCCATGACCCTGACTTACCCAACCTCGCCGATCGTCAGAATTTGCCAAGAAACAATTTTTCGTTTAACCTTGAAATTCTCGTGATTTATTCAACTAAAAAATGTGATTTTTCTTTTAAAAATCATTATTTCCAAAAGTAAAACATTTTATATACGTAAATCAAGAATCTATGATACTCAAGTTTTGACATTTATTTAAGTTTCACTGTAAATTTCCTTCCCAGTAAAAACCATCTTCAAATTCATCTTAAAACTATTTTTAGAAGTTAGAATTTGATTTATGAATATAGTTGGTTTAGAACTTGAAGCCTAAAATGGATCAGAGAAAGAAGTATTGATTTTTGATTATATTTACACTTATGAAACTGGAATTAGAGCTCTGCATATATATATACAGACATGCACACTAATATTAACATCTATAAATACAGGCAATCCTATCTAAACAAACATGCAATACATATATCACATCATAAATTCAAGGACTATTACATGCATCAGATCATCAGACAATTTTAGGCTTATTAAAGAAAAATTTACTCACAAATTTGAAAAACAGAGAACAGGGCTTTTGAAAAACTGGACTTGAGTTGATTTTAAATTGCAACTGTGTTGATCTGTAACTTGATTGTTAAGTTGAATCTTTATATTTGCTTTGCTCTTGCTCAGGTTAAAAGCTTGAAAGAAGTTGTTGTTTCATTTCTGTCTTGCTTTGCTTTGAACTTGATTGTTATGAGCTGAAGCTTGTTTGATTACTAGGTTTTGGATTGTTGTTGAGTTCCTTTGATTTTGATTTGTTTACTGGATTCTTGTTACATATTTCTTCTTGTTTCTTAGTTTAGTTCTGGAAAAATATATCAGAGAATGAAATGAAGGAAAGAATTGAAAATGTTAATATAAGCTATTCTATTTTTTTAAATAAATAATTTTTTTCCGATAAAAAGAAAATGGGACACTTGTCATTATTCTTATCTAATTTGTTAACACTTGTTAATTAGATAATGTTATTAGCTAACATGTGTATTAATAGATTTTAAATTTAGTTATATATTTATAAATGTCTTTAATATGTATTATATTTTTGTTTTTAGGTTTTTATATTATACTTTGTATTTTTATTTATACATTTCTTCTTTCTTTTTTACTTATATGAATATAACTCAAAGAAAACAATATAAAACTTATTTATTTATACTTATCTTAAGTCTAAGCTATTTATACTAGTGCTTTAAAAAAAATGTAGAATTTGAATCTAACTTATTTTCAAGATATTCATATAGAATTTCAAATCATAGTTTTATTTACAATCTACATATATATATAAACAATAGGAAACATATTTAATTGATTTGAAAATATAATTCTTGTAAATTTTAAATTATGTAAGAAGATTATTAGATTAATACATATATCCAAATATATGTATTCATCATAATTCTATTTGTTCAGCTTATAAAATAGTTAAAATCAGTTAATTACCAATTTAACAGATGTCCAAAAATCTGGGATATCACATTCCTTCCCCCTTTAAATCTTTTCGTCCTCGAAAAGGAACGAAGCAAAAATTTTATTACAGTTAAATTATTCCTTAGACATCTTAACTCTTAACTCTCTTTATTTAAATTTTCAAAACATTTTTTTTTAAATTTACATAATATTATCAAAATAGTTTTTATAAAAATACTTTTTATAACTCGATGTCTCAACCAGTCCATCCTTGTTCTCACAGAAATTCGGTCATACGTTGATCAGGGTAAGACTGAAAATCTATCAGTACTTGGTAAATCCGTTTTCGACACCCAGTGAAAATACTTGGAAAATAATTCTATTGAAAATACAGGAAAATATTTTTGAAATCGAGGAAATATCTTTGGTGAGAATGCTCTGGAAATCATCACCCCCATCCATGGTCACAGTTACATCACGGGTTACATTGCCATCGCAGCAAAAGTCCATGTAACTGATGACAACATGTAACCCACAACAGATCGCAGTTACATTCCAGGGTTACGTTGCCGTCGCAGCAAAAGTCCATGTAACTGTTGGCTCTCAGCGGCACACACGATTTCGCTGTCAAAATGAAACTTCTCCACATAGGTCGCACTCTACCGATATAAAATCAAACGCAGACTGTTGGCTCTCAGCGGCACAAACGACTTTCGCTATGTTACCATAGTGTCACAGTCTACCGATATAAAATCAAACGTAGACAGTTGGCTCTCAGCGGCACACATGACTTTCGCTATGGTCTGCAGTAGATCGCAGTGACATCGAGTTACACTGTCGTCACAGAATAACCCAAATGCCTCTGTGGGCACCAGCCCCTCGACTTTCGCTACACAAATAATCCTCAGGAACTAGTTTATTCCGGACTCCTCACAGGATTAACTTTAGAAACCCCCCTTGGGGCTCAAGGCAGTACCACCCAGTGGTACTCCTGAGAAGTTCATTTCAAGGAAGCGCCTTTTTCCCCAGAGCTATTCTCAAAACAATTTATACTATATACTTATAGTATCTTCAAATCATACCCTTTATGATTTATCAAAATCTCCTTTACACAAAATCAATTACCAAAATCGATAATTCTCAAACTAGGCTTTCCAAAATCCAAAATTGATTTTCCCAAAAATCAAAAGCCTTTTCCAAATTCATAGGTTCCCAAAACCTTTTCCAAAATCATTCTCATAAGATCCTTTATATATATATATATAACTTTAAAAAAAATCTTTGGATCACTTCAAACTTGTATAAAACCTCTTTTTATACTTCAAATACTTCCAAAAACCCTTTTTATTCTGGCTAGATTCAATAAGGGGAGCTTATCATATTACAAAATATAACTTTATTTATTTCCAAATCAAATATTCAAGTTTGATTTCTTTATAAAGTTATTTACCATTTACTTACCTCCAAAAAGTAAATTTCAACCAAAGAAATATCCAATTCCATTATATTTCACAATTATACTTTTCATTTCAAAGACCATTTTACAGTTCTTATCCATAAAATTTTCAATATCAATTTCATTCAAATCGGTACGATGTACTCATATCATTCGTACGCTATATAAATCTGATCGCTCTTCGATCACACAATTTCACTTCCGAACTAGTATCGTCCACCCGACTTCCTAGTGCGGACTCAGACCTGGTTTCTTGATCAGAAACCGTCATTCTCCTTGCATAGTCGTAGCTATGATAGAGAATATACAGAACCAATCAACAATCCATATCCAGGTTCGCCGTCGAAAATCGAGCGAAAAATCCCAACTCAGATCGATAATACTATCTCAAAATTCTGTGTTCGAATCTGGATCAAATCACTATGCGAACAGAATAATATACGTACATCCTACGTATTTATCTTTATTGATTATTAGCCAAATCAATTCTCTTTTCTATTCACATTTCCTTTAATTCCATTTACTTATTCTCAATTGCTTTCATTTCCAATTGAGTTATTACTTCAATTACCAACAGTTTGAATTCTGACCCATTTAAGTTTAAAAATAGCTTGAAAAAGTTTTAAAATAGAAAGTAGTTGAGAAATAGTTATTAGTTTATAAAATAGCTGTAAAATAGTTAAGTAGGTATAAAATAGTCAAATAATTGCAAAATGGTGATTAGATATAAGTAACTGAAAAATAGTAATTAGTTTATAAGATAGTTTCAAAATAGTTAAATAGTTCCAAAATAATTGTAAAATAAGTATAAGATAGTTTGGGGTTTAAGAAGAAAGATTGTATAGTAAATAGTTTGAAAAATAGATTTGTATTAAAACAATTTATTTTGAAAATAATCCAGAGCCAAACTGTTTAATTTCCCAATCTCCATTTCCAATTAATTTCCCATCAATTCAATTTAAATTTCCTCTTCCATTTAAATTGACTCAATACTTCAATATCCATTGAAATTTATTTAATCCCCAATTCAAGTTGAATTATCCTTAATTCCTTTCCAAATTCAAATCAAATTCCATTTGAATTTTAAACCTATTCAACTTTAATCACAATTTCAATTAATTCACATAAATTCCGAATTGAACCAATTTTAATTCATTTCAATTCCAGTTTGAATTAATCCTAATTCCCATTTGAATTTGAACTCATTCAATCTTCAATTTTATTTCAAATTATTCCAAATCAAATTCAATTTGAACAGATTTTATTCAAATCTCAACTTAAAACCATCTCGAATTTCATAAATTCGAGTTAAAATTTTAAATGTTGATTTAATCCTTTAAATCAAATCAACCTTTATATTTTTTTATTTAACAACTTAAATCTTTAAACCATTTAATTCTGAATCCAAATTCCAAAATTCCATTTTAAATTATCATTACTTAACTTATTTTAAAGTTCAAATTAAAAGTTCAAGGAAATTTTATTTTCAAACTCAATTTATTGCCCAATTTTATCTTCCAACTTTGAAATTGATTCTTAAACAATTTTAAGTTACAAATTCAATTCTTAACATTTAAATCTTAAGTTAAAAGGAATTCCATATCCTTAATTTCAAATTAAGGTTTAATTTTCATTATATAATGGGTATATTATCACCATCCATTTCTTCATTCATTCAAACTAATCAAATTCACCATTTTAACTTTCCAAGTTAAATTTCAATTTCATCTTGAAATTTCCAATTCAAGTTGTTCATTCTAAGCTTATTTAACTTTCCTTAAGTTAAATTCAATTTGATCCAGTCAACTTTATTCAATTTGAATTCCCATTTCAAATTTTAAACTTTATATTAATAAACTTTCCCACTTAAGTTTTAAAAACTTATCATATTTCCGGAAAATTCAAAACTCAACACTTAGTGTTTACTTCCAATCAACTTTGACCTTATGTATATCCAACATATTTACATATTTATTTCATTTGCACTTCAAGTCATACTTTAAATTTTAAACCATTCTTGGTTTTTAATTTCAAAACAAATTTCTTTAAAACAATCTCAAGTTTTCTGGACTTAGATTTAAAACTTCACAATTTTAAATTATCTTCAATTCCAATTGGATTTTTAATTTCAGTTTGGATCCATTTCAAACTTATCTTCATTTAATTTTAATTTGGTTGTATTACTATTACCCCTTAATTCTAATTATTATATTTAATTCAAATTAATTTAACAACCAATTTCTTTAATATATTTAATAATTAGAAAAATTATTTCTATATATATCAAAAGATAACTTATATAAATATCATTTAATTTAAAATCCATTTTAAAATCTTTATATAAGAAAATAACAAGTACGCTCTCATATATAATACACTCAACTCATTTTAGGGTACTATTGACCCTATCCTTAATGAGTAATCCCACCAGAGCCAAGGTTCTCGCTTAACCTTCGCTCTGATACCAAATGTAACGACCCGGAAATTTCGAACCCGAAATTTCCAGATAGTTAGAAGAAAAAGAAAAGAGATAGAAGAAAGAACAGAACAAGACACAGATTCTCACATTCGCAGCAGATCAAAATACAATATCAAATAATAATATCAGTTATACAAAGAAAACTGTATCAGTCAATTACATTTTAATACATCAGAGTTACAACATTTCACAATCACTGGACCATTAAAATAACTCGTCCCAATAATTTACAATATATCACACTCCATACGTTCCTGCCATCCAGCTCGCCTCCTGAGCTCCAGAACGTCCTTACCTGAAATCTGTAATACTCGGTCTGGCCCGAGCATTACAACAAAGTAACACCCGGGTCAGGTTGGAAACCAGCGTGAGTAAACTCATCTAACATGAAATTTCAATCCATAGAACTTATTTAAACCCGGGGTAACTCGTACTTTACCACAAGTAAACAACTTATATAATCAGTACTTATTTCACAAAACAATATCTAAGTATCCAACTTAGTTTAAATAGTCCATATTATTCCAAACCAGCCTATTGATTTCACATATCAAATCTATAAAGGATTATTGTAGATTACAAATCGAAGTGGTTTCGGGTATTTACTGATACCCGACCCCGGTCTCTTCGAATCAAATGTCATCATAACCCAAGTTATCCAAGTGAAATATAATTCAAACTTAAATACAGGATGTCACTATTTTAACCCAAATGTATTTATATCACATAACACTTTATCAGAAATATCAATCAATTCAAGGTATTTAATCATTAATCAACCATTCATAAGCAAGATTAATCACTTCCAAAAATTAATTCAATTTATCTCTAATTAAATTAATTACTAATCTTTAATCACTTAGATTATCCTTACTTAACATTAATTAATCACAAACCAATTGATTTATTATCTTTAATTATTAATCTTAATTAATCATTTTTGATTAATTATCTCTTAATTACAATAAGTAATTAACTCTTAATTAATCACACAAATTAATTATACTTTAGTCAAAATTAGCCTTTAATTAATCACATTTATTAATTTACTAACCCTTAATAAATTTTCTTAATTATTTAATCAACCCTTTCATTAATTACACCAAGTAATTAAACCTTAATTTCCTCCCTTAAGTAATTTACCTTTAATTACTTAATTAATTAATCTCTAATTACAAATACTTTAATCACTAATCATTAATTAATCAATCTCTAATCACTTAATTAATAATACTTAATTACAATTAATTATCCTTAAATTAATTAATTTTAATCAAATTTATTTAATTAATTTAATTAATCTCACTTATTAAACCTTAATTATCTTAAGATAAAACCATTATCTTAAAAATACCTTAATTAATATTAACATTTAACCATTTTATCTTAATTGACTTTATTTAATTAAAACATTAATTTAGTTTTAAAATACTCATTTAACTTGATAAATTAAAATTACCAAATCATAACTTCTTTCAATCAATAACTTAAACATTTATCAAGTAATAAGTTTAAACTAATTTCAATTTAAATTTAAAAACTTACTTTTATAAAAAAATTTTAAAATAACTTTACTTTTACAGAATTTAAATTAGACAAAATTTAAAACTTCATAACCAATGTTTCAAAAAAACAATTATTAAGTTATATATTAAAGTTTAAACTAATTTTATACTTAAATTTCAAAATCTTATTATTAAAACCCTTTTTAAAAACTAGTTTAAACCTGCTTCGGGTCAAACCCGAAGATCACTCGGGTCTAACCCGAGTTTTCCTTCTTTTTTCCCTTTTTACAAACAAACTTATATAAATTTTTAAGTTTTAAAAACTGTACGCAAATACACTCACAAACCCGAGTCCCTCCTCGAGTCCTTCTTCCAAAATCGCGAGAGCTTCTTCGAGCCAATCCTTCTTCTTCCCGAGCTCTACCGAGACAATCCTCTCCTTCCTCTCGAATACAACTGCTGACACACCCAAACACATGTGCACATGCACAGACCACCGGCGATGCTCCAACCATCTCCGACAACCCTCGCACCTCGACGATCGCCAACCTATCTGATTCCGACAACCCAACCACCCAAACAAATCCAATATCGAAATCGAGGTAACTCGATAAATTCCTGGAACCACTTGAATGACCAAATTTCTTTGCCGACAACTACCTCGTCCACCGGAGCTCTCGTGCCTCCAACCAAAACCACTTCGACCACTCACAAACCCATTCCCCCAGTCGCGATCGATTGAATCGTGGTGACAACGACGCAATGCCACGTGAATTGCCACTAGCCAAATGCAGGACTAAACCCTAGATCCACGTCGTTTGTGAAGACCCAAAAGTTGGCCTTCGAAAATCGGCACTCGTACTCCACATGTACTCAAAATGCCGTAGATTCAAATGCCAAATCTGGTTCTCCGGAGCTTATAACAACATTAAGTAAATAACACAGCGGAAAAAAAAGAATATAGATATACAACATCTGATACAATATCCATATACAATGATGATACAATGAATATCTATATACATCAGAGATATGATACAACAAATAGCAGCGGAAAAGAAAATAGATAACTAACATCAGCAGCGGAAACAAATAACTCTAAGATAGTCTTCAAAAGAGAACTCCAGCAATAGCTCGAACTCCCAATAACGATACACCAAGAATAAGCAAGTGCAGTCCGATCCAAAGACTGAACTAGCTCCAGAAAATCTACTAGACCTGACTATCTGAAAAACCCAACTCTAGACTGCTCGTGTAGAAAATTATGAGCACCCAGAGTTTAGGAAATGAACAATAAACTCCGAGTCAGTCGTGGGACTGGTGTGAGCAACAAAAACAGTTTATCTTTAAAACAAATAGCAGAGAATTTTAAAGTCAATTCGCAATGCTTTTTGAAAATGAAACTACCATAAGACCTCCCACCACACACACAATGCAAACGCAGAATTGGAGGAGATTTCTTCTTATGATAGTCAAAGATGCTTACTACGCAAAAATCAAATCATTTTTGATATTATTATTAGTGCATAGTGTAGAAAAATCATTTCGAAAGTATAATATTAATCTTAGCCAACATACGACCAGTATCGTATGCCTACTATAGCTACCATCTAAACAGTGGTGACCACCGTACGTAAATGGCAGGTTCTACAACTAATACCGTACAAAGTTCGTATTGGAGTTTGGATTTCCAACAAATGGTCAGGCTAAGGAACTTCCTATCCACGATGGGTACGTCCCTGGAATAGACGACCCGAGAACCTAACCGGATCTCTGCCAACACAAAGCCGGGTTACCTCTGCAAAAATAGGTAACTACTGACACGCGTATGCCATCCCCCGATCGTCACCGATCTTCCCGAGGATCCCCGATTTCCAACAACCACAAAGTAATAAACTTGCAGCAACCACAGAGGTTAAGTATCTGGGCTCCATACCATGATACCACCTTTATCCAGAAGGAATGACATACACTAAGGGGCGCTACTCCCTAGAACCTTGCTGCATTCTTCCTGTTTCGACCATTTCCGGGGTGTGAGGCTCGATGAAGTCTCGTCCACAAAGCTACGCTTTGTCACAAAGCCATGCTTCGGGTCAAACAAATGATCAACCTATGATCACAAAGATATAAAATCAAATAAATGATCATATCGCAAATGATCAAACACTGATCATCACACAGCAACACTCAGCATGCCACATTACCAAATTGGGATATATCGCTGATAAATTTCAACTACATAACCTCTGAGCTCGTACGTCTCAGAGAAGGGTGTTAAGCTAAGAGAATAAATTCTCCGCCACCAACAGAAATGTATTTGAAAGAAATCGGCTTTATATCTCAAAGTGTAATGTCAGACATGTATCCATACAAGTCTGTTCCGGGTTCGAACAGAACCGAAGGCACTTCTTACGAAGCCCTTGCAATTCCGGGTATTCACAATCCCGTCCGGACTTCCCATCACAAAGGGTGATAAAATCTCTATACCGGGGACCAGTCGGTGCAGAGACATTCGACGAGTTGTCCTTTCGTTTTCGTGAATATCCGGTCTTCAACACCGGTCTTCAAATGCTATCCATATACGACGTATCATTATTCGGAATGGGTTATATGACACGAATGTCTTTTCCCGGCTAACCCGAATAACGAGCGCAATCTTCAAAAACATATGGATATTGGGATTTCAATTAAGTCACAACTTAATAATTCAACTTCTTTTCTTCAAATGGTTTAACAAATTACCATTTCAAATCTTTTAAACAAAAAGATTTATTTACAGAGTTCACTTAATTTTCACAAAGATTCATTCACAGTTTTTCCAAAACAATTCCTGTTTCAATTGGATTAACTCGTTAAATCTTTAAAACAAAGATTCAACTTATAGCTTTCAAAACAATTTCATTTCGAATGTTTTAAACAAAATCATCATTTTAAATCTGTTAAAAATAAACATATTCAATTCATAACTTTCAAAAAGAATTCATTTATAACTTGGAAAACCATCTTTCAATTCATACTTGAAATTCCTTTAAATTGGAATTTCATTTCTTATATATACGAAAGCTTTTATCATTTGAAAACAAACAGTTTTCATTTAAGAACAATCCAATTTTATTTGCACGAGTTAAAGTCCTTGAATTATATTCATATTTTCAAAATCAATACTTTTTTTAAAATAGTTTAACCCATATATAACGGTTATAACATCTTTAATCCCTAATTCCAAAATTATAGGATTTTATCTCAAATATTGAATTTAAATTTAAATCAAATAATTTAAATTTCGAATTCAATCAAGTTACTCAAAAATAACTTTCATCTTTGAAATTCCATTTCAAAAGCTTTTCACTTTAAACCCGAATTTCCAATTTTAAAATCAATTGAAATTAAAATTTCAATTTCAAAAACATCCAATTTAAATTATCTGTGACTTAACCGATTTCCACGTGAAATCCATATTTGTGTGTGTATGGTGTAGTCCAAGGGTTTCACACACAATAGTGCAACACAATGAATCATCACAGATCAAAATATAGGATATAGATGATAAGCGATATAAACTATAACGCTTATCGTTTATGCACAGACCACAGATATATAAATATCACAGATAATAAATTACATCACAGATAATAAATCACAGATCATAACATAAATCAGGGTGTATCACAAAGCATCATAAATCAGGGATATCAACAATCAAGTCATCCAATAGAATCCAAATATTCGTAAGTAAGATCAGTTAATTTTCTGATTAAATTCCAATTAGATTAATTTCTGATGAATTACTAATCCCGGTTAATTAATCATTAATAAATTCCAAATCATTTGATTTATTATCCTTTAATTATATAAATTAACCTTTAATCATAAATTAATTATCATTTTCAAATCTTTATTTAATTAACCTTTACTTATTTAATTAATCTTTACTTAATTTACTTTTGATCAATTATCCTTAATAAATCAAAATAAGTAATTGTCTCTAATTACTTAATCAACTCTAACCATTAATTAATTTCTTTTAACTAAATAATTATCTTTAAGTAATTTATCATTTTTAAATTTCATGAATTCGCTTAAGACCTTCAGATAAACTCTTTATCCTTATTCAACAATTAATTGTATTTAAGTTTATTTAATAAACTTTTGCGATAATTCTTCATGACACACACTTCAACTTAAACCTTGTAATTACTTAAAGCCATTACATCACATCCTTTAAACTTATTTAACATCTAAATTTATAAAACTCTATTTTATTTCAAATCTGGAATTGTTTACATTCTTCCTTTACAAATTCAAATTCCATTTTAAATTTAAGTACTTTTAAAATCCACTTAATTACTTGAACACTTTTGGTTACTAAAACAATTTAAAAATTTAAAACCTGGTTTATTCACAAACTAAGTTTTCAACTAAACTTGAATTTAGTATTTTAAACTTTGATTTATAAACTCAGTTTAAAACTTAATTCATAATTTTTAAACTTTAATTAAATATTTCAAAACAGCAAAACAGGGTTCAGGTTGAAGAGCCTGTACATATTTTCGACCCGAGCCATTACCCTATTTACTTCGAGTTGCACGCTAGTTTCCCCGAGTCTCTCCCCTGTCATTCACGCAACACCTTCTTCCCTGATCCCATCTCCTTTCCCTGCTTTCTCTCTTCTTTTCTTACTTAAGCCAATACGTGAAATACTTACTCACGCACCTGTTCAAACTCGAAGCAGGCTCTAAAATTTTCGAACACTTCCTCGAGACTACCAAAAACGAACCGCTGACATTCATTCACCGCCGTGCACGTGCACGGTGGTTCGCCTCACATCCGGTGGCTCGCACTACCCCCAGCAAACCCCAAATCGACCACGTTTCCGAGTACAACCCCCAGCAAGTCGCGAAATCCACGATTTCGAAAAATCACCTGTAACTCGAACCCACATTCGCACCCCTGACATCAAATTCGCCACGTCCAGCCATCTACGACCACCGTTCGCCACCAAACACCGGCCGCAGCTTCGACTATGCCCCAGCATCCATCTCCCCAAGTTCTAGCGAACTCGATCAACCATAGTGATCGAACTGACCAACCTCATCAACCCAGACCAAAACTAGGTTTACAGAACGAATTAGACCCCCACCATCACCACAGTGACCAACCACCACTTCCACCATTTTTCCCTTAGTCACTGACCACTCCACCGTCATCAGAGAGAAACTCGGCCTTCCAGACGATCTAGATCAACAGAGACACTCGAATTTCTATTTTCTGGTAAACCCAGAATTTCTATCAATCCCCTCTATTAAACACTTCCATTTTTGTTTCAAAAATCGATTTTTGTTTTAAGTATTTGATTCCTATACCTGATTCAAAGACTTTTGACAATTTATTTTCTTCCTTATTTTTAGTTTACTATGAAGTTCTGTATTTCCAGAGCTAAATTCAATTTGTTTTAACTTAAACAAATTAAAACTAAAGCCTATGACATTACAAATATATTTGATTCAACACTTAAGTCATAACATAGATTGGATTATTAGCAAATGATTTTTTTTTTCTTCTTTTGAACCTGGAACTAAAGCCAGAGACAAGAAATTAAACACACAGCATTTCACACACTAACATACCACCCATATCCAAGTTATCATTATCACAGACTTAAGATAATAAGGAAGATCAAGTAAAAAAAAATGGAAGTTTGCTCACAAACAAAAACAAACAGGTTCAGGAAGGAGATTTGCTCACTTTTGCCAATATTTGGAAACAGAGAAGAACAGAAGATAGGAATGAAATCTGGAACTTGTATTTTCATTTTTAAATCTGCATCTTTGTTTTAAGTTGCACTGCCTTTTGATCCTTGATTGCAGTTGATTGCTTGCTGTTTTTAAGTCGAATTTTTATTTAACTTGAAGATGATATTCACTTTCAATTTGCACAGCTTTTAGAAAAGAAACTGAGGTGAAGTGAATGTTTATATGGAGATGAAGTATACAGGATGATGACACATTTGTTTATACAGATGGGCACGGCTAAAGGTTGCATTTATTACTTGTACATACCCATGCCTTTGCATTAATTGCCTGGTACTTGGTTTCCATGCTTAGCCATATTTTTATAAACTAATATCTCCCATTTACTTGCATTGTTTCACTCGGCTGAAGATAATTTTAGTGGCTTGCCTGCCCATGCTTTGTACATATACAGGTTTGCATTTCTTTTGTCTTGTTTTATACTTTGTTACTTTTTCTTTTTCTTATTTTTGCAAGTGTATATATATATTTAAACTTCTTTGCTTTGGCCATCCTTGACTTCGGCTGAAAGGTGTTAGTAAGTTCTTTTGTTTGTATTCCTTTATCTACTATCTACTTTCTTTTACTTGCCTACTCATCCTTTACATATATTTACTTATTTGTTTTGTTTTCAAGTGTACATGCTTATTTGGTTTGCTTCCCTTTTAACTTGCATTTTATTTTATTACTTTATAAATAATTTTCTATTTTAACATTGTTGTTAAAAGCTTACTTTGTATTAATTTACTTAGATATGTAATAAAAATCTAATCTGTATAAAACTATATATACATTCAATATACACCCATATATTCACATATACACTATTTACAAATGATTTATACATAATATACTTGGATATCGGGGAAACTCGCTCCATTTAATCAATTTAATTTCACAATTTTTATTCAAAAATTTATTAAATCATAAATTTAACTCAAAATTTCATTTAATTATTAATTTAAATAAATTCAAAATTTCAGGGTCGTGACAAACTTCCCCCCTTAAAAGAATTTCGTCCTCGAAATTCGCAGGCACGAAAACAAAGACAGATAGATCAAAGATAAATTTGATCTCCTATAATTCCTCAAACATAAGATACGGATTCCGAATTCAAGTCGGAATATCTCAGAATACATACCAATTTTGTCCTTCTTCGGACTTTGGTATTCACAGAAATCTCAATAGAATTTCAAAATTCGGTTTCAAACGAAATCGTTTTATTGATACAATTCAATTTTAGCTTCATATTCGATTAATCAATTTAACTCCATTTAAAATTTCCAATTTATTTCAAATTTCTAACTTCAAATTTCAAATTTCAAATTCAATTAAGTTTAAATCAAAAAGCTGATAAGAACTGATGAAGATACAAAGTAAAGATCCTCGACAATGATCCGTAGAGCCATCATCACACCGAAACTTCTTTCTTATAGTTGATACGAAGCAATCCAAAGAATTTGGAAACGAATCAAAGAAAATTGATAAGAAAGTTATTCCCACTGTTGTAGGGTATTGACCATTCATAGTCGTATTCCCTTGTCCCCTATCTCGTCTTCTTCTTGCACTCATACTCACTATCAGTGGATAGCAAGAGAATTTACTGAGACATACAGACGGATATCTTAAGGATATACTCATTCTAGAGTTTACTTCACTCTATCTCTAATGAGCTACTTAACGTGTTACACTCCTGAGCTAAAGTTCAACCTTAGCTCTGATACCAAATGTGAAGACCCAAAAGTTGGCCTTCGAAAATCGGCACTCGTACTCCACTTGTACTCAAAATGCCGTAGATTCAAATGCCAAATCTGGTTCTCCGGAGCTTATAACAACATTAAGTAAATAACACAGCGGAAAAAAAAGAATATAGATATACAACATCTGATACAATATCCATATACAATGATGATACAATGAATATCTATATACATCAGAGATATGATACAACAAATAGCAGCGGAAAAGAAAATAGATAACTAACATCAGCAGCGGAAACAAATAACTCTAAGATAGTCTTCAAAAGAGAACTCCAGCAATAGCTCGAACTCCCAATAACGATACACCAAGAATAAGCAAGTGCAGTCCGATCCAAAGACTGAACTAGCTCCAGAAAATCTACTAGACCTGACTATCTGAAAAACCCAACTCTAGACTGCTCGTGTAGAAAATTATGAGCACCCAGAGTTTAGGAAATGAACAATAAACTCCGAGTCAGTCGTGGGACTGGTGTGAGCAACAAAAACAGTTTATCTTTAAAACAAATAGCAGAGAATTTTAAAGTCAATTCGCAATGCTTTTTGAAAATGAAACTACCATAAGACCTCCCACCACACACACAATGCAAACGCAGAATTGGAGGAGATTTCTTCTTATGATAGTCAAAGATGCTTACTACGCAAAAATCAAATCATTTTTGATATTATTATTAGTGCATAGTGTAGAAAAATCATTTCGAAAGTATAATATTAATCTTAGCCAACATACGACCAGTATCGTATGCCTACTATAGCTACCATCTAAACAGTGGTGACCACCGTACGTAAATGGCAGGTTCTACAACTAATACCGTACAAAGTTCGTATTGGAGTTTGGATTTCCAACAAATGGTCAGGCTAAGGAACTTCCTATCCACGATGGGTACGTCCCTGGAATAGACGACCCGAGAACCTAACCGGATCTCTGCCAACACAAAGCCGGGTTACCTCTGCAAAAATAGGTAACTACTGACACGCGTATGCCATCCCCCGATCGTCACCGATCTTCCCGAGGATCCCCGATTTCCAACAACCACAAAGTAATAAACTTGCAGCAACCACAGAGGTTAAGTATCTGGGCTCCATACCATGATACCACCTTTATCCAGAAGGAATGACATACACTAAGGGGCGCTACTCCCTAGAACCTTGCTGCATTCTTCCTGTTTCGACCATTTCCGGGGTGTGAGGCTCGATGAAGTCTCGTCCACAAAGCTACGCTTTGTCACAAAGCCATGCTTCGGGTCAAACAAATGATCAACCTATGATCACAAAGATATAAAATCAAATAAATGATCATATCGCAAATGATCAAACACTGATCATCACACAGCAACACTCAGCATGCCACATTACCAAATTGGGATATATCGCTGATAAATTTCAACTACATAACCTCTGAGCTCGTACGTCTCAGAGAAGGGTGTTAAGCTAAGAGAATAAATTCTCCGCCACCAACAGAAATGTATTTGAAAGAAATCGGCTTTATATCTCAAAGTGTAATGTCAGACATGTATCCATACAAGTCTGTTCCGGGTTCGAACAGAACCGAAGGCACTTCTTACGAAGCCCTTGCAATTCCGGGTATTCACAATCCCGTCCGGACTTCCCATCACAAAGGGTGATAAAATCTCTATACCGGGGACCAGTCGGTGCAGAGACATTCGACAAGTTGTCCTTTCGTTTTCGTGAATATCCGGTCTTCAACACCGGTCTTCAAATGCTATCCATATACGACGTATCATTATTCGGAATGGGTTATATGACACGAATGTCTTTTCCCGGCTAACCCGAATAACGAGCGCAATCTTCAAAAACATATGGATATTGGGATTTCAATTAAGTCACAACTTAATAATTCAACTTCTTTTCTTCAAATGGTTTAACAAATTACCATTTCAAATCTTTTAAACAAAAAGATTTATTTACAGAGTTCACTTAATTTTCACAAAGATTCATTCACAGTTTTTCCAAAACAATTCCTGTTTCAATTGGATTAACTCGTTAAATCTTTAAAACAAAGATTCAACTTATAGCTTTCAAAACAATTTCATTTCGAATGTTTTAAACAAAATCATCATTTTAAATCTGTTAAAAATAAACATATTCAATTCATAACTTTCAAAAAGAATTCATTTATAACTTGGAAAACCATCTTTCAATTCATACTTGAAATTCCTTTAAATTGGAATTTCATTTCTTATATATACGAAAGCTTTTATCATTTGAAAACAAACAGTTTTCATTTAAGAACAATCCAATTTTATTTGCACGAGTTAAAGTCCTTGAATTATATTCATATTTTCAAAATCGATACTTTTTTTAAAATAGTTTAACCCATATATAACGGTTATAACATCTTTAATCCCTAATTCCAAAATTATAGGATTTTATCTCAAATATTGAATTTAAATTTAAATCAAATAATTTAAATTTCGAATTCAATCAAGTTACTCAAAAATAACTTTCATCTTTGAAATTCCATTTCAAAAGCTTTTCACTTTAAACCCGAATTTCCAATTTTAAAATCAATTGAAATTAAAATTTCAATTTCAAAAACATCCAATTTAAATTATCTGTGACTTAACCGATTTCCACGTGAAATCCATATTTGTGTGTGTATGGTGTAGTCCAAGGGTTTCACACACAATAGTGCAACACAATGAATCATCACAGATCAAAATATAGGATATAGATGATAAGCGATATAAACTATAACGCTTATCGTTTATGCACAGACCACAGATATATAAATATCACAGATAATAAATTACATCACAGATAATAAATCACAGATCATAACATAAATCAGGGTGTATCACAAAGCATCATAAATCAGGGATATCAACAATCAAGTCATCCAATAGAATCCAAATATTCGTAAGTAAGATCAGTTAATTTTCTGATTAAATTCCAATTAGATTAATTTCTGATGAATTACTAATCCCGGTTAATTAATCATTAATAAATTCCAAATCATTTGATTTATTATCCTTTAATTATATAAATTAACCTTTAATCATAAATTAATTATCATTTTCAAATCTTTATTTAATTAACCTTTACTTATTTAATTAATCTTTACTTAATTTACTTTTGATCAATTATCCTTAATAAATCAAAATAAGTAATTGTCTCTAATTACTTAATCAACTCTAACCATTAATTAATTTCTTTTAACTAAATAATTATCTTTAAGTAATTTATCATTTTTAAATTTCATGAATTCGCTTAAGACCTTCAGATAAACTCTTTATCCTTATTCAACAATTAATTGTATTTAAGTTTATTTAATAAACTTTTGCGATAATTCTTCATGACACACACTTCAACTTAAACCTTGTAATTACTTAAAGCCATTACATCACATCCTTTAAACTTATTTAACATCTAAATTTATAAAACTCTATTTTATTTCAAATCTGGAATTGTTTACATTCTTCCTTTACAAATTCAAATTCCATTTTAAATTTAAGTACTTTTAAAATCCACTTAATTACTTGAACACTTTTGGTTACTAAAACAATTTAAAAATTTAAAACCTGGTTTATTCACAAACTAAGTTTTCAACTAAACTTGAATTTAGTATTTTAAACTTTGATTTATAAACTCAGTTTAAAACTTAATTCATAATTTTTAAACTTTAATTAAATATTTCAAAACAGCAAAACAGGGTTCAGGTTGAAGAGCCTGTACATATTTTCGACCCGAGCCATTACCCTATTTACTTCGAGTTGCACGCTAGTTTCCCCGAGTCTCTCCCCTGTCATTCACGCAACACCTTCTTCCCTGATCCCATCTCCTTTCCCTGCTTTCTCTCTTCTTTTCTTACTTAAGCCAATACGTGAAATACTTACTCACGCACCTGTTCAAACTCGAAGCAGGCTCTAAAATTTTCGAACACTTCCTCGAGACTACCAAAAACGAACCGCTGACATTCATTCACCGCCGTGCACGTGCACGGTGGTTCGCCTCACATCCGGTGGCTCGCACTACCCCCAGCAAACCCCAAATCGACCACGTTTCCGAGTACAACCCCCAGCAAGTCGCGAAATCCACGATTTCGAAAAATCACCTGTAACTCGAACCCACATTCGCACCCCTGACATCAAATTCGCCACGTCCAGCCATCTACGACCACCGTTCGCCACCAAACACCGGCCGCAGCTTCGACTATGCCCCAGCATCCATCTCCCCAAGTTCTAGCGAACTCGATCAACCATAGTGATCGAACTGACCAACCTCATCAACCCAGACCAAAACTAGGTTTACAGAACGAATTAGACCCCCACCATCACCACAGTGACCAACCACCACTTCCACCATTTTTCCCTTAGTCACTGACCACTCCACCGTCATCAGAGAGAAACTCGGCCTTCCAGACGATCTAGATCAACAGAGACACTCGAATTTCTATTTTCTGGTAAACCCAGAATTTCTATCAATCCCCTCTATTAAACACTTCCATTTTTGTTTCAAAAATCGATTTTTGTTTTAAGTATTTGATTCCTATACCTGATTCAAAGACTTTTGACAATTTATTTTCTTCCTTATTTTTAGTTTACTATGAAGTTCTGTATTTCCAGAGCTAAATTCAATTTGTTTTAACTTAAACAAATTAAAACTAAAGCCTATGACATTACAAATATATTTGATTCAACACTTAAGTCATAACATAGATTGGATTATTAGCAAATGATTTTTTTTTTTTCTTCTTTTGAACCTGGAACTAAAGCCAGAGACAAGAAATTAAACACACAGCATTTCACACACTAACATACCACCCATATCCAAGTTATCATTATCACAGACTTAAGATAATAAGGAAGATCAAGTAAAAAAAAATGGAAGTTTGCTCACAAACAAAAACAAACAGGTTCAGGAAGGAGATTTGCTCACTTTTGCCAATATTTGGAAACAGAGAAGAACAGAAGATAGGAATGAAATCTGGAACTTGTATTTTCATTTTTAAATCTGCATCTTTGTTTTAAGTTGCACTGCCTTTTGATCCTTGATTGCAGTTGATTGCTTGCTGTTTTTAAGTCGAATTTTTATTTAACTTGAAGATGATATTCACTTTCAATTTGCACAGCTTTTAGAAAAGAAACTGAGGTGAAGTGAATGTTTATATGGAGATGAAGTATACAGGATGATGACACATTTGTTTATACAGATGGGCACGGCTAAAGGTTGCATTTATGACTTGTACATACCCATGCCTTTGCATTAATTGCCTGGTACTTGGTTTCCATGCTTAGCCATATTTTTATAAACTAATATCTCCCATTTACTTGCATTGTTTCACTCGGCTGAAGATAATTTTAGTGGCTTGCCTGCCCATGCTTTGTACATATACAGGTTTGCATTTCTTTTGTCTTGTTTTATACTTTGTTACTTTTTCTTTTTCTTATTTTTGCAAGTGTATATATATATTTAAACTTCTTTGCTTTGGCCATCCTTGACTTCGGCTGAAAGGTGTTAGTAAGTTCTTTTGTTTGTATTCCTTTATCTACTATCTACTTTCTTTTACTTGCCTACTCATCCTTTACATATATTTACTTATTTGTTTTGTTTTCAAGTGTACATGCTTATTTGGTTTGCTTCCCTTTTAACTTGCATTTTATTTTATTACTTTATAAATAATTTTCTATTTTAACATTGTTGTTAAAAGCTTACTTTGTATTAATTTACTTAGATATGTAATAAAAATCTAATCTGTATAAAACTATATATACATTCAATATACACCCATATATTCACATATACACTATTTACAAATGATTTATACATAATATACTTGGATATCGGGGAAACTCGCTCCATTTAATCAATTTAATTTCACAATTTTTATTCAAAAATTTATTAAATCATAAATTTAACTCAAAATTTCATTTAATTATTAATTTAAATAAATTCAAAATTTCAGGGTCGTGACATCGTTCATCCACCACGATGAACTATAAATGCTTCGAGCATTTTTCCTGAGTTCCCCCTGCCTCCAACTTCCTTCAGCCATGACCCTGACTTACCCAACCTCGCCGATCGTCAGAATTTGCCAAGAAACAATTTTTCGTTTAACCTTGAAATTCTCGTGATTTATTCAACTAAAAAATGTGATTTTTCTTTTAAAAATCATTATTTCCAAAAGTAAAACATTTTATATACGTAAATCAAGAATCTATGATACTCAAGTTTTGACATTTATTTAAGTTTCACTGTAAATTTCCTTCCCAGTAAAAACCATCTTCAAATTCATCTTAAAACTATTTTTAGAAGTTAGAGTTTGATTTATGAATATAGTTGGTTTAGAACTTGAAGCCTAAAATGGATCAGAGAAAGAAGTATTGATTTTTGATTATATTTACACTTATGAAACTGGAATTAGAGCTCTGCATATATATATATACAGACATGCACACTAATATTAACATCTATAAATACAGGCAATCCTATCTAAACAAACATGCAATACATATATCACATCATAAATTCAAGGACTATTACATGCATCAGATCATCAGACAATTTTAGGCTTATTAAAGAAAAATTTACTCACAGATTTGAAAAACAGAGAACAGGGCTTTTGAAAAACTGGACTTGAGTTGATTTTAAATTGCAACTGTGTTGATCTGTAACTTGATTGTTAAGTTGAATCTTTATATTTGCTTTGCTCTTGCTCAGGTTAAAAGCTTGAAAGAAGTTGTTGTTTCATTTCTGTCTTGCTTTGCTTTGAACTTGATTGTTATGAGCTGAAGCTTGTTTGATTACTAGGTTTTGGATTGTTGTTGAGTTCCTTTGATTTTGATTTGTTTACTGGATTCTTGTTACATATTTCTTCTTGTTTCTTAGTTTAGTTCTGGAAAAATATATCAGAGAATGAAATGAAGGAAAGAATTGAAAATGTTAATATAAGCTATTCTATTTTTTTAAATAAATAATTTTTTTCCAATAAAAAGAAAATGGGACACTTGTCATTATTCTTATCTAATTTGTTAACACTTGTTAATTAGATAATGTTATTAGCTAACATGTGTATTAATAGATTTTAAATTTAGTTATATATTTATAAATGTCTTTAATATGTATTATATTTTTGTTTTTAGGTTTTTATATTATACTTTGTATTTTTATTTATACATTTCTTCTTTCTTTTTTTACTTATATGAATATAACTCAAAGAAAACAATATAAAACTTATTTATTTATACTTATCTTAAGTCTAAGCTATTTATACTAGTGCTTTAAAAAAAATGTAGAATTTGAATCTAACTTATTTTCAAGATATTCATATAGAATTTCAAATCATAGTTTTATTTACAATCTACATATATATATAAACAATAGGAAACATATTTAATTGATTTGAAAATATAATTCTTGTAAATTTTAAATTATGTAAGAAGATTATTAGATTAATACATATATCCAAATATATGTATTCATCATAATTCTATTTGTTCAGCTTATAAAATAGTTAAAATCAGTTAATTACCAATTTAACAGATGTCCAAAAATCTGGGATATCACATTCCTTCCCCCTTTAAATCTTTTCGTCCTCGAAAAGGAACGAAGCAAAAATTTTATTACAGTTAAATTATTCCTTAGACATCTTAACTCTTAACTCTCTTTATTTAAATTTTCAAAACATTTTTTTTTAAATTTACATAATATTATCAAAATAGATTTTATAAAAATACTTTTTATAACTCGATGTCTCAACCAGTCCATCCTTGTTCTCACAGAAATTCGGTCATACGTTGATCAGGGTAAGACTGAAAATCTATCAGTACTTGGTAAACCCGTTTTCGACACCCAGTGAAAATACTTGGAAAATAATTCTATTGAAAATACAGGAAAATATTTTTGAAATCGAGGAAATATCTTTGGTGAGAATGCTCTGGAAATCATCACCCCCATCCATGGTCACACTTACATCACGGGTTACGTTGCCATCGCAGCAAAAGTCCATGTAACTGATGACAGCATGGAACCCACAACAGATCGCAGTTACATTCCAGGGTTACGTTGCCGTCGCAGCAAAAGTCCATGTAACTGTTGGCTCTCAGCGGCACACACGATTTCGCTGTCAAAATGAAACTTCTCCACATAGGTCGCACTCTACCGATATAAAATCAAACGCAGACTGTTGGCTCTCAGCGGCACAAACGACTTTCGCTATGTTACCATAGTGTCACAGTCTACCGATATAAAATCAAACGTAGACAGTTGGCTCTCAGCGGCACACATGACTTTCGCTATGGTCTGCAGTAGATCGCAGTGACATCGAGTTACACTGTCGTCACAGAATAACCCAAATGCCTCTGTGGGCACCAGCCCCTCGACTTTCGCTACACAAATAATCCTCAGGAACTAGTTTATTCCGGACTCCTCACAGGATTAACTTTAGAAACCCCCCTTGGGGCTCAAGGCAGTACCACCCAGTGGTACTCCTGAGAAGTTCATTTCAAGGAAGCGCCTTTTTCCCCAGAGCTATTCTCAAAACAATTTATACTATATACTTATAGTATCTTCAAATCATACCCTTTATGATTTATCAAAATCTCCTTTACACAAAATCGATTACCAAAATCGATAATTCTCAAACTAGGCTTTCCAAAATCCAAAATTGATTTTCCCAAAAATCAAAAGCCTTTTCCAAATTCATAGGTTCCCAAAACCTTTTCCAAAATCATTCTCATAAGATCCTTTATATATATATATATATATATATAACTTTAAAAAAAATCTTTGGATCACTTCAAACTTGTATAAATCCTCTTTTTATACTTCAAATACTTCCAAAAACCCTTTTTATTCTGGCTAGATTCAATAAGGGGAGCTTATCATATTACAAAATATAACTTTATTTATTTCCAAATCAAATATTCAAGTTTGATTTCTTTATAAAGTTATTTACCATTTACTTACCTCCAAAAAGTAAATTTCAACCAAAGAAATATCCAATTCCATTATATTTCACAATTATACTTTTCATTTCAAAGACCATTTTACAGTTCTTATCCATAAAATTTTCAATATCAATTTCATTCAAATCGGTACGATGTACTCATATCATTCGTACGCTATATAAATCTGATCGCTCTTCGATCACACAATTTCACTTCCGAACTAGTATCGTCCACCCGACTTCCTAGTGCGGACTCAGACCTGGTTTCTTGATCAGAAACCGTCATTCTCCTTGCATAGTCGTAGCTATGATAGAGAATATACAGAACCAATCAACAATCCATATCCAGGTTCGCCGTCGAAAATCGAGCGAAAAATCCCAACTCAGATCGATAATACTATCTCAAAATTCTGTGTTCGAATCTGGATCAAATCACTATGCGAACAGAATAATATACGTACATCCTACGTATTTATCTTTATTGATTATTAGCCAAATCAATTCTCTTTTCTATTCACATTTCCTTTAATTCCATTTACTTATTCTCAATTGCTTTCATTTCCAATTGAGTTATTACTTCAATTACTAACAGTTTGAATTCTGACCCATTTAAGTTTAAAAATAGCTTGAAAAAGTTTTAAAATAGAAAGTAGTTGAGAAATAGTTATTAGTTTATAAAATAGCTGTAAAATAGTTAAGTAGGTATAAAATAGTCAAATAATTGCAAAATGGTGATTAGATATAAGTAACTGAAAAATAGTAATTAGTTTATAATATAGTTTCAAAATAGTTCCAAAATAATTGTAAAATAAGTATAAGATAGTTTGGGGTTTAAGAAGAAAGATTGTATAGTAAATAGTTTGAAAAATAGATTTGTATTAAAACAATTTATTTTGAAAATAATCCAGAGCCAAACTGTTTAATTTCCCAATCTCCATTTCCAATTAATTTCCCATCAATTCAATTTAAATTTCCTCTTCCATTTAAATTGACTCAATACTTCAATATCCATTGAAATTTATTTAATCCCCAATTCAAGTTGAATTATCCTTAATTCCTTTCCAAATTCAAATCAAATTCCATTTGAATTTTAAACCTATTCAACTTTAATCACAATTTCAATTAATTCACATAAATTCCGAATTGAACCAATTTTAATTCATTTCAATTCCAGTTTGAATTAATCCTAATTCCCATTTGAATTTGAACTCATTCAATCTTCAATTTTATTTCAAATTATTCCAAATCAAATTCAATTTGAACAGATTTTATTCAAATCTCAACTTAAAACCATCTCGAATTTCATAAATTCGAGTTAAAATTTTAAATGTTGATTTAATCCTTTAAATCAAATCAACCTTTATATTTTTTTATTTAACAACTTAAATCTTTAAACCATTTAATTCTGAATCCAAATTCCAAAATTCCATTTTAAATTATCATTACTTAACTTATTTTAAAGTTCAAATTAAAAGTTCAAGGAAATTTTATTTTCAAACTCAATTTATTGCCCAATTTTATCTTCCAACTTTGAAATTGATTCTTAAACAATTTTAAGTTACAAATTCAATTCTTAACATTTAAATCTTAAGTTAAAAGGAATTCCATATCCTTAATTTCAAATTAAGGTTTAATTTTCATTATATAATGGGTATGTTATCACCATCCATTTCTTCATTCATTCAAACTAATCAAATTCACCATTTTAACTTTCCAAGTTAAATTTCAATTTCATCTTGAAATTTCCAATTCAAGTTGTTCATTCTAAGCTTATTTAACTTTCCTTAAGTTAAATTCAATTTGATCCAGTCAACTTTATTCAATTTGAATTCCCATTTCAAATTTTAAACTTTATATTAATAAACTTTCCCACTTAAGTTTTAAAAACTTATCATATTTCCGGAAAATTCAAAACTCAACACTTAGTGTTTACTTCCAATCAACTTTGACCTTATGTATATCCAACATATTTACATATTTATTTCATTTGCACTTCAAGTCATACTTTAAATTTTAAACCATTCTTGGTTTTTAATTTCAAAACAAATTTCTTTAAAACAATCTCAAGTTTTCTGGACTTAGATTTAAAACTTCACAATTTTAAATTATCTTCAATTCCAATTGGATTTTTAATTTCAGTTTGGATCCATTTCAAACTTATCTTCATTTAATTTTAATTTGGTTGTATTACTATTACCCCTTAATTCTAATTATTATATTTAATTCAAATTAATTTAACAACCAATTTCTTTAATATATTTAATAATTAGAAAAATTATTTCTATATATATCAAAAGATAACTTATATAAATATCATTTAATTTAAAATCCATTTTAAAATCTTTATATAAGAAAATAACAAGTACGCTCTCATATATAATACACTCAACTCATTTTAGGGTACTATTGACCCTATCCTTAATGAGTAATCCCACCAGAGCCAAGGTTCTCGCTTAACCTTCGCTCTGATACCAAATGTAACGACCCGGAAATTTCGAACCCGAAATTTCCAGATAGTTAGAAGAAAAAGAAAAGAGATAGAAGAAAGAACAGAACAAGACACAGATTCTCACATTCGCAGCAGATCAAAATACAATATCAAATAATAATATCAGTTATACAAAGAAAACTGTATCAGTCAATTACATTTTAATACATCAGAGTTACAACATTTCACAATCACTGGACCATTAAAATAACTCGTCCCAATAATTTACAATATATCACACTCCATACGTTCCTGCCATCCAGCTCGCCTCCTGAGCTCCAGAACGTCCTTACCTGAAATCTGTAATACTCGGTCTGGCCCAAGCATTACAACAAAGTAACACCCGGGTCAGGCTGGAAACCAGCGTGAGTAAACTCATCTAACATGAAATTTCAATCCATAGAACTTATTTAAACCCGGTGTAACTCGTACTTTACCACAAGTAAACAACTTATATAATCAGTACTTATTTCACAAAACAATATCTAAGTATCCAACTTAGTTTAAATAGTCCATATTATTCCAAACCGGCCTATTGATTTCACATATCAAATCTATAAAGGATTATTGTAGATTACAAATCGAAGTGGTTTCGGGTATTTACTGATACCCGACCCCGGTCTCTTCGAATCAAATGTCATCATAACCCAAGTTATCCAAGTGAAATATAATTCAAACTTAAATACAGGATGTCACTGTTTTAACCCAAATGTATTTATATCACATAACACTTTATCAGAAATATCAATCAATTCAAGGTATTTAATCATTAATCAACCATTCATAAGCAAGATTAATCACTTCCAAAAATTAATTCAATTTATCTCTAATTAAATTAATTACTAATCTTTAATCACTTAGATTATCCTTACTTAACATTAATTAATCACAAACCAATTGATTTATTATCTTTAATTATTCATCTTAATTAATCATTTTTGATTAATTATCTCTTAATTACAATAAGTAATTAACTCTTAATTAATCACACAAATTAATTATACTTTAGTCAAAATTAGCCTTTAATTAATCACATTTATTAATTTACTAACCCTTAATAAATTTTCTTAATTATTTAATCAACCCTTTCATTAATTACACCAAGTAATTAAACCTTAATTTCCTCCCTTAAGTAATTTACCTTTAATTACTTAATTAATTAATCTCTAATTACAAATACTTTAATCACTAATCATTAATTAATCAATCTCTAATCACTTAATTAATAATACTTAATTACAATTAATTATCCTTAAATTAATTAATTTTAATCAAATTTATTTAATTAATTTAATTAATCTCACTTATTAAACCTTAATTATCTTAAGATAAAACCATTATCTTAAAAATACCTTAATTAATATTAACATTTAACCATTTTATCTTAATTGACTTTATTTAATTAAAACATTAATTTAGTTTTAAAATACTCATTTAACTTGATAAATTAAAATTACCAAATCATAACTTCTTTCAATCAATAACTTAAACATTTATCAAGTAATAAGTTTAAACTAATTTCAATTTAAATTTAAAAACTTACTTTTATAAAAAACTTTTAAAATAACTTTACTTTTACAGAATTTAAATTAGACAAAATTTAAAACTTCATAACCAATGTTTCAAAAAAACAATTATTAATTTATATATTAAAGTTTAAACTAATTTTATACTTAAATTTCAAAATCTTATTATTAAAACCCTTTTTAAAAACTAGTTTAAACCTGCTTCGGGTCAAACCCGAAGATCACTCGGGTCTAACCCGAGTTTTCCTTCTTTTTTCCCTTTTTACAAACAAACTTATATAAATTTTTAAGTTTTAAAAACTGTACGCAAATACACTCACAAACCCGAGTCCCTCCTCGAGTCCTTCTTCCAAAATCGCGAGAGCTTCTTCGAGCCAATCCTTCTTCTTCCCGAGCTCTACCGAGACAATCCTCTCCTTCCTCTCGAATACAACTGCTGACACACCCAAACACATGTGCACATGCACAGACCACCGGCGATGCTCCAACCATCTCCGACAACCCTCGCACCTCGACGATCGCCAACCTATCTGATTCCGACAACCCAACCACCCAAACAAATCCAATATCGAAATCGAGGTAACTCGATAAATTCCTGGAACCACTTGAACGACCAAATTTCTTTGCCGACAACTACCTCGTCCACCGGAGCTCTCGTGCCTCCAACCAAAACCACTCCGACCACTCACAAACCCATTCCCCCAGTCGCGATCGATTGAATCGTGGTGACAACGACGCAATGCCACGCGAATTGCCACTAGCCAAATGCAGGACTAAACCCTAGATCCACGTCGTTCATCCACCACGATGAACTATAAATGCTTCGAGCATTTTTCCTGAGTTCCCCCTGCCTCCAACTTCCTTCAGCCATGACCCTGACTTACCCAACCTCGCCGATCGTCAGAATTTGCCAAGAAACAATTTTTCGTTTAACCTTGAAATTCTCGTGATTTATTCAACTAAAAAATGTGATTTTTCTTTTAAAAATCATTATTTCCAAAAGTAAAACATTTTATATACGTAAATCAAGAATCTATGATACTCAAGTTTTGACATTTATTTAAGTTTCACTGTAAATTTCCTTCCCAGTAAAAACCATCTTCAAATTCATCTTAAAACTATTTTTAGAAGTTAGAATTTGATTTATGAATATAGTTGGTTTAGAACTTGAAGCCTAAAATGGATCAGAGAAAGAAGTATTGATTTTTGATTATATTTACACTTATGAAACTGGAATTAGAGCTCTGCATATATATATACAGACATGCACACTAATATTAACATCTATAAATACAGGCAATCCTATCTAAACAAACATGCAATACATATATCACATCATAAATTCAAGGACTATTACATGCATCAGATCATCAGACAATTTTAGGCTTATTAAAGAAAAATTTACTCACAGATTTGAAAAACAGAGAACAGGGCTTTTGAAAAACTGGACTTGAGTTGATTTTAAATTGCAACTGTGTTGATCTGTAACTTGATTGTTAAGTTGAATCTTTATATTTGCTTTGCTCTTGCTCAGGTTAAAAGCTTGAAAGAAGTTGTTGTTTCATTTCTGTCTTGCTTTGCTTTGAACTTGATTGTTATGAGCTGAAGCTTGTTTGATTACTAGGTTTTGGATTGTTGTTGAGTTCCTTTGATTTTGATTTGTTTACTGGATTCTTGTTACATATTTCTTCTTGTTTCTTAGTTTAGTTCTGGAAAAATATATCAGAGAATGAAATGAAGGAAAGAATTGAAAATGTTAATATAAGCTATTCTATTTTTTTAAATAAATAATTTTTTTCCAATAAAAAGAAAATGGGACACTTGTCATTATTCTTATCTAATTTGTTAACACTTGTTAATTAGATAATGTTATTAGCTAACATGTGTATTAATAGATTTTAAATTTAGTTATATATTTATAAATGTCTTTAATATGTATTATATTTTTGTTTTTAGGTTTTTATATTATACTTTGTATTTTTATTTATACATTTCTTCTTTCTTTTTTTACTTATATGAATATAACTCAAAGAAAACAATATAAAACTTATTTATTTATACTTATCTTAAGTCTAAGCTATTTATACTAGTGCTTTAAAAAAAATGTAGAATTTGAATCTAACTTATTTTCAAGATATTCATATAGAATTTCAAATCATAGTTTTATTTACAATCTACATATATATATAAACAATAGGAAACATATTTAATTGATTTGAAAATATAATTCTTGTAAATTTTAAATTATGTAAGAAGATTATTAGATTAATACATATATCCAAATATATGTATTCATCATAATTCTATTTGTTCAGCTTATAAAATAGTTAAAATCAGTTAATTACCAATTTAACAGATGTCCAAAAATCTGGGATATCACATTCCTTCCCCCTTTAAATCTTTTCGTCCTCGAAAAGGAACGAAGCAAAAATTTTATTACAGTTAAATTATTCCTTAGACATCTTAACTCTTAACTCTCTTTATTTAAATTTTCAAAACATTTTTTTTAAATTTACATAATATTATCAAAATAGATTTTATAAAAATACTTTTTATAACTCGATGTCTCAACCAGTCCATCCTTGTTCTCACAGAAATTCGGTCATACGTTGATCAGGGTAAGACTGAAAATCTATCAGTACTTGGTAAACCCGTTTTCGACACCCAGTGAAAATACTTGGAAAATAATTCTATTGAAAATACAGGAAAATATTTTTGAAATCGAGGAAATATCTTTGGTGAGAATGCTCTGGAAATCATCACCCCCATCCATGGTCACACTTACATCACGGGTTACGTTGCCATCGCAGCAAAAGTCCATGTAACTGATGACAGCATGGAACCCACAACAGATCGCAGTTACATTCCAGGGTTACGTTGCCGTCGCAGCAAAAGTCCATGTAACTGTTGGCTCTCAGCGGCACACACGATTTCGCTGTCAAAATGAAACTTCTCCACATAGGTCGCACTCTACCGATATAAAATCAAACGCAGACTGTTGGCTCTCAGCGGCACAAACGACTTTCGCTATGTTACCATAGTGTCACAGTCTACCGATATAAAATCAAACGTAGACAGTTGGCTCTCAGCGGCACACATGACTTTCGCTATGGTCTGCAGTAGATCGCAGTGACATCGAGTTACACTGTCGTCACAGAATAACCCAAATGCCTCTGTGGGCACCAGCCCCTCGACTTTCGCTACACAAATAATCCTCAGGAACTAGTTTATTCCGGACTCCTCACAGGATTAACTTTAGAAACCCCCCTTGGGGCTCAAGGCAGTACCACCCAGTGGTACTCCTGAGAAGTTCATTTCAAGGAAGCGCCTTTTTCCCCAGAGCTATTCTCAAAACAATTTATACTATATACTTATAGTATCTTCAAATCATACCCTTTATGATTTATCAAAATCTCCTTTACACAAAATCGATTACCAAAATCGATAATTCTCAAACTAGGCTTTCCAAAATCCAAAATTGATTTTCCCAAAAATCAAAAGCCTTTTCCAAATTCATAGGTTCCCAAAACCTTTTCCAAAATCATTCTCATAAGATCCTTTATATATATATATATATAACTTTAAAAAAAATCTTTGGATCACTTCAAACTTGTATAAAACCTCTTTTTATACTTCAAATACTTCCAAAAACCCTTTTTATTCTGGCTAGATTCAATAAGGGGAGCTTATCATATTACAAAATATAACTTTATTTATTTCCAAATCAAATATTCAAGTTTGATTTCTTTATAAAGTTATTTACCATTTACTTACCTCCAAAAAGTAAATTTCAACCAAAGAAATATCCAATTCCATTATATTTCACAATTATACTTTTCATTTCAAAGACCATTTTACAGTTCTTATCCATAAAATTTTCAATATCAATTTCATTCAAATCGGTACGATGTACTCATATCATTCGTACGCTATATAAATCTGATCGCTCTTCGATCACACAATTTCACTTCCGAACTAGTATCGTCCACCCGACTTCCTAGTGCGGACTCAGACCTGGTTTCTTGATCAGAAACCGTCATTCTCCTTGCATAGTCGTAGCTATGATAGAGAATATACAGAACCAATCAACAATCCATATCCAGGTTCGCCGTCGAAAATCGAGCGAAAAATCCCAACTCAGATCGATAATACTATCTCAAAATTCTGTGTTCGAATCTGGATCAAATCACTATGCGAACAGAATAATATACGTACATCCTACGTATTTATCTTTATTGATTATTAGCCAAATCAATTCTCTTTTCTATTCACATTTCCTTTAATTCCATTTACTTATTCTCAATTGCTTTCATTTCCAATTGAGTTATTACTTCAATTACCAACAGTTTGAATTCTGACCCATTTAAGTTTAAAAATAGCTTGAAAAAGTTTTAAAATAGAAAGTAGTTGAGAAATAGTTATTAGTTTATAAAATAGCTGTAAAATAGTTAAGTAGGTATAAAATAGTCAAATAATTGCAAAATGGTGATTAGATATAAGTAACTGAAAAATAGTAATTAGTTTATAAGATAGTTTCAAAATAGTTAAATAGTTCCAAAATAATTGTAAAATAAGTATAAGATAGTTTGGGGTTTAAGAAGAAAGATTGTATAGTAAATAGTTTGAAAAATAGATTTGTATTAAAACAATTTATTTTGAAAATAATCCAGAGCCAAACTGTTTAATTTCCCAATCTCCATTTCCAATTAATTTCCCATCAATTCAATTTAAATTTCCTCTTCCATTTAAATTGACTCAATACTTCAATATCCATTGAAATTTATTTAATCCCCAATTCAAGTTGAATTATCCTTAATTCCTTTCCAAATTCAAATCAAATTCCATTTGAATTTTAAACCTATTCAACTTTAATCACAATTTCAATTAATTCACATAAATTCCGAATTGAACCAATTTTAATTCATTTCAATTCCAGTTTGAATTAATCCTAATTCCCATTTGAATTTGAACTCATTCAATCTTCAATTTTATTTCAAATTATTCCAAATCAAATTCAATTTGAACAGATTTTATTCAAATCTCAACTTAAAACCATCTCGAATTTCATAAATTCGAGTTAAAATTTTAAATGTTGATTTAATCCTTTAAATCAAATCAACCTTTATATTTTTTTTATTTAACAACTTAAATCTTTAAACCATTTAATTCTGAATCCAAATTCCAAAATTCCATTTTAAATTATCATTACTTAACTTATTTTAAAGTTCAAATTAAAAGTTCAAGGAAATTTTATTTTCAAACTCAATTTATTGCCCAATTTTATCTTCCAACTTTGAAATTGATTCTTAAACAATTTTAAGTTACAAATTCAATTCTTAACATTTAAATCTTAAGTTAAAAGGAATTCCATATCCTTAATTTCAAATTAAGGTTTAATTTTCATTATATAATGGGTATATTATCACCATCCATTTCTTCATTCATTCAAACTAATCAAATTCACCATTTTAACTTTCCAAGTTAAATTTCAATTTCATCTTGAAATTTCCAATTCAAGTTGTTCATTCTAAGCTTATTTAACTTTCCTTAAGTTAAATTCAATTTGATCCAGTCAACTTTATTCAATTTGAATTCCCATTTCAAATTTTAAACTTTATATTAATAAACTTTCCCACTTAAGTTTTAAAAACTTATCATATTTCCGGAAAATTCAAAACTCAACACTTAGTGTTTACTTCCAATCAACTTTGACCTTATGTATATCCAACATATTTACATATTTATTTCATTTGCACTTCAAGTCATACTTTAAATTTTAAACCATTCTTGGTTTTTAATTTCAAAACAAATTTCTTTAAAACAATCTCAAGTTTTCTGGACTTAGATTTAAAACTTCACAATTTTAAATTATCTTCAATTCCAATTGGATTTTTAATTTCAGTTTGGATCCATTTCAAACTTATCTTCATTTAATTTTAATTTGGTTGTATTACTATTACCCCTTAATTCTAATTATTATATTTAATTCAAATTAATTTAACAACCAATTTCTTTAATATATTTAATAATTAGAAAAATTATTTCTATATATATATCAAAAGATAACTTATATAAATATCATTTAATTTAAAATCCATTTTAAAATCTTTATATAAGAAAATAACAAGTACGCTCTCATATATAATACACTCAACTCATTTTAGGGTACTATTGACCCTATCCTTAATGAGTAATCCCACCAGAGCCAAGGTTCTCGCTTAACCTTCGCTCTGATACCAAATGTAACGACCCGGAAATTTCGAACCCGAAATTTCCAGATAGTTAGAAGAAAAAGAAAAGAGATAGAAGAAAGAACAGAACAAGACACAGATTCTCACATTCGCAGCAGATCAAAATACAATATCAAATAATAATATCAGTTATACAAAGAAAACTGTATCAGTCAATTACATTTTAATACATCAGAGTTACAACATTTCACAATCACTGGACCATTAAAATAACTCGTCCCAATAATTTACAATATATCACACTCCATACGTTCCTGCCATCCAGCTCGCCTCCTGAGCTCCAGAACGTCCTTACCTGAAATCTGTAATACTCGGTCTGGCCCAAGCATTACAACAAAGTAACACCCGGGTCAGGCTGGAAACCAGCGTGAGTAAACTCATCTAACATGAAATTTCAATCCATAGAACTTATTTAAACCCGGGGTAACTCGTACTTTACCACAAGTAAACAACTTATATAATCAGTACTTATTTCACAAAACAATATCTAAGTATCCAACTTAGTTTAAATAGTCCATATTATTCCAAACCGGCCTATTGATTTCACATATCAAATCTATAAAGGATTATTGTAGATTACAAATCGAAGTGGTTTCGGGTATTTACTGATACCCGACCCCGGTCTCTTCGAATCAAATGTCATCATAACCCAAGTTATCCAAGTGAAATATAATTCAAACTTAAATACAGGATGTCACTGTTTTAACCCAAATGTATTTATATCACATAACACTTTATCAGAAATATCAATCAATTCAAGGTATTTAATCATTAATCAACCATTCATAAGCAAGATTAATCACTTCCAAAAATTAATTCAATTTATCTCTAATTAAATTAATTACTAATCTTTAATCACTTAGATTATCCTTACTTAACATTAATTAATCACAAACCAATTGATTTATTATCTTTAATTATTCATCTTAATTAATCATTTTTGATTAATTATCTCTTAATTACAATAAGTAATTAACTCTTAATTAATCACACAAATTAATTATACTTTAGTCAAAATTAGCCTTTAATTAATCACATTTATTAATTTACTAACCCTTAATAAATTTTCTTAATTATTTAATCAACCCTTTCATTAATTACACCAAGTAATTAAACCTTAATTTCCTCCCTTAAGTAATTTACCTTTAATTACTTAATTAATTAATCTCTAATTACAAATACTTTAATCACTAATCATTAATTAATCAATCTCTAATCACTTAATTAATAATACTTAATTACAATTAATTATCCTTAAATTAATTAATTTTAATCAAATTTATTTAATTAATTTAATTAATCTCACTTATTAAACCTTAATTATCTTAAGATAAAACCATTATCTTAAAAATACCTTAATTAATATTAACATTTAACCATTTTATCTTAATTGACTTTATTTAATTAAAACATTAATTTAGTTTTAAAATACTCATTTAACTTGATAAATTAAAATTACCAAATCATAACTTCTTTCAATCAATAACTTAAACATTTATCAAGTAATAAGTTTAAACTAATTTCAATTTAAATTTAAAAACTTACTTTTATAAAAAACTTTTAAAATAACTTTACTTTTACAGAATTTAAATTAGACAAAATTTAAAACTTCATAACCAATGTTTCAAAAAAACAATTATTAATTTATATATTAAAGTTTAAACTAATTTTATACTTAAATTTCAAAATCTTATTATTAAAACCCTTTTTAAAAACTAGTTTAAACCTGCTTCGGGTCAAACCCGAAGATCACTCGGGTCTAACCCGAGTTTTCCTTCTTTTTTCCCTTTTTACAAACAAACTTATATAAATTTTTAAGTTTTAAAAACTGTACGCAAATACACTCACAAACCCGAGTCCCTCCTCGAGTCCTTCTTCCAAAATCGCGAGAGCTTCTTCGAGCCAATCCTTCTTCTTCCCGAGCTCTACCGAGACAATCCTCTCCTTCCTCTCGAATACAACTGCTGACACACCCAAACACATGTGCACATGCACAGACCACCGGCGATGCTCCAACCATCTCCGACAACCCTCGCACCTCGACGATCGCCAACCTATCTGATTCCGACAACCCAACCACCCAAACAAATCCAATATCGAAATCGAGGTAACTCGATAAATTCCTGGAACCACTTGAACGACCAAATTTCTTTGCCGACAACTACCTCGTCCACCGGAGCTCTCGTGCCTCCAACCAAAACCACTCCGACCACTCACAAACCCATTCCCCCAGTCGCGATCGATTGAATCGTGGTGACAACGACGCAATGCCACGCGAATTGCCACTAGCCAAATGCAGGACTAAACCCTAGATCCACGTCGTTCATCCACCACGATGAACTATAAATGCTTCGAGCATTTTTCCTGAGTTCCCCCTGCCTCCAACTTCCTTCAGCCATGACCCTGACTTACCCAACCTCGCCGATCGTCAGAATTTGCCAAGAAACAATTTTTCGTTTAACCTTGAAATTCTCGTGATTTATTCAACTAAAAAATGTGATTTTTCTTTTAAAAATCATTATTTCCAAAAGTAAAACATTTTATATACGTAAATCAAGAATCTATGATACTCAAGTTTTGACATTTATTTAAGTTTCACTGTAAATTTCCTTCCCAGTAAAAACCATCTTCAAATTCATCTTAAAACTATTTTTAGAAGTTAGAATTTGATTTATGAATATAGTTGGTTTAGAACTTGAAGCCTAAAATGGATCAGAGAAAGAAGTATTGATTTTTGATTATATTTACACTTATGAAACTGGAATTAGAGCTCTGCATATATATATATACAGACATGCACACTAATATTAACATCTATAAATACAGGCAATCCTATCTAAACAAACATGCAATACATATATCACATCATAAATTCAAGGACTATTACATGCATCAGATCATCAGACAATTTTAGGCTTATTAAAGAAAAATTTACTCACAGATTTGAAAAACAGAGAACAGGGCTTTTGAAAAACTGGACTTGAGTTGATTTTAAATTGCAACTGTGTTGATCTATAACTTGATTGTTAAGTTTAATCTTTATATTTGCTTTGCTCTTGCTCAGGTTAAAAGCTTGAAAGAAGTTGTTGTTTCATTTCTGTCTTGCTTTGCTTTGAACTTGATTGTTATGAGCTGAAGCTTGTTTGATTACTAGGTTTTGGATTGTTGTTGAGTTCCTTTGATTTTGATTTGTTTACTGGATTCTTGTTACATATTTCTTCTTGTTTCTTAGTTTAGTTCTGGAAAAATATATCAGAGAATGAAATGAAGGAAAGAATTGAAAATGTTAATATAAGCTATTCTATTTTTTTAAATAAATAATTTTTTTCCAATAAAAAGAAAATGGGACACTTGTCATTATTCTTATCTAATTTGTTAACACTTGTTAATTAGATAATGTTATTAGCTAACATGTGTATTTATAGATTTTAAATTTAGTTATATATTTATAAATGTCTTTAATATGTATTATATTTTTGTTTTTAGGTTTTTATATTATACTTTGTATTTTTATTTATACATTTCTTCTTTCTTTTTTTACTTATATGAATATAACTCAAAGAAAACAATATAAAACTTATTTATTTATACTTATCTTAAGTCTAAGCTATTTATACTAGTGCTTTAAAAAAATGTAGAATTTGAATCTAACTTATTTTCAAGATATTCATATAGAATTTCAAATCATAGTTTTATTTACAATCTACATATATATATAAACAATGGAAACATATTTAATTGATTTGAAAATATAATTCTTGTAAATTTTAAATTATGTAAGAAGATTATTAGATTAATACATATATCCAAATATATGTATTCATCATAATTCTATTTGTTCAGCTTATAAAATAGTTAAAATCAGTTAATTACCAATTTAACAGATGTCCAAAAATCTGGGATATCACATTCCTTCCCCCTTTAAATCTTTTCGTCCTCGAAAAGGAACGAAGAAAAAAATTTATTACAGTTAAATTATTCCTTAGACATCTTAACTCTTAACTCTCTTTATTTAAATTTTCAAAACATTTTTTTTTAAATTTACATAATATTATCAAAATAGTTTTTATAAAAATACTTTTTATAACTCGATGTCTCAACCAGTCCATCCTTGTTCTCACAGAAATTCGGTCATACGTTGATCAGGGTAAGACTGAAAATCTATCAGTACTTGGTAAACCCGTTTTCGACACCCAGTGAAAATACTTGGAAAATAATTCTATTGAAAATACAGGAAAATATTTTTGAAATCGAGGAAATATCTTTGGTGAGAATTGTGACGCCCCACCTCTATGCTCATAATAACAAAGAGTATTAAAAGAAATACTGTCTATTATTACGAAGAATAAGGCTGGATAGGAGCGACCATCCGTAATTGGCCTTACACTAATATTGGTTATCTCGATAGGAGTGGTATATACTTTTTATTTTTCATCTATTATTTATTTACTCCCATCGACATATCCAATTATCAGTATAAAACAAACTACGATAGTTCATAATAGTTTAGGACATTAGATATAACAATAACACAGATAATATAAATGCGGAACACAGAATAACAATAATCTCATATATATATATAACCGATGTCAGTTACAATATAGTTGACACGATACACATGATACAACTACAATTGTCGACTCTAGAAGTTATATATACAAGTACATTATCGACTAATATACATGAATACATATCGTTCTATACAATGACGCGACTACTACAAAATGACACTGACAACTTCAGAAGATATGAAAAGTCTTCAAATCCTGAACAGCAACTCAAAGAAGAAAATCTACAACCTGAAATAACTCGGGTCTGACCCGAGTATTACATTCAAAAGAAAATAATACCCAGGTCAGTCTAATTCAAACCAGTTTATTAGTGCATATAGGCAGTAATAATTTAAATAGACGGCAGTCACAATAATTCCCGTCTATCCGATTCTTTAAACAAAGAAACCGGATAACGGTCAATATAACACTTAACAGTGTTTAGCAAAAATCAGCAGATTTAAATCATCTACAGAGATAAATAACAATTTATCAAATCGACTAATTCAATTTAAAGCAATTGAAATTGTCACTTTAAAACCATCAAAAATTTGATTGGCTGCCGTACACACACGCGTGTACGGCCTCGCCAATACGGCATAAAAGATCAATGCATCAGAAGCAAAAGAAAGATCAATTCAAAACTGTCGAATTTGGGTGGCTGCAGTGCACGCACGCGTGCACTGCCTCGCCACCACAGCATATACTGAAATATCAATAAGGCACAAAAGGCCAGTGCTCAAGAATTCATAGTGCCAACGAATGCAATAAGCAAGTGTATGATACAGTGAACTACAGTAAATACCACAAACTAATATCAAGGCAAAGACTCAACAATGTCAAAGCCCAGTGAAACCCATAAAATCAAAACCAGGCAGTAATATACCCAGTGAAAACATGCGCAAATGCTTAACAATGTAACAGTAATAATGTATAGTAGGATGAAGACTACACCAAACTTGAACATGTGACTGGCAACTATGAACAGGGAGAACAACCAGGTTAATGATGCAACAATTTATGTAGTGACAATGCACATGAACCCAAAACTGTCGACAATAAATGAGACCGAACTACATGTACAAGGCAACAACGTCAATTGTATCCAAGAACAGCAACAGTTTAAAAAGTGACACAGTGACACAGGCATTAGAAATTCGATACACTACAAGTACAACAGGCAAATGAAGTTGCAGTGAAGAATGTCCATGGGTAAAGCTACAAATATACCATGTCAATTGCACTGAAACCAGCCATAACCAGAGAACAATACTCATGAAGTAAACAGGGAGGTATGCACATGAATGCACAGTGCAAACAAATGTAACAATGCAGACAACATTCGAGTACATCGAACCAGCAAGCCTCAGCATCAACAGTGCAACTCAATATGGCAACAGATCAAACAATGGACTACAAGATAGTGAATCAAAGTGTGGTTTAAACCAGGGCAGATAGCATCAAAAGAATGGATGCAACAGAAAAAGCATCAACTGGTTCATGCAGCCCAGAGAACATCAAGGCCAAGACTAAAATGTCAAAACACAAAGCAATGCACTAACATACAGATATATACAAATGGTCAAGTAAACTGGTAGCAATGCAACATCATGAACACAGTGAACACAGTCAAGGCAGCAAGTAAAACAAGTGCATCACATGTGTACAGAGTAGCTGAAATGGATCAAGGAAGTGTCTGAATAAAATATAATGCCTTTCTAGTACATGACTACAGCTCGATATCAAGTCAATGATGATGAAGATAATACTAAGCAATGGAATACCATACACAAATGAAGTGGCCGAAGTCGAATGTAAATCAAGTCGATGTGGCCGTGAATTTCAACACTGACTTGATAACTAAGCTTGGCCGAAGCTAAATATTCAAGAAATCGAACCAAAACACAGTACAAAATCGTATGAAATAAAAATCAGGTAAGTTATCAACACCCACGAAATAGAATGGTCAACCCAATCAATTAACAACTGAAAGTCGATGGCTTCAAATCAATAACCAAGCTAAAGCTAAAAGCACGAAGCCCCAAATTTTCTTTTCAAAATCAAACCAGGTTGATAATCTAACGACTTCGATATCACAAAATCAGTGAAAGCCAAGGGTAACACAAACTCAAGTCGAAGACAACGAAATCAGTATCACCAAAAGGAAAATCAAAACCGAGACAATGATAACAGTGGAGAATAAGCAGTCCAAAATCGACAACAACCAAATCAACTGTCAAAGCATGAAGCTGAACTAGATGTGAGGGTTACTCACCTTAGCATCGACGAGCGGAAATTGAGCTTTCGATCAAGCTACTCAAATCGGCTGAAGCCCTCGTTCGAATCGGTGGCCACAATCCTTTGAGCGAGATCGAAGAAAGAACGAAGCTGCCCATTTTCCATCCTTTTGTATGCCTTAATTAGGCTTTCGCATGAACGAACGTGAGAATGAGGCCGCCATTAAATTTCGTACTTAAGTTATTAGGGTTAGAAGTGAACGAGAGAAAATGAAATCAAGGAGATCGGGTCGAATTGGGAATAAGAAGGGCACGACAAAAATGAAAGGAAAAAGTATTTGGGCCCTGATTTTTTTTTTCTCTTAAAGAATTTAAACTGGATTCAAACTCCACTGAAATTTGCAACTAATTTTAATCGTCTAAATGACGAAAATAAAATAATTGCATAACCCTGGGTCGTTACAGACTCCCCTCCTTATAAAAATTGCGTCCCCGCAATTTTCATAATTAAAGTTGTCAGTAACAATTAGTTTTCTAACATAAACCGGTTAAGCTAGAAAATACAGATCGGGAACACAAATACCAAAGAAATCTTTTAATCCCATATAAGAAATTCACAAATTCTCAACAAAGCCTACTTATCAATAGAGATAGAAATAGATAGAAAACAGCAAATTAGCAAAACGATAATTAAATTTCCAATTCAACAAATATTCGATTATCAAAACGATAATCAAATTTCAAATTCAACAATTTTTCGATTATCAAAAACGATAATCAAATTTCAAATTCAATAATTATTCGATTATCAAAAACGATAATCAAATTTCAAATTCAACAATTATTCGATTATCACAATTGATAATCAAATTTCGAAATTTAACAAATATTCGATTATCAAAACGAAAATCAAATTTTTGAAACAGCAAATATTTAATTATCCCAAGCGATAATTAAATCTAAAATCAACAAATATTTAATTATCTAAAGCGATAATTAAATTTCAATCAACAATTATTTAATTATCTCAAGCGATAATTAAATCTCAAATCAGCAAATATTTAATTATCTAAAGCGATAATTAAATCTAAAATCAACAAATATTTAATTATCTGAAGCGATAATTAAATTTCAATCAACAATTATTTTATTATCTCAAGCGATAATTAAATCTCAAATCAGCAAATATTTAATTATCTAAAGCGATAATTAAATCTAAAATCAACAAATATTTAATTATCTAAAGCGATAATTAAATTTCAATCAACAAATATTTAATTATCTCAAGCGATAATTAAATCTCAAATCAGCAAATATTTAATTATCTAAAGCGATAATTAAATTTCAATCAACAATTATTTAATTATCTCAAGCGATAATTAAATCTCAAATCAGCAAATATTTAATTATCTAACAGCGATAATTAAATCTAAAATCAACAAATATTTAATTATCTGAAGCGATAATTAAATTTCAATCAACAATTATTTAATTATCTCAAGCGATAATTAAATCTCAAATCAGCAAATATTTAATTATCTAAAGCGATAATTAAATCTAAAATCAACGAATATTTAATTATCTAACAGCGATAATTAAATCTAAAATCAACAAATATTTAATTATCTAACAGCGATAATTAAAAGCAACAAATATCCGATTATCAAAAACGATAATCAGAACTCATATCAACAAATATCTAATTATCACAAGCGATAATTAGAAACAACAAATATCTGATTATCAAAAACGATAATCATAACTCATATCAACAAATATCTAATTATCACAAGCGATAATTAGAAACAACAAATATCTGATTATCAAAAACGATAATCAGAACTCATATCAACAAATATCTAATTATCACAAGCGATAATTAGAAACAACAAATATCTGATTATCAAAAACGATAATCAGAACTCATATCAACAAATATTTAATTATCTAACAGCGATAATTAAAAGCAACAAATATCCGATTATCAAAAACGATAATCAGAACTCATATCAACAAATATCTAATTATCACAAGCGATAATTAGAAACAACAAATATCTGATTATCAAAAACGATAATCAGAACTCATATCAACAAATATCTAATTATCACAAGCGATAATTAGAAACAACAAATATCTGATTATCAAAAACGATAATCAGAACTCATATCAACAAATATCCAATTACCTGCAGATAATTGGAAGCAACAAATATCTAGAAATCAATTAAGAAGACTAGAAAATCAACATAAAAGCTTGGATCGATCCCATCAGATGGCGAGTTTTTAATTCGCCGCACGTGCAACAACATATGGCCGAAGCCTACCAAGTACTCAACATAATTTTGGCGCCCAACAAATGACCCGAAGGTCCAACATATGACCCGAAGGTCTAGTACTGGTATTTGACCCGAAGGTCCATCATATGACCCGAAGGTCCATCATAGTGGCTCGAAAGCACATGAAAGCATCAAATATTTCAATTAACGAGTCCGGAATTAACCAAAATAGTAAACGCACATGTCCCATAACCACGAGTTTTACTAAATTGTTTAATTCTCTTCATCGTTTCCTTGAAAGTGTAGAATCATCAAAACAACAGATATTCAATTAACGATTCCGGAATTAACCGAAATAGTAAAAGTGTGGTTCCATACTCCGCACTTTTGCTAAATCGTTTAAATCTCTTCATCGTTTCCTTGAAAGTGCAAAATTGTGTATTTTTGTAAAAATACACTTTACATTCTCAAACGGACAAGTCCGGAATTAAGCGAATCAGTAAAAGAAAGGGGTCATAGTCCTCGATTTTGCTGAAACGTTTAAATCGCTTCCTCATTCTTTTGAAAGCGCAAACTGTTAAAATTTCTGAAAACAATTTTATTTATTTTGTAAAATAACAATTCACATTCTCAACTGGACAAGTCCGGAGTTAAGCGAAACAGTAAAAGAAAGGGGTCATAATCCTCGATTTTGCTGAATCGTTTAAGTCGCTTTCTCATTCTTTTGAAAACGTAAACTGTTAAAAATTTATAAAACAATTTTCATTTTAAAACGATTTTCCAATCACGTGATTAAAACAGCAAATCAGTAACAATTCCGATAAGGAAATTGTACTTCTCAAAATACCGTAAAAACGGTTACACATCAGTATTGCGGAATAACCGCTTGAAAATCCACTTTTAAAAATTTGGCTGTTACTGAAGTCAAAGCGACAGTAATTTTAAAACATCAAATATCTCATCAAAAGAATTCACATCAAAATGTGACATCAGTGAATTTTCATTCATTAAAATTGTCAACAAAACACCGTGCCTCAAAAATTCAGCATTGGTGTAAAAATCCCGTTATAAAAATAACGGCAACAAAATACGTATCATAACCAAGCATCGGTTCAACGTAAAATAAATGCAATGACGTGCAACTCAAATTTTGCACGTTCATTTCAATATAAATAAAGAAATCATTCAAATATCTCTTCAACGAGAATAATTCAAAACAGCCAAAAATCTAATCAATATATGATTAGCTCAAAAGAAACTAGCCAAAAATCTCAACAAAAATCACATATCTGCAATTTCTTCGAATCCTCAATTTGGATTCGAAATTCTCAAAGAAACAAAATAATTACAGCTATGTAAACAACAATTGAAATTCATATCGATTTCGTATTTTGATTTTTAAATCAAAAAGATTATCAGTTGTACTCAGCGAAGACGGTTTCACTGTTTCCGCTGCGCACTTTGATAAATAGAACACAAATCAATCGAATCATCAGAACACAAATTCACTTTTATTTTTTAAATAAAGATATTTAAAAATTTCATCAAAATTTCAAAACTTTAGTTTTGACTCAAATCACAGATAAAACATCGACTAATAGTTGTAACATATGTTCCATCCAAGTTATGTTTTATATTATGTCCATAAACCCCAAGCTCTGATACCAACTGTGACGCCCCACCTCTATGCTCATAATAACAAAGAGTATTAAAAGAAATACTGTCTATTATTACGAAGAATAAGGCTGGATAGGAGCGACCATCCGTAATTGGCCTTACACTAATATTGGTTATCTCGATAGGAGTGGTATATACTTTTTATTTTTCATCTATTATTTATTTACTCCCATCGACATATCCAATTATCAGTATAAAACAAACTACGATAGTTCATAATAGTTTAGGACATTAGATATAACAATAACACAGATAATATAAATGCGGAACACAGAATAACAATAATCTCATATATATATATATAACCGATGTCAGTTACAATATAGTTGACACGATACACATGATACAACTACAATTGTCGACTCTAGAAGTTATATATACAAGTACATTATCGACTAATATACATGAATACATATCGTTCTATACAATGACGCGACTACTACAAAATGACACTGACAACTTCAGAAGATATGAAAAGTCTTCAAATCCTGAACAGCAACTCAAAGAAGAAAATCTACAACCTGAAATAACTCGGGTCTGACCCGAGTATTACATTCAAAAGAAAATAATACCCAGGTCAGTCTAATTCAAACCAGTTTATTAGTGCATATAGGCAGTAATAATTTAAATAGACGGCAGTCACAATAATTCCCGTCTATCCGATTCTTTAAACAAAGAAACCGGATAACGGTCAATATAACACTTAACAGTGTTTAGCAAAAATCAGCAGATTTAAATCATCTACAGAGATAAATAACAATTTATCAAATCGACTAATTCAATTTAAAGCAATTGAAATTGTCACTTTAAAACCATCAAAAATTCGATTGGCTGCCGTACACACACGCGTGTACGGCCTCGCCAATACGGCATAAAAGATCAATGCATCAGAAGCAAAAGAAAGATCAATTCAAAACTGTCGAATTTGGGTGGCTGCAGTGCACGCACGCGTGCACTGCCTCGCCACCACAGCATATACTGAAATATCAATAAGGCACAAAAGGCCAGTGCTCAAGAATTCATAGTGCCAACGAATGCAATAAGCAAGTGTATGATACAGTGAACTACAGTAAATACCACAAACTAATATCAAGGCAAAGACTCAACAATGTCAAAGCCCAGTGAAACCCATAAAATCAAAACCAGGCAGTAATATACCCAGTGAAAACATGCGCAAATGCTTAACAATGTAACAGTAATAATGTATAGTAGGATGAAGACTACACCAAACTTGAACATGTGACTGGCAACTATGAACAGGGAGAACAACCAGGTTAATGATGCAACAATTTATGTAGTGACAATGCACATGAACCCAAAACTGTCGACAATAAATGAGACCGAACTACATGTACAAGGCAACAACGTCAATTGTATCCAAGAACAGCAACAGTTTAAAAAGTGACACAGTGACACAGGCATTAGAAATTCGATACACTACAAGTACAACAGGCAAATGAAGTTGCAGTGAAGAATGTCCATGGGTAAAGCTACAAATATACCATGTCAATTGCACTGAAACCAGCCATAACCAGAGAACAATACTCATGAAGTAAACAGGGAGGTATGCACATGAATGCACAGTGCAAACAAATGTAACAATGCAGACAACATTCGAGTACATCGAACCAGCAAGCCTCAGCATCAACAGTGCAACTCAATATGGCAACAGATCAAACAATGGACTACAAGATAGTGAATCAAAGTGTGGTTTAAACCAGGGCAGATAGCATCAAAAGAATGGATGCAACAGAAAAAGCATCAACTGGTTCATGCAGCCCAGAGAACATCAAGGCCAAGACTAAAATGTCAAAACACAAAGCAATGCACTAACATACAGATATATACAAATGGTCAAGTAAACTGGTAGCAATGCAACATCATGAACACAGTGAACACAGTCAAGGCAGCAAGTAAAACAAGTGCATCACATGTGTACAGAGTAGCTGAAATGGATCAAGGAAGTGTCTGAATAAAATATAATGCCTTTCTAGTACATGACTACAGCTCGATATCAAGTCAATGATGATGAAGATAATACTAAGCAATGGAATACCATACACAAATGAAGTGGCCGAAGTCGAATGTAAATCAAGTCGATGTGGCCGTGAATTTCAACACTGACTTGATAACTAAGCTTGGCCGAAGCTAAATATTCAAGAAATCGAACCAAAACACAGTACAAAATCGTATGAAATAAAAATCAGGTAAGTTATCAACACCCACGAAATAGAATGGTCAACCCAATCAATTAACAACTGAAAGTCGATGGCTTCAAATCAATAACCAAGCTAAAGCTAAAAGCACGAAGCCCCAAATTTTCTTTTCAAAATCAAACCAGGTTGATAATCGAACGACTTCGATATCACAAAATCAGTGAAAGCCAAGGGTAACACAAACTCAAGTCGAAGACAACGAAATCAGTATCACCAAAAGGAAAATCAAAACCGAGACAATGATAACAGTGGAGAATAAGCAGTTCAAAATCGACAACAACCAAATCAACTGTCAAAGCATGAAGCTGAACTAGATGTGAGGGTTACTCACCTTAGCATCGACGAGCGGAAATTGAGCTTTCGATCAAGCTACTCAAATCGGCTGAAGCCCTCGTTCGAATCGGTGGCCACAATCCTTTGAGCGAGATCGAAGAAAGAACGAAGCTGCCCATTTTCCATCCTTTTGTATGCCTTAATTAGGCTTTCGCATGAACGAACGTGAGAATGAGGCCGCCATTAAATTTCGTACTTAAGTTATTAGGGTTAGAAGTGAACGAGAGAAAATGAAATCAAGGAGATCGGGTCGAATTGGGAATAAGAAGGGCACGACAAAAATGAAAGGAAAAAGTATTTGGGCCCTGATTTTTTTTTCTCTTAAAGAATTTAAACTGGATTCAAACTCCACTGAAATTTGCAACTAATTTTAATCGTCTAAATGACAAAAATAAAATAATTGCATAACCCTGGGTCGTTACAAGAATGCTCTGGAAATCATCACCCCCATCCATGGTCACACTTACATCACGGGTTACGTTGCCATCGCAGCAAAAGTCCATGTAACTGATGACAGCATGGAACCCACAACAGATCGCAGTTACATTCCAGGGTTACGTTGCCGTCGCAGCAAAAGTCCATGTAACTGTTGGCTCTCAGCGGCACACACGATTTCGCTGTCAAAATGAAACTTCTCCACATAGGTCGCACTCTACCGATATAAAATCAAACGCAGACTGTTGGCTCTCAGCGGCACAAACGACTTTCGCTATGTTACCATAGTGTCACAGTCTACCGATATAAAATCAAACGTAGACAGTTGGCTCTCAGCGGCACACATGACTTTCGCTATGGTCTGCAGTAGATCGCAGTGACATCGAGTTACACTGTCGTCACAGAATAACCCAAATGCCTCTGTGGGCACCAGCCCCTCGACTTTCGCTACACAAATAATCCTCAGGAACTAGTTTATTCCGGACTCCTCACAGGATTAACTTTAGAAACCCCCCTTGGGGCTCAAGGCAGTACCACCCAGTGGTACTCCTGAGAAGTTCATTTCAAGGAAGCGCCTTTTTCCCCAGAGCTATTCTCAAAACAATTTATACTATATACTTATAGTATCTTCAAATCATACCCTTTATGATTTATCAAAATCTCCTTTACACAAAATCGATTACCAAAATCGATAATTCTCAAACTAGGCTTTCCAAAATCCAAAATTGATTTTCCCAAAAATCAAAAGCCTTTTCCAAATTCATAGGTTCCCAAAACCTTTTCCAAAATCATTCTCATAAGATCCTTTATATATATATATATATAACTTTAAAAAAAATCTTTGGATCACTTCAAACTTGTATAAAACCTCTTTTTATACTTCAAATACTTCCAAAAACCCTTTTTATTCTGGCTAGATTCAATAAGGGGAGCTTATCATATTACAAAATATAACTTTATTTATTTCCAAATCAAATATTCAAGTTTGATTTCTTTATAAAGTTATTTACCATTTACTTACCTCCAAAAAGTAAATTTCAACCAAAGAAATATCCAATTCCATTATATTTCACAATTATACTTTTCATTTCAAAGACCATTTTACAGTTCTTATCCATAAAATTTTCAATATCAATTTCATTCAAATCGGTACGATGTACTCATATCATTCGTACGCTATATAAATCTGATCGCTCTTCGATCACACAATTTCACTTCCGAACTAGTATCGTCCACCCGACTTCCTAGTGCGGACTCAGACCTGGTTTCTTGATCAGAAACCGTCATTCTCCTTGCATAGTCGTAGCTATGATAGAGAATATACAGAACCAATCAACAATCCATATCCAGGTTCGCCGTCGAAAATCGAGCGAAAAATCCCAACTCAGATCGATAATACTATCTCAAAATTCTGTGTTCGAATCTGGATCAAATCACTATGCGAACAGAATAATATACGTACATCCTACGTATTTATCTTTATTGATTATTAGCCAAATCAATTCTCTTTTCTATTCACATTTCCTTTAATTCCATTTACTTATTCTCAATTGCTTTCATTTCCAATTGAGTCATTACTTCAATTACCAACAGTTTGAATTCTGACCCATTTAAGTTTAAAAATAGCTTGAAAAAGTTTTAAAATAGAAAGTAGTTGAGAAATAGTTATTAGTTTATAAAATAGCTGTAAAATAGTTAAGTAGGTATAAAATAGTCAAATAATTGCAAAATGGTGATTAGATATAAGTAACTGAAAAATAGTAATTAGTTTATAAGATAGTTTCAAAATAGTTAAATAGTTCCAAAATAATTGTAAAATAAGTATAAAATAGTTTGGGGTTTAAGAAGAAAGATTGTATAGTAAATAGTTTGAAAAATAGATTTGTATTAAAACAATTTATTTTGAAAATAATCCAGAGCCAAACTGTTTAATTTCCCAATCTCCATTTCCAATTAATTTCCCATCAATTCAATTTAAATTTCCTCTTCCATTTAAATTGACTCAATACTTCAATATCCATTGAAATTTATTTAATCCCCAATTCAAGTTGAATTATCCTTAATTCCTTTCCAAATTCAAATCAAATTCCATTTGAATTTTAAACCTATTCAACTTTAATCACAATTTCAATTAATTCACATAAATTCTGAATTGAACCAATTTTAATTCATTTCAATTCCAGTTTGAATTAATCCCAATTCCCATTTGAATTTGAACTCATTCAATCTTCAATTTTATTTCAAATTATTCCAAATCAAATTCAATTTGAACAGATTTTATTCAAATCTCAACTTAAAACCATCTCGAATTTCATAAATTCGAGTTAAAATTTTAAATGTTGATTTAATCCTTTAAATCAAATCAACCTTTATATTTTTTTATTTAACAACTTAAATCTTTAAACCATTTAATTCTGAATCCAAATTCCAAAATTCCATTTTAAATTATCATTACTTAACTTATTTTAAAGTTCAAATTAAAAGTTCAAGGAAATTTTATTTTCAAACTCAATTTATTGCCCAATTTTATCTTCCAACTTTGAAATTGATTCTTAAACAATTTTAAGTTACAAATTCAATTCTTAACATTTAAATCTTAAGTTAAAAGGAATTCCATATCCTTAATTTCAAATTAAGGTTTAATTTTCATTATATAATGGGTATATTATCACCATCCATTTCTTCATTCATTCAAACTAATCAAATTCACCATTTTAACTTTCCAAGTTAAATTTCAATTTCATCTTGAAATTTCCAATTCAAGTTGTTCATTCTAAGCTTATTTAACTTTCCTTAAGTTAAATTCAATTTGATCCAGTCAACTTTATTCAATTTGAATTCCCATTTCAAATTTTAAACTTTATATTAATAAACTTTCCCACTTAAGTTTTAAAAACTTATCATATTTCCGGAAAATTCAAAACTCAACACTTAGTGTTTACTTCCAATCAACTTTGACCTTATGTATATCCAACATATTTACATATTTATTTCATTTGCACTTCAAGTCATACTTTAAATTTTAAACCATTCTTGGTTTTTAATTTCAAAACAAATTTCTTTAAAACAATCTCAAGTTTTCTGGACTTAGATTTAAAACTTCACAATTTTAAATTATCTTCAATTCCAATTGGATTTTTAATTTCAGTTTGGATCCATTTCAAACTTATCTTCATTTAATTTTAATTTGGTTGTATTACTATTACCCCTTAATTCTAATTATTATATTTAATTCAAATTAATTTAACAACCAATTTCTTTAATATATTTAATAATTAGAAAAATTATTTCTATATATATCAAAAGATAACTTATATAAATATCATTTAATTTAAAATCCATTTTAAAATCTTTATATAAGAAAATAACAAGTACGCTCTCATATATAATACACTCAACTCATTTTAGGGTACTATTGACCCTATCCTTAATGAGTAATCCCACCAGAGCCAAGGTTCTCGCTTAACCTTCGCTCTGATACCAAATGTAACGACCCGGAAATTTCGAACCCGAAATTTCCAGATAGTTAGAAGAAAAAGAAAAGAGATAGAAGAAAGAACAGAACAAGACACAGATTCTCACATTCGCAGCAGATCAAAATACAATATCAAATAATAATATCAGTTATACAAAGAAAACTGTATCAGTCAATTACATTTTAATACATCAGAGTTACAACATTTCACAATCACTGGACCATTAAAATAACTCGTCCCAATAATTTACAATATATCACACTCCATACGTTCCTGCCATCCAGCTCGCCTCCTGAGCTCCAGAACGTCCTTACCTGAAATTTGTAATACTCGGTCTGGCCCGAGCATTACAACAAAGTAACACCCGGGTCAGGCTGGAAACCAGCGTGAGTAAACTCATCTAACATGAAATTTCAATCCATAGAACTTATTTAAACCCGGGGTAACTCGTACTTTACCACAAGTAAACAACTTATATAATCAGTACTTATTTCACAAAACAATATCTAAGTATCCAACTTAGTTTAAATAGTCCATATTATTCCAAACCGGCCTATTGATTTCACATATCAAATCTATAAAGGATTATTGTAGATTACAAATCGAAGTGGTTTCGGGTATTTACTGATACCCGACCCCGGTCTCTTCGAATCAAATGTCATCATAACCCAAGTTATCCAAGTGAAATATAATTCAAACTTAAATACAGGATGTCACTGTTTTAACCCAAATGTATTTATATCACATAACACTTTATCAGAAATATCAATCAATTCAAGGTATTTAATCATTAATCAACCATTCATAAGCAAGATTAATCACTTCCAAAAATTAATTCAATTTATCTCTAATTAAATTAATTACTAATCTTTAATCACTTAGATTATCCTTACTTAACATTAATTAATCACAAACCAATTGATTTATTATCTTTAATTATTCATCTTAATTAATCATTTTTGATTAATTATCTCTTAATTACAATAAGTAATTAACTCTTAATTAATCACACAAATTAATTATACTTTAGTCAAAATTAGCCTTTAATTAATCACATTTATTAATTTACTAACCCTTAATAAATTTTCTTAATTATTTAATCAACCCTTTCATTAATTACACCAAGTAATTAAACCTTAATTTCCTCCCTTAAGTAATTTACCTTTAATTACTTAATTAATTAATCTCTAATTACAAATACTTTAATCACTAATCATTAATTAATCAATCTCTAATCACTTAATTAATAATACTTAATTACAATTAATTATCCTTAAATTAATTAATTTTAATCAAATTTATTTAATTAATTTAATTAATCTCACTTATTAAACCTTAATTATCTTAAGATAAAACCATTATCTTAAAAATACCTTAATTAATATTAACATTTAACCATTTTATCTTAATTGACTTTATTTAATTAAAACATTAATTTAGTTTTAAAATAATCATTTAACTTGATAAATTAAAATTACCAAATCATAACTTCTTTCAATCAATAACTTAAACATTTATCAAGTAATAAGTTTAAACTAATTTCAATTTAAATTTAAAAACTTACTTTTATAAAAAACTTTTAAAATAACTTTACTTTTACAGAATTTAAATTAGACAAAATTTAAAACTTCATAACCAATGTTTCAAAAAAACAATTATTAATTTATATATTAAAGTTTAAACTAATTTTATACTTAAATTTCAAAATCTTATTATTAAAACCCTTTTTAAAAACTAGTTTAAACCTGCTTCGGGTCAAACCCGAAGATCACTCGGGTCTAACCCGAGTTTTCCTTCTTTTTTCCCTTTTTACAAACAAACTTATATAAATTTTTAAGTTTTAAAAACTGTACGCAAATACACTCACAAACCCGAGTCCCTCCTCGAGTCCTTCTTCCAAAATCGCGAGAGCTTCTTCGAGCCAATCCTTCTTCTTCCCGAGCTCTACCGAGACAATCCTCTCCTTCCTCTCGAATACAACTGCTGACACACCCAAACACATGTGCAAATGCACAGACCACCGGCGATGCTCCAACCATCTCCGACAACCCTCGCACCTCGACGATCGCCAACCTATCTGATTCCGACAACCCAACCACCCAAACAAATCCAATATCGAAATCGAGGTAACTCGATAAATTCCTGGAACCACTTGAACGACCAAATTTCTTCGCCGACAACTACCTCGTCCACCGGAGCTCTCGTGCCTCCAACCAAAACCACTCCGACCACTCACAAACCCATTCCCCCAGTCGCGATCGATTGAATCGTGGTGACAACGACGCAATGCCACGCGAATTTCCACTAGCCAAATGCAGGACTAAACCCTAGATCCACGTCGTTCATCCACCACGATGAACTATAAATGCTTCGAGCATTTTTCCTGAGTTCCCCCTGCCTCCAACTTCCTTCAGCTATGACCCTGACTTACCCAACCTCACCGATCGTCAGAATTTGCCAAGAAACAATTTTTCGTTTAACCTTGAAATTCTCGTGATTTATTCAACTAAAAAATGTGATTTTTCTTTTAAAAATCATTATTTCCAAAAGTAAAACATTTTATATACGTAAATCAAGAATCTATGATACTCAAGTTTTGACATTTATTTAAGTTTCACTGTAAATTTCCTTCCCAGTAAAAACCATCTTCAAATTCATCTTAAAACTATTTTTAGAAGTTAGAATTTGATTTATGAATATAGTTGGTTTAGAACTTGAAGCCTAAAATGGATCAGAGAAAGAAGTATTGATTTTTGATTATATTTACACTTATGAAACTGGAATTAGAGCTCTGCATATATATATACAGACATGCACGCTAATATTAACATCTATATATACAGGCAATCCTATCTAAACAAACATGCAATACATATATCACATCATAAATTCAAGGACTATTACATGCATCAGATCATCAGACAATTTTAGGCTTATTAAAGAAAAATTTACTCACAGATTTGAAAAACAGAGAACAGGGCTTTTGAAAAACTGGACTTGAGTTGATTTTAAATTGCAACTGTGTTGATCTGTAACTTGATTGTTAAGTTGAATCTTTATATTTGCTTTGCTCTTGCTCAGGTTAAAAGCTTGAAAGAAGTTGTTGTTTGATTTCAGTCTTGCTTTGCTTTGAACTTGATTGTTATGAGATGAAGCTTGTTTGATTACTAGGTTTTGGATTGTTGTTGAGTTCCTTTGATTTTGATTTGTTTACTGGATTCTTGTTACAGATTTCTTCTTGTTTCTTAGTTTAGTTCTGGAAAAATATATCAGAGAATGAAATGAAGGAAAGAATTGAAAATGTTAATATAAGCTATTCTATTTTTTTAAATAAATAAATTTTTTTCCAATAAAAAGAAAATGGGACACTTGTCATTATTCTTATCTAATTTGTTAACACTTGTTAATTAGATAATGTTATTAGCTAACATGTGTATTAATATATTTTAAATTTAGTTATATATTTATAAATGTCTTTAATATGTATTATATTTTTGTTTTTAGGTTTTTATATTATACTTTGTATTTTTATTTATACATTTCTTCTTTCTTTTTTTACTTATATGAATATAACTCAAAGAAAACAATATAAAACTTATTTATTTATACTTATCTTAAGTCTAAGCTATTTATACTAGTGCTTTAAAAAAATGTAGAATTTGAATCTAACTTATTTTCAAGATATTCATATAGAATTTCAAATCATAGTTTTATTTACAATCTACATATATATATATATATATATAAACAATAGGAAACATATTTAATTGATTTGAAAATATAATTCTTGTAAATTTTAAATTATGTAAGAAGATTATTAGATTAATACATATATCCAAATATATGTATTCATCATAATTCTATTTGTTCAACTTATAAAATAGTTAAAATCAGTTAATTATCAATTTAACAGATGTCCAAAAATATGGGATATCACAAATTAAAATAACCGCAAGCGCACGACATACAATTTTAGTACATGGCGAGTACGAGTCAATCCACAGGGAATTTTTAAGGTTTTAAAATTTTCTAATCAATCAAATTAGACCAAAGTGGAGAGAAGATTGTAAACTACAAATTGTAAACAAAATGAAGCTAAAATTAGAATAAAAGTGTGATTAAAAACTATGAGATTAGAGAACAATTTAGAGGCAAATCCACTCTCATATTTTTGTAAATCAACAAACAAACAATCTATGTGTTGATTCATGAGTTTTGATTCATGACACAAGCTTCAGAGATCATACGACGAGAATACTATACGAAAGCGACAAAAAGGAGAATAACCATATATTGCACACTACAAAGGAGACAAGACTACAATCTAGATATTAGTATGAATATTTTATTTCATTGAGTCTTAGAATATTGTTAAAATCATTCCTCAAGTAGTCACACATACACACAAATTGATTTATACAAAAATAAGTGTGCATTAACACTAGGTCGGCCGACCGACCAGAATCTTCGGCCGACCGACTCTATGTCCAGTGCACAGATATGCACCGTTTTATTTAAATTTGTAAACTCAACTGACCAGCCCAGGTTTCTCGGTCAACCGACCAGAACATAACGGCTAGTTTTTTGAAGAGGTGCAATTGTTCATGAAGAGGAATGCTCATTAATCCAACAGATATGGACACAACTCTTGATTAAAACTCTTCATGAAAGATTGTAACTATTCTACAACTATATAAACATATTCAATTCACTTCTACAATCACTGATTCTTGTTTATAATTCTTAAATCTATTCTCTATTATTCTCTGCAAATACGAGCAATCATTCTTATTTAATATCACTAGAATCCTTGATTTATTTCATATACTTCGATTCTACGTGATCATCTTCCTTCTAAATCTTCACACACATATATACTCTTGAGGATTTGATTACAGGAAAGTTGTACTATCAAAAGACAATCAGTGTTATTCAGAACACATTCGTCAATAAGCTATTTTTATTAAGTTGAAGTCCTCTTCGGCTGTTGAGGTGGAAAAATTCCTGTTCGGCTGCTCAAGTGTCGTATACCTATTCCTCCGGGTTAAGTGAGGGGTTTAGTTTAAATCCAGAGGGTATTCTGGGACTGGACGTAGAACGGGAAGTTCGAACCAGTAAAAAAATTCCTGGTGTGCTTACTTTAATTTTTATTTTTACTGCTATTATCAATTTCCGCATTTATATACCATATTACACGATCCTTAGTACTGCACGTACACTTTCATTTAGTATCAGAGCATGGAAATCCTATAACCGTCACAGAGTTATTTGATATCTATTTCAAGTAATATGGCAACTACACAAACTAACGATGTTAACACTAACACTAATTCTAGTTTCACAGAAGGTCAATCGACTTCACGACCTCCACTTTTTAATGGTATAAATTATAATTATTGGTCAACTAGAATGAGAATCTATATGCAATCTAGTGGATTCGATATCTGGAATATTATACAAAGAGAGTACACGACTCCTATTGAAGAATACTCAACTTGGAATAACACACAAAAACTAGATGCTACTTCAAATGCAAAGGCTATGAATATTTTATTTTGTGCATTAGATAGAAATGAATTCAATAGAGTTAGCATGTGCACTTCCGGTTATGAAATTTGGAGAACTCTTAAAGTGTCGCATGAAGGAACGAACAAAGTTAAATTAAGAAAAATCTCTATGTTGAAAAATCAATTTGAAAATTTCAAAATGAGGCCAAATGAATCTATAAATGACATGTACTCTAGATTTCAGGATATTTATCATGCTTTATTATCATTAGAACAAAAGTTTATTGATGTTGATGTTGTTACAAAAATCTTAAATTTTTTAACGGACGAATGGGAATGAAAAGTCCTAGCTATTGAAGAAGCAACTGATTTGTCAACATTAAAACCAGAAGAATTGATAGGTAATTTAATGTCCTACGAAGTAAATTTGCAGGCAAAAAGAAATGCAGCACAAGAAAAGAAAAATGTGGGCATTCTAAGCAGAAAAAGATGATTCTGACTCAGATAATGAAGATATGGCAATGATCGCTAAAAATTTCAAAAAGTTTTTGAAATTCAACAGAAACAAATTCAAGGGAAACAAAAATTTCAACAACAATTCCAATAACAGCAAACCATCATCTTCAGCAATGGAATGTTATGAATGTCATAAGAAAGGACACATGAAGAAGGATTGTCCATAGCGTAAAATGAATAATTTCAATAATGACAAAACCAAACGAAAAGCTTTTTCAGTCACTTGGGACGACACTGACTCATCATCCTCATCAGAGAGTGAAAGTGATAATGAACAAGCAAATGTATGCTTCATGGCTTCGTCAGACGATGTAAGTGATCTTACTTTTGAAGATTTAATTGAAATTAATTCTGAATTAGTAAATTTAGCAAAGCAACTTAAAAAGAAAAATAAGGAGGTACAAAGAAAGTTAGATAGGACAGTTTTAGAAGTAGATATGTTGAAAGATGAGAAGAAAATAAAGGAAGAAGAACTTGAAATTTCTCAACAATCGAATTCTAACTTACTTCTCAAATTTCGTCAATATCTGAAGAACTAGAAATTCAAAAAAATAAAAATGATGTTTTACTTTTTGAAAATAATAGTTTAAGCTCTAAAATTAAGGATTTAGAGTTAGAAAAATCTAGTCTTAAAATAAAATTTGATGATATTTCTAAAAATGTATCTAATTTCAATATAGGAAGAGAGAATCTTTCTAGAATACTTGAAAATTCTCAATCCTCTAACAATAAATCTGGACTAGGATTTAAGAAACAAAATAATTTTGCTAAAAGTAGGATTAATAATAATATTAAAAAGGATATTAAGAAAACAGTTTACCCAAACACTAAAACCATCAAGATATGGATTCCAAAAACAAATAATATTTTGATAAGGAATAAACATGTCAAAATATTTATGGAAACTGTTCATAATAACAAGAATTATGTTTATAAAGGGAATTCTGAACCCGTATGGGTTTGTCTTCCTAAGATCTAACTCTTAGGACCCTAAAAAGATTGGGTACCAACTTTTTATAAACTTTTTGTAGGTACCACATAAGAAGAGAGGAAAATGGATTTTAGATAGCGGTTGCTCAAAGCACATGACTGGAAACAAAGAAATGTTGTCAAACATTATATACTCAAATGGAGGAGCAGTCACCTTTGGAGATAACTCAAAAGGATATATCATTGGCAAAGGCGATGTCAGCAGCAACGGTACCTCTAATTTACCTCTTATTACTGATGTTTTATTAGTTAAAAATTTAAAACACAATTTATTAAGTATTAGTCAGCTATGCGATAAAGGTTTTAATATAACTTTTTCAGAAAATAAATGTAATATTTTTTTATAAAATCATAACACTATTTTCGAAGGAAAACGAGATAAAAACATTTATATCTTAAATATGAATGTTAATAATGATTCAAATTTGTGTCTAGTAGCTAAAGAAAACGATTCTTGTCTTTGGCACAAAAGATTTTGTCACATCAATTTTAATACTATCAACAAACTAGCTAAAAACAAATTAGTTAAAGGATTACCTAACATAAAATTCAAAACTAATATATTTTGTGATGCTTGTAAATTAGGAAAACTAACAAAATCCTCTTTTAAATCAAAGAAAGTAATATCTACAGAAAAACCACTTGAACTGTTACACATGGATCTCTTTGGTCCAACTCAAGTGCAGTCTATTAATCATAATAGATATGTATTTGTTATTGTAGATGATTTTTCTAGATATACTTGGATTTTCTTTTTGAAAAATAAAAGTGATACTTTTGATAATTTTAAAGTTTTTGTTAAAAGAATCCAAAATATTAAAATTTTGAAAATTAAAAATATAAGAAGTGATCATGGAGGAGAATTTGAAAATGAAGCTTTTGAACAATTTTGTAACAAGAAAGGTATTAACCATAATTTTTAGTTTCCTAGAACACCACAACAAAATGGAGTTGTAGAAAGGAAAAATAGAACGTTACAAGAATGTGCAAGAACTTTATTAAATGGAACCACTTTATCGAAACACTTTTGGGCAGAAGCTATAGCTACTGCTTGTTATGTATTGAATCTTGTTTCTATTCGACCATTAACTAAGAATACTCCATATGAACTTCTAAATGGAAGAAAACCAAATATTTCATATCTTAAAGTTTTTGGTTCTAAATGTTTTATTTTGAATACTAAAGATCAGCTAGGCAAATTTGATCCAAAATCCGATGAAGGAATATTCGTTGGATATTCGGAACGAAGCAAGGCTTATCGAATTTATAATAAACGAACTCAAATTATTGAAGAAAGCTTACATGTTTCATTTGACGAAAATTTTAAAAATATAAATCCAATTGTTACTATTAATTCTAATGATGAAACTACTCAGAATGAAAATAGTAATACAAATGAAAATTTTGATATTCATGAAACCAATACAAACATTACTCCTAATATAATAAAATCTCCACCTAGAATTTTACGAGATCATCCTGTGCAAAATATAATTGGAGAAGTTAATACGAATGTTAAAACTAGACATCAATTAAATCAAGTTGGTCATGTAGCTTTTCTCTCTAACATAAAACCTAAGAATATAAAAGAAGCATCAACTGATGACTACTGGATTCTTGCCATGCAAGAAGAACTAAATCAATTCGAACGAAACGAAGTTTGGGAACTCGTTCCTAGACCTAGTGATCAATCAGTCATCGGTACTAAATGGGTTTTCAAAAATAAAGCAGATGAACTAGAAAATATAACCAGGAATAAAGCTAGATTAGTTGCATAAGGATATAATCAAGAAGAAGGAATTGATTACGAAGAAACGTTTGCTCCAGTCGCCCGACTTAAAGCAATACGAATCTTATTAGCTTTCGCGTGCTTTCATAATTTTAACTGTATCAAATGGATGTTAAAAGTGCATTTTTAAATGGATACATAAAAGAAAATGTTTTTGTTGAACAACCACCTCTTTTTAATCATGAAAAATTTCCGAATCATGTTTATAAACTCAAAAGGGCGTTATACGGTTTAAAACAAGCACCACGTGCTTGGTATGATCGTCTTAAAAGCTATTTATTAGAATCTGGTTTTGAAATTGGTAAAGTAGAACAAACGCTTTTTTATTAAGAAAACTAATAAAGATATTTTAATAATTCAAATATATGTTGATGATATCATTTTTGGCTCGACAAATGAGAAACTATGTCAGGAATTTTCAACTATAATGACAAATGAATTTGAAATGTCTCATATGGGAGAATTGTCATATTTTCTTGGATTACAAATTAAACAAATTGAAAATGGAATTTTTATTAATCAAGAAAAATATTATTATAATTTAATTAAACGATTTGGTCCGGAAAACACTTCTGCTAAGCCAACTCCAATGAGCACAACTACTCATCTTGATAGAGACGAGGAGGGCAAAAGTGTTGATCAGAAGTTATATCGTAGTATGATTGGATCTTTACTTTATTTAACAGCGAGTCGACCCGATATAATGATGAGTGTTTGTTTATGTGCTCGATTTCAAGCAAATCCCAAAGAGTTACATATGAGAGCAGTTAAACGCATTATTCGTTATCTAACTAAAACCAAAGATTTCGGACTATTTTATCCGAAAGAATGTCCTTTCGAATTAGTCTCCTATAGCGATGCTGATTTTGGAGGAAGTCGGATGGATCGAAAAAGTATGAGCGGAACGTGTCATTTCATTGGACGTTCCTTAGTCTCTTGGTTTAGTAAAAAAAAAATTGTGTTTCTTTATCAACATGTGAAGCAGGTATATATCTGCTGCTTTGGCATGTGCACAAATCGTATATATGCAACAAACACTACAAGATTTTAATTGTCATCTTGAAAAATCTATAATTTATTGTGACAATACTAATGCAATAAATATTTCTAAAAATCCGGTCAATCACTCACGAACAAAACACATCGATATTCGCCATCACTTTCTTTGTGATTGTTTGGAAAAAGGATTAATAAATTTAGAATTTATCAATACTGAAAATCAAATTGCTGATATTTTTACTAAACCGCTAAATGAAAATATTTTTATAAAACTTAGACGTGATTTAGGTATAATGTCGTTTAAAGATTTATGAATAAAAATATGACAAAAAAAATTATCGAAAAACAAAAATTGTTTTATTTCTGACCAAAGCGGAACTCGAACTCATGACCTCTGACTTGCTTGTTAGATATTGTGTTATAGCTACTTGAGCTATGGGTGTTTCTTGTTTTAGTTCTCTTTAAAGTTTGTTTTATCTGTTTTGTTTTCAGAAAAACTATATTTAGTTCTTATCTTATAAATCATTCATTTACAAACAATTTTATTCTTAAACTTCTATGATCATATTTAAAATTAGTTCCTATCCACTAATTTTTCAGCAAACAAGATGTTTATATATACTATGCTTATCTTTCAAAACATATACTAAGAAAATTTTTAAAAAACAAAACTTGAAAAATGTCTTCAAACAATGACTACTATGATTCCGAAAACTCCCATCTATCATACACAATTCCGGACGATGATGGTTCCGACCGCATCCTTGAAAATAGCCCCTATCCTACCTTTCTCATGCCTAAACGAGTCCTTGACTTCTCTTCTCCGGATAAAGAGCCACGACATGGGTGGAAACCATGGGAAGACTCCCATACAGGCTATACACCTAAAAAGAAAAAAGGGAAGAATACGATGGTAATATCTCCAACCACCAAACAAAAAATTGATGAAATTCATCACTACCAAAGACAACAAATGGATATGCAACGGGAACTCTACTATGAACAAAAAGTCACGGCAATACGTTTAAGTTTTCTAGAAAAGATTGCCATGAAGATTTGTTCATCAAAGAAGGATGATGTTTTGCTGAACCTTCTTATAGACCCTCATCCTCTTCAAACCCTGTTCAAACTCCAATAACTCCGAGATGGTCACCTATAGAAGATGTTCCATCCCCAGACTCATGGGAACGTAGATTTTAAACGAACGGTGGCTAATTTTTTTTTTGCATATATATATATGTTGTTGTTTTTCAATAAAATGAATAAATATAGTGCAATGATTATAAAATTTATATTTCTATAATTGTTTTTGAAAAACAGCATAATAGTGCATTTCTAACAGGGTCGGTCGACCGAAGACCCTGAATCGGTCAACCGAACCCCTCCCGAGAATTTCAAAAATACATATACAACAGGGTCGGTCGACCGAAGACCATGATTCGGTCAGCCGAACCCTTCCCGAGAGTTTCAGCAACTTTCAGATTACTAGATCGGTCAGCCGACCCAGACTTCCGGTCGACCGAGCGTATAAAACTGCTGTTTATATTCCTTTTTAACACCCCATCCCTTCACCTTTTCAACCTATCTCTTCACTCTTACTTTCCCAATTACAGTTTTTTAACCTAGCCCCCATTAAAACTTCTCAAATTTTTAATCTTTTCTTCCAAAAACAAATGGCTCCCAAGAAGAAATCAAAGACAACCGGTGGCTCATCTTCATCTACTCCAGTGGATACTCAAATTGCTTCATGGTTAGTTAATGATGTAGCTCTTCAAAGATGGATACAACTTCAAGATGCCAAAATATTTGAAGAATCATTTGTAAGTTATCCTGATTTTGCTTCCTACGGTATTGAAAATGCCGCCATTGAGAGTGGTCTTGATACATTCCTTGACCATAAGAAAAATAACTTGAAAATCAATCATATTATGGTCAAGTTATTTCTAGCGAACCTCAACCTTGTAAATCCGCCGAGAAACACTGAAAATTGTATTTGGAAATCGATTTGTGGCACTTCGATTTTCCTTTCCATTGATCGAATTAACCACATTTTGGATGCTAGACCGGGTGGTATCTCATTACACGATGTAGATTGTAATATATCAACTCGTGACCGGATAAGCCATCTATTTTTCGAAGATGATGCAACGGATTATAGACAAACATCATCACTTAGACCAAAAGCTCGACTCCTTCATCGATTCATGATGAAATCTTTAGTTCCTAGAGGTGGTTCATATCATCTCGTATATCCCGAAAATTTTAAAACATTGTATGCTATTTGTAGGAAAATACGAGTTAATTGGTCACAACTTCTTATGGATGAATTTCTCTCTTTTAACCAAGGAAAGATGCTCCATATTTATTATGGAGAATACATAATGAGATTGATCAATAGCTTCGTCATCAATGCTCCGGAATCCGAAACCTCCAAAGTCCGTATTTTTGATTCACGGACCATAAAGTTAATGAAATTGCCTGATGCTCCACCTCGATTTATAAGATTTGAGCAATGGAGTGATACTCCGAGAGAAAAACTACGTCGTAGCTATTCTACACCTCAACCATCTACTCATGCTACGGAACGTATAACCCGCCAAACCTCAATTCAACGACCAACTCCCGGAATGAGTACGGAAGCAGCCATTGATATTTTGGCACAAAATCAACTAGCCTTGGATAGCCGGCTACGAATAATTGATGGTCGTTTCAAGAAAATCAAGGGCTTCTTCGTGAATTTATGGGATGCCTTATCATGTACTTCCGAAGCCGGTGCCTCTTTTGTTGCTCCTGGAAAAAGACCCGCACCAAACTTCTCTTGGTCTACTTCAGCTAACACAAGTTCCGGTACATCGGGAACTCATGCTCCTCACACTCAAAGACGTGGTAAGGAACATGTTCCTCCGGAAGAAAATATTCGTCCAGAATTTTGGGATTCCGATGATGATGAGGAGTAATCATATTGTTTTACAATTTAATTTCAAGAATTTCTTTATGAACAATATATTTTTTATTAAATGTTGTGTATTAAGCAAACATCTTTAATTATTCCTATTTTGTTTGAATATGTAATATTTAAAATTCAATGATTCGCATTTCTTTTACATATTACATCTAGTAAGTATTCCTTTTTGTCGATGACAAAGGGGGAGAAATGTATGAAAGCTAACAAATTTTTTGCAGAAAATTCGCCATATATTCAGGAGGGAATTATAATATAGATAAGCTCCACTTCGTCACATAAGTATTGTCATCAATCAAAAAGGGGGAGAATGTTGATTCATGAGTTTTGATTCATGACACAAGCTTCAGAGATCATACGACGAGAATACTATACGAAAGCGACAAAAAGGAGAATAACCATATATTGCACACTACAAAGGAGACAAGACTACAATCTAGATATTAGTATGAATATTTTATTTCATTGAGTCTTAGAATATTGTTAAAATCATTCCTCAAGTAGTCACACATACACACAAATTGATTTATACAAAAATAAGTGTGCATTAACACTAGGTCGGCCGACCGACCAGAATCTTCGGCCGACCAACTCTGTGTCCAGTGCACAGATATGCACCGTTTTATTTATATCTGTAAACTCAGCTGACCGGTCCAGGTTTCTCGGTCAACCGACCAGAACATAACGGCTAGTTTTCTGAAGAGGTGCAATTGTTCATGAAGAGGAATGCTCTTTAATCCAACAGATATGGACACAACTCTTGATTAAAACTCTTCATGAAAGATTGTAACTATTCTACAACTATATAAACATATTCAATTCACTTCTACAATCACCGATTCTTGTTTATAATTCTTAAATCTGTTCTCTATTATTCTCTGCAAATAAAAGCAATCATTCTTATTTAATATCACTAGAATCCTTGATTTATTTCATATACTTTGATTCTACGTGATCATCTTCCTTCTAAATCTTCACACACATATATACTCTTGAGGATTTGATTATAGGAAAGTTGTACTATCAAAAGACAATCAGTGTTATTCAAAACACATTTGTCAACAAGCTATTTGTATTAAGTTGAAGTCCTCTTCGGCTGTTGAGGCGGAAAAATTCCTGTTCGGCTGCTCAGGTGTCGTATACCTATTCCTCCGGGTTAAGTGAGGGGTTTAGTTTAAATCCAAAGGGTATTCTAGGACTGGACGTAGAACGGGAAGTTCAAACCAGTATAAAAATTCCTGGTGTGCTTACTTTAATTTTTATTTTTACTGCTATTATCAATTTCCGCATTTATATACCATATTACACGATCCTTAGTACTGCACGTACACTTTCACTATGATCTCTATTTTTGATATTAAGTGAAATAATTGTTGTATTTATCAGGGTTATTTATGTTATTAATTAATATAACTTAAACCATCAAACTATAATACAACGAATAACCCACTTATCAATTCTCAAGAAAATGAAGCCAAAGCAAAAGCTATTTTAAGTATGATATATTTACTATTGTAATTAGTAATATAGATCATCAAATTATGTTTTTACTTTCATTTCAAAATCAAAAATCAATTAACAAATGATAATGTAAATTTTGTTTATGTTGAATAAGAATAGCTCATTTGCAAAAGCAACATAAGCTATTAAACCCACTTGTATAAACTTAAATCAAAATCCACTTTCATGAAGCACAAATAAAAGAGACCATAAATCATAGAAATGTTGAATTTATGTAACGACCCATAAATTTTGATAGGTTTTAATAACGTATTTAACTGAATCTTTTGTGAAATTTTAAATGAGTGAATTTTGAAATAAAATTTTATATTTGGAATACGTTTATTTTAATATAGCAAATGGTAAATTTTCATCAAAAAAATATGGAAGTTTATTTTATTGTGTAATTTTATCTCAATTTAAATCAGTTAATAATTGGTGGTAATAAAATGTTTTCCAAACCTGAATATTTTTATACAGTAAATTTCTAAATCTTCTTCTGAGTGAGATGTCATCTTTCGTTTTTCCAAATTTGACTTCTATTGCTCCGTTTATCTTATTTCTGGTAAAATAGCAGCATTTTCGGTACCGATTATCGACTTTAGATCGGATGATCGTACCACTAGTATTTGTATACCGTTTTGATCGTCACGTCGTGCTGATCTCAACGGTATATTTATTTCCGTATTTTGAGGTTCGGTACGCAACGGATATAATAAAACTGTTCGTCGTATCGATACCAAAATTGTGACTTTTGGAATTTCCTTCTTTTTTTTAAAAAATTTGAACCGCTTACCACAACAATAAATTGCTTTAAATTATTCACCTGAATCTTGGTATGAACATTGCTATTATTACTTTTGACGTGTCAAGATAAATCAAATGATATACGTTTCTTTATATAAAAAAAGTATAACTGTTCATCTCCTTCCTTATTATCACTTTCTTATTATCACTGTTTGTATATAAATAAATATACGTTTCTTATTATCATCTCCTTTCATCTTTCGATTGCCTTACTTACATCTCTACTCTCCCTCCCTTCCTCTTCCACCTCAACCCACACAGCCTCCAACCCAATAGCAATTCCCCGCACCTGCATCTCAAACCGAAGACCACCCTTCCTATCACTCACGTCCCCTCACCAACCTCCTCCACCATGGCCGAGCAGCAACTCGTTCTTCCTCCATCCCTGCCAGGCAGCGCGGCCATCTACTCAAAACCCATCATCTCTCCTCCACAAATCCGATTTCCACTCCTCCATGGACGAAAACCATCTCTGCCCTCCCCTTGCTTCACCGCGTCTATCACCTGAAGCCAAGCCAAAGCATGCTCCGCCTATCCCTCTCATATCTATTATATTAGTTATACGTAAAGGTTAGTGTATATATATATATATATTTATACATATATAACCTTGCCTGCTGTTTATATACATGGTACAAGTCTTCTACAGTTCTACTATATATAGTATAAGTATTCTTGGTAGGTTTATATACTCGCTTTCATATTATAACGTCCTTGTATGTTATAAAGTCTGTTGGTTCTATGCTTATGATATGTTTGGTAAATATTTTGAAAGGATTTTTTTTGATTTATATTTTTAGCATGTATAGATGGGTTTCGGTTTGTATATAAAGTATATAAACCTTTAAGCGTTGTATAAAGTCTGTTAGTTTATAGTTAAGTATATATATAGATATAATATATAGTTGTACGCGTCTTTATATATAAAGGGTGATGTTAGTAATATATTTATATAAGATGCAGTTATATACATATACATTAGTTTTATTAAAATATATGTATTAGTATATTCTGTAGTTAGCTGTGAATTTATATTTAAGTTTTTTTTGAGACAGTATGATTATTTCTAAAAACATATGGGTTTATATATATGCGTGTATATGAGTTGAGGGTATGAGGTTATAAAGTAAAAGTTTATACAGTTAGATATATTATAGCAGTATATATAGTTATAATCGGTTAAGAGATTGCATTAGAGAGTTGTCTACATGTCTGCATATTTATGCGTGCACCCATGCCCCATTTCTTTAATTGTTATATATGTATAAAGTTGTACACAAAGAGTAAATATATTACGTATGGCTTCAACATAGGTCGTTTGCTATATTATAATATTTCATAAAGGTATGTTATATTTTACATTTTTTATACAATAACTGTATAGTTAATAGACTCGCTATATATGTAGTTATATGTGTGTTTGTAGTGAAATATTTTACAATGAAGTTTATATATTTATTTACAGACTGAATATTATAATTTGTGATATGTTTGTTTATACTAAAACTATGATATAGTATATAACCTGTAGTGTATATATGTTATGGTATCATTGTTTTAAAAGTATGTTATACAATATTGATTTTTAATTTATAACATACATGTGTATTTAGTTTTCAATTGTATATTGTACATATTGGGGTTCAATACTGATTTGAAATAAATGTATGTGTTTTAATTATATGTTTGGTTTAATAAAGTGATCTTGGGATATATAAAGATTTTATATTGTTATATGTAGGTTTAAATTATAATGTTGATTTCTATATATGTGTTGATTAAAAAAGATTTTGAATTTGAAAATATAAAAATATGTAAATTATTTTGGTTCTCATCGATTCCCATTTATCAGCTCTTGATTCGTCGTGCGTGCTTTCTCTATCTAATTCGTGCCATCTCATTTTACTTTGGAATTCGTAGCTTGCTCTGTTGTCAAACTCTCTAGCCTCGAAAGGTGAGCAATCACTCACGATTAACATTCTTTTATTCATTAAATTTGATTTCAATTGAAACGACAATTGAAATATGCTGCTGTAGTTATTTAAATTTGTTATATATGCTATTATCTGTAGCTGTTCACCTGTGGGATATGACACCATATCCTGTTGTTTATATTATATTGTTATTGATGATATATGCATGTTATTTTATTGTATTATCTGTTATCACTCTGCAAGTTCCCTGTAGTTTAGAAATCACCATGGGTTGAAATGATACATACCCGAACGGACTTTAGAATAGAAGAATTTCGTTATGGGTTGAAATGATAGACCCAAGCGATTTTTATTTGAATTAAATTTAGGATTACGGGTCGAAATGATATCTACCCATATGTATTTAAATTTACGGATTAAAATGATAAATATCCATATCACTTGACCATAGATAGGAAATTTTATATACAGACACCGTTGGTCCATATATAAATATTTTGAAAATAAATTCTATGGTTTTGGGAAAGAAATATATGGTTTTAATAAATGTTGATTCTTAAATTTTTATATATAAATGGTAATGATATATATAGATTTAATAATGATATTTAATTTAATTAAGATGGATTTAATACATATAATATGTTAAGTAAAAAAAAATTATATTTCAAAATAGATTTTGGCAATAATTTGAATAAGTTAAGGTTGGGAAGATAATTTGAATTTAGTTGAAATTGTATTCATTAAAGAATTTTATTTAATTAAACCGATTTGAAACTTATTGAAATGGAGATTTAAGATAGGATTTATAACTCGGGTTTGATTTAAATAATTTAATAAATAATTCTTGTTTACATAAATTTAAGGAAATATTTAGTAAAAATGAAATTTAAGGCTAGTTAAATGATATTGAATTTATTAAGTGAATATTCTCTGATTAAATAATAATGAAGTTAAATCAAGAGCTATATGAAACTGTTAAATTTAACTTTGAAAATATTGAATATTAAAGCCTTGAAATATATTAAAAATTTAAATGGTCTATTGAGAACTGAATTGAATTGATGAATTGAGCTTTGAATAAATTTGAATTTGGAATTTGAGTTAATTTGAATCGATTTGTGAGACTTGAGGAAATTATAAATACTTTACTTTATAAATTATTTAATGTATATACACTATTTTGGAAAATAGATATTTTTGAAATGAAAATGATATTTTGGTTTTGAAGTATAAATTTATTTAAAATGACCACGGTGTTATAGTGTATATTTCTACCTTGTAGATAGTTCTGTAGATCCTTAGAGGATGGGTATCCCAAACATCCTTTAAGTTAATTCTATTTCAGTTGATATTTCACTTGAGTTGGATTTATTGATATAAGAATGTTAATCCTGACTCGAGTGTTTTGTGTTTTACTTTACGCTCGGGTCAGACCGAGCGATACAGCATTTGAGACTCACCTTTGGAGTTTGGAGCTTCATTTGGAGATCCAACTATCGACTCATCTTTCAGCTCTTCTAGTTGATTTGTTCAGAGAAGTCATCTATTCGTACTGAAGACTTCATTGTATTTGAGATATTATGTTGTATTTTATTTTTAACTCTGATGTTTATATAGTAGCTTCATGAACTACTATTTTATCTATTCCGCTGTGTATTATTGTATTACTCTGTGTCTGTGATTCTGTGATTGATTTATTTACTGCATATGCTGAGTTTTGCCAAATTTAAATTAACAATCTGATATTTTGAATTATTCATGTGACGACCCGGAATTTTTGAGCATTTGAAATAGGAATATTTAATTAATTTTAAATATTCAAAAGATAATTATTAACTTTAATTTCAAATATCATTATTGATTAGACAAGTAATTGTTGAATTTAAATTATTGAAATTGGTAAATTATTGAATCTAGAGCTTTAAGCCTGTTAAAAATAATTTGAAGACTTATAAAATTTATATAGATAATACTGAAGTGGATAGAAGTGTTGGAATCAGCTTTAAAAATGGTTTGTTATGTTTTGAAATTTTATATCATTTAAATTGAATTTAAAAATAGCCTTCCGAGGCACAGTCTCGGAATTCGACGAAACCAGTTCCATTGGATCCGTAATATTGAATTATTATCGGATTTCAAATTTCGTATTTTTCGGAGTTGTGGTGTGACCTTACGGTAAGTAAATGCGTTGAAAGTTAAATCGAATTTGATTTAAATTTTAAATTTAAAATTGGGTCAACATCAGCTGGAATTCCTTTTCCATCAGCAAGTTGTCTCCTTGAATCACGCCGAAGATCACGAAATTTATCGTGCAAAGCTTACCCCTTCGTTTCAAAGCATGGCCCCGTATCCTTTTCTTTCGTTCAAATCAAAGCAAATATATTCAAAGAAAAATAATGGCCGATACAAAATCCTTTCCCTCAGTTATCCACAATCAAATTCAAGAAATCATGGCTGCAGCCTCGTCAAATTATACCAGAATAAAATCAGTTCATTTTAGAAGAAAAAAAAAATCAACGAGACCCGGGTCTCTTTCCAAATCGAAATCGCGATGAATCGCGTGGCGACCAGGGTCGTTGGAGGGTTATCGTTTCGCGAGGGGGATGCGATTGGGGTGGCGACTTCGTTTCCAAATCGAGATGGTCGCTGGGGCTCCTTCAATTCGAAGCCGATCTCTATTCGTTCCAGTTCGAAACCGAGTCGAGTGACCTAGATCGATGCGTGCTCGACGATGCGTAGCTTCATGGCGGAGGCGAGGCAACGAGTGTGCCAGTGCTCGAGCAAGCGGCGGCAACTCATTGGCGTGGGGTATGGCAGCAGTCGAGTGGGTGTAAGTCGCGACTACGTGCTAGGGTTGGATTTGCGTGCGAGGCTGGGAGCTGATCGTGGTGATGGAAAAGGGATTCTCATGACCAGGCATGTGCGGCAGCATGAGGAAGCGTTTCGAGGAGCTCAGGTCGAGTTCGACGTTACTGACAAGGCGGCAGCGGAGGGTGATGTCTTTATCTAAGGTAATCATTATTATCCCAGTAATTTATTATAGAGACTAATTTGTTTACGTACTTAGCTAATTATTTTAGTTTAGAAAATATATATATGCAAAGTGCAAAATGGAAAATTCTTATGGTAAAGAAATTCTTTGTCTGCCAGGCAGTTTTTAATTTTTAAGTCAATCTTAATTCAATTTAAATATGTATAAGTAGAACAGTAAATTATATGTATGGACTAGGAATATATAATACCTCAACTTACTGTTTAATTTTAAATTTAAGTATTAAGGTGTTCAACTTATTTAATTGGCTTACTCAATTATTTAGTCACTAAAAATAATTTATTTAAAGAAAAATAGTTAAATCAAATTATGAGTTTAAATTAAATTGTTAAATGGAAATTAAAATTAGTTCGAATATTAATAAATTGTATAATGCTTATACAAGGTTTAAAATCATGGAAACAAGCCATTGGGAATGGATTGCAAACAAAAATCAAAGGTGAGTTAATCTCACTCAGTTAAATTTAAATTTAAATGATTAAATTTAAATAATTTATTGAATGGTTGATTTGATTGATGTGATATATATAGTAGTATACCAATATATATATATTGGCATATGTATATATTAGAGTTGTTGATATTCCCACATTATATAGTGGATGAGACCCTATGCGCCGCATAATAGCGGATGATTTTATATAAATCCCATATACCGCGATATTCCACTTTGAAGTGAAATTGGTATTGTGCTAACATCTGTGGATGCAGGGAAACAGGTTGGAGGGATCCAACTGGATTCCTCAAAATATTTAATTTTGTTTAAATATTCTGTGATATGATTTTTGATATCCTGTGATGATTTATATTGGATAATCTGGTTGGATTGAATTTCCCAGTATAATGAGTTATCAAAAGCAATTGAATTGAATTTTGGAAAGAAATAAAAGAGTAAAATTTAAGTTAAATAATTCTAGTGAATTCGAATAAATTAAATAAGGAATTGTAAAAGAAATAAAGAAATTTCTTAATTCGAACAAATATGAGAAAAGAGGATTTTGAATTTAATAGTGAAGAAATAAATCTTTAACTAAAGTGATATTATTTAAAATATAAAAGAATTGATTTTATTGAAATTTAAAGATTTAATTTAATTAAAATATTAATTGAAGAAGTTTGGAAATCCGAAATTGGTAATTTAGTTAAAAAGGGTTTTAACTCATAATAAAGAAATAAAAGATGAAAGTTAATGTATTTGAAATAATTGAAGTAAATAGGGAAATTTATTTCAAAGTAAAGTAAAATGAAATCAATTGGAAATTGATTTAAGTGTTTAAAAACTTGGATTTTTAAAAGAGAAATGAGATTTTGGAGATATAAACTGGGTTTATAAAGTAAAATAAATATCATTGGATATTTGAAAATATAAATTCAAGGTGGGAATTTATAAAAGAATATGGATTGGTTTAAAAATAAATGTTGGTTTATTTTTAAAAGATGGAAATGAGAAGTGTATTTCTCTGGATTGCCAAGTACGTTTTTCCAAGGCAGTTTTAAATATAAGTCAAAGGTTTTAATATGTTTTAAAAAAAAAAGCATGTTTTAGAAAATTGATTATTTTTAAATGTTAAATTTTTAAAGTAAGTATTTTCGAAAATCTATTATTGTAGTAATTATATTAAAGTGATTTGATATTGTGTTTTTAAAGGAGAAAGTAGTTTATATTTATAAAGTGGTTTTATTTTAAATATTCCTTAAGTATAGATTTTGATAAGGTATTAAAGTGATTTTAAATTTCAATGTTATAAAGTATATTTATAGTAAAGTCTTTTAATTTATTTTTAAATCTAAAATATTTTGTACTTGGTGATTCAGTGGAAATAATTATTTGGGAAATGTATTCCGTAAGCGGAAACTGTTTGAAATTGTTTTCAAATGAGTTTTGAAAATTTGGAAATATATCTTGGAAAGATATTTGGGCAAATAAATAATGTGGGAAATTATTTATTGTGTGATGGTTGCTTGTGGATGTTATTTGATAGTTAAATAACCGACTATCAATATTGGCCAAATGCGTTGATCGTATCGAAGAGACCGGGATCGAGTTTCCGTATACCGGGATTCTAGGTCTGGAGACTCGAATACCACTTCGATCCGGTTTGTACGTTTCGTGTAACGTGTTCGGAGTCGAAGATGGAGCAGTGAAGTGCAAGGACTAGTCGCTACTAATCCTGAGGATATTTCCAAAATGGATGTAGTAGGAATAGTGCCTTCGGTTCCGTTCGAACCCAGGACGGACTTGTATGGACGAATGCTTTCGTGACATCGTCAGGTGGACGATGGGCATTCTAAGGGATATGTGCTATAAAGGTATCGTTTAGCCTCGAGCCTCATCAACCGGGAATGACTGAAAATCAGGGGTTATGCAGCAAGGCTTCGTGGGTAGCACCCATTTGAGAGTAAGGTCATCCCTGTCTAGATGTCCCTTTTATTTCGGCTTAGTGGTGCGGTTGCTGATCCCAACCGTGGGGTGATTTTATTTGGAATTATCCAGTAAGGGATGATTCCGGCCTTGTGTTGCAGGGGAGCGGGCGTACTCCTCGGTACTGTGATCTAGGCCACGTACTGTGACAGGTGGTACCCCAGTGCCTAGTCATTCGTTGGAAATCCATTCTCCCTACGTGCCTTGTACGAGTTTTGTTTGTATTACCCACATTTTGGCTAGTATGCTGGAATTTAATCATGTAACAATTTCAGCTATTTTAATAAGTATTTGTGAATAGACACTATTATAATATCAGAGGATTTTTATAAAAAGTGTTTTAGCTATCGTAAGGTAAAAACCCGACATGTTTATTTGTGGCGTGGTCTTACGAGATGCTTTTGTTTTCAAAAGGATTTTTGAAACTTTAATAAATCAATTGAGTGTGAGTTTCTCACGCTGGTATTCCAGACTGACTCGGGTATTGTTTTATATGATGCTCGGGTCAGACCGAGTATTATAGGTTACAGGATATGATGCTGTGGAGCTCAGGAGATGAGCTGGATGGCGAGACGTATCTCCCGTACTTGTTTATATATATATATATATTCCGCTGTGTTGATTGTTGTACTCTGTTGTATTGAGGACATGATATGGTTATTATCCAGTTGTATGTTATGTGTTCTCTGGTGTATACTCTGATGCTATATTATATAAAACTGATATAGTTTTGATTTGTGTAAAGACCTGTTAATATATATTATATTTTATTCCGCTGCGATGGTTAGATTCTGATTTTGTTTTCTATTTTTCTTCTTCTACCTCTTCTTCTTAAATCAAATGGTTCGATTTTCCGGGTCTGGAAAGTCGGGTCGTTACAGTGGTATCAGAGCGAAGGTTGGCGATAACCTTGGCTCTGGTGGGAATTTTGAGAGTACTAATAGATATGAGCGCGTATTTGTTAGTGAATATAAAATGGTTTTATATTGTGTTGGTTGGTTTATTGAGTGGTTTATGGATTCTGGTCAATGCGAGTAATTAACGTTATTGATAGGGATCTCTAAACACTTGAATAGAACAATTCGACATAGTATTGTTTTAAATAGGGTAAATGAAATAATTTTACCCAATTTATTTTTGTATACAAAAGGTATAATTTTTGTAAATTATTGTAGTATTTGGTTGCTTGGTTGTTAGGAAGTGATCATATTAAATTATTATCATTTAAGTGTGTAAAATTGATTAAGAAATTGAAAATTTATAACCCAGTTGAGAAATAAACTTATATAACAAATGGAATTTGAGAATATAAATTATAAATGTAATTTATATGTTGAAATAAACTTCATATACAAATGAGATTTGTAAATGTAAATTGTAAGGGTGATTATAATTTTGAAATAGAATTCCAGAGAATATTTGAATGTAGATTTAAAGGAAATTTGGAATTTTGTGAAGTTTAAAATCCCTTTGAGTTTGGAAATGGTTTTCAAGGGTTTTGGAGAAATAATGGTGATATTATTTCGGTAATATTTTTGAAATTGGATTGAAATCTGGGAAGATTTGAAAGTTAAAATATTTGAAATGTTTTTAAAGAAATAAAAGCATTTAATTCTCTTCGGTCGCTGGAAAATAATTCCGATGATGATCGCGACATCATCGGTGTTCATTTTCGAGTTTCCAAAGAGAAATTGCTACCGAACTGTTTAAAATTGGAAATGATTGTGAACCGGGTTGGTTTTGAAATTCAAGGGGATAATTGAATTTACCAAAGGAGTTTGGATATAGTTGATTTCAAAAGTGATTATGAAATGTTGAAAGTTGTTTAAACTCTGAAATTTTATTAAAATGATTATGGGAAAATAAATAAAGTTTGGATACTTACAAAAGGTTGAAGTAAGTAAGAAAACGGGAAAAATATATATATATATATATATATATATATATATAATAAGTTAGAGTATAAGCCAATTAATAGAAGTAAAATAAAATTGATTTCGAGATCAATTGGATTGAATATGAGCTTGTTGGATTAAAAATGAATAAATCCAAACTGGAATTATAAAATAATATTGAACTCAAGGAAAGATGATGTAGTAGTTTTTATTTAGATAAAACCAAATATTGGTTTAAAAATTGAAAGTAAGCTGTTTATCTAAATAAATTGTTTGATAAGTATGTTAATGAAACTTAACTCGATTATATGGATTGTGAGTTAATAATGAAGCCTAGAAATAAATTTGAATTAAAAATAGAAGTTGACTGGAATTTATAGTGAACTGAAAATAAGTGGAAATGTTGAAACTAAAAATAAAAATGGGATTGGAATAAAACGGTATTGATTTGTATTGTAAATAAAATTGTATAATCCGAGTTAAAAAGTAAAAGGCGAATAGAATTGGTTTTAAATAGGTGAAAGTATGATATAAAGAAGATGCGACTTATAAAATTTAATAGTGGAAGAAATAAGCTAAATAAATTTGGTTGTATTTTGGAAAAATGGATAGGAAGCCAAAACTTGAATTATAAAATAGAGTTGGATTGAAATGGTTTATTTATTAAGTTGGAAGTAAATTGAAATGAGAATAAAGTTTAAATAGATTGAAAACCCGTTAAATAAAGTTGGATTAACAATGGATTAAATGTAAGGAACTAAATTGTAAACCATTGGAATTAATTGAAATAGCCTCAGATTGATTGGAAATTTTGTCGGAACCTTGTAGATTGGCTTATGGAAGTGTTTAGTGGATATCGCTTATGTTATACAAATGTTAACTATTGAAATTTAGTAAGATGTTAATGAACTTTGAATATTTGTCACTCACATATTTATATTGAGTTAGTACAGGTTCAGAGAAGCCGTTTGGCTGGTTTTGACTGCGTTAAATGGTAAAATAAATCGTCGCTTGCTTAAAAATTTCTATAATAAGGTACGTTTATGCAAAAATTCAAAAATAGGAGATATGAACTGCATATATTGATATATATTGTGAATTCCGGCCTGAGGCCGATGTATATACATATTTGTGCATCCTGCGATATCGCAGAAGTCCCTCCGTACAAAGGAGACTCTGCCAAAATTTTCTAGAAATTTTGGAAGTTAGAAAATTTTAAATTTTCATTTACGATAAATGATTTAAATTTGCTAAGCAAATAAAATCGAAAACTGGATATTGAAATCTAATTCAAATGTGAATGTAAAGTGAAGTGAAATTGAAGAAACTAAAGAAGTGAAGTTTGCAAATAAACTGTTAATTGAAATTTAAATTAATTAGCAAGTGCAACTAATTCAATATCCAAAATGAAAGCCAAATTGTAATCAGATGGAATTGTAAAGGAAAAAGTGATTAGAATTTAATATGAACTTCAATAGTGAAGTGGAAATAAATATAAGAAGTATGTAAACTATGTATATTGAACTTAAGAAGTATGGTGAGATTCTTAAGTAAATTGGTATTAGGAAAATACTGAGTGAATGACTGAATGAAGATTTAAAACTGAAGTTATGAAATGGGATAGTTGTGAATAAGGGGATAACAATCAAAGGAATGTGAATAAAAGAGAATTGATATAACTGGTAATCAATTGGAATTTATACATAAGATGTACGTATATTATTTTATTCGCATAGCTATTTGGTCCAGACGTCGAACACAGAATTTCGAGATAGTTTTATCGATCCGAATCAGGATTTTTCACTCGATTTTCAACGGCGAACCTGGATATGGATTGTTGATTGATTCTGGATATTCTCTATCATAGTTTGTGACTATGCAAGGAGAATAACGGTTTCTGATCAAGAAACCAGATCTGAGTCCGCACTAGGAAGTCGGGTGGACGATACTAGTTCGGAAGTGAAATTGTGTGATCGATTGAGCGATCGAATGTGATATTGCGTACGGATGATATATGTGCATCGTACGGGCTTAAGTAAAACAAATATTGAAAATTTGTAAAGGAAAGTATAAAAGGACTTTAGAATTGTGATTGAATATTATTGCTTAGTAGGATATACAGGTGTATAAAAGCAATGGATAAATTGGGATTTTTGATTTTAGAAGATAAAATTTAATGGCCCGACAAAAAGGTATGTATTTGAATTTCTATATGAAATTTGATTGGGTTTTGATCCAGCCACTTGGCTTTTTGTTTCTTTTTGAGATTGGGAGGCCGTAGAGCCATTTTGTAGTAGTACCGAGCTAGCCGCGCAAAGGAGACGCTGGCGAAATTTTTCGAAAATTTAGGGAGTTAGAAAAATTTTGAGAAAATTTTGATAATTTAAAATTTGAATTCAAATTTAAATTTGAACTGATAAGAAAGATAATATTGTTTGGGACTTAGGAGTAAGTTTGAAAGGTTAGAAAGAGGGATAATGTATCTCTATTAAAGGATTTGTTTTGGGAGGTGGTTAAAACTATTTGGGTTAAGGAAATAGTAATGGGTATTGGATCATTCTTCCTAATTGGTAATTTCGGGGACGAAATTCTTTTAAGGGGGGAGGAATGTGACGACCCGGAATTTTTGAGCATTTGAAATAGGAATATTTAATTAATTTTAAATATTCAAAAGATAATTATTAACTTTAATTTCAAATATCATTATTGATTAGACAAGTAATTGATGAATTTAAATTATTGAAATTGGTAAATTATTGAATCTGGAGCTTTAAGCCTGTTAAAAATAATTTGAAGACTTATAAAATTTATATAGATAATACTGAAGTGGATAGAAGTGTTGGAATCAGCTTTAAAAATGGTTTGTTATGTTTTGAAATTTTATATCATTTAAATTGAATTTAAAAATAGCCTTCCGAGGCACAGTCTCGGAATTCGACGAAACCAGTTCCATTGGATCCGTAATATTGAATTATTATCGGATTTCAAATTTTGTATTTTTCGGAGTTGTGGTGTGACCTTACGGTAAGTAAATGCGTTGAAAGTTAAATCGAATTTGATTTAAATTTTAAATTTAAAATTGGGTCAACATCAGCTGGAATTCCTTTTCCATCAGCAAGTTGTCTCCTTGAATCACGCCGAAGATCACGAAATTTATCGTGCAAAGCTTACCCGTTCGTTTAAAAGCATGGCCCCGTATCCTTTTCTTTCGTTCAAATCAAAGCAAATATATTCAAAGAAAAATAATGGCCGATACAAAATCCTTTCCCTCAGTTATCCACAATCAAATTCGAGAAATCATGGCTGCAGCCTCGTTAAATTATACCAGAATAAAATCAGTTCATTTTAGAAGAAAAAAAAAATCAACGAGACCCGGGTCTCTTTCCAAATCGAAATCGCGATGAATCGCGTGGCGACCAGGGTCGTTGGAGGGTTATCGTTTCGCGAGGGGGATGCGATCGGGGTAGCGACTTCGTTTCCAAATCGAGATGGTCGCTGGGGCTCCTTCAATTCGAAGCCGATCTCTATTCGTTCCAGTTCGAAACCGAGTCGAGTGACCTAGATCGATGCGTGCTCGACGATGCGTAGCTTCATGGCGGAGGCGAGGCAACGAGTGTGCCAGTGCTCGAGCAAGCGGCGGCAACTCATTGGCGTGGGGTATGGCAGCAGTCGAGTGGGTGTAAGTCGCGACTACGTGCTAGGGTTGGATTTGCGTGCGAGGCTGGGAGCTAATCGTGGTGATGGAAAAGGGATTCTCATGACCAGGCATGTGCGGCAGCATGAGGAAGCGTTTCGAGGAGCTCAGGTCGAGTTCGACGTTACTGACAAGGCGGCAGCGGAGGGTGATGTCTTTATCTAAGGTAATCATTATTATCCCAGTAATTTATTATAGAGACTAATTTGTTTACGTACTTAGCTAATTATTTTAGTTTAGAAAATATATATATGCAAAGTGCAAAATGGAAAATTCTTATGGTAAAGAAATTCTTTGTCTGCCAGGCAGTTTTTAATTTTTAAGTCAATCTTAATTCAATTTAAATATGTATAAGTAGAACAGTAAATTATATGTATGGACTAGGAATATATAATACCTCAACTTACTGTTTAATTTTAAATTTAAGTATTAAGGTGTTCAACTTATTTAATTGGCTTACTCAATTATTTAGTCACTAAAAATAATTTATTTAAAGAAAAATAGTTAAATCAAATTATGAGTTTAAATTAAATTTTTAAATGGAAATTAAAATTAGTTTGAATATTAATAAATTGTATAATGCTTATACAAGGTTTAAAATCATGGAAACAAGCCATTGGGAATGGATTGCAAACGAAAATCAAAGGTGAGTTAATCTCACTCAGTTAAATTTAAATTTAAATGATTAAATTTAAATAATTTATTGAATGGTTGATTTGATTGATGTGATATATATAGTAGTATACCAATATATATATATTGGCATATGTATATATTGGAGTTGTTGATATTCCCACATTATATAGTGGATGAGACCCTATGCGCCGCATAATAGCGGATGATTTTATATAAATCCCATATACCGCGATATTCCACTTTGAAGTGAAATTGGTATTGTGCTAACATCTGTGGATGCAGGGAAACAGGTTGGAGGGATCCAACTGGATTCCTCAAAATATTTAATTTTGTTTAAATATTCTGTGATATGATTTTTGATATCCTGTGATGATTTATATTGGATAATCTGGTTGGATTGAATTTCCCAGTATAATGAGTTATCAAAAGCAATTGAATTGAATTTTGGAAAGAAATAAAAGAGTAAAATTTAAGTTAAATAATTCTAGTGAATTCGAATAAATTAAATAAGGAATTGTAAAAGAAATAAAGAAATTTCTTAATTCGAACAAATATGAGAAAAGAGGATTTTGAATTTAATAGTGAAGAAATAAATCTTTAACTAAAGTGATATTATTTAAAATATAAAAGAATTGATTTTATTGAAATTTAAAGATTTAATTTAATTAAAATATTAATTGAAGAAGTTTGGAAATCCGAAATTGGTAATTTAGTTAAAAAGGGTTTTAACTCATAATAAAGAAATAAAAGATGAAAGTTAATGTATTTGAAATAATTGAAGTAAATAGGGAAATTTATTTCAAAGTAAAGTAAAATGGAAATCAATTGGAAATTGATTTAAGTGTTTAAAAACTTGGATTTTTAAAAGAGAAATGAGATTTTGGAGATATAAACTGGGTTTATAAAGTAAAATAAATATCATTGGATATTTGAAAATATAAATTCAAGGTGGGAATTTATAAAAGAATATGGATTGGTTTAAAAATAAATGTTGGTTTATTTTTAAAAGATGGAAATGAGAAGTGTATTTCTCTGGATTGCCAAGTACGTTTTTCCAAGGCAGTTTTAAATATAAGTCAAAGGTTTTAATATGTTTTAAAAAAAAAGCATGTTTTAGAAAATTGATTATTTTTAAATGTTAAATTTTTAAAGTAAGTATTTTCGAAAATCTATTATTGTAGTAATTATATTAAAGTGATTTGATATTGTGTTTTTAAAGGAGAAAGTAGTTTATATTTATAAAGTGGTTTTATTTTAAATATTCCTTAAGTATAGATTTTGATAAGGTATTAAAGTGATTTTAAATTTCAATGTTATAAAGTATATTTATAGTAAAGTCTTTTAATTTATTTTTAAATCTAAAATATTTTGTACTTGGTGATTCAGTGGAAATAATTATTTGGGAAATGTATTCCGTAAGCGGAAACTGTTTGAAATTGTTTTCAAATGAGTTTTGAAAATTTGGAAATATATCTTGGAAAGATATTTGGGCAAATAAATAATGTGGGAAATTATTTATTGTGTGATGGTTGCTTGTGGATGTTATTTGATAGTTAAATAACCGACTATCAATATTGGCCAAATGCGTTGATCGTATCGAAGAGACCGGGATCGAGTTTCCGTATACCGGGATTCTAGGTCTGGAGACTCGAATACCACTTCGATCCGGTTTGTACGTTTCGTGTAACGTGTTCGGAGTCGAAGATGGAGCAGTGAAGTGCAAGGACTAGTCGCTACTAATCCTGAGGATATTTCCAAAATGGATGTAGTAGGAATAGTGCCTTCGGTTCCGTTCGAACCCAGGACGGACTTGTATGGACGAATGCTTTCGTGACATCGTCAGGTGGACGATGGGCATTCTAAGGGATATGTGCTATAAAGGTATCGTTTAGCCTCGAGCCTCATCAACCGGGAATGACTGAAAATCAGGGGTTATGCAGCAAGGCTTCGTGGGTAGCACCCATTTGAGAGTAAGGTCATCCCTGTCTAGATGTCCCTTTTATTTCGGCTTAGTGGTGCGGTTGCTGATCCCAACCGTGGGGTGATTTTATTTGGAATTATCCAGTAAGGGATGATTCCGGCCTTGTGTTGCAGGGGAGCGGGCGTACTCCTCGGTACTGTGATCTAGGCCACGTACTGTGACAGGTGGTACCCCAGTGCCTAGTCATTCGTTGGAAATCCATTCTCCCTACGTGCCTTGTACGAGTTTTGTTTGTATTACCCACATTGTGTCTAGTATGCTGGAATTTAATCATGTAACAATTTCAGCTATTTTAATAAGTATTTGTGAATAGACACTATTATAATATCAGAGGATTTTTATAAAAAGTGTTTTAGCTATCGTAAGGTAAAAACCCGACATGTTTATTTGTGGCGTGGTCTTACGAGATGCTTTTGTTTTCAAAAGGATTTTTGAAACTTTAATAAATCAATTGAGTGTGATTTTCTCACGCTGGTATTCCAGACTGACTCGGGTATTGTTTTATATGATGCTCGGGTCAGACCGAGTATTATAGGTTACAGGATATGATGCTGTGGAGCTCAGGAGATGAGCTGGATGGCGAGACGTATCTCCCGTACTTGTTTATATATATATATATATTCCGCTGTGTTGATTGTTGTACTCTGTTGTATTGAGGACATGATATGGTTATTATCCAGTTGTATGTTATGTGTTCTCTGGTGTATACTCTGATGCTATATTATATAAAACTGATATAGTTTTGATTTGTGTAAAGACCTGTTAATATATATTATATTTTATTCCGCTGCGATGGTTAGATTCTGATTTTGTTTTCTATTTTTCTTCTTCTACCTCTTCTTCTTAAATCAAATGGTTCGATTTTCCGGGTCTGGAAAGTCGGGTCGTTACAATTCAAGTCAGACATGTGTGGATTTATTGTCGATTTGAATGGTCCAAAATAGTGGGTCGTTATAGTTGGTATCAGAGCTTTGGCTCTAGCCAAACCTTAGCATATATAGTAAATTTATTTACAGAATCGCTTTCGTTCGAGTTTGAATCTCTCCCGTTTGACTCGATTTCCTTTGAACTTTGGAACGTTTCTTGCGGTTCCAAAATTCTATCTTGTCTCTCCCTATTTGTATTCTTTTGATTCTGGAGTATCCCATAACTCCACTTCGAATGATCTCTATAAGAATTGGATCCCACCAATCTTTGAATGATTTGTGAAGGGGTGAAACTCCTTCACAATTGGCATTGATTCACCGGAGATTTCTATATCTTTGGTTTAGATGCCGCTATCTCTTGCGATCGAATGTTGATTTTCTTGGAATTCTGCATCGATCTTGTTCCTGAAGTCACGGTTGACCCGGTTAAGGTCATCCGCGATTTATATAAGTATATTCATCTTCTATTTTGAAATTTAATTATCTCATCTTCGTTCGAGCTTATCTTTGAATCAGAATTTTATTTGATTAGAGTTCCTCTAAGTTGAATCTCTATCTTTGTTTGAAACCCATTCTTAAATCATCCTTTGAAAATCGGGTTTGTTTGTATTCTAGAAATTGTTTTCTAAACCGAAATTATTATTTTGATAAGTATGATTATATTCTATATATAAAAGTGAAATGTTTTCGATAAAGATTTAATACCCTTTTAAAAATGAGAATTTGAAGTTTTGAAAGGATTTGAAATTTTGAATAAGAGTATTTTTTTTCTCTTTCGAATAAGAAATGTTTCAAATGATTTTAAATAAGTTTCGAATGATTTCGAAGAAATTTCAAAAGAAGTTTGAGAAAATAGAAGTCCAGAACTCACTTATGTCGCTGGAAAATAATTTCGGTGATGAGTGCACGCATCATCGACATTGATTTTCGAGTTTCAGAGTGGGGGTTAGGCCACTTTAGTAGCATTGCTACGCGAGTGATTTTGCGAAACCAATTTTGATTTCAAAATTTTGAAGTATGATTTGATATTCGAAAGATATATGTAAATGTATTTGAAACGATTTGAAATGAGCCGGTGTTCAGTCCTCGAGTTTTGGATTTTGATAAAACCCTATCTATTAAAATTGATTTACTGATTTCTTGCTGATTTCCAACTCTTGAATTTGAAAATGATTTCTTCAACTATTTTGAAGGTTCGAACACTTCCAAATCAAGGTTAACTTTTCGAAGCTAAGAAATTTTGAAAAGTATAAAGTATATAAGTTTGGTATGTATGTTAAAGTATGTAGTAATATGATTTAAATAAGTTGAAACTGTTTTGTTAAGTAAATGAATAAGACTATTTTGAATTTTTCTAATATCAAATTTAGATTGGAAATATTTGAAAAGAATTTGGTCTTCAAAATATTTTGAATAAAGTTTAGTTAAATGTTTTAACTTAGTAACATCTTTATGAAACTATATATTTAACAAGTTGGAATAAATATATAAATTGTACGTATGTTGTTTTATTCGCATAATTAATTTGATCCAGTTTTGAATACACAAGTTCGAGGTGAATTACACCATTTCGTGTTAGGATTTTTCATTCGATTCTTGATGGCGAATATTGGATATGGATTTTGGGCTTGATTCTAGAATTCTCTATCATAGTATATGGCTTTGCAAGGAGACTGAGGGCTTCTAGTTGAGAAACCATATCGAAGTCCGCATTAGGGAAGTCGAATGGACAATACTAGTTCGAAAGCGAACTTGTGTGATCGAGCGAGCGATCAAATGTGATTCTGCGAAATGATGACATATGTACATCTTATATTCTAATATCATTGATATATTTTGACGCTGAAATTGAAAGCTGTCGGGTTAGAATATCTTTGCTTACTAAAAGAAAATTTCCAATTTAAATTACAAAGATATATAACCCATAAAAGCAAAGATATTCAATCCCATATGGCTCTCCATACAGCGAAATTTATTTTGTAAAATTTGATCCTTATATAAGATGGACCTTATGTAAAGTATAAGATGATTTTGAAAACATTTGATTTTGGAAATGAATTGGTTGACTTAAATTATATTGATTTGGAAATTTGGATTTACTTCCTAAATTTATTATTTTGGAAACTTTGGAACTGAAGATATTTGATTTGGAAGAATAATTTGGTGAAAGCGTATATGATTTTGAAAAATACATTGATATTGAAACAAATTGAATTTGAGAACCTTATTTTTACTAAATACCTGATTTGGAAGTTATCGAACTTATATAAAATTGATTTGTATAAGTATGATGTTGATTCGAAAACTATGGATTTGAAAAGGTACTCAATTTGAAAAGTGAAAATTTTATATAATTGGAGTCTATATAAGCGTGATTTGATATACTATTGATTTTGGAAAGGTATTTGATTTGAAAATTTAATCTTATATATAATGGACTTTATATAAGTACGATATTTGAAAGTGATTTGAAAGGGTACTATATGATACATATTTTCGAAGTAAAGATATGGAAAGTGCCTTCTGCTTGATATCCGATTTGTGGCCACATCTTGGATTCATTCTATCGATATTATTCTCTCTGATTTTTGGTTTTCCGGATATGATACTCGAGTGTCCTTCGAATTCCATGGCGTTACCCATGGTCTTACGATCGCGGATGCATAGCGCAACTGCCTGGCTGAGTCTTGCCTAGGGGTACAGATTGTTTCCTAGGGGATCCGGGCGTAACCATTGTGTATCCTGCAATCTGTGTAGGTCGCGAATAGTAGCGCAACTGCTTGGCTGAGTCTTGCCTAGGGGTACAGATTGTTTCCTGGGGGATCCAGGCGTAACCATTGTGTATCCTGCATTCTACTAGTCATCATGGCGTAACTCGCAGGGCTGAGAAAGCTTACGGATATGGATTGTTTCTTGGGGGAACCAGGCGTAACCATTATGTATCTGCGAACCATGGTTAGACAAAGGTTTTGTTTGTTTTTGTTTGGATTGTACTTTCCATATCTGTTTTTAAAAGTTTTTCCAGTATTTTCACTGGGTGTTGAAACAAGTCTACTAAGTACCTGGAGAATTCTAGTTTTGCGCCTGATCAACGCACTACCAGAGTCTACAGGAACAAGGATAAACTTGTTGAAACATCGAGTTATAAAGTATTTTATTATAAAGGTATTTTCAACAAAGGAATTCTGTATTAATATTTGAAATTGAAATTCTTATTGTTTGAATTAACTATTCGTGCCCGATACTATTCTTTGAATCTACCTTATCCGTTCAGCTTTATTTATTCACCTTTATCCTATTTTCTGGATCCACCTCCTTTCCTTGTTGACTATATCCTTTTTTAAATATTGTTTATTTATATACTATATGGTTTAATGATAAAAAAAATTAGTGTTATAAATATTTTAGAAGCTATTAATTAAATAAAACATATTTAAAGTAAATGATTATTGATTTATTAATAATATTTGAAAGGCATCTTGAGATAAAAAAAATTTAATAAATTTATGAATTATGGATTTAATGTTTTCAAATAGCTTCTTTGTAAATATAAGTAATGATGTAAATAATTGTTTTCAAATGTTTTTCATATATTTATAAAGGTGTTATTTAAACATATAAATGGTACTTATAAAGGAAACAAGAAATTTTACAAATGGGTTTGGAAATATTAAGGTATTAAAAATAATTAAATTGTAAATGAAGTTTTCAAATGAATATTTCAAGTAAAATTTATCTAGTTTCAAATTAATTGTTTAATCTTAACTTTCAATCTATTTTTCTTTCTGGTTGTTTCTATTCTCCTACCTCCTTCCTTTCCGGGGACGAAAAGTTTTGAGTGGGGGAGAGTGTAACGACCCATAAATTTTGATAGGTTTTAATAACGTATTTAACTGAATTTTTTGTGAAATTTTAAATGAGTGAATTTTGAAATAAAATTTTATATTTGGAATACGTTTATTTTAATATAGCAAATGGTAAATTTTCATCAAAAAAATATGGAAGTTTATTTTATTGTGTAATTTTATCTCAATTTAAATCAGTTAATAATTGGTGGTAATAAAATGTTTTCCAAACCTGAATATTTTTATACAGTAAATTTCTAAATCTTATTCTGAGTGAGATGTCATCTTTCGTTTTTCCAAATTTGACTTCTATTGCTCCGTTTATCTTATTTCTAGTAAAATAACAGCATTTTCGGTACCGATTATCGACTTTCGATCGGATGATCGTACCACTAGTATCTGTATACCGTTTTGATCGTCACGTCGTGCTGATCTCAACGGTATATTTATTTCCGTATTTTGAGGTTCGGTATGCAACGGATATAATAAAACTGTTCGTCGTATCGATACCAAAATTGTGACTTTTGGAATTTCCTTCTTTTTTAAAAAAAATTTGAACCGCTTACCACAACAATAAATTGCTTTAAATTATTCACATGAATCTTGGTATGAACATTGCTATTATTACTTTTGACGTGTCAAGAGAAATCAAATGATATACGTTTCTTTATATAAAAAATGTATAACTGTTCATCTCCTTCCTTATTATCACTTTCTTATTATCACTGTTTGTATATAAATAAATATACGTTTCTTATTATCATCTCCTTTCATCTTTCGATTGCCTTACTTACATCTCTACTCTCCCTCCCTTCCTCTTCCACCTCAACCCACAAAATCACAGCCCCCAACCCAATAGCAATTCCCCGCACCTGCATCTCAAACCGAAGACCACCCTTCCTATCACTCACGTCCCCTCACCAACCTCCTCCACCATGGCCGAGCAGCAACTCGTTCTTCCTCCATCCCTGCCAGGCAGCGCGGCCATCTACTCAAAACCCATCATCTCTCCTCCACAAATCCGATTTCCACTCCTCTATGGATGAAAACCATCCCTGCCCTCCCCTTGCTTCACCGCGTCTATCACCTGAAGCCAAGCCAAAGCATGCTCCACCTATCCCTCTCATATCTATTATATTAGTTATACGTAAAGGTTAGTGTGTATATATATATATATTTATACATATATAACCTTGCCTGCTGTTTATATACATGGTACAAGTCTTCTACAGTTCTACTATATATAGTATAAGTATTCTTGGTAGGTTTATATACTCGCTTTCATATTATAACGTCCTTGTATGTTATAAAGTCTGTTGGTTCTATGCTTATGATATGTTTGGTAAATATTTTGAAAGGATTTTTTTTATTTATATTTTTAGCATGTATAGATGGGTTTCAGTTTGTATATAAAGTATATAAACCTTTAAGCGTTGTATAAAGTCTGTTAGTTTATAGTTAAGTATATATATAGATATAATATATAGTTGTACGCGTCTTTATATATAAAGGGTGATGTTAGTAATATATTTATATAAGATGCAATTATATACATATACATTAGTTTTATTATAAAATATATGTATTAGTATATTCTGTAGTTAGCTGTGAATTTATATTTAAGTTTTTTTTGAGACAGTATGATTATTTCTAAAAACATATGGGTTTATATATATGCGTGTATATGAGTTGAGGGTATGAGGTTATACAGTAAAAGTTTATACAGTTAGATATATTATAGCAGTATATATAGTTATAATCGGTTAAGAGATTGCATTAGAGAGTTGTCTACATGTCTGCATATTTATGCGTGCACCCATGCCCCATTTCTTTAATTGTTATATATGTATAAAGTTGTACACAAAGAGTAAATATATTACGTATGGCTTCAACATAGGTCGTTTGCTATATTATAATATTTCATAAAGGTATGTTATATTTTACATTTTTTTTATACAATAACTGTATAGTTAATAGACTCGCTATATAAGTAGTTATATGTGTGTTTGTAGTGAAATATTTTACAATGAAGTTTATATATTTATTTACAGACTGAATATTATAATTTGTGATATGTTTGTTTATACTAAAACTATGATATAGTATATAACCTGTAGTGTATATATGTTATGGTATCATTGTTTTAAAAGTATGTTATACAATATTGATTTTTAATTTATAACATACATGTGTATTTAGTTTTCAATTGTATATTGTACATATTGGGATTCAATACTGATTTGAAATAAATGTATGTGTTTTAATTATATGTTTGGTTTAATAAAGTGATCTTAGGATATATAAAGATTTTATATTGTTATATGTAGGTTTAAATTATAATGTTGATTTCTATATATGTGTTGATTAAACAATGATTTTGAATTTGAAAATATAAAAATATGTAAATTATTTTGGTTCTCATCGATTCCCATTTATCAGCTCTTGATTCGTCGTGCGTGCTTTCTCCATCTAATTCGTGCCATCTCATTTTACTTTGGAATTCGTAGCTTGCTCTGTTGTCAAACTCTCTAGCCTCGAAAGGTGAGCAATCACTCACGATTAACATTCTTTTATTCATTAAATTTGATTTCAATTGAAACGACAATTGAAATATGCTGCTGTAGTTATTTAAATTTGTTATATATGCTATTATCTATAGCTGTTCACCTGCGGGATATGACACCATATCCTGTTGTTTATATTATATTGTTATTGATGATATATGCCTGTTATTTTATTGTATTATCTGTTATCACTCTGCAAGTTCCCTGTAGTTTAGAAATCACCATGGGTTGAAATGATACATACCCGAACGGACTTTAGAATAGAAGAATTTCGTTATGGGTTGAAATGATAGACCCAAGCGATTTTTATTTGAATTAAATTTAGGATTATGGGTCGAAATGATATCTACCCGTATGTATTTAAATTTACGGATTAAAATGATAAATATCCATATCACTTGACCATAGATAGGAAATTTTATATACAGACACCGTTGGTCCATATATAAATATTTTGAAAATAAATTCTATGGTTTTGGGAAAGAAATATATGGTTTTAATAAATGTTGATTCTTAAATTTTTATATATAAATGGTAATGATATATATAGATTTAATAATGATATTTAATTTAATTAAGATGGATTTAATACATATAATATGTTAAGTAAAAAAAAATTATATTTCAAAATAGATTTTGGCAATAATTTGAATAAGTTAAGGTTGGGAAGATAATTTGAATTTAGTTGAAATTGTATTCATTAAAGAATTTTATTTAATTAAACCGATTTGAAACTTATTGAAATGGAGATTTAAGATAGGATTTATAACTCGGGTTTGATTTAAATAATTTAATAAATAATTCTTGTTTACATAAATTTAAGGAAATATTTAGTAAAAATTAAATTTAAGGCTAGTTAAATGATATTGAATTTATTAAGTGAATATTCCCTGATTAAATAATAATGAAGTTAAATCAAGTGCTATATGAAACTGTTAAATTTAACTTTGAAAATATTGAATATTAAAGCCTTGAAATATATTAAAAATTTAAATGGTCTATTGAGAACTGAATTGAATTGATGAATTGAGCTTTGAATAAATTTGAATTTGGAATTTGAGTTAATTTGAATCGATTTGTGAGACTTGAGGAAATTATAAATACTTTACTTTATAAATTATTTAATGTATATACACTATTTTGGAAAATAGATATTTTTGAAATGAAAATGATATTTTGGTTTTGAAGTATAAATTTATTTAAAATGACCACGGTGTTATAGTGTATATTTCTACCTTGTAGATAGTTCTGTAGATCCTTAGAGGATGGGTATCCCAAACATCCTTTAAGTTAATTCTATTTCAGTTGATATTTCACTTGAGTTGGATTTATTGATATAAGAATGTTAATCCTGACTCGAGTGTTTTGTGTTTTACTTTACGCTCGGGTCAGACCGAGCGATACAGCATTTGAGACTCACCTTTGGAGTTTGGAGCTTCATTTGGAGATCCAACTATCGACTCATCTTTCAGCTCTTCTAGTTGATTTGTTCAGAGAAGTCATCTATTCGTACTGAAGACTTCATTGTATTTGAGATATTCTTTTGTATTTTATTTTTAACTCTGATGTTTATATAGTAGCTTCATGAACTACTATTTTATCTATTCCGCTGCGTATTATTGTATTACTCTGTGTCTATGATTCTGTGATTGATTTATTTACTGCATATGCTGAGTTTTGCCAAATTTAAATTAACAATCTGATATTTTGAATTATTCAAGTCAGACATGTGTGGATTTATTGTGATTTGAATGGTCCAAAATAGCGGGTCGTTACAATTTACATAAAGTTAGAGAGCTTCATTACCCCTAAATCAAAGGGGTTTAGCTACTCATTTGTGTTATCAAATCAACACTTGTAAATTTCAACATTAAAAAGCAAAGAAATAGAAACTAAACAAAGGAAGAAAAAGAGATTAACTACTAACTACTTGCATAAAAAATAAAACTATACTACTTGCATGAATGTAAATCTAAGCTATAAACATGAAATGAAAGAAAGCATAGAAATAAACATTAACATAAAAATAAAAACAAGTAGAAAAGAGAAGAGAAAGAGGCTAGGAAGCCATTTTTATTTCATGAAACATAGAGCTTACAACTTCCATTTTAATTTCCTAACTAATTTTTGAAAGAGTAAGTAAGTTCTTTACATGTACATAAGAGGGCTATTTATACGTGCATAAAACCTTAATTCAATTTTTAGGATGGTTCCCAAAATGCCCTTGTAGGAAGTGTGGCCACCAAGTAACCATTAGCCTCTAATTAATCCATCATCAAATATGCATGAATCTTTAACCTCCACTTAGTTGTCCATTAGCTCCTAATTATAGATTTGGGTAAGTAGGTATGTGGGGTCCTCCATAATCATGAGCTTGAATTATTTCCCTCTTCATTCTTTTTTATTCATTTGTGCATTCATGTATCTTCATAAAACCCTTTCCATATGCATCCAAATTCCTATAAAAATGATAAAAAATGTCCAAGTAAAAATTCTCAAATTGACACATGCACAAAAATGACCATTTTGCCACTGAATGAAGATGAATATATGATGATTTGACAATAATTAAATTTTGGTTTAAACATGTTAAAATGTCCAAATATGACATTTACTTAAATAAAAATAGATAAAATATGGATGTAAATATATGCACATTTACATGCACAATCAAATACACCCACACTCATCTTTTTATTCGTCCTCGAATAAAGGAAAACTAAGATAAATCTGTTTTTGTAGGGAGCACGATTGCATTGGGCATATGCAACAAATAGTTAAACCTGTAGGTGTCCCCAGTAGGACGAGTGTTGTCACGTGAGGGTTTTCAGCGGATACTACCCACAAAATCAAAATGCAAAGTGAAAATATTTACAAAGTGCAAGATTTACTTACAATGGGATGAATACAAGTTTTTGAAAATATTTACAAATGAAGGATTTACTTTCAAATTGAAACGAAATAATTTAAATATAAGTTTTGGTATTATCAAGAATTTTAAGCCATTTACTCATCAAAATTTCCAACGAAAATCAAGTTATTAAACCAAATAGACTATGGTTTAACTCATTGTTTTGATTGATAACACAATGTAACTATAAAATGGATCCTTAGTTAATTATCAAAGTTTATCAAAGTGGTAGTTTTATTTCTTTTCAATAACAAGTCAAATCAAATAAGTTAAAATAGTGCTTGGATTTCAATTGCTTACTCTCTCTTATTTGAATTTTTTTATATTAACAATATTTACATATGCCTAACTCAGGTAAACTGAGGCCAGATATATTACCCGTGCACTGCCTTTCGGGCTTATGTGAGGGGAATACAGAGCATGGCGAGTGAACACACAAGTGTGAACACTTATCGATTGTAGGCTTTATTAAATTTTTTATATATAAATGCACCTAACTTAGATAAACTGAGGCCAGATATACCGATCGTGCACTGCCTTTCGGGCTTACATGAGAAGGGTACAGAGCATGGAGAGTGAACACACAAGTGTGAACACATGACACTAGGTGTTAAAAATATATATACATATATAATTTTTTTTACTTATATATATATTTTTTGTCTCTTTTTTTTAAGAAGGGGGAGTTTTGCAAAATCATCTTAGCACCATTTAACTTAGATGATAAAAATGTTATGTCCTTTACTTTAAATTTACCACTTTTTAAACAAAGATTTTCAATTAGAATATACTTCATAATTAACACATATGAACCTTCCTATATACTAGTTAAACCATTGTTATTTGTAATCAAACTTCATTTTTATTTTTGTTAAGACAAATGAATTTTCAAAAATTTCAATTTAATAATCAAAACTTATACTTATCCTATAGTGTATCTTCAAAAATAAATCAAAACGATAAAAAGAAAATGTTTTTGAGATTTAGAAATTTTGAGAATTTTTTTGAGTTAAAAGAAAATGAAATTTCAAAAATGCCATGAAAAAGAATAAAAATGAAAATGAGACTCCCCCCACACTTAATTTTTAACTGTGTCCCCATAGTCAATGCACGATATAATGAGTGTAACGGGGAAAATATGTACATTTTTACAAAAGAGGGTTAACATTCTTACTAGACGTAGCTTGACTCATGAAGAATCATGAGCTCCTCCTCTTGGTTTCCAGGAAATTCCAAGAAAGGTTTCAAATGATGAACATTGACTTTGAAATTGATCCATCCCTAGGGTTTTGTATTTCTACGGCACCGTGTGGAAAAACAGTTCGTACCACAAATGGTCCGGTCCATTTCGATTTGAGTTTCCCAGGGAATAAATGAAGTCTAGAGTCATATAAAAGAACTTTCTGGTTAGGCGAAAATGTTTTCCTTAGGATTGACTTGTTATGAAAAACTTTTGTTCTTTCTTTATAAATTTTCTCGTTTTCATTCTCGTCGTTCCTAATTTCTTCTAGTTCGTTGAGTTGTAGTTTTTGGTTTGCTTTCTCAAGATCAAAGTTTAAGTTCTTTATTGCCCACAACGCTTTGTGTTCGATTTCAACGGGTAAATGGCAAGTTTTACCGTAAACTAAATGAAATGGGGACATCCCAAGGTTAGTTCTAAAAGCAGTACGGTAAGCCCAAAGCGCGTCGGTCACTTTCTGAGACAAATCTTTTCGATTTTTATTAACAGTTTTCTCCAAAATTTGTTTGATTTGTCAATTTGAAACTTCAACTTGCCCACAAGTTTGAGGATGATATGGAGTGGATAACTTATGGGTTATCGAGCATTTCTTCATTAAAGTTTCAAAAGAACGATTGCAAAAATAGGTTCTGTTATCACTGATTATTGTGCGAGGTGTGCCGAACCTCGAAAAGATGTTTTCGTCGAGAAATTTCACAACAATTCTATGGTCGTTGGTTTTGCAAGGAACAGCTTCGACCCATTGAGACGTAATCGACAGCAAGAAGGATATACAAGTTTCCAAAAGAATTGGGAAAAGGTCCCATAAAGTCGATATCCCAAACATCAAAGATTTTGATAATAAGAATGGGGTTTAGAGGCATCATATCTTGTCAAGAAATTCGTCCAAGCATTTGACATCGATCGCAAGTTTTGAAAAATTCGAACGAGTCTTTGAAAAGAGAAGGCCAATAGAAACCATAATGAAGCACCTTTTTTGCAGTTTTTCGAGGGCCAAAATGTCCACTGCTCGCTTGATCGTGGCAAAACGAAAGAACACTCCTGATCTCATTATCCCGAATGCAACGTCAGATGATTTAATCGGGGCAATATTTGAACAAGTATGGATCGTCCTAATAGAAATATTTCACTTGGGGAATGAATTTGTATTTGTCCTATTTGGACCAAGATGAGGGAGTTTCTTTAGTGACTAAGTAGTTCACTATACCAGTGTACCATGGATCGATAGAAATTGAAAGAAGTTGTTCATCGGGGAAGTTTTCATTGATTGGCAAAGAAGATGGTGCGTTCGGTAGACGAGATAAGTGATCGGCTATGACATTATCGGATCCTTTTTTGTCCTTGATTGTAAGATCAAACTCTTGTAATAAAAGGATCCAACGAATTAAGCGAGATTTAGCATCTTTTTTAGCGAAGAGATATCGAACCGCAGAATGGTCCATGTACACAGTAATGTGTGACCCGATCAAGTAAGGTTGAAACTTTTCGAGTGCAAAAACTACAGCTAGAAGCTCTTTTTTGGTTGTTGTGTAGTTGATTGAGCGTCGTTCAGAGTCATGCTAGCATAGTAGATAACCTGAAGGATCTTGTTGATTCGTTGTCCTAAGACAGCACCAACTACAAAGTTCGAAGCATCACACATTATTTCAAATGGGAGATCCCAATTGGGTGCGCAGATGATTGGAGCAGAAATGAGTTCGTTTTTGAGACGTTCGAAAGAAGAGATACAACCAGAGTTAAAATCGAAAGGAGCGTCTTTTCCGAGGAGAGTCGTCAAAGGACGAGCAATCTTGCTAAAGTCTTTCACAAAGCGTCGGTAAAAGCCAGCGTGTCCTAGAAATGATCGAATGCCCTTAATAGATTTGGGAATGGTTAGGTTTGCAATTACATCGACTTTCGCTTTATCTACCTCAATGCCTTTATTTGAGATGATATGTCCAAGGACTATGCCTTGTTTGACCATAAAGTGGCATTTTCCCAATTCAAAGTCAAATGTTTTTCTTTACATCGATTTAAAACCAACTCGAGATGATGTAAACATTAGGAAATAGAATCACCAAAGACAGAGAAATCGTCCATAAAAACTTCTAGAAAGTGTTCAATCATGTCGAAAAAAATGCCAACCATGCATCGTTGGAAAGTAGCAGAAGCGTTACAAAGTCCGAATGGCATATGTCGATAAGCAAAGGTACCGAATGAACACGTGAAAGTTGTTTTCTCTTGATCTTCGGGAGCGATTGGAATTTGGTTATAGCCGGAATAATCATCAAGGAAGCAGTAGAATTCATGGCCGGCTAAACGTTCGAGCATTTAGTCAATGAAAGGAAGAGGGAAGTGATCTTTACGTGTTGCGGCATTTAGTTTTCGATAGTCAATGCAAACACGCTAACCAGTTTGAGTTCGAGTAGGAATGAGTTCGTTCGAGTCGTTTGTTATAACGGTAAGTCCGGACTTTTTAGGCACGACATGAATTGGGCTAACCCATGGGCTATCGGAGATGGGGTATATGATATCGTTATCGAGGAGCTTAAGAATTTCTTCACGAACTGCATCTTTCATTTTTGGGTTAAGCCTCTATTGTGCATCATGAGTGGGTTTGGCTTCGTCAATTAAGTGAATGCGATGTTGGACAATAGCAGGGCTAATTCCCTTAATATCGGCAATGGACAACCCAACTTCTTCTTTGTTTTTCGAAAGAATAGAAAGTAAGGAGGTTTCTTGATCAAGAGAGAGGTCGCGAAAATTATGATGGGCAACGTTTCATTATCACCTAAGTATTCGTACTTAAGGTGATCGGGAAGTGGTTTGAGGTCCAACTTCGGGAGTTTCTCGATCAAAGAATTGGGTTGATATTCGGACTCAACTGGAAGCGATTTAAAAGGAAGAGTGTATTCAATCTCATTGGGTATTTCATGAAATAATTTTTCGTACTCAGCTTCGCGTTCGTCGTTATGGTCAAGTGTCTCGTTTTTGAAGTTTTCGTGAATGGCACTAACTTCCAAAGTTTGGTCACGAGGTTCATTTGATTAGCTTTCAAGATTGAAAATGTTCAGATCCAAAGTCATGTTTCCAAAAGAGATTTTCATCGAACCGTTGCGACAATTGATTAAGGCATTTGAGGTGGCTAAGAATGGTCGGCCTAAAATCAATGGAATTTGACTCATGGGATTTATCACGGGTTGTGTTTGGAGAACGATAAAATCAACGGGGAATATGAATTGCCCTACTCGAATGAGCACTTCCTCGATTTCTCCCATGGGCTTCTTAATGGAACGATCGGCGAATTAAAGCATGACCTTTGATGGTTTAAGCTCACTTAAGCCTAATTGTTCGTACATGGAATATGGAATCAAATTGACACTCAAACCTAAGTCTATTAAGCATTTGTTAATCATCTTGTCTCCAATTGTACACAAAATCGTAGGGCAGCAAGGATCTTTGTATTTTACGGGCATGGATTGGGGCAAGACTTCACTCAAACTGGGGGCTAAGAAGACTTTTTTGGGCACTTGAGTGTGTTGCTTTTGGGTACAAAAGTCCTTAAGAAATTTCGTGTACGTTGGGACTTGCTGAACAATGTCAAGAAGCGGAATGTTAACTTTGACTTGTTTAAAAATTTCCAACATCTTTTCCATTTGGTCCGAGTGTTTCTTTAGTCGAAGACGATGTGGGAATGGAACAAAATACTCGGTAGGCAGGTCTACTCGAGTAGTAGAAGAATTTTGACCGGCATTTGATTCAACATTTGGCTCCATGTTTTGTTCCGATTCGTTTGAAGCATCGAGAGGGGTTTCCAGTAAATCGTTTGGGTTAACGACTTGATTATCGATTTGCTTACCAGAACGTGGAGTTGTGATAGCATTCAATTGGGTGACATTGCTATCTTGAACAACATGGGCTTGATTTGAATATGCATTTTGATTTCTGGGATTTGGAATGGGCTGGCTTGGAAATGTGCCTCGATCACGTTCACTTACCAACGTGGCTAATTGACTCATTTGCATTTCAAGTTTTGCAATTGATTGGTTTGTGTTTTGCATATATGAGGTCAATAAATTTTGCAAGTTGCTGTTTGATTAAAGGCTTTGAATAGTTGCTTTAGCCAACGTTTCAAGAGTTTTCTCAAGTGAACTTAAACGTTTACCGCCTTGGAGAGGATGAGCAGAATTTGGTTGAAAATTTGATTGTTGCGGTTGATTATGAGACGGGCCCGCAAAGTTTGGTTGAAAATGGTTAAGCTGAAAGGGAGGATTCGAAGCGTTATTCGGAAATGCTTGAAAATTGGGATGAACCGTATTCGTGATGGGATTGTTTTGGTTCCACACAAAATTCGGATGATTTCTCCAACCAGGATTGTACGTTAGAGAAAATGGGTCATATGATTAGGATTAGCAATGAGCAAAGCATTGATTTTGTTCGACAAAATTGGGACACTGATCGGCTATATGATTAGGATCGTTGCATTTATAACACATGGGTTGGGAAGCTTGGTTCATTTGATTCAATGAGAAAACGTTATCGAATTTTTTAACCATTGCGTCGATCTTAGCTTCCAAAGAAAAAGAAGATCCTATTGAGTGTGCGCTCGATCCTGAGTAAATTGATTTTTCGTTCGAACGTTCCCATTAGGATGACTTTTCGGCGAGGTTTTCAAGAAATTTCCAAGCATCATCGTGATGTTGGGCAAGAAAGTTGCCTTGCCACATTGATTCGAGCATGGTTCGTGAGCTGTTTTCTAGTCCATCGTATAAGATTTGGCAAATCGTCCATTTTTAGAAGTTATGGTGTGGACATTTTATCCAAAGCTCTTTGTATCTTTCAAAATATTTTCCAAATGGTTCTCCTTTGAATTGATGAAAATTTACAATTTTGTTTCGGATTCTACTCGTTTCCAAGGGGTAGAACTTTTTTAAGAAAGATCTTACGAATTCTTCCCAAGTTTTAATTGAGTTCGATGGTAAGCTGTACAACCATTTTTCAGCGTAATCCGTAAGAGCGAATGGGATTAATCGAAGTTTGATTTCGTCATCGGAAAGCTGTTGGTGTTTAATGGTTGCGCAAACTTGTTCGAATTTAGTCAAGAAAATGTAGGGGTCATCGTGCTCAAAATTGCCAAATTTTGGAAGCGTGGCAATATGGTTCGAGTGAATTTCAAAATGGTTACTCGTAGGGGCGGGTAACGTAATGCAAGATGGAATAGAAACTCTATCGGGATAGATTCTATCCATAAGAGTTCGAGAGGCATTCTCGTTCGCCATTTCGGGAGGATCGTCTGTTCGAGTTAAACGATTAGTTGTTGAGTCGCGAGTCCAACGATTTGTTGTTGTGTCATGATTCCAAGTACTCATGCACAAGTGAAAGTCAAGAAGAGAAAGAAGTTAGAATTGAGTTTATAGAATGAAACAAGATTTGGAAAATGAAGTGAGAAATTGTTTTTTTTTAAAAAGGGAAACTATTTACTAAGTGAAATTTATTTTTCAAAAGAAAAGTTTGAATTTTTTTTCTTTGTTTTTGATTTTTTTTTGCTATTCGAATTGTTATATGTTTTTGTTTTCGACTTTTTAAATATTTACCAAAAGGATTTTTTTTGTTTTTAGAAAATGGGAATTTGATTTTTGTTTTTGTTTTTGAAAAGATTTTTTTCTTTTTGATTGAAAATTTTCAAAGGAAAGGAAACAGGATTTTTTTTTGGATTAAAAACTAACTTAAGTAAAATTTACAATTTTTTTGGATTTTGGATTTTTGATTTTTTTTTTTAAATATGCATGAACTAATGCAACTAAATGAATGAAAAGGACTTAATTACAATTTTCTGTCCTTAGTAGCTCCTAACCCAAAATTGTATAATCACACTTTGTCTTAAATCAACAAAAATATTTCTTAGCCAAGTAACGGACAAGGGTTTTCGGTGCACCACAAATCACCGTAGCAATGCAACTGAAGGTTTAAGTACCTTTGGAGGAACAACCAGTATAATATTTACGAATCACCGTAATTTTTATAACTGGTTATTGCTCTACCGTAGCCTAGACACCAAGAAATAAACTTGTTCAAAGAAGACAATTGTCAAGATACAATTAAGCCCTAAGTGAGCTCGCGACTCCCTTAGGTCAAATGTCTAACCGTTATTATTAGTCAAATTCTACGATGAAATGCAATTTATGGGTTAAGTAAAGGGTGATGAAATCTCCCACCTTATGTGAATTGGGGTATTGCCCTTAGAAAATAAAACAAGATGAGATGAATGCAAAACAAAAATTAAACGTGAATTTACAATGCAACTAAAATGAAATTTGTTTTTGTTTTTGGATTATGAAATTTTTTTTATATATAAATGCAAATGCAAGCAACCAACAATGCAATTCAACTAAAAACAAGGGAAAAGGACACGCTATCAGAGCGTGCAGAATTATTAGCAATATTTTTTTTTAAAGCGGTAGATTATTTTTTAAAGCAAACAAGCAGTTATTTGGCAAGCAGAGCTTCCTTTTATTTCCTACAACCTGAAAATTAAAAACAAGATATATACAATATTTTTTTTCTTTTTGAAAAGTATATATATATATATCAAATAAAGAAACTTAAAATGAAATGAAAAACAAAGAAAATTTAATTAAAACAAAATGGATAAAATTAAACTAGATCAAAAAAACAAACTCTTTTTTTCTTATAACCTAAACAAGGCCGGCCCAAAAAAAAATCAAAGAAGTATAATAATTCTCTTCCTCGTTTATACAATCTCCTGCCTTCGTAAAAAGAAAAGAACGATCTCCTTTCTTCCCAAAAAAAATCGAAATGAAAACTGAAAATCATAACGGAAATAAAAGCTGATTGTGGGGATTCTTGGAATTCGAGTTTGGGGCTTTTGAGTTTGCGTTTGGGAGATCGGCGATTGAGGGGCAGCAGTGGTTTTAGAGGAGGGTGGTGAATTGCCAATGATTGGTGATTGGTCGATGAATGCTGCAGTGAGGTCATGATTGATGATGCTGGGGAGTTCAGTTGTTTGGTGATGTTCTGGTGTACTTGGTATTGTCTGAGGAGATGCTTACAGAGGCTTTGAATGGTCGTATGGTCTGAAGGGTTATGAAGGTGGAGATAAGGGCATAGGGCAGTGTAGCAGTCAGAGGTTATAAAAGATGTTAGTGAATGGTTGGAAGAACCAAGGCATAGTTTGGGTTGTTGCTGAACTGTGAACTAAATATGTATGGCGGCAGAGCTGTGTTGATAGTAGTATGTTTGGTATGGCGTTAGTATGCTACAGTTGCAGGCAGTGCAAGGCAATGTCGAGGAGGTGATATGTGACTGACAGTTATGGGCAGGAAGGAGAAGATGATGGTAGAATTGCAGTGAGGAAGCAGTTATTTGGTATTGAAATGAGGAGGAGGTGATGACTGGAAGTTTGCTGTTGGAGATAGGGCAGTGTCAGGTGGTTAGGCAGATGTTTTGTGGATATGTATGTATCAGGCAGAGTAGTTTGGTGATCAGGGAGGGTGGTTAACAGAGAAGGGAGTATGGGGAATGCAGCAGTTTTTTTTCTTTTTTTTCTTTTGGCAGTTTGAGGTTGAGTGTTGTGGTAGTTGATGAATTGGCACAGCAGTGGATCAGCGGGTATGGCAGTAGTGTTTAGGGGAGATGGTGAACTAAATGTGAGTGGTTATATGCAAGTGCAATTTGATGATGTAGTGATGAGTTATTGTAAGGTTGTTTTCTGTTTGAGTATGCACAGAAGTGCACAGAAATGAGGTGATGTTTGAGTGTGTCTTTGGATGTTTTGGTGATTGATTGAGTGATTGAAGGTGGTGTTGTGGATGGATGTATGTGGCTGTGGTGGTGGTTAAATGTATGTCAGTATGGAAATGTTAATGGCACAGTGAAGTGAAGTATTGTAGGAAGCAGGGAAGTGAAGTAGCAGTGTTGAAGGGTGGTGAATGGATAGTTGTTAGTAGAGCAGATGTATAAGGTAGTGAACAAGTATGTATGTGGAGTATGAGGATGGAGATGTTGAAGTTGTATGAAGTGTTGGTGAGATGGTCAGTGGTCAGTTTCGTTTGGGATGATAAGGAGATGTGGTTCGGTAGCAGAAGATTTGTAAGGTGGGTTGGTTGTTTTGCAATATGTTGTGGAATGGGGTAGCAGTTGAATCAGAGAGCTGCTTACAATGTACAGTGGGTAGAAGTATGGGTAGGAGCAGTGGTGGTCGAGGCAGTTTGAATTATCAATTGAGTGATGTAGGAGATGACAGTTGGGGTGTTGCACTGCACAGTGATGTGCACAGTGAACAGAAAATGCACTGTGCAGTTTTTAGAAAAGTAAAGGAAAGATGTAAATATAAATCTAAAAATGCAAATGTGAATAATTTTTATAGAAATTGTGTGTTTTTTCTTTTTAAATATGGAAATGAAGACAAATAAAACAAGTAGAACAACATATGCACACAAACAAATGCAAACAAAAATCACACAAACACACAATGTGTTTTTTTTAATGCACACACACACAAAAATCAAACAAACTAATTCGAAGAATAGAAAATCGAAATCAAAACTATTCCCCGGCAACGGCGCCAAAAACTTGTTTAACGACGAATTTTCTATCGGTTTAGAAAATCGTCAATAAATTTCAAATTAAAATAACCGCAAGTGCACGGCGTACAATTTTAGTACGTGGTGAGTACGTACGGGTCGATCCGTAGGGAATTTTTAAGATTTTAAAATTTTCTAATCAATCAAATTAGACCAAAGTGGAGAGCAGATTGTTAACTACAAATTGTAAACAAAATGAAGCTAAAATTAGAATAAAAGTGACATTAAAAACTATGAGATTAGAGAACAATTTAGAGGCAAATCCACTCTCATCTTTTTGTAAATCAACAAACAAACAATCTATGATCTCTATTTTTGATATTAAGTGTGACGCCCCATCTCTATGCTCATAATAACAAAGAGTATTAAAAGAAATACTGTCTATTATTATGAAGAATAAGGCTGGATAGGAGCGACCATCCGTAATTGGCCTTACACTAATATTGGTTATCTCGATAGGAGTGGTATATACTTTTTATTTTTCATCTATTATTTATTTACTCCCATCGACATATCCAATTATCAGTATAAAACAAACTACGATAGTTCATAATAGTTTAGGACATTAGATATAACAATAACACAGATAATATAAATGCGAAACACAGAATAACAAAAATCTCATATGTATATAACCGATGTCAGTTACAATATAGTTGACACGATACATATGATACAACTACAACTGTCGACTCTAGAAGTTATATATACCAGTACATTATCATCTAATATACATGAATACATATCGTTCTATACAATGACACGACTACTACAAAATGACACTGACAACTTCAGAAGATGTGAAAAGTCTTCATATCCTGAACAGCAACTCAAAGAAGAAAATCTACAACCTGAAATAACTCGGGTCTGACCCGAGTATTACATTCAAAAAGAAAATAATACCCAGGTCAGTCTAATTCAAACCAGTTTATTAGTGCATATAGGCAGTTATAATTTAAATAGACGACAATCACAATAATTCCCGTCTATCCGATTCTTTAAACAAAGAAACCGGATAACGGTCAATATAACACTTAACAGTGTTTAACAAAAATCAGCAGATTTAAATCATCAACAGAGATAAATAAACAATTTATCAAATCGACTAAATCAATTTAAAAACAATTGAAATTGTCACTTTAAAATCATCAAAACTCGATTGGCTGCCGTACACGCACGCGTGTACGGCCTCGCCAATATGGCATAGAAATCAATGCATCAAAAGCAAAAGAAAAATCAATTCAAAACTGTCAAGTTTGGGTGGCTGCAGTGCACACACACATACATGTGCACTGCCTCGCCACACAATAATGGTAGTGAAATACATACCAAAAGAGTGGCATAAACAAAGATATAACATGTATGCACTTTAAAACTTATCGGTGCAGCTCTAAAAATATCTATGTGAAGATTTCACTGCAACTGGTCGGGAAGTGCAGCAGTTCAACATGGTGATCGACAGAGACAAGTACATCTCTCCTAAATGTACTTGAATACTTACAACAAAAGGGTAATGCAAAGACCAGTGATGATCAAATGGTCAAAAGTATCAAGTCTGGAAAACAAGAATGCCCAGACTCAACAAAGATGTACACTAGTGATGATGCATAACAAACTGCACATGGCAATTGAAACTGTCCAAGACTCAGTACAACCAAGAGACTAAAGAGATTCGAGTGCATCTGGTCACAAGTGCACCAGTTCAAAATGCATAAGCATATGAAATGCAGATAGAAGAATAATGAAGACTGTATATACATCAAAATGACCCAAATGATCAGGCTACAATAACCACCAACAGTGCAACCAAAATTGGCCACACAAGACAAATGAATTCAGGGCCAACATGAACAAGTTCGAATGAACAGAAATCCCAACCGAAACAAATGTACATCTATGAAGACTACAGGCAATTAGTCAAGTTTTGAATTACGGGTCAAAAGAAATAATCAAGTCGCCAGCGTGCAAAGCAGGCTCCAAGAATTACAACAGAGAATTGAAAACCAGTGAAGTCGAGACAAACCAAATCTATCATAAAATTAACACGTGTGCAATAGTAGTGAACATATATAGTTCAAGTTCAATATCACTGCAACACAAATCAACGAAGGAGAAAATCAAACAACCTAAAACATAGCATCGAAACAAGCAACAGTGCAGTATGGCCAGTGTGAAGACCAAACAAAGTGATCAAACTCAAATGCACAAGGCAGTGGAGTGCACAAATGGAAACAAAGCACAGTGATGTACAAATGAAACACAGTGCAGCAACTAAGGGGATGGACTGCAACTGCAACAACCAGGTCTCAAATAAGCTCAGATGTCAACATGATCAGAGACTAGAGGGAAATTCAAAGCTAAATGCAACCGATACATGACAGAGATGAACAACGTGCAACTGCAGACTACCACAATGACCAAACAAGAAGCTCAACAACAACAATGCCCAAAATAACTTGAACGAAGCTACTAAAGGAATGAAGACAGTGGCCGAGAACCCAGACCAATACTACAAATCAAATGCTAGGTCGAACAACTACATGATGAACAAGACTAAAATGAAGACGATATGAAACCATGCAGCCTCATAAGTTTTCATCAAATATATCTTGATATAGTTGCATGCTTCTTTTAAAAAAATGATGACCCAGGCATGCATAAGAACATACGTAATTAGTGGAAAAGATTGTAACCTGGCCTTACTACTATATGAATGTGTTAGGGATTTAAATAAAGGTCAACAACATCACTTTTCCAAAATGAATCAAATGCCAACATATGAGAGAGAATTATGCAGGGCATAGCAACAACCAAATACTGTCAATAACAGTTTCAAAAGCAGTAGTTGTCAAGACACGAAATCAGTGACCGAAGTCATGGAAGCATATCGAAGAAAATAATGAATTCTCGATTCCAAAAATGACAGAAAACAATGTATGAACAAGACGTAAATCATCATCAACAAACAAAGTCGAACGACATAGCACATTAGGATCTCACATAACAACATCGATTAAGTCAGTATAAACTCAAGTATCAAAACAATATCAGATGGCCGATACCAAATATTGACAAAATCAAGTCGAACAAAATGGGCAACGAATTCAAGCCAGAAATCATCAAAAACAGTTCAACATAAATTTTATGGTGATGGATGAGACAAAACACATGAAAACAAAACTCGAAATTGCAGTAGCATCACGAGATCGAACTAGATGTGAGGGGCGAAAACCACTCACCTTAGAACGAAGAGGAGCAGATCGAAGGAGGAACGAACGAGGTCACCGAAGCCCAAATTTGAAGGCGATGCTGGAGAACTCGAACGAAGCTGAAGTCCTTAGCTTGAATCCCTCGCGAGTTGATGCCGTAAAAATCGAAGATCGCCGAAGCCCTAGTTTCCTCTCGTCGCCATTTTTATTTGCTTTCGATTTTTTTTTCTTTCGTCTGATCGAAATGGAGAAAGGGGAGGGGGTGCGTCGTGTTTTACAAAAGAAGGGGTAAGGGGATCAGTATGGGCTGGGGTATGGGTGGTATGGGTTGAGTTACTTTAATTAATTTTTTTTCTTCAATTTAGGTTTAGGGTTTGAATGAATGAGAAGAGGGGGTCGGGTCGAATTGGAATAAGAAGGGAACGGCTTTCCTATTTGATAATTATCCCGGCCCAACAAAATAAAAGAGAACGGGCCCAGTTTTAAATTTATAAAGCTCGCATAATCACTTGACGATTCAATACAAGGAATTTCGCTCTGACTAAAAACTTCCAACATAAATTTGCAATAGTTTGATCGTCACTTTGACGATGATAAAAATTTACAAACTCCCGGGTTGTTACAGACTCCCCTCCTTAAAGAAATTGCGTCCACGCAATCATAGGAAATAAATGGATAAAAGGTAACAACCAAAAGAGCATGGCAATGTCGAATGTATAAGCAAAGCAAGTGTCAGCGGGGAAGTATTAGATAAGAAATCAAAAGGTTTGACTGCTTCAAATCAAAAGAATCAACATCGTGGGAATCAAGGATCAAAATCAGACGACTAACACAAGCAAGAACAATCGAGTTCCAGCAACTAAAAGAGAAGGAAAAACAGAGCAGAAATCCCATACAGAGCACGAATTGAATGTGAGTAAATCAAATTACTCACCTGAATCGCCAGAGAAAAAGACGAAGCTCAAATCTCAAAAATCGCAATTATTCAATCATCAAAAACGATAATCAAATTTCTCAAATCAACAAATATTCGATTATCACAAGCGATAATCAATTTCAAATTCAACAAATATTCGATTATCAAAAACGATAATCAAATTTCAAATTCAACAAGTATTCGATTATCAAAAGCGATAATCAAATTTCAAATTCAACAAATATTCGATTATCAAAAACGATAATCAAATTTCAAATTCAACAAATATTCGATTATCAAAAACGATAATCAAATTTCAAATTCAACAAATATTCGATTATCAAAAACGATAATCAAATTTCAAATTCAACAAGTATTCGATTATCAAAAGCGATAATCAAATTTCAAATTCAACAAATATTCGATTATCAAAAACGATAATCAAATTTCAAATTCAACAAATATTCGATTATCAAAAACGATAATCAAATTTCAAATTCAACAAGTATTCGATTATCTCAAGCGATAATTAAATCTAAAATCAACAAATATCTAATTATCACAAGCGATAATTAGAAACAACAAATATCTGATTATAAAAAAAACGATAATCAGAACTCATATCAACAAATATCTAATTATCACAAGCGATAATTAGAAACAACAAATATCTGATTATAAAAAAACGATAATCAGAACTCATATCAACAAATATCTAATTATCACAAGCGATAATTAGAAACAACAAATATCTGATTATCAAAAACGATAATCAGAACTCATATCAACAAATATCCAATTACCTGCAGATAATTGGAAGCAACAAATATCTAGAAATCAATTAAGAAGACTAGAAAATCAACATAAAAGCTTGGATCGATCCCATCAGATGGCGAGTTTTTAATTCGCCGTACGTGCATCTCAGAGTGGCCGAAGCCTACCAAGTACTCAACATAATTTTGACGCCCATCAGATTGACCCGAAGGTCCGCAGAGTGACCCGAAGGTCTAGTACTGGTATTTGACCCGAAGGTCCGCAGAGTGGCCCGAAAGCCCAACAAATGACCCGAAGGTCCAACAAATGACCCGAAGGTCCTCATAGTGGCTCGAAAGCACACAAAATCATCAAATATTTCAATTAACGAGTCCGGAATTAACCGAAATAGCAAACGCACATGTCCCATACCACGTGTTTTACTAAATCGTTTGATTCTCTTCATCGTTTCCTTGAAAGTGCAAAATTGTGTATTTTGTAAAAATACATTTCACATTCTCAAACGGACAAGTCCGGAATTAAGCGAATCAGTAAAAGAAAGGGGTCATAGTCCTCGATTTTGCTGAAACGTTTAAATCGCTTCCTCATTCTTTTGAAAGCGCAAACTGTTAAAATTTCTGAAAACAATTTTATTTATTTTGTAAAAATAACAATTCACATTCTCAACTGGACAAGTCCGGAGTTAAGCGAAACAGTAAAAGAAAGGGGTCATAATCCTCGATTTTGCTGAATCGTTTAAGTCGCTTTCTCATTCTTTTGAAAACGCAAACTGCTAAAATTTTATAAAATAATTTTTATTTTAAAACGATTTTCCAATCACGTGATTAAAACAGCAAATCAGTAACAATTTCGATAAGGAAATTGTACTTCTCAAAATACCGTAAAAACGGTTACAAATCAGCATTGCGGAATAACCGCTTGAAAATCCACTTTTAAAATTTGACGGTTACGGAAGCCAAAGCGACAGTAGTTTTAAAACGTCAAAATCACATCAAAACAATCTACATCAAAATGTAACGTTAGTGAATTCTCATTCATCAAAATGCCACAAAACACCGTACTTCAAAATATAGCATTGGTGTAAAATTCCGTTGTAAAAATAACGGCAACAAAATACGTTTCATAACCAAGCATCGGTTCAACGTAAAATAAATGCAATAACGTGCAATTTAAATTTTTGCACGTACTACAAAATGGACAAAGAATCATTCAAATGTATCTTCAATGAAGATAATTTAAAACAGCAAAAATCTAATCAATAGATGATTAGTACAAAAGAAAGCTAGCGGAAATTTCAACAAAAATCACATATCTGCAATTTCTTCGAATCCTCAATTCGGATTCGAAGTTCTCAAAGAAATAAAATAATTACAGCTATGTAAACAACAAATGAAATTCATATCAATTTCGTATTTTGATTTTTAAATCAAAAAGATTATCAGTTGTACTCAGCGAAGACAGTTTCACTGTTTCCGCTGCGCACTCTGATAAACAGAACACAAATCAATCAAATCATCAGAACACGATTTCACTATTATTTTTAAATAAAGTTATTTAAAAATTTCATCAAAATTTCAAAACTTTAGTTTTGACTCAAATCACAGATAAAACATCGACTAATAGTTGTAACATATGTTCCATCCAAGTTATGTTTTATATTATGTCCATAAATCCCAAGCTCTTATACCAACTGTGACGCCCCACCTCTATGCTCATAATAACAAAGAGTATTAAAAGAAATACTGTCTATTATTACGAAGAATAAGGCTGGATAGGAGCGACCATCCGTAATTGGCCTTACACTAATATTGGTTATCTCGATAGGAGTGGTATATACTTTTTATTTTTCATCTATTATTTATTTACTCCCATCGACATATCCAATTATCAGTATAAAACAAACTACGATAGTTCATAATAGTTTAGGACATTAGATATAACAATAACACAGATAATATAAATGCGGAACACAGAATAACAAAAATCTCATATATATATATAACCGATGTCAGTTACAATATAGCTGACACGATACATATGATACAACTACAACTGTCGACTCTAGAAGTTATATATACCAGTACATTATCATCTAATATACATGAATACATATCGTTCTATACAATGACACGACTACTACAAAATGACACTGACAACTTCAGAAGATGTGAAAAGTCTTCATATCCTGAACAGCAACTCAAAGAAGAAAATCTACAACCTGAAATAACTCGGGTCTGACCCGAGTATTACATTCAAAAAGAAAATAATACCCAGGTCAGTCTAATTCAAACCAGTTTATTAGTGCATATAGGCAGTAATAATTTAAATAGACGACAGTCACAATAATTCCCGTCTATCCGATTCTTTAAACAAAGAAGCCGGATAACGGTCAATATAACACTTAACAGTGTTTAACAAAAATCAGCAGATTTAAATCATCAACAGAGATAAATAAACAATTTATCAAATCGACTAAATCAATTTAAAAACAATTGAAATTGTCACTTTAAAATCATCAAAACTCGATTGGCTGCCGTACACGCACGCGTGTACGGCCTCGCCAATATGGCATAGAAATCAATGCATCAAAAGCAAAAGAAAAATCAATTCAAAACTGTCGAGTTTGGGTGGCTGCAGTGCACACACACATACATGTGCACTGCCTCGCCACACAATAATGGTAGTGAAATACATACCAAAAGAGTGGCATAAACAAAGATATAACATGTATGCACTTTAAAACTTATCGGTGCAGCTCTAAAAATATCTATGTGAAGATTTCACTGCAACTGGTCGGGAAGTGCAGCAGTTCAACATGGTGATCGACAGAGACAAGTACATCTCTCCTAAATGTACTTGAATACTTACAACAAAAGGGTAATGCAAAGACCAGTGATGATCAAATGGTCAAAAGTATCAAGTCTGGAAAACAAGAATGCCCAGACTCAACAAAGATGTACACTAGTGATGATGCATAACAAACTGCACATGGCAATTGAAACTGTCCAAGACTCAGTACAACCAAGAGACTAAAGAGATTCGAGTGCATCTGGTCACAAGTGCACCAGTTCAAAACGCACAAGCATATGAAATGCAGATACAAGAATAATGAAGACTGTATATACATCAAAATGACCCAAATGATCAGGCTACAATAACCACCAACAGTGCAACCAAAATTGGCCACACAAGACAAATGAATTCAGGGTCAACATGAACAAGTTCGAATGAACAGAAATCCCAACCGAAACAAATGTACATCTATGAAGACTACAGGCAATTAGTCAAGTTTTGAATTACGGGTCAAAAGAAATAATCAAGTCGCCAGCGTGCAAAGCAGGCTCCAAGAATTACAACAGAGAATTGAAAACCAGTGAAGTTGAGACAAACCAAATCTATCATAAAATTAACACGTGTGCAATAGTAGTGAACATATATAGTTCAAGTTCAATATCACTGCAACACAAATCAACGAAGGAGAAAATCAAACAACCCAAAACATAGCATCGAAACAAGCAACAGTGCAGTTTGGCCAGTGTGAAGACCAAACAAAGTGATCAAACTCAAATGCACAAGGCAGTGGAGTGCACAAATGGAAACAAAGCACAGTGATGTACAAATGAAACACAGTGCAGCAACTAAGGGGATGGACTGCAACTGCAACAACCAGGTCTCAAATAAGCTCAGATGTCAACATGATCAGAGACTAGAGGGAAATTCAAAGCTAAATGCAACTGATACATGACAGAGATGAACAACGTGCAACTGCAGACTACCACAATGACCAAACAAGAAGCTCAACAACAACAATGCCCAAAATAACTTGAACGAAGCTACTAAAGGAATGCAGACAGTGGCCGAGAACCCAGACCAATACTACAAATCAAATGCTAGGTCGAACAACTACATGATGAACAAGACTAAAATGAAGACGATATGAAACCATGCAGCCTCATAAGTTTTCATCAAATATATCTTGATATAGTTGCATGCTTCTTTTAAAAAAATGATGACCCAGGCATGCATAAGAACATACGTAATTAGTGGAAAAGATTGTAACCTGGCCTTACTACTATATGAATGTGTTAGGGATTTAAATAAAGGTCAACAACATCACTTTTCCAAAATGAATCAAATGCCAACATATGAGAGAGAATTATGCAGGGCATAGCAACAACCAAATACTGTCAATAACAGTTTCAAAAGCAGTAGTTGTCAAGACACCAAATCAGTGACCGAAGTCATGGAAGCATATCGAAGAAAACAATGAATTCTCGATTCCAAAAATGACAGAAAACAATGTATGAACAAGACGTAAATCATCATCAACAAACAAAGTCGAACGACATAGCACATTAGGATCTCACATAACAACATCGATTAAGTCAGTATAAACTCAAGTATCAAAACAATATCAGATGGCCGATACCAAATATTGACAAAATCAAGTCGAACAAAATGGGCAACGAATTCAAGCCAGAAATCATCAAAAACAGTTCAACATAAATTTTATGGTGATGGACGAGACAAAACACATGAAAACAAAACTCGAAATTGCAGTAGCATCACGAGATCGAACTAGATGTGAGGGGCGAAAACCACTCACCTTAGAACGAAGAGGAGCAGATCGAAGGAGGAACGAACGAGGTCACCGAAGCTCAAATTTGAAGGTGATGCTGGAGAACTCGAACGAAGCTGAAGTCCTTAGCTTGAATCCCTCGCGAGTTGATGCCGTAAAAATCGAAGATCGCCGAAGCCCTAGTTTCCTCTCGTCGCCATTTTTATTTGCTTTCGATTTTTTTTTTCTTTCGTCTGATCGAAATGGAGAAAGGGGAGGGGGTGCGTCGTGTTTTACAAAAGAAGGGGTAAGGGGATCGGTATGGGCTGGGGTATGGGTGGTATGGGTTGAGTTACTTTAATTAATTTTTTTTTCTTCAATTTAGGTTTAGGGTTTGAATGAATGAGAAGAGGGGGTCGGGTCGAATTGGAATAAGAAGGGAACGGCTTTCCTATTTGATAATTATCCCGGCCCAACAAAATAAAAGAGAACGGGCCCAGTTTTAAATTTATAAAGCTCGCATAATCACTTGACGATTCAATACAAGGAATTTCGCTCTGACTAAAAACTTCCAACAGAAATTTGCAATAGTTTGATCGTCACTTTGACGATGATAAAAATTTACAAACTCCCGGGTTGTTACATTAAGTGAAATAATTATTGTATTTGTCATAAGTATGGTTTATTTATGTTATTAATTAATATAACTTAAACCATCAAACTATAATACAACAAATAACCCATTTATCAATTCTCATGAAAATGAAGCCAAAGCAAAAGCTATTTTAAGTATGATCTATTTACTATTGTAATTAGTAATATAGATCATCAAATTCTGTTTTTACTTTCATTTCAAAATCAAAAATCAATTAACAAATGATAATGTAAATTGTGTTTATGTTGAATAAGAATAACTCATTTGCAAAAGCAACATAAGCTATCAAACCCACTTGTATAAACTTACATCAAAATCTACTTTCATGAAGCACAAATAAAAGAGACCATAAATCAAAGAAATGTTGAATTTACATAAAGTTAGAGAGCTTCATTACCCCTAAATCAAAGGGGTTTAGCTACTCATTTGTGTTATCAAATCAACACTTGTAAATTTCAACATTAAAAAGCAAAGAAATAGAAACTAAACAAAGGAAGAAGAAGAGATTAACTACTAACTACTTGCATAAAAAATAAAACTATACTACTTGCATGAATGTAAATCTAAGCTATAAATATGAAATGAAAGAAAGCATAGAAATAAACATTAACATAAAAATAAAAACAAGTAGAAAAGAGAAGAGAAAGAGGCTAGGAAGCCATTTTTATTTCATGAAACATAGAGCTTACAACTTCCATTTTAATTTCCTAACTAATTTTTGAAAGAGTAAGTAAGTTCTTTACATGTACATAAGAGGGCTATTTATACATGCATAAAACCCTAATTCAATTTTTAGGCTGCTTCCCAAAATGCCCTTGTAGGAAGTGTGGCCACCAAGTAACCATTAGCCTCTAATTAATCCATCATCAAATATGCATGAAGCTTTAACCTCCACTTAGTTGTCCATTAGCTCCTAATTGTAGATTTAGGTAAGTGGGTAGGTGGGGTCTTCCATAATCATGAGCTTGAATTATTTCCCTCTTCATTCCTTTGTATTCATTTTTGCATTCATGTATCTTCATAAAACCCTTTCCATATGCATCCAAATTCCTATAAAAATTATAAAAAATGTCCAAGTAAAATTCTCAAATTGACACATGCACAAAAATGACCCTTTTGCCACTGAATGAAGATGAATATATGATGATTTGACAATAATTGAATTTTGGTTTAAACATGTTAAAATGCCCAAATATGACATTTATTTAAATAAAAATTGATAAAATATGGATGTAAATATATGCACATTTACGTGCACATCAACGGAGGACTTCTATTAGAGAATGAGAAGTTCTCTCTTAACAAGAAAACGCGAACCGCGCGGAACCTACTCGGATTCGTTTTCTATCGCCACTGGGTGGCCATCAGGGGAAGACAGCCCGGCGCCGTCTCGAGAAAGAGGGGTCCAACAAGCACTTGCAGCATAAGGTGGCCCATAAGCACTCGGCCCACGCCCCTTCTTATTCTGTAAAGTCGACCTTTTTAGTTCTGACGCAGTGCACATGTAAATAAGGAAAGCAAAATCCAAGTAGGGGTGCCTTTTTTACGGCCTAAACTACTCTATCAGCCATGGGTAACTATTGCCTCTGAGGTTGGGAGGCGACCTCTAATGAGCTTTAGGCCAGTATATTAATTAGGGTCATTTTATACTATAAAATCACCAGTATATTAATTACGACGACAATTAACCGTATATTAATTAGGTCGCTTCGACCTTACGGGAACTTAGAATGATCCAGTATACTTCGAGGGCCGGCCTATCATGATAGGACCCCCGAAGTAGTTGATAGGTTCCAAGGCAAAACTTCTATACATGATCATAGTATGTCATGCTGTCTCATCCTCGCAGCATCTAAGAGTACCTATGCACTATGTTCTGGTTCACCGATCAAGAAGAGTTGGGGTGGAGGTCTGCGATCTGATCTGATAACTCGAGGAGGAAGATGCACAGCTCAAAATGAAAGCAGGAACCGTGTTGTTAAAAATGTTAAGGCTTACATATCCCTAAGACTACCATCGATCTGATAGAGCAAAATGATCCAAAAAAAAAATTAGAAAGCTATATGACTGGTGGAAACTATCTTTTACAGTTTGTGGAGTAATCGGCATATTCCGATCAATAGGTGGAATAATTGGCTCTATCAAACATATAGGGAATTGGAGGTAGCATTCTACCAATGTCAAGTCATGGATTAGTTCCTCCAGCCCTTTTTATATGTGTTAGTGTTCTATATGACCGACATAAGACTCGACTTGTTAGATATTATGGAGGTTCAGCGAGCACCAGCCGAATCTCTCTACCATTTCCATCTCTTTCACTTTGGCCAATATGAGTTCACCTAGTACAAGCAGCATTATAGTGGAATTTCCAGTCTTAGTAGGAGCTTTCCAAAGAAATAGCTTAGTAGCCACATTAGCTGCGCTTGGGATGATTTTAGGCGTGGCGTATTCCCTTTGGCTATATAATCGTGCAGTTTCAAGGAACTTAAAACCCGATTTCCTCCATAAATTCTCCGATCCAAATGGCAGAGAAGTTTCTGTATTTCTACCTTTTCTTTTTGGAGGGGCAATCATTTGTTGACTACCAAAAAAGGGTAAAACAATACGATCATGACATTGTAGGTGCTTGCGATGGGATGGATGTGACTTCCCTCATGAATAATGGGTGGCATAGCCCGTAGAAGAAGTCCCTTTTTTAATCCATTTCTTTATTACCCGGGGCCGGGCGAGACCGAGAGAAGGACCACGGGCGACCATGCATGACACTTTTCGACCGTGTCTTCGAGGGACAGTTGAACGAGCGACTCATTAATGCAGCTGGGTTAGACAAGCTAATAAATCGAACGTGTTCGGTTTATTTTCTGAGCAAGAATCACAACGCCTTCACCATGGTACAGACTCCAAGTTTTTATGGCAGAGCACGAGGTGTTTGATTCAATATGATGATGGGAATGGAAACCAGAAGCATGACTGGGGTCTTCTTTGTCTAAGATAAGACTTATATATCAGTCATAGTGACTAAAGCATGAAACTTTTTGTAGTACCGGTGAACCAGATGGCCGAGAGAATCTAGAACGAAGGACTCGTAATATCTCTGTAAATCTAGCAAAAGACCTTCTAATGTCAGGTGCTAATCACTGAGCTCACTTTGGCCTCATAGGACGGGCAGAGTGAGTGCGAGCTAGAGTTGCCATAGCTTATGGCTAGAACAATGGGAAGGGGCCCCAGTAGAGAGAACTTTAAGGATAACGAGTGCTCTACCAACTTGGGCGGGTGGCAGGAGCTGTGGGCAACTACTTGGTAGGCCAACATCCTAGTGAACTGGGCGGGCACTTGACGAAAGAGAGGCACACTGAGCATGTACGAGAAATTGGCCCCGCTCCGCTTTCTTGAAAAAGAGCAAGGTAGCGTAGCTGTATACTTAATATTTTGAAAATCAAAGGGTGGATTCAAAATAAAGGCGCCAGTATATTAATTGGAAACCCCGATCAATTGGCCAGTATAAACATTGGTCATAGACAACTAACATCCAGTATATTAATTGGCATTAGTATGCTGTCCAAACTATGAAATCGCTGGTATATTAATTGCGGTGAAAAATAACCCTATATTAATCGGGTCGCTTCGACCTTGCGGGAACTTAAGACTATTGGGGCTCGCCCCCGATCAATATTAAATCAAAATATATGGGACCAATCTAATATATTAGCACCTACCATATTCTTTTTTCCAGACAATAGGTGCCTGCAATGGTATTTTTCCCTACCGAGACAACAGACACTCTTAATGGATCCTCTATATGCTGCGCATACCATACATCTTCCATCCATCTTTCCAAGAAAAACAGGCGTCGAAGGAAGGTCGACCCCCCCAGGTAAGGTGCTTTATACGAGAGTGAGGCGAATCTGTTTCACTCTTGGCTTGGTTCGGGCCCCTCCTAGGGTCTTCGAGCACGTGGCAGCTCTCGATCACGTCTAAGCGAAGGAGTCTAAATCAATGGACATCAATGAACCATCATTGATGGATGTTGCACATGACATGATCAATTTGACTCGATGAAGCTAATACTAATAGAAGTAGCGTACTCTCCGTTCAATGAAGGGGATCGAAGGAGGCCAAAGCGTGTGCTAAACGAAGTGAGTAGGAGGCCTACTATGTATCATAGGCGCCTTGTTAGTTATCACCTTGTGGAAACTTAGACAATCGATAGCTCCAACAACCAATAAAGGAGCCTTAAATAAAATCAAAGGCCTTTCCCTATTTATGTATTTCTTTCTCTATTTGGCCCGCCTTATGAAAAATTTGAGTCCTCTTGATTAGAAGTAACTACAAAAGGGACGGTCAATACCATAGCTCTTTCTTTCCTGGATCTCCTGGCCTTCGCATTCCTAATTCGGCAGGGAACTTTATTTGCCCCAGCTTAGCGAATCGCATCCCTGCGTCTCCCATTACTGTTCTCATGAAGTCTTTGCAATGTTGGGAAACTAGTCTACGAAGCGAAGCCTATTACCATGCCAACCATCAAATATGAGACCATCGAAAATCTTTGTATGGAATGGTCTAATGAAGGAAGGCACAATACATTCCACTTGTATGAATCACGAACATACCATGCACGACCGAACCTAGAGCCAAAGAACGGGCGGATGAGGTCGGATCCTAAAATTAGAGTCGCTACTCAACTAGTGCACTAACAATGTGGCCAGTATATCAATTGGGGGCATTCAAAGACCAAGCGAATGTTGGCTTACTCCACCCAAGAGCGCTTATGTCATATGGGAATAACGGACAATCCTTATGGTTTTGATATCCAGTAAAAAAAGAACCAAAGTCTAGGTTGGTTGGTGAGCCTAATGATAGGAGACTATATAGCTTGGTTCGGAGAGAACTTGTTGGGTCAAAGATTTGTTTTTTACAAAATGTTATGGCCTAAATGTTGAACTATTGACCTTAATTGTTTGGATGGGTGTTCACCCCAAAGTTTACTCGTACTGCATGCATACATTTGTATGTAACTTAGTGCAACATGGAAAATTTCATAGAGAGGAATCGGCAAAGAAAAGGAAATTGGGTCTTAATGAATTTGTATTTGAGAGATTGTACTCGAGCTTAGGAGTGTCCACATGAGTTTGTTGAGGCATCTACATGCCTGTGGCCCTCTTTTCTATTCTGTCAAGAGTTGGATTGCTCCACCTACGTAGAACGAAAAGAGGCGACCTCTTCTTTTATCATGCAGATCTTATGTGAAGCCCTTAGCTCGTTGATCAAAATGGGATGGCAACAGTCTAGATGCCAGGCTTATTGATCATATAATACGAGATCTCACCCTACATCTCTATCCATTAAATGGAAGATAGGACACCAAAGAAGACTCCAAAGTGGGCAGGTAAGGTCAACTATTTATTGTATTATAGTATTACATAAAGGAGCTCACTCACGAAAAGCCACTTATTTGCCTAGAAGAATGGGCGAAGGGTTGGATTTCAGTGCAGCTATTAATTTTTATATTGGGCCCTAACCTTAAGAGAGATCCGAGGCCTCACTTGTCAATATAGGAAGGTGGGCGGAGATGGTACGGAAATCCTAACAAACCGAAGACACGGATGCAGTAAATCCAAGCTCTTAAGATTGAAAACCTTCTAAGAAATAAAATAGAGGGACCTCTTGAATATATCAACATTGCATAACCTATCTTCGTATTATACTATGAAAAAGACCTCCTTAAGAAGACGGAGACAGGCAGCATAGAAAACGCAGTCATAATCGGGTAGGAAGAGGTAAACTAACCGCTAGTCTTTGTATTTCAAGTGTCCTCAATTGTCCACCTCTGATGGCTTTGTCAGAGCTTTCTGTCATTCCGTTCCCTTAGGTCTTGGGGAAGTAGAGCTGCTTCTTTCTGAAATGATTCGAACATGTGTAATTTTTAATAGGTTTGAAGAAAATTAAATAACATAATGAGATTTATCACTATTGTACATTTCATTTTCTCAACCACAATTCAAATAAATATCTAAGACCAGGACAATGTTTATACTGGACGAACAACAAACCAATACCACTATAGATAGACTATGCAACTCGAAGGAACTGGACCTTCGCCAGTATATTGATTGGCCAGTATAAACATTGGCCTCCATCTCTTCTATTGTAGTCAATAGATCGCCACCTTACCCTTCCAGTAATGTCGAAATGCATAAATCAGTTAGTTCATGCAGAGGGAATTTGAACACGAAGCATGAGAGAAACCTCATAAAGAAACCTTTCATATAGAATAAAGAAAAGCTCACTTCCAATTGCTAAATAATTTCAAATTCGGCCTATTGACAATCTCTTCAAAACGAGAATTCTGTTTCTACAGCAGGCCACCCAACCGATAAGAGGTTTCACCAATCAATCTATTATAGGAAGCGAATGTACACCAGGTGCGTAGCAGGATGGCCTAATAGACTCGACGAAAGAGAGGATAGCGAAGCTCTGTTTGTAGCAGTCCAGGATGGAAGTCATCTTTAAGAATCCTAGTATTAGTTAGGTGCCAAATTTTCTAAATTTATTAATTATCATTTTATTGAGTTTAAGGACAAAGCGAAGGTGCGTAGCGTCACTGATCGCAATAGAGGTCCAAAAGCACGAGTCAAACCCGAAGTCTTCCTTTAGGGTAGTCCCGTAACCTATTAATCGACCAAATAGGAGTGAAAAGAAGTGCAACCCTCACCGGATACCTGAGATTCTGATTACATTTCTTGGTGAATTACCCAATATTCCTTGTCAGATTCGTGAAATCATGTACAGACTTCATAGATTAAAATATGCTCACTCTAATCAACTAAAATAGAGAAAGATCAATGGAAAATCCATGACTTCTCATGCCAAATCGAATGACCCGGCTGCTTACGAAGCCTCAAAATTCGAGGACTGGAAAACAACTATTTCCTTTTGCCATGTAGTTCTAAACTAATATACTGAGTGAGTTCGTTATTCATAAAGAAATTAGGGGCAAATCATGGCTAATCTGATTTGACATACTCGCTACAATTCGATAATTGGAAACAACCCTAGTGCATATTTCCTTGCCAATCTTGGCTGCATGAAATCTATGACTCCTGGATCCTTGTTCCGCTATTAGCATAGGTCAGGTGACTCCTCCATGCCTCTGTGATCCCTATTAATACTCCCTGAATGTTTATAATAGTTTGGATCGGTTGCCTCATCAATCTAATATATCACCAATATTTATTCTAGGTGCATATTTCCTCACTGAGTAACTGATAGAAAAGACAGTTTGTTGGACCAATAAGAGTAAGATAGGGTTCTAGGTAGAGCTTTTTAGATATCACCCTCCTAGTATATTAATCGGAATTCTATTGAAACTGCTGATTTTTTTTCGATTGGTTCAAAGGAAGGGACATTGTTCATAAGTTTCCTTTTATAAATGGATTTTGTGGTTTCTATATTGGTATTGGCGGAGGTTTTCTCATAGTCCACATCAGCTAATCACTCTTAGGCACCAGCCTCGGATAGACAGTGAGACCATTCTATTAAGGAAAAAGGTACCTTGCTTTGGTCCTAAGATGGGAGGATGCCTAGCTCTTTCGATAAGGAGAGGAAGCGAAGTGTTACAGATAGACGATGGAACCAATGAAAGGACTAGTCAACCAGAATAGTAATAACCGGTCTTCCCTAGGTCTGTAGACCGGTAGCGCCTAGAATTCATATGTTGCTAGTTGCACTATTCAACAAAATCCAAGTTTGTGTTCCTCATGCATGTTTACTTAGGTTTTTATTATTTTCTTGCTTTGGGCGTTCCCTCGTTATTCGATCGAACAGCTACACAATCAAGTAATAAGGCAAATCAATTTAATGAAATTGCAATAACTCTATGTCTTTTGATTTTGTAGGATTTCATGAAAAACCAACCTAACTAGGAGACAGATTCAACCTAGTGCAAATTTGACATGAAAATTACGTATAATAGTTTGGATTGGTCGTCTAGCCTATGATTTTGCATTTTTCCCAATGAATAGTTGGAACCAATAGCAGCTGCCGAGGATACAGATGGAAGTCATTATTCACTCAGGCTAGACTAATGACTTAGATTCCCATGGTTTCCATAAAATGAGTAGTCAATTGCCATAGTAGCTTAGCATCTAGTCTTCACTTTGCACCTCTTCCTATCGAGGTGACCTAAGGGAATTCTGATGAAACCAAACCGAGGAGCGACATCGATTCCCCTCTTCACACTAAGCTAAGGCCAATGTTCTTATTGGAGTGGACTAAATTGCTTCAGTGATCATCCCACAGGTGATCGGGTCCCTATTATTGTTGCTTTAGAATGTAGTCCTAATATTGATTCCCATAACTATTGAAAAGGCTGATCGATCTGCGTTCATCAATTAGCCTGGTTCTTTTCATAGCACCCTACTTTTTTCTATTCATTTTCTACCAAATGGAATCAAAAAGAATAGCGGACAACCAGTCCTAAACTAGGCTCCTTTCTTCGAGACATTTCCTTGCTATGCTCCTTAATGAAAATAGGAGTGATTCCCGATAAATACATTATGCCACATGAGCCGAGAATTTCCTCCCTAAGTAGCCAATGCCATTACCTACTTCCTTCAGGCTAAGAACCGAAGTGGGTAGCTCCTTCGGGCTCCTCTTGCAACCAATTCATATTCTCCCTCCCAATTAATATACCTCCTCAATGTTTATACAGGTGCCTCTCCCTAATTAATATACTAGCCTTGCTTTGGAATTTGGAAGTGATTGTTTTAATCTTAATAGGAGGTTTCTATCACTCTCAAGTTATTAACTCCGTAGAGGTTGCCCGTGCTTTGCTTTTGTCCATGTTATGCATTTCCTGTTCCAATAGGACCTAGGATAGATAGGTTCTCTATCTGTTGAGTGATACACCCCATCAGTAGGATGCTTCCATCACTTTGGGAAACTAGTTTTGTTCTTCCCATTAGTGATTGAGAAGTTCGTGCATACTTTTATATAAACCAGTTGCTTGCTTTGGCCTACCTTCCACTCTCATTCAATGTATATCAAACTACTTAGAAATATAAGGGCTCGTGAATAAAGAACCTCATCGGTGAGATGCTGCACTCTTATCGCTATGCTTGTTTAGTCTTTCCTGTTCAATAGGACCCAGGATAATTAGTTTCTCCACCCTCCCCTAATTGATCGGGGTCACCTAGAGTAACACTCAGAGTAAGACTCTCCTAGCTTTGCTAGTTCTTCTTAACATTGGAGCAGAACCAAATTTCGAATGAGGAGTGAAACCCTAATATTGATTAGGGAAACATTGGTTGATATTTAAATAATATATTGAATGGTGGTTTTCTAAGTTCCCATTGTTGAAGTGACCCAATTAACATTAGATTAGTTGTCACCCAGTCACCTTGACAGAAGCTGACATGTTAGAAGAATATCACTTACGATGTTCACTGTATTGGTTATCAAAATCAATCCATCAGCAATTATGTTGGCATGGGTATTAGTTGAAGAAAGTCAATCTTTTGAACCATGCTAAAACTAGATTGAATGAATAAGTTCCATGACTATTAGTAGAGAAGAAACGAAACAAACTAAGAAATAGCATGGGCGAAGCAAGAAAGTTCTATCTGGCCAATTTATTATTCGTTATCATTTTAGTAATTGATGTATCGGTATTCTTCTACAGTCGAGTGATATCGGTTTAATAAACCCACGAATGGAGAAACATGGTCTTTTGAACCGGTATGGACAAGTGGGAAGGCAAGAAGTCTTTTATTTCAGGGAATAGGGTATAGATATAGATGGAGGTAGTAGAGAAGAGACATCTTGTCAGGCAATGTTATTTATCCGACGTCTGACCGAGGACGATCCAACAGAAGTCAATTCTCATAAGCCATGTGCTTGTTAGAAGAAAGGAGCGCAGCGGAAAAGAAAGATAAGAAGACAACTGTATCATAAGGAAAGAACTAGCCTAGTAACACTATGAGCAACATGAGTGGATCTAAGAATCTATCGGGAGTAGGATGAATGAATCCTTCCCGTAGACTGGCCCAGACATCAGGACTGGCTACACACATTTCATTTTGTCTTTTTAGGGCTTATACATGGTATCCAAAACATTATTCAGAGAGGAAGCTGAATACACACTCGAAAATGGTTATGTGCCCTCTCTTTCATTGCCTAGTGCATTCATGGCTTCATTGAACAATTCCTCGTTAGAATGCCGAGGTGACATCTTACTGATGTCCAATATGAACTCCTAGGATTCATTTAGCTTTGGCTTTGTTCATAAGCCGGTATATTAATTCGGAAGGCCCAGTCCAAACTATTTGCTAAGGTTGTACTGACTAGTTCGGGTTGAAGTTATGACTTTCCTGATGGCTTTTCTTATACGAAACAAAAAGGAAGAGAAGTTGGTACCAATGTTGATAATAAGCTGTTTGTCTCTAGGGTCGCCAGTATATTAATTCCAGTATACTGTTATTTGTGGACCAAGCATGACAATTGGATGCAACTATCCACCAAAGTAAGGAAGCAATTATGTAAGTGGGTAGTCATGACGTTATCCTCCAAGAGCCATTTGTGGTCCCCTTAGCCATAGACTATGCTTCTCCCTTCGCAACCATTGACCTTACGACTAAAACACAAGTTCTTTCCAAAAAGTACACGTTCCTGATGTTGCTTAAGCTATTGTAGTAGCAAATATGAGACATCCTGCTTTACCAGGACAGATCGTAAATAGGTGTTATGAGGGCTAACGACGGAACACTACCCCATAATAACCAGAAGCAACCGATCCAGTATACTTGGCTAGTATATTAATTATGGCAACAACTAAGAAGGGACAACCGGGATGGAGTTCATAATCGGTTTGAAACATAACAAGTACCTGTCTGATCAAGTCCAGGTCAAATGTGCCCGCGTAAAGCATCGTGGGTGTGCATGTACGTAATATATGTAACAAACCAGACAAAAAAACCAATTAAGGAATTTCACATAAGGCCTATTGTGGGCCTATTTTCGATGTATTAGATCTACATAATAGGGGAATCGTTGCACAGGAGTAATGAGGTGCGCAGCAAAAGAGAAAGAATTTTCCACGTCCGGCGTTTATTAGTTTGTTAATAAGTTTTCCCAAGGTAACACCAAGGCCAGTATATTAATTAGGCATAGGTATATCTTAAGACCTAGGTTCCCTCGTAAAATGCTTTACTAAACAATCTAGGGCGATCCAGTGTATTAATTTGTCTTAAAGAGGTGCGTAGCATATACTGGGATAGCAAGTCTACTATATTGTGTTACCGCTTCATCTTGGATGAAGGTAGAATTCTCACGAATGCCTATCTTGATATTAAGTGTGAAGATATGATAGCGCATCTTTACTGATCGCTATGCACCTTAGGAAAGTAGTAAGAGCTTGGATTTGGTTAATAAGACAGACTTTAGGCACACTTGAGTGTATAGTGCGTCAAGCTAAATTACTACGGGGGTTTGAAAAAATATCTTCATTCTTCCTAATTATGAAGAGAACCCTTGGGTATAGCCAAGGGTACGGCATCGGTTTTTGGTACCAGCATGTAAAGGTTTGAATACTTTTGCTCCAGATTATGAAGACCCAGTAGGGTTTGTCAAGAATGAGCTGACAAGTACAAGGAAAGTGGCTTTCTAATCAACTCTTACCTTGAATCGACCGATTTTGGAAGGTCGGCTTTTGAGCCAAAAACACGGTTTGAATCAAGCTTGAGAAATTTAGCTCTCTTCCTGAAGAGAATAATAGTTTGAACTTAGTATACTAGGCACCTCTCTAATGCTCGGATGAAAGAGGACCTCATAAAGGGGCGCCAATGTTTATATTGTGGACCTCGCTTGCAAGGTTACCTCTGTCTATTCTTTGAGTGAATCAGTCGTCTCATGTTTTTTTCTCGGATGGACCTATCACTCAACGAGATGTAGAGTTGGCTAACCAAGAATGGTTGATGTCGGTTCGAGAACGACTTCTCTCGATTTTCATAGAATAGCTCTGTTTAAGTTTGACTCATTCCGGTAAATGGTTTCTATGATGAGAAGGGAGCCTGAAAAATCATGGTTGGGGATGTCGGAAAGAGACTCCGATGGAAGCAGTTGTGGTCAAGTGTCCGGGTGGTTTCATCAATTGGTTTTTCAAGATATCATAGCACAACATTAGCTATCATAGCTTGGTCTTGTTTCCCTATCGCTGGTAAAGCTGATATAAAGCTATGTTTTGAGAATGCGAGAATGAAATGTTACACCTATTCATCTCGTTGGTTCCCTTTTTTAATGAATTCTGATATGAAAAACAAGTCTAGTTTGATTCCAGTAAAGAAATTCTATCATGTATCAAGTTTACACACGGAATTCTCTATGAAATTAGGTCTAAATCATGCATATCCTGGCATATGACCGCTAGTATAAACAGCCTCAGGCTTCTCGGGAAGTGTTTCATAGGACATGTTTGGTTACACACAAGTGTTTGATGGCATTGATTCATCAATGCAATAAAAACAAGGGATTTTGTTCTTTCTACTACCCATGTATGCATCTCTCACTATAGCACTAGGACAAAGACAACTTTAGAGCCAGAGAAATCACACATCAATCGATTTTCCATCCATGTGTCAATTGATTACTTATAGTGTTTGGTTATTTCACGAATGTTTTGATTGTATCAACGACTCAATTAAAAGAATGGAAAAAATTCACAGTTCCCCCACCGTAGTAAAGAATTCACTATAAACAAAGTCTCCTTTATGATATTGGCATGACATATCTTGTGTGAGTTTAGCTTAATTCAAATGGAATCTGAAACATCCATATATAAAAGATGGATGATTTCACTTCTCTTCTCGCTCCTCCTACATTTTCAAGGGAAATGTCTATTGGGCCTAACCTTATAGAACTGTTCACGAGTGCACTTCTACCCGTTTCTACCTAATAAGTTGCTTAGGGTATCGATCGAAAGAGGTTTTCTTCATTTGATTCAGTCTGTTTGTGTTTTTATGAGTTCTAGTGATGATTAACCCTCATGTCATAATGTTGAATATGCGTCTACGTGTTTTTGTTTGATGATAATAAACATATATACATTCATTTAAATGTATTTGATATTGTACTATTTTATTTTTCACAGATAAAATAAATATTTGCTGAATAAAATAAATAACACAGAATTGGAATTCAAACGAATATTTTATTCAAACAAATATTTATTACAATTTTGATAGTACAATTTCAAGCTGTCACTATAACTATACAATTTCAGTCACAATACAATTGCATCACAATTTCATAGTTACATCAGTTCCTCACTACATATCACTCACACTCGTATTTATCTTCAACTTCATTCCAATGTGAATCCAGCATCTGAGCAATCTGCAAAAATATATTTTGACGCAGTAAAATTGAAAATAAAATATTTTTGCAGTATAAAACAAAATATGAATTGTGTTTTTATTTGTGCCTCAAATATATGGGTTGTTGTCATCATTTTTGATTGTGTAATATCTGTGCATATCAGTATTCTTATCAGAGACAGATAATCGTGAGTGGCTGCAATACACACGTGTACATTTATACACGTGTGCACTGCCTCGCCAACTCGTGTGCACAGTTGAGCCAAAAGACAAGCTGGATTCAACACAAGTGAAACCAAAAGCAAAGACCATCAGTGAAACAAGTAATGTACATATGAATGCTACAGTCTCAAGCTCAATCAGAACAGACTACATGAATACAATGGAGCAATGCAACAGTCAAGTCCAGTCATATGTAATTGATGCAAGAGTCAATCAATACAACAATGTACGACAGTGTTCACAAATACAACTCACTAACAAGCTCGAAGAACCAGAGTACAAAGGACACGACCAAGAAGTGCACCCAGACACAAGCCTGAATCATGGCAGTGTACAAAAGAAAGTGCACTAACAACTCAAAACAGAAATGTAAATGCAACTGAATACATAACAGGTCAAGGAAGCAAAATTATCAATGCAGACAAGAAGCAACTACAGGTTCAAGGTGGAATGAAGACTACAAGGACAACACATATATACATACATAGATGTATGTATACACATGATTTCAGTGCATATTCAAAGTGCACATGAACTATTCAAACAACAATGAAGAACCAAAATGACTCAGTTCAGAAAGTAGCTACAAGACCAGTTCAGATATGACATACAACAGACAAGTGATGATGCACTGCAACTCAAAGAGCTCGAATGCATCACAGTGCACATATGTCAAGTACACAAAAGACTCAAGTGCACAGCAACAAACCAAATAGTCGAGCATGACCAGGCAGCAAGCATATATGTAACATGAACATCTCAATGAATACATGAACTAGTATCACCAGACTCGAGTGTTAGTGTAGTGCAGCAAAGTGAAAATGCAGATTTGAGTAAACAGGTGAATGTGCAGCTCAATGCACAAAGGCTACAGGTCAAGCATGTGCACTAACAAACAATGGAATGCAATGAAAAGTCAACAATATATGCATACACACATACTAATGTATATATGCACATATACAGACAATATTTATTCACAAAATCCACTGACCGTAGTCAGAGCTAAATGCATACAAACCAGGTACAACAAAGTGCATCAGAGAAACCAGAAGTGCAGAAACACTTCAAAGAACATGGAAATGGAATCACATAAATAAGAGACCGAAGTCAACAAATGTCATCAGAAATCAAACCATGGTAATCAAGCAAACCAGGAATTCGAAACAGAGGTGATCAAGGAATCTATCACAAGCACAAAGAAAGGAATCATCGTCACAACAAAGTCAGTGCCGTAAAAAACCAAGTAAACATATAAACAGTTCAAAGTCGAAGTCTTCAAGGCAACAGATTTACACGAATTAACCAAGTCAGAAATATAACAAGTTCGAATCAAAAATGCCAGCAAAGTCATGAGTCGAACAAGTCAAAGCAAGAAATTCACAGAGCAATAAAGTCAGAGACGTGGTGAACGATACCGTGGTGGCCAAGTAGTTTGACCAAGAAAATAATCATCACGTAATGAATACCGTGATTATCACAAAATAGAAAAACGAAATATACGTATTTTGAAAAGGTCAAAAATCATCTCAACATCCAACAATAATCGAACGGCCGAGCAAAAGATTTGACAAATTCAAAGAAATCAAATCAAACGAAATTATAGGAACTCGTATCCTATATAAAGCCCCAATCATCACTGGCATTAAATCCATCGAATTCAAGCAATCAATCAAGAAAGCAAAAGGAATGAAATACATACCAAAGTCAGGAGTCGAATTCGATCATCGAGGAGCAGCCGTGTCCAAGTCGAGCACAAGCGGATCGATTGTCGAAGCATAATAGAGCTATAGCAAATAGCATTCGATCAAACAACGGAAACCGGCGACTTCAGCTCTAAATTCACGAGGCCAAACTCAAAATCAATCTCTCAAAAGCAAGACGAGGCCGAAGCCCTAATTGTCAGAGCGAAGAGGAAGACAAACGATCGATCAAAGCTACACGCGAAATCATTTATCTAATCGATCAACAAAGACCAGAAATTACAAGCCCTAATTTCAGAAAGCAAAAGAGGAACACCATTATTCTTCACAAAATTGAAAAAGGAATGGGCCGACATTAATAAAAGAAAAGGGCCGCATTTTTTCTTTTTGAGATAATAGTTTGGGTCGTTTTATTATGTTATTAATTAATATGGCTTGTTTTTTTTTAATTAGGGTTGTTTTTAATTTGTTTTTATTATCTGTTTTTTAAAGTCTAAAACTTTGGTAAATCACCACCTAGAGGTTAGGTAGTGTCAGATTGTCTAGTTAGGATTAGTTCAGTAAGCAGGGTGTGCGAGTTTGCAAAACTCTATAGGCGGTAGCAGGGTGTGCGAGTCTGTTAGAGTGTTTGTAAGCGGGAGACTGTTTAATTCTAATAGAAATCTGGGAATGCAGCAGTAGGCATGGGTTTGCCGAAGCTGGGTAAATTTTGTGTGTGATTTACTTTTCAGCATATTTATTTCTCTGCAGTTGGTTTTGTGTTTAATTGTTTAAATTAGAGAAAATTTGCTATAACCCTATTCACCCCCCTCTAGGGTTAATCTAGATCCTACAAGTGGTATTAGATCCCGGTATTTTTCTTTAACTCTAGAGTCATGAATCCACCAAATAATGCTTTTTCTGAGGGGCAATCTATTGCTAGGCCACCCATGTTTAACGGGAATGATTATGCTTATTGGAAAATTAGGATGGGTATTTATCTTAGTTCTGTTGATTATGATGTTTGAGACATTATTGAAACTGGCTATAAATCTCCCACTATAACTGTTGGTGATACTGAGATTCCTAAACCAAAGGATAGATGGGACGCTAACGATAAGAAATTAAAAACTACAAATGCTAAAGCCATGAATGCTTTGATCTGTGCTCTTGATAAGAATGAATTTAATAGAATTTCTCATTGTAAAACTACGCAGGAAATTTGGCATACCTTGGAGGTGACACATGAAGGAACTTCTCAAGTCAAGGATTCTCGTCTAGCCCTATTCAGCAATGAATACGAGAATTTTGTGATGGACAAAGGCGAGAGCATAAAGGACATGTTTGGACGCTTTTCAACTTTGGTGTCCAATGCTAGAGCGCTTGGGAAGGTATTCACTGAGGTAGAGCTTGTGAGGAAGGTGCTACGAGTCTTACCGATGAACTTTGAGGCAAAAGTCACAGCAATACAAGAATCAAAAGATCTGAGTAAACTAAGCATGGAGGAGTTGATTGGCAACTTGATGACATATGAGCTTGAGCTAAAAGCAAAGGAGGAACGCAACAACTTCGAATCAAAGAAGAAGACGATTGCTTTAAAGAGCAAAGAAGAAAGCGATGATGAAGCAGAAGATCCAATTGAAGAACTTGCAATGGCTATCAATAATCTTATAAAATTGTCGAGATTCAGGCCACGCAAGAAGAAAACGAGTGATAATAGGTCAAAAGATTCTGACAATTCCGAAAATGAATTAACCTGCTATAACTGCAACAAGCCTGGTCACTTCAAACAAAATTTCCCACTTCTCAAAAATAACAAGGGAAAGAAAAAGAAGAAAAAGGCCTTCGCAGCGACTTGGGATGATGAGAAAGGAGAGGAAGTTTCAACTGATAGCTCAAAGGAGGCAAACTTGTGTCTTACGGCAAGATCAGATTCAGAAGCAAGCTCAGAGGAATCTAGTGAGGTAAAGAACTATTCTTATAAAGAACTTGTCTTTATGTGCCTTGATCTTACTAAAACAGTTGATGCTCTAGATTCTAAAATTGAAAAACTGAAATCTGATAGGAGAGAACTTGCCCGTGAAAATTTTAGGTTAGAAACTGAACTTGAAAATATTCAAAACCTAGACTGTAATAACTGTAAAACTTTAGACTCAGAATTATCAAAACTGAAGAATAGCTTTGAGAATCTTGTAAAAGAAAACTTGAATCTAAAGGAAACCATTGAAACTAGGAAAAAGGATTTTATAAATAGAAGCACCTCACTTGTGACTGAAAACACAACACTAAAAACCAAAGTCCAAAATCTTGAGAAAACTCTGAATAACTTTTCAAGAGGAGAAAAATCATTCAACATGTTATTGGGAAATCAACTTTTTGCTAACAACAGAAAAGGACTAGGTTTTGGGAAAACACAAGTTGATGATAATGCAAAAGGTAAGAGTGTCTTTGCTAGATATGAAATAATTGGACATCATGCTGAAAATTATAGTCATAGGAACAAGAACACAAAATTTATACAAGTTTGGGTTCCTAAGAATTCTACAAACAAATTTCATGTCTATTGGAACAAGAATGAAAAGACAAAACAAGTTTGGGTTCCAAAGGGATTGTTTATTCACAATGCTTCTGCCACTAACAACCATGGACCTATAAAAACAAATAGGTCACAAAAATATTTTACCGTGTAGGTGTGGTGGCAGGCTAAGGAACAACATTAGTGTTATCTGGATTCTGGCTGTTCCAGATACACAACAGGCGACAAATCAACGTTCCTTAGCCTAGTATAAAGGTGACAGATTCACAATGGGCAAACAACGAAAGATTATCGTAGAGGTATAACAGGTAATTGTATTTATTTTCAAACGATAGATAAAATGTGAAAATCTGCACCATAATCTGAATTAAATCAGCCAGTTATGTGAAATGATTAATGATGTTAATTCTGATCTTTTCGAAGTAATTATGATGGTTGACAAATTCTAACTTACTTGAGATGATCTTACATGACTTGCTCTTATCTGAGACTTTGATTTGTGCTTAAAAGTTGACCAACCACTTTTTCATCATTGAATTTAATCTGTTTGGTCAAATTATGATGTTGACTGATTACTGGTTACTCATGCTATAAAAAGGTTTTTAAGAAATTGCTGAAATCGTTGAAACTTTATGAAATTGGTGCAACTTCAAGAAATTGTTTTGAAATAATGATGATGGTTTAATGACTGTTGATCCTACGGTTTCTAAATCTGACACAATGATATTTGTTTGATGGTTAACACGACTTCAATTCAAAGTCAAGAAAATTTCGTTTAAAAATTGGTGAAAATAATTCTAAGATAGTTTGTTGAAATTTCACAATCTGGTCTATGACATCCAACGAGTGAATATTGAGTGAAATTTAAAGTCAGATGTAGATCACACTGGTAATATAGTTGATAGAAAAATTACTAGTGGAACGTGATTATATTTCGAGACATTCATTTGCTGCATCATTTTTAAAAGAAAATATCTGCATATTTTTCACTTGAAATAATTTCTATTTTAGCAGAAATTTTTCTTAAAAACCCCTTCTAGAAAATAATTTCTGTTGACCTTGTATCAGATTAGTTATTTAAGAAATTTTGATTTTATAACTATTTTTGAAATTGATTTTAACTGATCTGACCCCCTAATAATTATCTAAAAAGATAGATAGTGATTGAAAATAAGATGAGTGTTGATATTAATCATATATTATGACTTGAGAAAGTATAATTAGAAAATTTCTTTAGAAATTTAAACAAGAGTTATAAAAACTTTTTGTTGATAAATATTCCATGATCATTTCTATTTCTATCATTTTTCTATCAACCATCACTCATCAAAAGTCAATATAGTATGTCAATATGTGGTAGTTTAAACAGGAAATCATTTGTGCTTCAATTTTATTATATTTCTAACAATAAATAATAATATCCAAAATATTCACTCTCATTTAAAAGTCCTCACGGTAATGCATGGGTGAATTACTTGGATTTTTGATTATGTGCTTCCATGCTCATTTAAAAGTCCTCACGGTTATGTATGTATGGAACGCATATCAAAATTGATTGATTAAATAGGCAAGTTGATTCTAATCCCATTTAAAAGTCCTCACGGTTATGCGTGGTTAGAAGATACTTGAATTCATTTTTAAAATAAAAATTTAGAATACTACTAATCTCATTTAAAAGTCCTAACGGTTATGCATGGTTAGCAGATATTCAAATTTCCTGAAATAAATATACCACAAATAGACACAACTATATGGTTTTATTTGATGAAATCATTCATATCATTCTAAAGTGGAATATGCGTCAATTAAAGTATTTATGATTTTTGTTTGATTTTTTTATTGAAACTTAACATTTATACTCGATTGAGAATTGATATTGTATTAATGTCTATCACTATATCTCTATTTGTCTATTACTATTATTCTTTTGCTGATAACAAAAGGGGGAGAGAAAAGTTAAGATTTTGAAAATAAAGGTCAAAGATATCAAGGGCTCATTTGAATTTTTTTTATTCTCATGCATATATGTAGGGGGAGTATTGTGTAGAAAGAGAGCATTCAAATAGGGGGAGCAAACTGAATAATCAAATACATTTAATATAGTCAAAATCTTAAATATATGTTTGTTATCATCAAAAGGGGGAGATTGTTGAATATGCATCTACGTGTTTTTGTTTGATGATAATAAACATATATACATTCATTTAAATGTATTTGATATTGTACTATTTTATTTTTCACAGATAAAATAAATATTTGCTGAATAAAATAAATAACACAGAATTGGAATTCAAACGAATATTTTATTCAAACAAATATTTATTACAATTTTGATAGTACAATTTCAAGCTGTCACTATAACTATACAATTTCAGTCACAATACAATTGCATCACAATTTCATAGTTACATCACTTCCTCACTACATATCACTCACACTCGTATTTATCTTCAACTTCATTCCAATGTGAATCCAGCATCTGAGCAATCTGCAAAAATATACTTTGACGCGGTAAAATTGAAAATAAAATATTTTTGCAGTATAAAACAAAATATGAATTGTGTTTTTATTTGTGCCTCAAATATATGGGTTGTTGTCATCATTTTTGATTGTGTAATATCTGTGCATATCAGTATTCTTATCAGAGACAGGTAATCGTGAGTGGTTGCAATACACACGTGTACATTTATACACATGTGCACTGCCTCGCCAACTCGTGTGCACAGTTGAGCCAAAAGACAAGCTGGATTCAACACAAGTGAAACCAAAAGCAAAGACCATCAGTGAAACAAGTAATGTACACATGAATGCTACAGTCTCAAGCTCAACCAGACCAGACTACATGAATACAATGGAGCAATGCAACAGTCAAGTCCAGTCATATGTAATCGATGCAAGAGTCAATCAATACAACAATGTACGACAGTGTTCACAAATACAACTCACTAACAAGCTCGAAGAACCAGAGTACAAAGGACACGACCAAGAAGTGCACCCAGACACAAGCCTGAATCATGGCAGTGTACAAAAGAAAGTGCACTAACAACTCAAAACAGAAATGTAAATGCAACTGAATACATAACAGGTCAAGGAAGCAAAATTATCAATGCAGACAAGAAGCAACTACAGGTTCAAGGTGGAATGAAGACTACAAGGACAACACATATATACATACATAGATGTATGTATACACATGATTTCAGTGCATATTCAAAGTGCACATGAACTATTCAAACAACAATGAAGAACCAAAATGACTCAGTTCAGAAAGTAGCTACAAGACCAGTTCAGATATGACATACAACAGACAAGTGATGATGCACTGCAACTCAAAGAGCTCGAATGCATCACAGTGCACATATGTCAAGTACACAAAAGACTCAAGTGCACAGCAACAAACCAAACAGTCGAGCATGACCAGGCAGCAAGCATATATGCAACATGAACATCTCAATGAATACATGAACTAGTATCACCAGACTCGAGTGTTAGTGTAGTGCAGCAAAGTGAAAATGCAGATTTGAGTAAACAGGTGAATGTGCAGCTCAATGCACAAAGGCTACAGGTCAAGCATGTGCACTAACAAACAATGGAATGCAATGAAAAGTCAACAATATATGCATACACACATACTAATGTATATATGCACATATACAGACAATATTTATTCACAAAATCCACTGACCGTAGTCAGAGCTAAATGCATACAAACCAGGTACAACAAAGTGCATCAGAGAAACCAGAAGTGCAGAAACACTTCAAAGAACATGGAAATGGAATCACATAAACAAGAGACCGAAGTCAACAAATGTCATCAGAAATCAAACCATGGTAATCAAGCAAACCAGGAATTCGAAACAGAGGTGATCAAGGAATCTATCACAAGCACAAAGAAAGGAATCATCGTCACAACAAAGTCAGTGTCGTAAACAACCAAGTAAACATATAAACAGTTCAAAGTCGAAGTCGTCAAGGCAACAGATTTACACGAATTAACCAAGTCAGAAATATAACAAGTTCGAATAAAAAATGCAAGCAAAGTCGTGAGTCGAACAAGTCAAAGCAAGAAATTCATAGAGCAATAAAGTTAGAGACGTGGTGAACAATACCGTGGTGGCCAAGTAGTTTGACCAAGAAAAGAATCATCACGTAATGAATACCGTGATTATCACGAAATAGAAAAACAAAATATACGTATTTTGAAAAGGTCAAAAATCATCTCAACATCCAACAATAATCGAACGGCCGAGCAAAAGATTTGACAAATTCAAAGAAATCAAATCAAACGAAATTATAGGAACTCGTATCCTATATAAAGCCCCAATCATCACTGGCATTAAATCCATCGAATTCAAGCAATCAATCAAGAAAGCAAAAGGAACGAAATACATACCAAAGTCAGGAGTCGAATTCGATCATCGAGGACCAGCCGTGTCCAAGTCGAGCACAAGCGGATCGATTGCCGAAGTATAATAGAGCTACAAAAAATAACATTCGATCACACAACGGAAAGCGGCAACTTCAGCTCTAAATTCACGAGGCCAAAATCAAAATTAATCTCTCAAAAGCAAGACGAGGCCGAAGCCCTAATTTTCAGAGCGAAGAGGAAGACAAACGATCGATCAAAGCTACACGCGAAATCATTTATCTAATCGATCAACAAAGACCAGAAATTACAAGCCCTAATTTCAGAGAGCAAAAGTGGAACGCCATTATTCTTCACGAAATTGAAAAAGGAACGGGCCGACATTAATAAAAGAAAAGGGCCGCATTTTTTCTTTTTGAGATAATAGTTTGGGTCGTTTTATTATGTTATTAATTAATAAGGCTTGGTTATTTTTTAATTAGGGTTGTTTTAAATTTGTTTTTATTTTCTGTTTTTTAAAGTCTAAAACTTTGGTAAATCACCACCTAGAGGTTAGGTAGTGTCAGATTGTCTAGTTAGGATTAGTTCAGTAAGCAGGGTGTGCGAGTTTGCAAAACTCTATAGGCGGTAGCAGGGTGTGCGAGTCTGTTAGAGTGTTTGTAAGCGGGAGACTGTTTAATTCTAATAGAAATCTTGGAATGCAGCAGTAGGTAGGGGTTTGCCGAAGCTGGGTAAATTTTGCGTGTGATTTACTTTTCAGCATATTTATTTCTCTGCAGTTGGTTTTGTATTTAATTGTTATATTAGAGAAAAATTTCTATAACCCTATTCACCCCCCCTCTAGGGTTAATCTAGATCCTACACATACCTATTCCAATTGTCCTAGCAAAAGATGCTTATAGTGTTGGGCCTATAGGAAAAAAATTAAAATTTGTTCAAGACAAAGTGGTCTAAACTCACATAGATATGTCATGCCATTGCAAAACCAGTTAGAATATACACATCCAAACTATTTAAGATAATATGTCTATGTTGGGTATGCCGACTCAAATATTTCACCGGCCGCATAGCCTTTACTGTGGAAATGTGTACATATACAGCGATGAGGCCATTCATGCACTCGTAGGCCAAAGTCAGAAAGAAACAATGTATCATTCATGTCTTGCCCTATTTCATCTATGTGATGGAACATGATCCCCATACAGACAATAAGAGCACCTGAATGAATCTTTCACTTTTGAATGAATGCACGGGTTTTGGAAGATTTCTCCTTATTATTGTTTGTATGTGACCATCCAAGTGAACTGATCACCTACTGTTGATCTACTCTTTGGTTGTCTAGAATAGATGGGCTTCTCACTTGCCCGATCTTGATTCATTAATGCCAATAATTCACTACCTTCCAATGCCCCTTCTAGTTTCTAGGTAGATTGAACAGAGACCAGTGAATAGCTTGATTTTGAATCTAAGGCGAGTGAAGTGAGCGGAAAGAATGACTAAAGGTGCTTGCCATCTTATGAAAGAACTAATCAAGTTTGGTTATTTCTAAACCAGACAGATGAACCAGGATCCCTTCACGAACATGTTATAAAAACATCTCCCTAATCCTTGTATTCATTTTCTGCATGCTGATTTCTTTCTGATCAATATCAACCAAACATTGATGCTTTAATCTTTCTTCGGGTACCGAGAATGAGAATGATTTTATTCCCTGTGCTTGTCCCACTACCGCCTCGCTAATTGCTTGTCTTATTCGTTTGGTTTGCATATGTTGTATAGGTACCTGGGAATATTCTTTATTGCTTTACTTCTTCCTGATGGAAGAAAATAGGTCTGGTCGAAAAATTAAGGAGTGGTAGCCAAGCCTTGGCGTGGGATAGGAAGCAGCTAAGCCCAGTTATATTCATTTACGTTCATTATTCCTATCCGATTATGTAGATAGGTTTACCTCTTAGAGGCAGGTTTACTATTTCCTTAAGCTGCTTGTAAGAAAACTATATATGTGAGGCTTTGATCATTCAAAATCAATTATTTGGACTGCCTTCTTTCAAACCGACTATAGATCTCTATCAGTTAAGGATGGAACATTGGTAGTCTTAGATGGTTTAAGCAAATAATCCAACAAGAATTTGCTAACCTTGCAAGACAATCCGGTTTCTATTTATACTCTCACACGGGTAGGTATACTTGGCAGATGGGAATTACCTCTTTAGGTATACCGAGTGTGTAGCAAGAAAGCAACCATATAGAAAGGGTAGGCTATGAAATAATAGATTGAGTTCTGAGTTGTGGAAGGTTCTCAATTGTTGCACGACACGTTGAAATGGATTTCTAAACCGGCATTCATTCGTGGATAAATCTTGATTGGGCAAATGTAAAATACGTCATCCTTTTCTTCTATTGAGAAAAGAGAATCATGTAAATTAGTAAATTAAACCAAAGTTTTCTCATAGTTAGATTAGCAACTCACGATACTAATTTCATTGGGTAAGTGAAGTGCCCTTATCTATAGAGCAGTGGGGTAATGGCATATTCATTTGCTTCTATCTTTGAATCCTACTAAAACTGATTGGTTCCTATAGTATGCCTTATTATATAGGCGAAAGCTTCCTTGCTGCTTGTCTTATTTAACTAACCAAACATATAGTCTCATCGACTAAAGGAAGGCCTAAGTATACCGAGGCATAAGCTCTTGTTGCAATAATATCGAATCGTGTGATCATTTCTCAATGTGACATCGAATCGCCCAGTATAAACATTGGCTTGACCTTAGAAATTTTTATTTATTTATGGATTTACGCTCACTAAATGAACTTTAATTAGCATTGCTAATAATGCCTTTATGGCCAATGCCAATGTTTTGGAAGAGTAGCTAGTCCCATAAGAAAGAGAAAATCGAAGTACCACCTAGTAAAGCTTGCACTTTTGGTTTCTTATATTAAGTCCTAATCACCATAGGTACCTGGATGACTATACCGGTATACTAAGTGGTTTTTATAGAGAGAAGAACCATTTCTTTCGAACATGAGGAGGATACTTTATTACTCGGTATCATTAGCTGACTGAGGGAATAGGGTTGCCGGACTTCCCTATAGAATTGATTTCTTAGTGATTGGGATATGGGTTCCATGGGAAAATGAATTATCCTCACCTTCTGCTTGAGATTTCTAATCCTTTAGTACTACATAACATGCTGGGATTTTGTCAAAGAGCTCTACCAATACATAAATCGACATGAAATTCTAAGACTTCTCTAAGATAATGAGTCTGATTAGACACAAAATATCCTCCTTAGCTATCCATGTAAGACCCGGGAACAAGTGATTATTTGCTTTACTTAAATCCCGAACTATGATTTCCACGGTCAAAGAAGATGGGAGTTGGCACGAGGCAACTATGAATTAGGCATTTTCGTAAGTCAACTAGACAAATGATTCGACATGGAATGCCATAGGCAAGACTCTTTAGTCTTAGGACCGAAGCAGTATATTAATTAGGTTTCACAACCTCGATTCTATCTGGATCTTCTTCTAGGGTTTGGGCAAAGGTCCAAAAAGACAATGCATAACACACTCCAAATCTTTATTTTTAACCCAATCGGACAATCAAAAAACAAAAGAAGGAACATAGACCTAACACATGAACTAGCTAAGAGGACTAAATGCTTTACATTCTTTTGCCAGATGAGAAAGCAAGCCATAACTCATGTCTCAGTTACCTATTCTTGAATGTAGGTGAAACATATACATAAAATCGAGACATAAATTGACCCAAGAAGTAAAATCAATTGACTTATAAGGCTAAGCGACATTAGATCTATAAATTTCGACTGAGAAAATACTTAACCAAGGCCATTGCAATATCAAGAAAGTATAATTTTATGAAAAATACCCTTGTAAAATGCTTTACTATTCAATTAGGGCAATTTGTAGTTTCTTTGGAGACACGAAATACGCTTCAATCATGATAGGGTCAAGTAAAGTCACATCGGCGTATACCCAGACACAACATGGCACCTTCCTTATGCTGCTTTTGATCAGACTTGTTCACATTCCTTCCACTCCCCTTGGTCGTTCCTGTCTTTGATGTTCGTCTAGATTCTCATCTTTCTTTCAAGCCATAGTGATATCTTGTTCGATGAAGCCATGCCAGGAAGAAAAATAGCTTTCCAGTACTAACTTGCGCAATAACTAGAAATATGACACTTCGACTAGTGGGAAAGGTAGACATAGAATCTATGTCGAGGAATCCAACTAGTCCTATTTGATGTCTCTGATCCATCTGACAGCAGCCTTTGTTTCCAACATAAGGCGACCTCCGGGAGCCCAGTATAAACATAGGCAACCGATCCAGTATATTAGATTGGGCGACCCCAATATCTTAGTAAGAGAGGTCCAGTATGAACCTAGTATATTTATAGGCAACTAACATCCAACAAATTGTTTTTGTTTCAATAATACCTTTCTAGTCGCAATAGCATTACGGGTAGGTAAACTACTATAGACTATAGCAACAACAGCATTACTCATAAGTCATAAGCTTACTTCCCTGCCAATAGAATAGTAGTCATGTGTTATTACCAACGACAACAAGGGAACTGTCATATAGAGTCCCACCTACGATTAGCCCTGTTATTTCTTAGCTGAGTTAGTCACTCTCTGAACCAGTACTGGAACAAGAGTAATAGCACGACTAGACCATAGGCGACCCCAGTACCTTAATTAGAGGTCCAATTCACTCCAACCAGTTCAAACTATTCGAATGAAGTAAGTGGATGCTGTGAATACAGATAGGAATACCGGCTAAGACTCGTACTCGGTATGGCCTCTTTCTAATCTGATTCGATATCTAAAAGTGAAATAAAAGCTCATTCTAGTTTGCGAACATGGCAAAAAAAAGTGGCTGATTTCACCTTATTGAAAGAACTTATTGACAATTAGTTGGAAAATCTCTTTGAGTCGTAGGGTGTTCAGTTGCCCGTGCAACTGAATATTCAAGATGTAGCCGCCATAACGACATAGAAAACATTATTTTGTTCATAACATTTCTTTATGTTGACCTTATAGAGAAAGGAATCCACGGCCAATATTATATTGAGGCCTCGGGTTTCTTTGATAAGAGATCGCCAATTAATATACTGGCCAATTAATATACTGGCCAATTAATATGCTGGCCTTAGGTCTGTAGACCAATGTCGCTTTGCTACCTTCCTTTCCCCATTTTAGAAATGATAATATATTAGCCTTCCCGCTCCACATCGTTTTATTACTTGTTAGACCATTCCCACTATGCACCTTACCTATAAGATGAAGAAAAGGAAGGAGACAAGTGAATGCAGTCAATTATGGGAACATGGGCGGTATAACCTTTCCTTTGAGGTTGTTGTGAATCAAAGACCAGTTGTCATAAGCCTTACCACTAGTACGAATTCTGGTGTTCTTTCCCTACCTGACCCAGTAGTTCAACTATCGAGATCCAAAATTAATATATTAGTGATGAGTTGCCCACTGGACGTGCAATTTTAGAGTCTGTATCATTTTGAGTCCAAATTGCAAGCACCTGTAGGTTTTTGGGTGAGGTGCCAGTATAAACAGTAAGGAGATGATTAGCAAAATTCATTTTGTAATCTTTGATCTAACGCCGAAAATGTTTAGATAAGCGGCCGCATTCACACAGTCTATGGGAGATAAACGAGAATGAGGAAGAATACGTTTATTGCATTTATAAACCTTTAAATTAAGCTTCAAGAATACCATTATACTTTTGTTATATCCAAAAATAGGAGATTTTGGTACTTGACCAACCGTACTCATTTTTTATTAAACACTATCCAAAAATAGAGGAAGCTCCTTATCTAACAAACTCTAGTCTATGATTGGTTCTAAGGATGATTGACTGATTGGTATTGAATCACTAGATGATGACTGCTCATCAGAGGAAGAAGACGAATAAGCACAAGCATGACTACTATAAGTTCTATTATGTTTAGGGTTAGAAGACTTTCTAGTTGGTGCTAATTTTCTCTCACTTTTTGGACCATAAGATAGTGATTGATTCTATAAGTCATCTGATAAGTGATTACAAACACCATCATCCTCTTCTGATGATGAATCACCGGTCGTCGGCATTTCACTTTGATAAGCTTTTGAGTATGAAACGTACAATGCACCACAGCGATCATAGAAATGAATGTGTTCAGAAAAACCACCCACTATTATCATCTCCATAATATATTCTCTTGCAAATTTGAAACTAGAATGGAGGGTACCAAATTATACCCATTCCAGACCATAACTAAGACAATTAATTCAATAAGGCTCAGATTGTGACAGATTAGTTGTTCAGAACAAGACTAGCCTATTACCCTCACCACTAGATGAATAAACCCTGATTAACCTCTCACTTGAGGGATGTGTATCTTTTGAGATACGACACTCCTGCATCAGTTTCTTTATCAGCATTCTTACGAACAAAAAGTGATTGACATAGATAACATGCAGCATACCTATTACTACCAATTTTTATCAAGTCAATTAGATAAAACTCACAAAATGGATGTCGAGGATGGATGTCTGCTATATGCTTCCAATCAGGGCTATTGGACCAATGACAATTACAACCATGTCTTAGAATATTCAACTACCAAAATTCTCAAATGAACAACTTCATTCACAGCTCTTTGGAAGCGCGATTAAATCTCAGATACCTCAAGATAAACAATGACCAGACTATCTTTAAATAATGACCAACCTATCTTTTTGTATAGTACGAGAGCCATGCCCCTAGACTTTACACAAACCAAGGATGACCTCTTTGACGCACATATGCTAATGCTCAAAAGAACCACCATGACTAAACATATCAGTAGAACATTCTTATCGTAGAAGAATAGAGAAGGAGTGCTTTTCGAAAGTGAGACAGAAGACTATTTTCACAAAGAGAGAGCACTAGATCTGATTAAACATCATCAGCGAGAAGTCATGTCTTGCTTACTAACATAATATCTTAGCTTAAGTAGTAAATGGTAACTTCACCACATCCATTCGCCTTGATCGGATTATAGCATTAGCGGAGTCCACAACTAATCATCCTTCTATCTGACTTCCTTCGATACATGATTCCGAAAGGATGGATCCTATTACTTTAGAATGGAGCAAAGGCGCACCACTTTAGTCAACTCGGAGAAGAGGAAACAGAAGCAGCCTTTTTGAAAGATTTCCAAGCGAGTGGTTAGGATTGCCTTAGACTAGTCCTACTTTACTTGATTGCATAAGAGACCATGTCCATTTGGCATGGCGGGTAGGGAGGACAACTCACTTTTAGAGCCGAGCTACCATTCACCTAAAGGGATCTCGGTTTTTGGCAATAAAAAATGGCGACTAAGGAAGCAGCCCTTATTATACCACTGACAGGCCCGTGTATTCCTACTTCCCAAAAGGGGGGAATATTGGCTAGCTAAGATGAAGCCACCAGTATTGCAACTTCGCCAAGAAGAAGTGGAAATAGAACTAGAGTAGAGTCTGATGGTTCTTTTCAATACAGCTAGACGCCCTACCCTCCTATTAGCACTAATAAGCTCGGAAGCCAACTCACTTTGAGAGCTAGTCGCCTTAGTATCTTTAGAGGAGCTCACCAGCCAGAAAGTGGTTGAAGGTTTCATTATAGGGAAAAGTTTTGGATCTTTCTTGTAAGTCCGTCGGGTTGGCAACCCAAATTAACTAAACACTCACATCCCTCAAGAATTTTTATTTATTAGGTGCGACGTTGTTCTCCTTAGCAGGTAGGAAGGAAAGAGCGGATAAAATTTTGAATGTTTTCATTGGTGCATATGAATAGGATTACCTAACTGTTGAGGTCGAAGAAAATATTGACGTCATGTTGATCAAGGAAAGCCAAAATAAAGTCTTACTTATCTAGCTTGGGTTGTCTTCCCGATTCATACTTCTGCTTTTGGTTATGGATCTGCTTCTCTAGTGATGGGCGAGAGAATATAGCAAACAGTGCACATCTCATATTATCCACTTCTGAACATTCAAGAAAGACTCACTAGAAAGCAACTTGCTAAGAGTGGCAAGGAAAAGAGAGAAATCCCCTTTTTTAGGGGTCTACAGAAAGAAGAAGCCATTACACAACAAGACCCTGCATGTACCATTGGATAGGGATAGGTAAGAGTTTGATTGGTTAGGGTGTCGTTATACACTCTCGTCACCCTTATCATGTCCTTGACCTATCTATTTTTCCTAATGAGCATACAGCGTACATAGGCTTTTTTTACTGAGTTGTCAACGAAGAGTGAGAGTAATACAATGCCACCTATCAACAATCAATGAGGTAAAAAATCGTTCGATGCTTCTGTTGTTCTCTGGTATCTACGTTGTGAAATCCGTAAGAAGTCCTATAAAAGCATAATATTCCAGAGAGGATATTACACAAAGAAAAGGGTCCTAGATCATCTTCCTTCTTTGAGCAGGGGACATGCCATAGTATAAGGAATAGAGGATTAGCAATTGAATTAGAATAAGCTGCACAGTTAATTTGAAACATGTAAGATAGATTTCTTATACATTAGAAATAGGAATTATCATACATGTTACATTGTCTATGCTATCGTGATTTGTTTATGTATTTGATACATAAAGCAAATATCAAATCCAAATTGATATCACTAAATGATTGTTTGATGCGTTTAAAGAATTGTTTATAGAAACAATGAACTTCTTATGAAGGAGTGTTCGAAATTATTTACAAAATACTAGAGAATTGATGCATCGAGATTGGATATTGATGTATCTGTTGAGACTAGAGTGTAACGCTCTTCAAATGTTAGACAACGTATTACTCATGATTTTCGAAGGTACCTAGAGTTTATGTACTGATAGTTATTGGATAACCATGTAATGACTCACTCGATAGTTTTCTATTGATTAATGCAATTATAGTCAAACAAAAAATATCGATGTGACTGATTTACACAATTCGCTCGACTTGAGAATACTGTGAATATCAATATGAAAGTTCCACTTTGATTACTGTCAAATCATGGCACGACCTCCATCGAGTGACTATAGTTAGGTCGAATGGAAGTATTAAAAGGGAAGCACTATTCAAGAGAGGATTCGTCTACTTAGTTATATGTGGTTAGTATCACAGCCAACTCAAAGTCAAAGTCTCTCACCCGAGCAGTTAGGTTAATAATTATTGTTATTATTGAACCAAGGACTTTATGTTTGGACTATAAGTTGAATATAGATGATATTGGAATTTTGACCATTACCAAATTCCATAAGTCCAAAGTGATATAGTTTTGACGAAGAGAATTGGCGTAAAGAAAAGTCACAACCGGGTAATGCTTAACAAAGTAAAATTGGATTTTACTAAAACCAAGTAAGCAATAAATTTGACCAAAATGTCACACCACCTACTAAGTGACATGTAATTCGAATGGTTCAATGTTAATTGCTGACCAAATTTACGCCTGATGAATCACGCAACTGAAATGATGAATTCTCTTTAGACGAAACGATTTAATTAGTTTATAATTGTTATAAATTAATTAAAATATATGAAATATTAATTACAAAATTTTCAATATGATTTGAGGAATAAATATTATTGAATATATTTATAATAGTTATAAATATATCGATCGATATGCAATATCAATAAGCAATAAAATTAGATTTAATTAATAATATTTCTTTAGGCCTAAATGGGATATTGGACCATGATGATAGGCCGATAATTTTGGCTGTAATGAGGGCTACAGGGGTGGCTAAAATAGGTTAGGGTTGTTAGAATTGGATGGCTTAGATTTAATGAGAATTAGTATGAGATATGATCCATTATTTTCTCTCTCCCATCCACAATTTAAACACTCAAACCCTAATTTAAAAAAAGTTCTTTTTGGCTACCACTATTCCAATCCATTACTCGCCAATTTCATCCACTAGAAGCTTAAACATATCCAAATCAAATCAACTGAAAAGGCAATTGTTGTTTGATAGTCAAAGGTCTACGGTTCAAGGATTAGCAGTTTGCTGAATTGAAAAGCTTTCAATAGAGAGAGAATTCATCATTACAAGGTGTGCTTTAAGACACTGGTTTTAGGTATGTTTTTACTGTATTATATAGTTTATAATTTCTGGATAATATTTTATTATTCATATATATTATTATATTGTTAGTATGATTCTTATGTGTATTGATGTTGTCACATACTAGATTAGTTGTATGTATGTATTCATTTAATGAATAAAAACAATTTTTTTCACATATAGGTCATATATGCACGAACAAATAATTTTATTTATAATAATTCTTATTATATATATATATATGTATGTATGTATATATATGTATATGTATATCATTTAATTATACTTATATGGTTTTTATTTAATTATAATATAATTTCATGCTAATAATTAAACATATATTTTATACTCGTATATTTATGGTAACTAATATTTTTTCTAGTTGTAAAATATTTTTCTAATAATTATTTAGTATTATTTTTTATTATTTAAATCAATATACCATGTAAAGAATTTATATAAAATAAAATATGTTTCAAAGATTAACTTTTAAAATTTATAAACTTATTTTATCATGAAATAAGATCTCAGCTAGAATTTGAGAATTAAAAATCAATTTTCCTATTTTTAGAAATTATTATAATATACAATCAAAAATAAATAATTAATAATAAAATAATTTTTTGTCGAGAAAATGTATGGAAATTTTTTTCAAACCTTAAAATATCATGCTAGATTTTCTAAAATTTTAAATTTTGAATAATATGTTCCAAAAATATTTTTTATTAATATTTTATTGTTTTTTGACTAATTAATCAATTTATATATATTTTAATATAATAAAATTTTATTATGTCGTATATATGATCTTGAAGTGTTTAAAATTAAAATATATTTAATTTTATTAATATTTATATATATACGTGTGTATATATTTAGATATTATAAATATGCTTGTGAATAAATATATATATATATATGTATGTATGTATTAATAAAAAAAATATTATATTGTCATTATATCACACACACCACACACATATATAGTGTGTGTGTGTATTATTTTAATATTTATTACATATAGAAATCTATACGAACATTAATGGCGACTTCTCAAAATCCTAATTTGCAGATGGGATTAAAGGATACAAAATTCAATCTAATAGGGCCCTTAGGCAAGGCGGCCCTTTACCACCCCTTCTTTTTAATTTATCAATTGACGTTTTTAACAAATTTTTAAGACCAGCCTCTAAAAATAGCATTCTTCCCACTATAGGAAGTGAAATTACTTCTAGAGGAATCTGTTCCCTTCATTACTTAGTTGACACTCTCTTATTCTGCTTTAACCTTCCTCACCATATCACAACTCTTAAGTTAATTATTTACAATTTTGAACTTCTTTCAGGGTTGAAAATTAACTTCCATAGAAGTTCGGTTCTGGTAGTTAACGACCACTCTAACTTCATCAATGATCTGGAAAATACACTAAATTGTAAAAATATGAACTACCGATAAACTATCTTGGCATTCCCATTAGTCAATCAAAACCTAAAAGAGAGGACTGAAACATGGTTATAGATAAAATAAATAAAAGATTCACGAACTACCTATCTAGGGCAGGCAAGATGATTCTGGTTAACTCGATCCTATCTATTATTCCTTTTTATTGGATGTTCTATTTTCGATTTTCCAACTGGGTAATCAATAAAGTAGATATCAGTAGAAAGAAATTTCTTTGGAAAAAGAGAACAAATTGTTCTAATCAAGCTATCTTGTCAACTGGGAACTTGTCTGTAAACCGAAATCCAAGACAGTCCAGGAATTACCAATCTGAAGGCTTTAAACACTTTGTTATTATGTAAATGGATTTGGAACTTTCTAGAAAATAACCCATCTACGTGGAAAGACATCGTTAGTGACTACTACTACAATGGAACCAAAAACATATATAAACCAAACAATCATCTATTATCATTTTTCTAGGAAAATATTTCTTCTTTGTTTCATATTTTTAAACTGGGTCTTAAATTTAACATACACGCGGTAATAAAACAACATTTTGGAACGATCCTTAGATTTCGTCTATTGCCTTGAAAAATGAGTTTCCTGATCTTTTTCTCGCTTCAAACAACAAGAACGATCTTGTTGCTAACTTTTTTGTGTCTCATGAAAATTTTAACTGGAAATTTTCTTTTAACCAAAATTTTATAGGAAATGCGTTTATCCAATTTCAAAATTTGATTAATAAAATTAACCACATCAATTTAGATGATCAACATGATAGCTTAATTTGGTGTTGGGATAACAACAAAAGATATACTTCAAAGTCCATGTATAGATTTTTGACCTTTTCAGGTGTTCCAACTCAACGTTTCTTCAAATATGTCTGGAAATGAAGGTTCCCTATAAAATAAAATTCATATGTAGATAGTCTTACACAATAAATTGAACACTATTGAATGCATTAACTCTTAATTATCTAATAATATTAGCCACAACATGCGCTACTTCCACAATCTTCACCCCGAAACCATTCGGCACAGATTATCAATTCACCCAATCCATTATTAGTATCTTACTCTACATTTTTAACATTGTCACTAACTTAGTTATTCCTCCATTATTTGAATATTGGAATAATTTAAGATATAATTTCAAAAAAAGAACTAGAAACTATATTAATTCAATCTACTCTATTTCTAGTTGGGGCCTTTAGATCAAAAGAAATAACATAATCTTTAGTAATGTCAATAAAGAACCCTCTTCCATTATATACGGTATTGCCTGGTGTATTTTTATGTGGACAAGTTCTATAGGAGGAGATGCAAATTGAAATTCTCGATTGGCTTAGGCCATTAATGACTTCTCCTCACTAGAGTTTACCCCATTTCTCACAGAACAGCATGGTTCTAGTATTACACCAGCACCACCCAATCAGTTTCGGTGTAGTGTTTCAGATCTCGCTACAAAGTTCACAGTCCGGATTTCAACCAGCGGCATTTATTTCTGTTTCTTGCTGCATTACCTAGTTCGCTACATCTTCAGATACTCTCATTGTATCTTATTTGTACATCAGCACACACACCTCAATGGTTCTCTACATCCCTTAATTCATGAGACCAACATTGGTGCACACCTTAACAGTTCATGAGACTACCATGTGCAACTCCTGATATGTACACACTTCTAAACTACATTCTTCGCCAACCTGAAGCTATGCCACCTCCCACGTCAGCTCTCATGAGCCATGCCTCACTCAGCTGCTCCAAATTGCATCTTCTTTGTGGGAGAGATCACATGTTCATATCAATCCCTTGGTCTCTACTGCAGCCTGCCCAATTTTGAATCACATTGCTTATCTTCATGCAGCAGCACTGGTTTAGTCCATTTGTGTTTATGCTTCAAAATCTAAATTCTTTTGCATCTCGCAGCCAAAATTCTACTGTAGGGATCACTTTAATTTTGTTCTTGTGCTTTAAAACCCTACAGCACTTCTTTTCACACTCCGACCTCATCTTCAAGCAGCCACACCATTTTAGTTACAGATCGTTCTTTTTCCACCTTAAATCATTATGTATATTTTTATTTGCTTACTCTTTTCCATTCTATTTGTGTGAATCATCAAAGTGATGATCTTGTTCAGATGTAACTAGTTATCCTATGGACTTTTGTGTACATATATTGTTTTAGTTATTATTAGTTTACGAGTGCTCTCCTTCTACGAAGTCCACTCTTTCATCAAACAAATATTTATTACCATGATACATATATATAAATTATTAATATTTTACATATATACATAAGTTATATATATATGTGTGTGTTTAAATATTTTCATTCTCATAAAATTATTTAAATAAAATTAACATACACACACATATGTATGTACGTATCTATGTACGTACGTATGTGAATTTATAATATTTATATAAATAATAAATTTAAATACTTTCATATATTTGAACATCATACAATACATATTAGATGAGCTACTATGTCTGTTGTACTGTAAATCCCAACATCTATATGGGCATGTTACACCTTGCATGGGTTATCATGTTACATATGCACACACATACATATATGCATCTAATATACATACATGTACACTTATATGTATAAAATATAAATTAAATAAACCTTTATTTAATTTATAAATTTTGAATAAAATAAGAGATTTTAATTAAATAAAATTTAGAAATGTTCTAAATGAATTAGACTTCATAGGCCCAACAAAGATCCAATAAGGTAATTTTTTTTGAAATTCACTCATAACTTCGGCTACAGGCTGACCCAGTTCCGACAATAGAAAACATAACATATATGATAATACATAATGTTGATGCATAAGGAATCTATCTTATATGCTCCATATTAAACATTTTAATACGGTGCCTATTTTTATTGTTTGAGTCAATTCCAACATCCTTTTATACTAATTATACTAGATGTCATTTTCAGTCAAATGTCGAGTACTAAATAACCAAATTAAAATGATTTTAACACGATTATATCGTTAATAATCATAAGTTTATTATTTACTTATAGTTTAGGAATATATTTGTACCTTATAATTTCCTTTCTTACACACACACGCTTCTTCTGTATTTTGACTAAAATTCAAATTATGTCATAATTCTGTTAAAATACTTGTTCAAGCCTGATGCTTATCGAATGATACTTTCGTATCAATTCTTGAATTATATCCAAAACCCACAAGTTTAGCGTTACTCCTACTAACTTCGTGGCACTTTGGTTGTTATGTGCAAATAGTCTATTCTAAATCATTGTTAGAATTTTATTCAAAACAAATGTTACAAAACTCAAAACCATATTGAGCGATAATTTTTCTAGTAAAATTTGAATTAACTTAAGCATATTGAATGATGAATCTGTTATGCTATTTCAATAATTAAAATTTACAATATTTATTCTTATCAACGTAGCTTACTATATTCCACATTCATTGATCTTTCCCTTGAAAACACATTTGCAGCTGATGGATCATATCCCTTCGAGTATAACTATCAAAACTGTATTTTGATAATGTACTTAGAATCCATTTTGGATTTGTACATCATGCCATATAAAAGAGTCAACACTCTTAGTGGCCTACCGATAACCAAGGAATTCTTTTTTCGAAATCAATAAGAAACTTACGGTTTCTTTTCAATATGCGAGACTTCTTATTAGATGTTCTAATTAGTTATATCCATTTAGACATGGTTAATTTCATTTAATCCTTCATAATCAATTTTATCTTTGGATCGTATCCAAATCTATTTACTACCAATTATTTCTAAAAGAATTTTCTTCATTACAAAGTTGGCGTTTCTTAAAACAACAATTGTTTTTCAATGCAACGAAATAGTTATTCATAAACATTTTGTGAACTGTCTTTATATATATATACAAAATTGATTTGGTTTTAGTTTATGAAACTTATGTTCATAACATAAGTTGATCAATCAATATTGGTCGATCCTAAAGTTCTTTGGGTGATCAAAGAAGATCCCTCACAAGCAAATATTACATGTGGTCTTTCGACCCATACAACCTGTCAATTCCTTGACCTAGGATATATATAAGTCTCTTATCAACTCTTATCTTGTATGATCTTGTAAACTATGCTTTGGATAAATTAGATTTAACTTTATGTACATACTCCTAAGTACATATCTTTATAGTAAGAAGTTGACTCAACTTCACTCATCATCAATCATACCTTACCAAACAAAGTCCGATAACTCATTATCGATACATTATTATGCACCATATAGAAGGAGTGACTTTTAAGATAGAATCTTATTCATTTTTAGGTGCTTTTAGAACCTTTTCCAATATACTCTCCTATTCGATCAAATCAAATTTTCTTATTTCCTTTGCATGTTACGTTATATACTTTCATTTTATATTCAATGAACTATCATAAATACAAAACTTGTGTACCAAATACATATACTCATTTTTGTAATAATTCATTTGTGGATTTAATGAACTAAGTGGTTACGTTTTGGTATTATTAGACCTTGGTCTGCATACATCTATATGTATCAACCCGAAGAGTTCACCAACTCTTATATTGCTACCATTAAATGGATGCTTTGCCCTTAATCGTTTAATATACTATTCATTAGTTCCATATGAGTCATAATCATATGATTAAAGGGTTATTACTTAAAACTACGACTTAGTTCATAGTTCCAAAATAATTGTAATAATTTGATATACTTCTGTATTTTCCAGTGCATCACTTTTGTTATAAAACAAATACCATTATTATAGTTTTATGTTATCATGAATATTCATATTAATTAAAACCATGTCTAATTTTAGTCAATACTGATTATTCATAAATAATATTTGGTATTTTAATGAAAACAATTTTTCATAACTTGATGCATCAATAAAGAAGTGATATATGGTATCCGCCATTACTATAATAACTTATGAAATATAGGGCTTCATTTATCCGCTTATTATGGAATTATATTTCATACACTATAACTTGTTTACAATCTAGAGTATCAAATCAAATTCCTAAACTCAAAGAAATAACTTTCATAGAAAACCATTTTCTATATAAAAATACATCTGCTATAGAAATCACATTTGTCATTCCATATTAAGTATTTTTTAGTATTTCATACAATTCTTATTTCTAATGTCTCTTCATGAAGCTAAAGTGACCATTCACTCTGTTAATCTCAACCATGCCTTAAGTAACAATCACTTTGATACATTCGCTTTCCTTTTCAAATGGTTGAACCATTCAAAAAGAAACCTTTGCTACAAAGTTGTAACGAATTCTTTACAAAAATGCATTTGGTCACCCTTAACATTTAAGGATATTGAATAAGTTGCACTTTTCGTAAATTGATCAACTGACATTTCAGTGATCGAGTTTCTAGGTCTATCTAGTTGTTCTTGGTATAGTGTTACATCTAACACAACAAGATCCTTACTATAATTAATTATATTTAATACACAATCTCGCACTACAGTTTACTTGCTCGTTTCAAATGAACTAATTTCATCGAGGTTTCATGTATTATAAATTATGACTATTCACTATATAACATTTTATATTTGATCGAATATGGATCAAATATCAATATTCTTACATTGCTTAAGGGTTTAAAACTCATTGAAGAGAATGCATAGTCTTGGACAAATAATCATTTAAGCAATCGAGGTATGAGTATTTAGTAGTGGTATAATTAGGCACTTGCACGAGTCCTGAAGCGATAGTATGCCAAAGGATTTATTAGTAAGTGTATATTTATATTTCTTTTGTCAACCTTAATTCAATTCATTTGTATATTTTAAATTATAAACATTATCAATTATATTAGTTGCACAAATTTATCGAAGTAGATTATTTTAACATGTAGCATATATTATTACAATACTAGAAAGGTAAAAGTATTTATTTCATTTTTCGAATAAGGCTCCCACTAGATTTTTATGTTTCTTCAAATCCTAATAAAAATATAGAAGCCTTTCGACTTTTTTTGCGAGTGTTATGATTCGCTTGCCTTAGGATTATGACCTTGAGTATGCTTAAAAATCTTAGGCCCGTAAATGATGGGCAACGCATTACCGGTTGTATCATGTAAAACTCTTAAACCGTGGTCATTGTCCTAATCTCATCTCAACCTTGAGCTTGCTCAACAAATCAAAACAGATTAGTTGCTCGTACATACCATTTCACGACGACCTAAGTATAATATATGTACATTGAGTTTGCTCAATAAATACATACATGTATCTTACCACGCCTATCAATATAATAATAGTACTACAAATAACTTCTCTAGCTTGAGTTTGCTCAAAAACTACAGAGCATACAAGTACTTTATTACTATATAAATGGTAGATGATAAAACATATATTAAAGATTCATAATCTTTAATACATTTATTTGAATGAGATCGATTTATGGGATAATGCATTTTCTTATGAAATACCATTGTGATTCAAATGTCAGACACAACTGAAATCATGATATACGTCTTATACATATGTATTTATTACTTACACCCAAGTTGGGTTTCTTAAAGTTTCGCTCTATTTATTTAAATCATATTTAAATTAATTTTAATTTTATTAATTGAATCATATTTAATTAAGTTGATTAATTATTTAATTAATACTTAATTTAATTTAAATTTCAAATTTTTAATTACATTTATCCTAAAAAATTTAAAACGAATATTGATTATAACATTTATAGTAATGATATATACATATACCATTTTAAATGTATGTTGTTTATTAATTAATATTTAGTTAATTTAACTAATTAAAATTTTTAATTTAAATAAAGCTTATTAGTTTGGAAATTTTTACTATTATCCACCTTAAAAAATTTAAGATAAACACACATATATCATTATATATAATTTTTTAATTTAATTAATTCACTTTTAATTAATCAAATTAATTAAACAATTAAAACAAAATTTCAAAAATAATTTACTAATTTTTAGTTTTGAAAAATATTTATGACATTTATAAATTTCTTTTTACATTTTAAATTAACCTTTAAATTTAAATTTTCAAAACAGATTTTGAAAAATTAACCCAAGACACAAAATCAATTTGGACCTTTTTATTTTGGGATAACCATTGGGCTTAATTCATATTTAAGGCTAGGCTAATAGCCATATACGGCAAACTAAATAATTATCCAAACCCAACCTTAGAGACAGCCTTTTTAGACATCATAACAAATGAATAAGCTTTAAACATTTAGCCCTAACATTGCTAATTTAGAAATCATAGGCTATTGGGCTCTTATACTATTAAAGGAATTGGGTCGGGTTGTAGTGGGTAAAATGAGTGAATTTTAAAAACTTTTGCATTTTTGGATCTTTGTTGGCTTATGAAGTCTACCTAATTTTAGATCCTATCTAAAATCATTTTGAAATAAAATCTTATTTTATTCAATTTATTTTAAAAGAGTTTTTAATTTAAATTAAGTATATTATTATCAACGTATCACACTCACTCATATGTGTACAATGTATATGCAACATTTGAATGGTGAACATGTTTCAATGTGTACATTTGTAGATGTCGGGATTTACACCGCAACAGTTATGTCCTCCCTTTATCTGAATCTTTGTTCTCTCTAGTCATTATTTAATATATATATATATATATAATAATAATTGATTTTGGAAATTTTATAAAATGATAACTATGTATATTTTTAATTAAAGATAATTTTGACTAGCTAAATGTGTCTCTATGTATTTTGGAATTATAATTAATATCTTACAAAATGTAGTTTGACTTAGAAAGATTCAATATCAAATCTATAAAAAAATTTAAATATCCCTTTAAAATTTGAATTATATATATGTATGTGTGTGTATGCATGTATGTATGTGTGTGTATGTATTCATATATTTAAAATTATTCTGAAATAACTTATAAATTAATAATTTATGAAAATTGATTATATTTTTTTATTTTAAACACAAAAATAACATGTTGATAAAATAATATTTAAATACTCAATAAATAGAATATACATATATTTATGTATTTTAAATGTTATAAAAATATTTTAGGTAATTAAAAATAGTTTTACAATTTAAAACTCATTATTTATTTAAATTAAATATTATTGCCGAAAATATTTTTTTTATTATAATGATGTTGTAATGGTTTTATAAAAATCAATTGAAATATATTACACTCGTAAAACATTAGAAATGATATTAAAGAGCAATCTACATGAATTACGTGAACTGACCATAAAAGCAAGCAAACAACATAAAGTGATAAAGAGGTGAATTGACATATCACTGCATAAAACAGTCATATTGACCTAAAAAAGCAAGGAAACAAAATTGCTTAAAGTTGATAGGATTAGACACCAAACAAAATAGTTGAAATGATGTTAAAGAGCAAGGAGACAAATAACAATTTCCGCTTAGATTAAATGAACTGACAATACATTGCAATTTCTACACACAACATGTGATTAAAAGTTGAGATGACCTAACACTGCACAAAATAATGATACATTGCATATAACAGTTGAAATGACATTAAAAAGCAAAAAGACAAATAACTTTTGGTGCTTTAATTGAGTAGAATTAGACACTTGTCTAACCTAGTTGCTTCAGATTATCTATATATGTGATGTATAATGTATCATATATATTCTTCATCCTAAAACATATCTTTCTCTTTTAAACAAAATAGCAAAATAATGGCAACCCAAATGATTGCAATATCCCATAAATGAACTTGTACGACAATAGTGTAGCAAACTTTAGCGAATTACTATCGCACAATGAAGCTTCACATGTTCCACCATTACAATTCCTTACGCCATAATAAGTCAATTAATTAATCAAATGAACTTTACACAAATTTAGTTATCTTCCTAATCAAATGCCTATGAACCCGAACATGCCGAGCTACTCCTAGCAACAAGGGGGAAAGACAAGAAACCTAGAGTTTAGAATAAAAGAAAAACCCAAGGATCCTCGAACCAATGATTCTATCGAAGCAAATAGTGATAATGGGAAAACATAAACATGAAGACCACATGACTATAAAGTTTTGATCAATACATGGGTTGATGCATCCGAAGTTCCTACGGGACATTTTGAAGGGATATTCTTCTATACAAAAGTGAATGAGAACTACAACTAAGATCCGGAATTTCAATCAAAACGTCCATTTGAAAGCACAAAGATAACATGGTATACTTCGAATAATATATGCACAAAAAACAAAGGTATAATAATCCCAAGAGGAGATAGACTAAGAAGTAGACAACTGTTTAGAGGCTTGAAAGACGATTGTGATAAAATATATCATGATACTTACAATATTGATTTCAAAGCTCATAAAGGATTTAAAATTCTTCGTTTGAGGCCTCGTTGGTCAACTCTCAACGACGACATCGTCAGTTAAGGAGATACCGAGTTAATTTCAGAAATGTATCTTCAAGAATATCAATTGATTCATCTTCTGGCCAATCCAATCTTCCCCGATGTCAGTAGACGCTGAGGGGAATGATAACAATCCAATGACTTCTACTTTAGGAATGTTATATAGTAGGATTGCAAGTCGTCTTGAAGGACTAAAATCAAGTAAGAGATAATTGTTGAGAAACATAGTAGCAAACGACTTGGTAGTGGCTAGTCACAAGCAACTATACTCCTCAGTGATGTTTCAATTGCGTCTTCTTAAAAAAGAGAGGAACATTTGAGGTTGAAAAAGCAAAAGTTTAAGATCTTGAAAGCGCGGTTTCAGAAAGGTGCAGACAGAATTAGATATCTCAGGGAAAGAACTAAACTGAAAAGGACCCGTGAAAGACATTTACGTGATAAAAAAGGGAAAGAGTATTTCACGGAATGTGTTTCTCACGAGGACGTGTTAGAGCACATTTTGATAAGAAAACATAGCATTTTAAGAACTCAACGACAAATGCACCAAAATGAAAAGGGAAGTTCTGAAATTTAGAAGAATTTCTATGTTGGAATGTGTATGGTTTAGTATTTACGTATTTTCTTATTTCAGTTTGTATTAGTTTGCTTAAATTGCACGAATTGCATTGTGTTTTATCAAATGATTCAATGTATTTTTTCTGTTGAGTATTAGTGAAAATTCACAAAAATATATAATTTTATTGAGGTAAAACATTAAATTGGTTAATGAAAACCAATTAAGCGTTTAAACTGTCTTCCGTAACCTTTTCTAAGCGGTTTTCAAGCTTAAAAAAAATAGGGATGAATTATCATTTTTTTTCTCCATTCCCCATGCTCAAACGGATGTCGTTAGAGCATGAGGAATCGAAAAAAAAGGGGAAGTCCCCATTTTTTATCGAATTGGAGCTTGATGCTCTTACTCTGTGATAAACTTGATGACATACTTGGTGCAGCGCATAACCTATCTCCACAAAACCCAGCTACAAAATATAATATATAATTCCAATGCATTATTGTGTAGTGACCACTAACCTCAAAAGGAGATCGTTTAAGTAGAAGTTGCTAATAAAGAGTGCAATGGAAGAGCATAGTCAACCTTATCACTTCACTGATATTAATACAAGTGTTGACAAGCTTTAGCAAATCCTCTGATTATAATACAGGTGGTAACATGAGAGGTTAAAAATTAATTAAGTACAGAAATGGCATATGATGTCATTGATTACGATGAATTTAAGGTCGATTGCCCTTAGTTATTATCATTTTTTTTGTTTGATAGATCGATGATGTAGAGAAACTTTGAAACCGACAATATGGAAGTGGAACACTTACAAAGTTAATTATGTCGCCACACAAATATAGTAATCACCTATATGTTGAGTGTCTATATATAGCATGTTATCCTTACTTCAAATTCATCTCTTAAGCAAAAATAGCAATGACAAACGAAGGCGACCAAAATGCAGTTGGTTGGGCTGTGAGAGATGGTGCTTCTCTTACTTTCTCTCCATTTACCTTTACAAGAAGGTATAATATATGTATCAATGCATATAACATGATATGTGCAATATTAACAACTGTCATTACAAAAAATTTATGATCAATACAGAGGCAATGGTGCATTTGATGTCACAGTGAGAATTTTATACTGCGGGATATGCCACACTGATCTGCACTACGCCAAAAACGACCATGGATTCTCCATTTATCCTCTTGTTCCTGGGTACTACAGCTCATTTATACCTTGAAAAATGTTATAATATGATAATCAAAATGCTATCTTTTACAGGCATGAGATAACAGGAGAGGTAACCAAAGTAGGAACAGAAGTCACAAAATTCAAAGTTGGAGACAGAGTAGGAGTTGGCTGTCTAGCACAAACATGCCGTAAATGCGACAACTGCAAAGCGGGTCATGAAAACTACTGCCCGAAACCTGTTTACACATACAGCAGCACTGATTACAATGGATCAGTTACTTATGGTGGCTACTCAAACAAAATCGTAGTAGACGAGTATTACGTTATGAAAATTCCTGATACCCTGTCATTAGATACTGCTGCTCCATTACTGTGTGCAGGAATCACTGTGTACAGTCCAATGCAATACTTTGGTCTGAATAAACCTGGACTTCGTATAGGTGTAGTTGGCCTTGGTGGACTTGGCCATATTGCAGTTAAGTTTGCAAAGGCGTTTGGGATGGAAGTTACAGTTATTAGTACATCGCCTTATAAGAAAAGGGAGGCTGTTGAACTGTTAGGGGCAGATACATTCTTGATCAGTCATGATGAAACCATGATGAAGGTCTGGAATATCTGTCAAATTATGTATTATAACATAAATTTTGATGACCAAGATATGATACGAGTTTAAACTTAATAGGCTGCAGCTGGTAGCATGGATGGTATAATTGATACAGTATCTGCAGCACATTCTGTCGCGCCTTTGATAGATTTGCTGAAAACAAATGGAAAACTTGTCATAGTGGGTGTTGCACCCGAACCACTATCTGTTCCTTCAATCCCACTACTCGTCGGTAGGTTATTCATGATATGTGATTGTTCATTCTGTTACAAATATGCATAATGCTTAATTCACTAGTATACAAAAACAGGAAGGAAGCTTGTAGGAGGCAGCAACATAGGAGGCATAAAAGAGACGCAAGAGATGATAAATTTTGCTGCACAGCACAATATATGTGCAGAAATAGAGGTCATACCGATGAGTTATATAAACACTGCAATGGAGCGACTGGTGAAAGGAGATGTCAGATACAGATTTGTTATCGATATTGGGAATACTTTGAATCCTTAGGAAAGAAAATTGTCAGGTGACTAAATAAATTACAAGTAAAATAAATGTTTTTGTTGCAACTTAAAACTCTTTTAATTCAGGAAAAGTTTCATCAAAAGATTTACTGAACATCATAAACAACGTTCATTATTAGTCAAGTGGTAAAATTATCATTTCTCATTTCATTAATTAAGTGCAAGTCACATTCAAAGAACTATTAGAAACACAATCTTTTCCTACAACTTGATTGAGGAATCAACATCTGAAAGTAATAAGCAGAAAAATCTTTGACGATGTCATCTACCAAATCACTGTATATGCCTCTCTCGATCCCGAATGCAACTATAGCAAACTCCTTGCTTAGTTCCCTAGTTCCTTTTATGCAAATTTCACTTACAGTCTCCACCATTTCTTTGCTTCTCTCGGATTTATTCTGTGAGCTTTGGGAGTCTGTTTTTCGTTTTGCCCAAGTATATTCTTCTAGCTGATATTCGTTTTCATTCTGCTTCTGCATTGTTCTTTGTAGTTTATCAGTTGGAGTAGTTTGGTGAAAGATGGACTGATAACTTTCCTTTGTAGTTTCATACTTTATTTTTTCACACTTTCCTGTATTGCTTATTAGAATAAGTAAATTAACGCAGAACACATTAATTAAATGTAAAGTTTCGATGCTAGAACGAAGAACTAGCCTGAAGTAAATTGTGCAGAAAAACTTGGATCTTGTCCTTTTAATATGGTAGTTGCATCTGATAATTCTATTTGCTTAGCTGCATATAAAATTACCCCAAAAAAATTTAAATGAAATTATCCAATTCAAGAATCAAGATGCAAAGAGTTGGAACTTAGAACACGGATTACAAATAAATAACCCATATGTAAGTTAGCATCAAATGTACATTATTCAAGATTTACTTATGAAGCTCAGTTCCTGTTTTAAATATATTCCATTTAACACACAGCAGGCCACTGACAGAGATTTACTGTCATGATTAGCATTTTCAGTGTTTTTTTAATCAGATTACCTTGTAAAACAAGCACTTTAATAAAACTCCATATATGAACATACCAGTCATTGATTTACTCAATGGATTAGTCGGGGATGAAATGGCATGATCAAGAACCGAAACAGGACTAGGCTGCTCCACACTCTTAGCACTGTCAAAACTGGACTCACATTCCTTCTCTAACTCCGCATAATCCTCAGTTAGTTTTCCAACTAACATCACTTCATCTCTTCTTTTATTGGCTTCACTAACAGCATCTATTATCTTTTTCAAAGACTTTAGATCCGAATCACATTTCTCCAATGCATTAAGCAGCTTTCTTCTCTTCTGATCCGACACATTATTATTAATCTCAGAGGAACTGACTTGAATTTCATCGAGCCCCATTAGTTTCACTATTAATGGAGTTGGACGGCGTGGGCTTTCTAAAGAGGGTTCAACTGAGTTTGATCTTCTTATTTCCGAAGGCAGCGTTGGGCTACGTTGTACCTCACTTGAGTGACGCTTAATTTCTTTGTTTCCACTTAATGTTTTCTCCTGTACACTACTCGGTTTCTGAGTTTGATGTATTGGTGGTTTTTCCTTTGTTGCTGTAGAACTCGTTTTCTTTCTTCTTTCCACTGTGCATAGCAAATAAGTTCAATGCATCAAAAACCTAAAATTGAAAAGAAAATTTGTGAAGGATGAACATAACTGACCTGAAGATAAACGTTTGCGAGAGTTATTATGAGTGTGGCGAGAAAGGAAATGAAATATGCCAGACATGCACCCGATACTACTCTGTTTGGCATTGCTGGAATTTACAGATATCGGCATTTGTATGCCATTCTCTCTGCTTGATGATGAAGTTTTCATCATCTTCTTCTGTTTCTTTCTATTTTTGGTCTCCATTGAATTAGTAAACAAACTCTTTTTTTAGTAGGTAACAGCAGTACTGCTGGTGCTGTAAAATAAAGGGAGCAGGTATTGTGAATAAAGAAAATGAGTATGAATGAAAGTAAAAGAAACAACAGTGCAGGCGACCGGTTCTTCTCATGACTGATCCACGTGTGACCAACGTGTGTAAAATAGAAGGATATTTTGATAAAATAATGTTGTATATAATTTCACATTAAGATCTGAACTATTAATTTACTGCACGTAATATCTGAACTATTAATTAATCAAAACATACTTATGTGAACAATCAATTAATACATAAGGTCAGGATCTTTCATCTTCATGCAATCACAATATAAAGTAACATACCTTTGTCCATAGCTTCAAGTGTTATCAACTTTCTGGTGCTGTGATGAGAAGACTGCTATGATGCCCAGGAGCAGTTTTTTCAATTTCGGAATTGCTCTTCCTTTTCCAGATAAAATTTTATGTTAATGAGTATATCTTGATGGTGGAGATATCTCAATTTTATAGGATGGAAGAGGGCCGAAATTGTTGCTATAATGACTCAAACGTGGCTATTAAAAGGGTGTTATCCCTAACCAAGTCAACATCTCAATTTACTAACCATCATGTAAACGAAATTCAAATTTTAAACCCAACCAACACACACATGCTAAAATAATTATTGAGACCACATAGAGAGAAATTTTCCAACAGTCTCCCACTTGGTCTTATAATTATATTAGACATTCTTAATTGTACAATATTTGATAAATGTGGTTTGCTTAAATAGAAATGAATCACAGATGCGAGTCATGGCGGTTCCATTCTATTACAAGTATAGTCCCTTCCATGTACTACAACATCAATGCTTCATTCATCCAAGCCTTTTATATTGGGTATCTTAATGGCCTCATAATGTCCCTTTTGTCATAGGACTATTTCTGTCAAACAATAACTCATAATTAATTGCATGCATTTCATGATAGACAGAAATATAAGCAATCAGAAACAATTTTTATTGATATCAAACTAGGAAATGTCAAAACAAAACAAAAATAGATAGCAATCCTTATTAAATTATTCAAATCCCATCTCTTTGACATGTCTCATAAAAGTCTTCGGAGATAGTCCTTTCGTAAGAGGATCTGCTATGTTATTATCAGTACTGATATGATCAATTGACACTCTTTGTTTCTGAACTTCTTCTTTCACTGATAGGTATTTCATCTCAATATGCTTGGCTGCTTTAGTATACCTATCATTCTTCGAAAAGAAGACTGCTGCGATATTGTCACAATAAATTTTCAACGGCTTAGATATCGTACTCACGATTTTAAGCCCTGAAATAAAATTACGCAGCCACAATCCATGATTTGTAGCTTCAAAGCAAGCTATGAATTCAGCCTCCATAGTGGATGATGCAATAACGCTCTGCTTAACACTTTTCCATGAGACGGCTCCTTCAGCAAGAAGGAAGACATAACCCGAAGTGCTCTTTCTACTATTAATGCATCCACCAAAATCCGAGTCTGAGTAACCAATCACCTCAAGGTGGTCGGTTCTCCTATATGTGAGCATGTAGTCTTTAGTACCTTGCAAGTACCTCAATACTTTCTTTGCAGCATTCCAATGATGAGAACCTGGGTTACTTTGATATCTGCCTAGCATCCCGACAGAAAAACTAATGTCCGGTCTAGTACAAATTTGTGCGTACAATAAGCTCCCTACGAGCGAAGCATAAGGAAATTTTTTCATTTTCTCTCTTTCCAAATCACTTACGGGGCATTGATTTAAACTGAACTTATCCCCTTTTTGAAGTGGAACATTAACGGAATTACAATTTTGCATCCCAAACCTTTCTAGTATCTTAGTGATGTAAGTTTTCTGAGATAATCCCAACGTTCCTCGTGATCTATCTCGAGATATTTCTATCCCAATCACAAAAGATGCCTCGCCTAAATCTTTCATCTCAAAGTTTTTAGAAAGGTATTTCTTGGTTTCACACAGTAAACCAATATCGTTGCTGGCGATAAGTAAGTCATCGACATACAGTATCAAAAATACAAACTTACTCCCACTGATCTTTAGGTATATGCACCGATCAACAGTGTTTTCTATAAACCCAAAGGACGTAATGGTATCATGAAACTTAATGTACCATTGCCGAGAAGCTTGTTTTAGGCCATACAATGATTTCTTTAACTTACAGACCATATTATCCATTCCTTCTTTTATGAAGCCTAATGGTTGATCCATATAGACTTCTTCATCTAGACTCCCATTTAGAAATGCTGTTTTCACATCCATTTGGTGCAGCTCTAAATCATAATGTGCCACCATTGCTAATATGATCCTTAACGAGTCTTTCTTTGATACCGGAGAGAAAGTCTCATTATAATCAATGCCTTCTCTTTGATTAAAACCTTTTGCAACAAGTCTAGCTTTATGTCGTTCGATATTACCCTTCGAGTCAAGTTTGGTCTTAAAGATCCACTTACACCCAACTCGTTTTTGTCCTTCTGGCAATTCGACCAACTCCCAAACTTCATTTTCATACATGGATTTTATTTCTTCTTTCATAGCATCGATCCATTTATCAGAATCATTACATTCTACAGCTTTCTTATAAGAAACTGGGTCATTATTGTTCCCGATGTTAAATTCATTTTCTTGAAGGTATACCACATAATCATCAGGAATTGCCGACCTCCTCTCTCTTTGAGATCTTCTTAATGGCATTTCTAGTGGTTCTTCTACATTAGGAACAATATCTTCATTGGTTATAATCTCGTTATGTGGTTGTTCAGTTGGTGGATCATTCACTTGTTCATTGTTGTTAATTTGGTCAATGACTGTTTCAACAACTACATTAGGAACAATATGTTCAATATGAACTTGTGGTACAGGAATTTGTACACGGACTTCTTGAATGATCACCTCTCTTTCTTTTATACTCCCACTGACTTCACCATTTTCAATGAATTTAGCATTTCCAGTTTCTATTATTCTGGTTGTATGATTAGGACAATAGAAAATATACCCCTTCGATTTTTCTGGATAACCAACAAAATGACATGATAATGTCCTTGGGTCCATTTTCTTTTCATGAGGGTTGTAAATTCTAGCTTCCGCTGGGCATCCCCACACACGTAAATATCTTAAACTAGGTTTCCTTCCTGTCCACAGTTCAAAAGGGGTTTTTGGAACTGACTTACTAGGAACCCGATTTAAGATGTGCACAGCGGTTTTTAAGGCATGTGTCCACAAAAATGTAGGCAGTGTAGTCCTACTGATCATACTTCTAACCATTTCTATAAGAGTACGATTACGCCTTTCAGCTACACCATTCTGCCAAGGTGATCCTGGCATTGTGTATTGGGCGCATATACCAAATTTTTCAAGGAGTTTAGCAAATGGACCAGGACGTTGCCCCGATTCATCGTATCTTCCATAATACTCACCACCTCTATCCGACCTTATGATTTTCACCCTTTTGTTCAATTGCCTCTCAACTTCATTTATGTAAATTTCAACGAAATTTACAGATTGAGATTTTTCATGCAATAAGTACAAAAAACAGTAACGAGAATAATCATCGATAAAGGTGATAAAATATTTTTCTCCACTAATGGATGGAATATCAAAAGGTCCACAAATGTCTGTGTGAATGATTTCAAGAAGCTGGGTGCTTCTCGTAGCTCCTTTCTTTGTTTGTTTGAACTGTTTGCCTTTAATACAGTCCACACAAGCATCATAATTAGACCAATCTAGGTTATGGAGTATTCCATCTTTAACAAGTCTTTCAATTCTTGTCCTAGATATGTGCCCTAATCTTTTATGCCACAAGTAAGCACAATTATTTTCATTAAGTGTTCGTTTCGTACCAGTATTAGGATGCAGGGTTACATGTGTTTCATTCAAGAAATTCTTGCCTAGATTTAATTTGTATAAGCCATCACACAAAATTCCAGAGCCAACATTAACAGAATTCTTAAATAAATTAAAACCACTACTATTAAATTCAATTACATGACCTTCAGCAACAAGTTTGGATACGGAAATTAAATTTCTAGAAACAGTAGGAACATAAAAAGTTTCTTTTAAATCTAAAATTATTCCAGAACTCAAAAGTAGGCGAAAAACTCCAATTGCTTCAATTTTCGCTTTCGCTTTATTCCCCATGTAGAGATAACGCTCATTTAGATTTTGTTTGCGGGTCGTAAGGAATCCCTGCATCGAATTCGAAACATGACACATTGAACCAGAATCAATCCACCAAGTATTAGAAGGAACATTTATAAGATTTGATTCGAAACAAACATTAACAAAAGGCTTACCCTTTTTCTCGAACCAAGCTTTCCTCTTATGACAATCCTTCTGGATGTGACCCTTCTTTTTACAGAAGAAGCACTTGTCGTTCTTTTCCTTCTTCACAGCAGATGACTGTGGTTCTCCTTGATGAGATGGCCCAGGACCTTTGTTAAAGCCCTTTCCAGCCTTCTTCTTAAAACCAGCCCCTTTAGTTGTCAAATTTGCCACATGCCTTTTATTCACATGACTATTTTGCTGTTTAAATCTTGCTTCTTCCTGCACCAACATGCTTTGCAAATCGTTTACATTCCACTTGTCTTTTATAGTGTTGTAATTGATTTGAAAAGGCCCATAATCAGGAGGAAGAGAGTTAAGGACGAATTGTACGACAAAAGAGTCGTCCACAGTCATGCCCAGAACTCTAAGTTTAGCAGCCAAATTAGTCATTTCAATTATGTGTTCATTCATGGTTCGAGTGCCATAAAACCTCATTGTAGTCAAATCTGCCATCAGTTTCCCAGCAAGGGATTTATCAGCAGCGCGGAAGCGATCCTTAATGTTGTTCAGAAATTCCTTCGCTTTCGTTGTTTCGGGTAGGGATGTTTTAACATTTGGTGCTACGCACATACGCATAAACATAAGTGCTAGTCTGTTCGATCTTGACCATGTTTCATTAAAAGCTATCTCATCCTCGCTGCTTATATCAGTTATAGCAGCAGGTTCATCAATTGTGATAGCCATGTCCAGGTCAAGAATTCCCAGACTGAACAGTATTTGCTCATTCCATTCAGAAAAATTAGTTCCATCAAATTTTGCATAGGATTGAGCTTGTGAGAACAGGTTGAAGGATGCTGCAAGTAATGTAATAATGCTCATGAACTTAAAACAATGCAAGTAATGTAATAATGCTCATATACTTAATCATTGATTAATTCATAATTGACCAAATTTCTGAATGAATACAAATGTTACAGAATCTTTGTTGATCATCATGTAATATTTGAAGCTTAATGAACTTTGTCGTTCAATTTATTTAGCATGGCCTAATAAGTTTGGAAACTTTGTTTGTATCCTAAACTTTAATTCCATGAGTAATAAAATTGATGAAGTATTTAGATTCATGGCATCAGTAATGTTTGTTTTAATGGACATCAGCATTTGTTGAGCTTGAATCCTGGTCACAACAAACTTGTTTTATAATTACTGTAAGGGTATAATTCAGTAATGCAGTCTCAACCTTTGTTTGGTTTTGACAAAGCAAGAAAAATATTTCAGCGCATCACAGAAGCACTCGTTCTGGTTGAAAAAAAAAAATTTGAACACAGTTGGTTATGCCATCATTTCACAGGCTGAGTGCCAAGGTGCCAAGCGCTAAGTGCTTTACGCGCGTGTGTGAGATGGTAGAGCAATTTTTTCTTTCTTCCATAGTTGTACCAATTAATAAGCAAAGCTCATGTTCATATATATACACATTCATTGGAGAAGTTTTTACAATGTGGGACAAATCACTTCTTTTTAACATAAGATTAAAACATAGCAGCATGAGGCATTTAATGAATGATTTATCATGAACATACACATCAATAGACTTGATCTAAAATATATTTATGGACAGCATGAGATGATAGAATCATGGCTCTGATACCAGATGTTGTATATAATTTCACATTAAGATCTGAACTATTAATTTACTGCACGTAATATCTGAACTATTAATTAATCAAAACATACTTATGTGAACAATCAATTAATACATAAGGTCAGGATCTTTCATCTTCATGCAATCACAATATAAAGTAACATACCTTTGTCCATAGCTTCAAGTGTTATCAACTTTCTGGTGCTGTGATGAGAAGACTGCTATGATGCCCAGGAGCAGTTTTTTCAATTTCGGAATTGCTCTTCCTTTTCCAGATAAAATTTTATGTTAATGAGTATATCTTGATGGTGGAGATATCTCAATTTTATAGGATGGAAGAGGGCCGAAATTGTTGCTATAATGACTCAAACGTGGCTATTAAAAGGGTGTTATCCCTAACCAAGTCAACATCTCAATTTACTAACCATCATGTAAACGAAATTCAAATTTTAAACCCAACCAACACACACATGCTAAAATAATTATTGAGACCACATAGAGAGAAATTTTCCAACAAATAAAACAATGCGTTTGGATAAACAAGAAAAAACGCTAATTTTGATTATTTTTTCATTAAGAAAACGATGTGCACCATTGTTCACTGATCAGTAGAATTTTGTGTAAGATCTCTAATGGCACATAGTCACATACTCATGTAATGGAATATATGGATTCCATTTCATTTTTACATTTCTCAATCGAAATTGCATGATATATACTCATAATGCGTACGATGAAAATATTACAAACACAATGTATAGATGAATATAGCAATCATCTTTGGATAAGTTGCTGATTCTGAAAACAAAGGGTTTTAAAAATTTGTGCGCGGATAGGGCCTTTACGATCCCGACAAATTATTCATTCAATATTACCCAGTTTCAAACAATGATGCAATGTGTGCATTTTTTTCCCAATGCCTTGCCATTTGATTTTAAAGATTACAAATGAATATATCAAACCGTAATTGAAAGTATGTATGTATTTCACATCATTTTGCATAATCTCCATTGAATAATATAGTTTATGTAGTCGGTGCCAATATAATCTTCTAATAAACCATGAGAATTTGTATAAACATTTGCAACTAGTTTATGTTGTAAAATTTATTGGCATTAACAAAATTGTCAATCCAAACTTTCGCCTTAATTTGCTGACAAGTGACAATTTCTTAGAAAACTCTTGATAGAGATCTCTGACTACTAATCTGTATTTTTCTGGCTTGTTTGTATTATATCAGTTGCTTTCTTAAATGTATACAAAAGCAATTATTTAATTTATATTTTTCTACAATTAAAGTGTTCTGTTGTACAAGAGTAGGACCTTCTATTTTGATGATGTTTTTATCTATTTCATACTACAATCTTCTTATCTCTTTCATACCTTGGAGCAATTCATTGTTTATTGTCTATCATTTTTTTCGCTCGTTAAATCCAAATACTAATTTGTCAATTAATAATTGATGTAATCAGAAAATAACTAATCAAATCAAGGATCCACTCTATTCCATCTTTATCATATGGACGCCATTTATATGATATATCTATTCCTGATAACAACCACTTGATATAAACAATGAAAGTTAGATAATATTACAAATGACATTTTGCCTTTCTACAAGAGCAAGAAGAGTGCATGTTGTTTCTAAGAAAAAAAGCAAAGTGAAGCCTATTTTTCAAATCTCTTTCATTGTTTCTCAAATAAACATTGTAGCATTTCTATCAATCTTAAAACATGACATAACAATTAATTCACATTATTGGGTTGAACTCATCTTTTCAGTCACAAATCAAATATGATCGATTAATGTTTATACATATTTTCATCCAAAAAATGTTGGTGGACAAAACAACAACATTTAAGAAAAAAAAACTCAAGTAATTGAAATCTTTGTAAAACAAAGAACAGCAGGCCGATGATACTGTTGAGGAAGACCCACTCATAAAACTAGATTATATGATTTGTAGGCAACAAAAGAAGAGACACAGACTAGAATAAAAAAAGAGAAAAAGTTCAATAAACGAAAATAGGAAGAAAAGAAAGTAGAGCAATAAAGTGGAATGATGAGTAATGAGTAAGGACAATTGTTGGATCCCAGTCCAACTGCTAGTATCCTAAGTTTTGAGGCACATTCAAACGATCTATATGCACATATATTGTTCATTTTTACTTTTAGTATATGTTGGCCAGTGTTTTTTAAGGACCATAAATTCGTTTCATATTTAAGGACCATTGAAATGCTTCCTTAGTAATTCACGTAGGAGCCTTTCATAAGATTAAAATCATGGAAACGGATGCTTTAATTATCTACCTTTATTTTGTAAACTTTGTAAAAAAAAATTTAGTAAGTGAGCTTCTTGATTACGTTGTGGACTTCAAAGTTGAATTCTTTATATAATTGATAATCAGTTTACTGAATAAAGAGGAGAAGGTGCGGTACAGCAGCAGCACTAGTGGTACAAAGCCTGAAGAAGAACAGAAAAATAAAGCAAGAACAAAGAAGTGACATAAATAATTACAAATAATGATCCGTAGCATTCTCTCCACCAGTACTACACTACTACTGATATTATACCACCACCACGGCCCCTTGCTACAGCATTTCTATGCGAATAGAGTGGGTTAATGATAGTTTACTGAACTATGCAGAGCACTTTCTTCTTTTACTTTCTTTATTCAAAGACTCATGTGGCATGTTACATACGCTTCGTCTTACTGTAATCCTTGTCAGTATTTATTAAACTCTTTTTGCTGATACACATTCATAGTATGTATTTGCTCTAGTTGAAAGACATATGAGATTAACTAATAAATGAGCACGACAAGAATTTCTTTCTGAAAAAATTTATAAATATAAAATAAATATGTTAATTATTTCTTAGAAAGGAAAACTTATGACAAATTTTATTAATAGATGATGCAAGAGTATTCTTCATTCTATGGTCATGATTGAAAGAAACATCATTTGATTGAAGGGATGATGCTTAACGCTTTGCAATGCATCTATGGCCAATGCAAATTTTTAGAGCATCTCCAAGGGAACGCTTATTTGAAGAGTGGAGGAGTATTAAAAAAGCTTTTGGAGTCGATGCTGAAGTATATGACGTCGATGTTTCGAATGTTATTTCACCAACGTGTCCATTTCGATCTGTCACCATGCCACAAAAAGGGGCGCGTCACATTTTTATGATCAAGAAAGAACTCATGTTGTACCATTTTTATCTTATAATAGATTAGTTATTGTTAATTTTTTCTAATCAAATACCCATTTATGTTAATAATGTATTATAAATAAAACCGCGACAGAATGAGATGTCATATAGCTTTCTAAAATGAGAAAAATAAAAATAAATATACACTCACATATTACAAATCGGATGTTAAAATATTTAGTAGATATATAGATATAGAACACAAAATTTTCGATGATCGGTGTATTCATGTCATAATAGAGCAATTGTGGCCTATGACACATACAGTTTATTTACAAATGCCAATATTGGGTCTACACCTTTAGATTTTACCATGTTGACGTCTATATCCATTAGCCTGAATACTCTTAATATTTGCTTTGATGAGAGTTGGAGTCGGTATAGTAATTCTTGTCAAATTCTACCGTTACTATTTGAGTTTAATATTAAGGCCGGAAACGTTGCATTGTCTCATCTTGTAAAATATTTCGATGAGAACCGTATAATGCAAAATTAGGAGAATAATATAAATGTTGAACACTGTATCACATGTATTCTTCATCCTATAAAACACATCTCATCTTCCAACCAAACATGCCAAAATTGTACCAACCCCAAATGATAAAAATATCTCTCAAACAAACCTGTAAAGTAAAAATCCATCAAACTTCACTACTCTACTATCACGGAATGATGCTTCAAAGGTACCACGGTCTCAACTGCTAACTCAACAAAGTCAATTAATTAACCAACTGAACTTTACCCAAAAATTTGGTTACATTTCTTATCAAATGTCAATAAATCAAAACATGCATGGTGCACAACCAATCATTCCACCCCCTTCAACAAACTAAGACCATCCTATTGAGTCTATTACTAGAGACAAGGGGAAAGGCAAGAAAATTCGAGTTTACAACACAAGAAAACCCAAGGATCCTCAAGCTAAATAATCTATTGATGCAAACAGTGATACCAAGAAGACATGGAGATCACATGACTATAGCGCTCTGGCTCATGCATGGGTTGTAGCTTTCAAAGTTCCTACAAGTTGTTCTAGTCGGAGTTTCTTCTATACAATAGTGAATGAGAAATACAACCAGGACCCGGTATGTCAAACAAAGCATTCATTTAAAGGTACAAAGTCAGCGTGGCATGACTTGAATGGTATGTGCATCAAATAGAAGGTAGTATAGCACAAAGAGGTCATAGGCTAAGAAGTGAATAGTCGTTCAGAGACTTGAAAGACAAATACGATATAATATGTCATGACACTTACAATATTGATTTCAAAGCTAATTAGGCGGTTGAAGTTCTTCGCACGAGGCCAAATAGGTCAAATCTAAATGAAGACAATGTCAATCAAGAAGGCATCGGAGAATTTATTTTTAGACAAGTATCTTCAAGAATCTCAATAGATTCGTCGCCAAGCCAGTCAAATTATTCACAAATGTCAATAGACACTGAGGGGAATGATAGTAATCAATCAATTTCTACTTTAGGAATGTAATATAGTAGGGTCGCAAGTTGTCCTGTATGAATAAAATCAAGCAAGTGAAGTTTGTTGAAAAACAATGAAGCTAACAACTTGGTAGTGGCTAGTAACAAGCATACTGCACTCCTCACCAATATTTCGATTACCTCATCCTAAAAAGGGAGGAACTTTTAAGGATAAAAGAACAAAAATCAAAGACCTTGGAAGCGTGGGTTCAATACAAAGCAGACCGAACAAGAGCTCTTAGAGAGACAACTGAACTGAAGAAAACCCCTAAAAGACGTATATGGTATTAATGGAGAAGAAGAGTATAAAGCAAAAGATGTTACTTTTCTATCTCGGACGATTTAGAGTACGTTTTAGCCAAAAGAAACGGTAACAACCCACACTTCCAAACACACAAATTCAACACCTAAATGCGACATTCGAACTTATGTCATGCTAAGAAGTATGAATCGGTAGGGTTTGATGACTTATATGACACTGATAAATATAAATTTTAAACATTCTACACTTTCATATTTCACAAGGAAAGAAACAAAATATAGGTAATTGAAATAACCAAATTATCTCGGTTTAAAAACAACCGTAATAGGAAACAACTCATATCCAACTGGAAATACAATAGGTAACCGACTGACAAAAATGACAAGGTACATATGGAATAACTATAAATAAAGTAACTTGGAGCATATGGTCACTTCTTTCACGTATCTTACTTCCTCCTATCACACCAAACACTATCTTATCAACTTGCAAGTAGGTATAAAAAGGTACAAATATAGTGGGTCAGATACAGTCTGGTGAGTAAGATGTATTACTAGTAGCATGGTGCTAATAGGTAGATAAATGGTCGTTTATAATCTACACAACCTAAGGGTGTTTATTTGTAGGTGTGCATTATATTTAACAAATTAATCAACTGAAAAAAATATAGGGTAATAACCTATAATACGCCTTAAGCCATATAATAGCCCGCAAGGATTTCTTCCCGGAGATTGGACATCCATAAACTGGATAACCCTAGCAACACAATAAATATACAGCCTCGATGGTAAATCGCATATACAATATAGCACAGTGAGCATATAGTCCCAATGGTAAACCGCCTAACTATACATTGAGTAATAATCGTAATGATACACCGCCTAACTATACATTGAGTAATAATCTAAATGGTAAATCGCCTAAACTACACATTGAGTAATAATCTTAATGGTAAACTACCTAACTATACATTAAGTAATAATCTTAATGGTAAATCGCCTAACTATACATTGAGTAAACAATCTCAATGTTAAACCGCCTAACTATATATTGAGTAAACAATCTCAATGGTAAACTACTTAACTATACATTGAGTAGACAATCTCAATAGTAAACCGTGTAAGGTACACATAGAGTATACAATTTCTACAGGTAAACCACATATCGAAGCATCGAGTATACAATCTCAATGGTAAACATGTCATGCGCTCAACATCATTCAACTGATAGCATACAAGGATCGATAGACAATTCGACTTCTCCTGTTGGTTCATCCGCCCGAACAGCATAAATTCTACTAATACGGATATCTCTGTTCTCCCCACACTCACAATTTAAAATATGCAAACATGATACTACAATAACAATGAGAGTGGCTAATTGCGATACAATCACACGGCAACGTTGAGTATCACGTTATACAGCATCATGAAGCTGTGTGAACCCCACAACGTTAACTAAGCGGGAACAAGTTCCCAAAACATCGTATTTGGCTTGCATTAGGTCAAGGTTCAACTTGTCCTGAATGCAAGTTTCCATTCGACTGGAAAATGACATAATCGACTAGGTGCTTGTAGTAGGCAACAGCCTGTTTTTCATTCGACTAGAACGTCGTTTCCAAAGGACTCGAACTCCGCATCTTTTCTCTCCAACTTTTCTACCTTTTACTAATCAACTGGAACCCAATCGACTTCTCACTATAGTGTGCATTCCAATGCTCCAAACATCATCATTTTGACCGTTTTTGTTTACTATTTCATCATATCTTATTTCCGAACTACAAATACGATATGGGATTCATTTTACTTCATTATATTTGTTGTTCATACTTACTAGCATCATATAATCTATTCCAAAGATTACAAACTCGTTCAATTCAATTATAATTCATTTCCAACATAAATATTGCAATTCAATTATATAAACTACATTGTGATTGATATATTCACAAAGTCGAACTATATTTGTTTGCTCAAAAAATGCACCAACACCTCCAATCCACTTATCGTATAATCGTGTGTACTAAGTGTAAGACACAATTGTATTATGTGTGATTTGCTAGTTTCTCAAAGGAGCAGATTGCAGATAGAAAAGAAATGAAATAAAGTAAAGTACATAAGAATTTAAAGTGGTTCGGTCAGAACATGCCTATATCCACTGTCCATTTCCATTATTTTTCTCGTAGATCAGTTACATAATGGCTGAAATACAAAATGTAACAATTTTAAGTGAAGAATAGCTCCCAATGATCCAGTCCGGCTAGCTCAGTTCAGAGGTATTTGGCTCTCCAGACTCTCCCTATTGTTGTCGTTAGCTTGAGTATTTATAAGAGTGAAGATATAGGGAGGGAAGATAGATGATAAATGGCAATTTCTTAGTTACCATGATCGGTTCAATTATTTCCATATGTAGAAGATACGATCCGAAATTTCCTTGTATATAAGATTGAATCTAGAATTTTCATATACACGTTGTTTAGTTCGGTTTGGCATGATTGGTTCGATAGTACTTTGGCCAGCATACGAAGGTAGTTCCTCAACTTTATAATCCAAGTCCTTTGTCTGGCAGCTAACTACTGAATAAGAAATCCTGTTTGGTAGTTTAGCTGCCAGATAGGGAACTCTGTACAGTGATTTGAAAATCGGAGAGAAAATCTTGTTTGGGAGCTTGACTATTAGACAAAAAACTTTATATGGTAGCTCAACTACCCAACAAAGTATTTTGTGTGGCTAAGGCTGTGAGTTCCAATGATTTCTTCACTAGCATTCCTCCTTGCACTACCTTGTGACTTCCATACTTTAGGTTTTCGAGCAAGCGGTGGCACTCCTATTACTGTCATGCTCTTAATGCTAACTCTTCATAATCATCGTTCGGTAGGTGAAAATGCCGACGACTCTTGTCCCCCAAAGCATGCTTCGTAAAATACAAAGTGTGCTTTATTTTCCTATGCAAAACTTGTCATTGCCCTCTTGATTTGCATACTATTCTTCAAAGCCACCTCTTTACTTTATATCCCTCGGTTTTGGTCTGGTTCGGTAATTGTCATCGAACAAAATTTTCTATTTGGATAATTGTTGTACGAGTCATGTCTTCGGCACTGGGCAGTGCAGACTCGACTTGTATAAATGCTTGCTACCCTACACTACACTCACCTTCTTCACTTCACCCGTTACCATCCAAAACTGTAGATTGTTTGTCTCCCTGATTGCATTGTGTCCAGATTTGAGCGCAATTTGTTCCGGCCTTCAATTCCATTGTCCATCTTCAATAATTAAACAAGGTAACACCTTTACAAACTTTAGGGCCAATTTTTATTTGTCTCCATGCATAAATAGGGTTTAGCATGGCAAATTTGTTTGTTTGGGTACTAATTTTGGTATATTGTATGAATATTATTAGGCTATCACTCAAGGTTATCATGTAAAAAGGTTTGCGTGGGAAATTTTTAGATTCTGTAGGGTTTTAGGGTTCGACTAAGGGCATAATTACCAAACATATATGATTAAGGGCAGAAATAGTTGAGGTATGCTAGGCTATCTTAGGCCATATTTCCAAGTCCATGACCTCATTTTTCGATTTGAAAGTAGGGTGTAGTTCGAAACTACGATGCAAATGGTTCGGTCATAGGGTTTAGACTTAGGATCACCGAACCAAAGGGTGGTATCGACCCTCATTTGGTAACTTGGATTGTCTAGGGTACCGCATGTAGTCAATAGCTCAACACCCTTAGCTTTGCAATTTTGTTTTGGTAACTTAGATCTTTAGGGGTTTAGACACATCGGTTCGACAGTTTAAATTACCGAAAAGACTTAGACAAACTTTAAGGCCATAAGCTGCTCCTGGTTTGGCCACTTAACCAAACACTTAAGAGAATTAGATTGACCTCCTCATTATTATTTTCTTTTGTGTTTTTAATATCCTATCATAATTTTCACATGCACACACATGTATCTAATGGTAGTGTATGAGAGGTTGATATATTAGATAGGAATGTCGACTAAACATCATACTCGCTCATCAAGCGCTATAGGAATTCAAGATCCCTCTTCATCTACTGCCATTAAGGCTTCATCGTCTTGGGCTAGGGTTAGCCAACCCAGTTCAGTGCGTTCTTTGGTCCATACGGTCCTTCTCAGATGTTAGTTGGTCTTATAGAAACAGTTGCTACTACATTGATTACTAGGCAATTGGATACTATTGATGCCACTCATGGACTGTTGATTGAGGATATGCTCTTACCAACCCTAGATCTGCAGGCTCATGCTCCCTTCGAGGGATATATGGCTAATTACTGATATTACTGCTTGGTAGGGGCTCCACCTCCTCTTCAACAATGTATAACTAGAGTTTTGGTATACCTAAAGATCACTCCATTTTAGCTCCACCTTAATGGTTGCATGATTCTTACAGACCTTTATGTCATATTCATAAGAGAATTTCAGGCTCCTCTAACTCATTGGCATATCAGATTTTTATATGCAATTAAGAGCAAAGCCTAGGGCTCCCCTTTCTTTTGTCTTGAAGTAGGCAGCAATTTCAAACTCGTGGTGGACTATATTCCAAACATAGCATGTCCAAATAGGAGTACTTCTTCATTTGGAACGACTCTCACTATTTTCATCAATGACATTTGGGATGTAATTATATCATGATTGTTAGCTCATGTTCCTTTCACCCTTCGGTCTTTATGTTAATCATTCTCTTAACTACTTCTTTAGCAGTTGTGAAGGCCAGCACTGGTGATGATCTTGAGGAGATGCTTAATAGCATCAAAAAAACCTGACATAGCCAAGGGAGGTCCCTCATTTGGTAACTGATGAATACCTTAGACAATATGGGTTGTTGGCCCAGGGTCGCTCGATTAGGAAGGCCATAGCTCCCTAACCCATAGTCTTCGAAGAAAAGAGGAAGTGAAAACTTCAAAGGATGGATAAACCGGTAGTGAACACCTTGTTCAGTTCCTCACATCGACCATGGGTTAACACTAGTTCAATCAGGCATCATGATAGGAGCATGTACCAAAGTTGAGGATTTTGAAGCCCCTCCGCTATCTCGAACTCGCCAACCTGACTGAGTAAAATCCCATCAAGAGTGGGGGATGATGGTTTTGAAAGTACAAATGCTGGAGAAAAGGAACTTCACCCTGTGAGAAATGCGGATTACGGATCTTAAGGCTGGAATAACACTAAAGGGGGGGTGAATAGTGTTTTATGTATTTTTAAATCTTTTTGAAATTTGTTCAATTTAAACACTAACAAATGCAATTCACAAACACAGATATAATCACAGAATCAGACACAGATGCAAATACTAAGTAAAAGCGGTAAAGGAAAGAACATACTAGGATTTTATACTGGTTCAGAGTTACCCTACATCCAGTCCCGCACAATCATACGGATTTCTTTTCAAAAATAGTCCCCCAGATTACACCCTCGGTTTCAAGGCTACGAGGTACACCCTCCTGTATTCGAGTTCAGGGAAATTCTCTTGATTTAACCAGGCTACAAGATCACCTAATTGATTTTCGGGGCTACAATCACACCTAATTGATTTCAAGGCTCAACCGCACCTTTTACTCAACAGTTTGATTTACAAAGATCCTATAACTCTGAATAGCACTGAGATCTTATCGAGAGAGTGGCAGAGAATCAAACAAGAGATAATTGAGTTTGATTCACTTGGTATTTTGGCAGAGTATAGTTAAGGATTCTTTAGAATAAATGTGGAAGATGAAGAGGAGAGAAAATAAATGAAAAACTGGTAAAAATTCATTTATAACTTACTGGTATTTATAGTAGAGCAACAGCCATATCTATTCGTGAAAGGATACGAAGAATAGACACTTCTTTTGAAATTTTGAAATTTGAAAATAACAGACACCATGTCGACATGGGGGGTTGAGGTATGTCGACATGCTTAAGGAAAAAATTGATGTTTTGATTTTCTTATTAAAATTGGTTTATATAATTTGTCAAAACAATTTCTATACTTTGTAAATATATTTGAATATAGTTTAAACATATAAAAGAGTTTAAAAAATAATTTTTAATATATATAATCTTAATCTATAAAGTGATTTAAAAACCGAGTATATAAATATTTTAAAGCTAAATATTTAAAACATGAGATGGTTTAAAAATAAGGACAATTTTGAAATCAAAATATTAAAAATGATAAAAATAGTTTTGAGGCTAAAATATTTCAAACAAGGGAGATGTCTTTTTGAAAAAAAAAGTTTTGAAAACATTTTAAAAAACAAGAGATATATTTTTGAAAAACATTTTTATAAAATTAGTGGATATCAAAATAGGACCACTATATGTTCCACTAGATATTGTCGTGGGTTCCATCCCACTAGGGTTCCATCCCTTTAACAGGCTCGAAGTGGATTTCATTCCACGAATAAATTTCGAATAAAGATGTAAGTGCTTTCAAGAAGTTTTAACATAATTCTAGACCGACTACATTATCTTGTACTGTTTGAAATCTTGAACTCTTGATAACTTGATTTCTTGATACTCATGAGTCTTTAATCTTGATATCTTCAATCTTTAAATTCATCAGTCTTCAGTCTTGTATCTCTATACTATACAGTCTTCATTCTTGGTACCTGCATGTTTATATTCTACATATACATATATATCTAAACCATAACATTAGTATTTATATTTTATAATAAGTCCTAAGGTTGTTGTCATCAAAACCATCATCTTAAGAACTAACACACCCTAGACATAGTGAGGCCACCATTTCTGACTAGGTGAGCATCACTCACTAGAGCCATTAGGTTTAAATCTTTGACTAACCTTGACATTGCAAAGGCACTACATGAGACCTTTGGATCAAAGAGTAATGGGAAATTCATCCCATGTGTATCACAATATTAGACTATTTACAAGACCCATAGTTGGGCATTGATTACATGGATTTCACATCATTGGTTCATATTTAGTAGCAGCTAGATATCTTCAAGGAACCATAGGTTTGTCTCTACATTACTTGCACTTTACATATACTCATGACTTCAAGTCCACCGCACAAATAAACTTAGTTTGTACTGGAATGGTTTTAACACCCTAATTCTATTTTCCTTGCAGGAAGCTTGAGTCTAGAAGGAGAAATTTCGGTCCAAATTTAAGTAGATGAGTCGAGAAGAAGACCCAAAGAAGGTTAAGCCGGCACCCTCCTCCTTCGACCAATTCAAAATGTAGGAAAGTTGGACTTGGAGCTCAAGAGGGGTAGAAAGTTTCATATCGCCTACTCGGGGATTAGACCAACCAAGGTTGCAAGAGTGGATCGCAAAAAAAGGTCTTGTTCCCTAGGAAAATCAAGATGTAGGACACCCCCTCCTCCAAAGTCTCTAAGGACATCGCCATTTACTATATCAGGATCTGAATCTTCCAAGCAATGGGAGAGGATGAATAAGAGGGAAAGTGTCAAAGTGACCCAACAGACTTTTACTTTTGGGATGGTTGCCAAAGTTCCTATAAAGGAGAAATAAAAGAGGAGAGCTGATGTGATTATCAACCTTAATGATTTTAATTATGATGAGTTTCAACAAAATTATCAATCCAAGAACCCCTTAGCCCAATTACTAGTTAGTGCTCTTTCCTCCTCATTTGATGACGTGATCAATCTTTTCTAAGAATGCCTTAATGGTGTACAGGCGCTGTCTAAGTTCCATGCCAAGGTGGTGAAGATTGGAGATGAAATTGGCCAACAAAATGTGGCTAAAATGTGATGATTTTTGACCTTTTGAAAGATATCCTTCTAGAGGAGTTTGAAAACTTAAGAAAGAACATGCCGAAGACTACAAGGGTATAACTCTAGGGCCATCAAGATTTACGAGACTTACAAAACTACAATGACTAAGAACAAGAAAATGATAGAGGACATAAGGTCTAAGATTTTGAAAGTGGAGGGCGATCAAGACATGGCTCACCGGATTGCTGATGAGTGGAGGTAAGAAAAGGTTTCTCTTAAGGTTGAGATCGCAGCCTTGGCGGGGGAGAAAAAATCTTGGGTAAACACTGAGAAAACCCTTCAAGAAGAGAATAAGGAGCTAGGAAGCCATCTTGACCAGGTAGAGGATCTCCTTGATAAGGTATACTTCCAGATGTATATGGAGGGGAATTTGAAATGGATAGACGATTATCCGAATGTCATGGCATCCATCCACAAGAGTAAAGGAGGTCTAGGAGGCGAATGAACAAGGAGGGCCACTTTTCAGCTTGGATGCCATCGACGCCCGATTCTCAGAAAAAGAAAGGGAGTCTATCAGTTAAGGTTATCTCAAATTGGTCAGTGCTGAAGAAGAAGAAAGGAAGGAACAAGAGGAGGGGAAAGAAAATAAAAATGGCCCTTCCATCCCCATGCCCCAAAGTCATATTTCAAAATCAGTCCTCAATGCTCCCATGCATGATGATTGTTTACCATGTTTCTTTAGATATTACTCCCAAAAGCAAGTCTTTAGATAATGCTCCGCCAGCTCCATCAAGAGGTAGAATTGTACTTTATAGTCCATGGGCCACTATTCAACATATATGAGCCCATATAGGTAGGTTGGTATCTGATAGTCCCCCTTATTTTTATGTAGGTGATACAACCATGGTAGAACTAGTCGGAGCTGTGGTTCCTATGACTGCTTTCGGGTCGGTACCAGTGCCCTCAGGTCTTTCTAGGTCGATTGTAGGCGAGGAACTCCTATAAATAATTACTACCTTGAAAGATGACGTGGACATGGAGATTGTGGGCTACAACATGGAGTTTAAGGACTGTGTGATAAGGATGAGACACTTAGGGCCAGCATAATGACCAAGTACCCAAAAGACATGGCCATAGTCAAGCTTGAGGCATTAGAGGATCTCGAACTTATAAAGAATAAATAAGCCGAATTTGATGCCGTGGACCAAAGATGAGAAAGACAAGGAGAAGGAGAAGTCGTCCAAATCTAAATCTTCTAGCAAAAGTCACTCGTCTGCCCAAGTGAATACCACTCTTCCCTTAATCGATGTTCTATTTTTTGTACCACCAATGTAGTGGCATGTGTCCAATTTTGATAATCTTTGAAAAGGCACATGCACCTAATTTTTTATGATTGTGACTCTCAGACTTGGTATTTATCTATATTGTGACTGTTAAAGGTCAAAGCCCATTTTTTATAGTCTAATTTTCTATTATTCCATGTCATGCTTTTCCTTGTTTAATCGTTTACACGAACACACATTTATATCTCACATATATTTCACATGTAATTTTAATACCTCTCCAAGCTTTATTGTTGTAACGCATTGGCCTGCACTGTGCCATTGCTCACGTGTTTATATGTAAACGGATTTTTTTTATTGTCCGACATGCTTGTTCAGGGTTAATCACTGACAAGCCCGAACAGGCAAGCAGCTCCTGTAATGTTACCCTTTCGGGTTTTTGTTGTCTTCTTTAGCTCTTTCCAATGATAATGTGCATGGTACTAATGTAGGATCAATCACCATGTAGTTATGTAATGGATATTTGTGCTTTGAATTCGAAACGAGCATTTTCCAGTCTTTGATCCTAGTGTTCTGATTAGAGTAAAGCCGAAGGGACTGATTATCAGTAGTAAATTGTCTAGCTAACATCCATGTTCTAATTATGGGCAGATTCAATTCAGACTGCCATCCCAATTTATGGGTCGATAGTCAATAGTAAATTACCAAGTCGGCGATCATATCCTGACTGCAGGTAAGTCTGATCCACCATTGCCGACCAAGGTCTTTTAGGCCGATCGTTAATTGTGAACTACCCAATCGAAGGACATGCCCTGACCGTGGGTAAGTCTTGTCCACCATTGTCTCCTAAGGTTTTTTGGGATGATCATCAATAGTGAACTACCCAGTTAGTGTTCATGTCCTAATCGTAGGTAAGTCCTGTCGGCGGTCATGTCCTGATCGTCAATGGTGAACAGTCATGTCGACTTTCATGTCCTGATCGTAGGTAATTTTATTCCACAATTGCCGCCCAAGGTTTTTCAAGCCAATCGTCAATGGTGAACTACCTAGTCGGTGGTTATGTCCTGATCGCAGAGTCCACCATTGCCGGACAAGGTTTTTCATAGGAAACTTTCATGACGATTTGATGTAGTATGCCCCTAAGCACGTAGGGATACTAACTATAAGGTTGTGGACAACTTAATCAATATGAGCTGGTGGTTTATATAATGATTGGGCAAGTTCAATTGCTCATCTTGGTTTTACAACCCATCGACGAAGGTTGGGGAAGTTGATGCAATCCACGATGCTTTGGTTCGTTAAGGCTGTGGATGGGACCATTTTAGAAAAGCATGGAATGAAAAAAACTTTAAGTTTGAACTACCTTGAAAGATGACGTGGACATGGAGATTATGGGCTACAACGAGGGGTTTAAGGACTGTGATAAGGACGAGACACTTAGGGCCAGTATAATGGCCAAGTTGCCAAAAGACGTGGCCAGAGTCAAGCTTGAGGCATTAGAGGATCTCAAACTTATACAGAATAAATAAGCCGAATTTGATGCCGTGGACCAAAGATGAGAAAGACAAGGAGAAGGAGAAGCCATCCAAAGCTAAATCTTCTAGCAAAAGTCACTCGTCTTGGTCCAAGTGAAAACCACTCTTCCCTTGATCGATGTTCTATTTTTTGTACCACCAATGTAGTGGCATGTGTCCAATTTTGATAATCTTTGCAAAGGCACATGCACCTAATTTTTTATGATTGTGACTCTCAGACTTGGTATTTATCTATATTGTGACTGTTAAATGTCAAAGCCCATTTAAAAAGAGTTTATATCGAAAATAGTTTAAAATTAGAATAGTTTTATCCAGTTTCACAAATCAATTGAAATCAACTTTAGTTCCAAAATTCAATTTAAATCAATCTCAGTTCAACGATTTCAGTTAAAAAGGATAAAGGTTCAATCCAAATTTCATTAATCCATTGTAATTTATATCAATTCCAAATCCAGGTTTGAACTACCATTTAAAATTCAATAGGCTTCAAAGTTTAAATCTTCAAACATTTACAATAACTCAATTCGATAAATCTCATTTATATTTCAAAATTCAACTTTAGTTTTATTAAATTTGAAATGTTCACTTAATCATTTATAATAACATTTAAATAAAATCTCAAATTACAAATTTTAAATAAAATCAAAAATTAAATATCTAACTTCAATTATATTTAATTCTAAAATTATTCACTTAATCACTTTTAATAACATTTAAATAAAATCTCCAATTACACATTTAATCAAACTTAATATTCAATTTCAATTTATTTAAATTTGGAAATATTCATTTAATCACCTTTAATCAAAATCAAGTTATAACATCATATCTTTAAAATCTCAAATTCAATAAGTTTCAAATCAATTTTTTTTATTTAAATACAATTCTTAACCAAATAAAATTTCAAATCAATTTCAATTTATCTTCCCAACCTTAGTTTATAAAAGTTATTACAAAATCTATTTTTAAAATAAAATTTTAAATAAATACTTGAACATAATATATATATTAATTAAATTAAATTTATTAAATTAAATCTTATTATAGAAGTGAACTTATATATATATAAGCTATATATATATATTAAAATCAATAATTAATTTAAACACATTTAAAATTTATATATATATATATAAGCTATATAATATATATATATATATAAGTGAACTTTGGTTTTACAACCCATCGACGAAGGTTGGGGAAGTTGATGCGATCCACCGTGCTTTTCTAAAATTACAACGAAAAGTTTTTTCTATTCCATGCTTTTCTAAAATGGCCCGATACATGCATGGGATGTATGTCATTCGATGGTTTTTTAAAAAACTTCCCCATGCCATTTGGATGGTTTTAAAATGAAGTTGATGCAATCCACGATGCGATCCACAACAAAAACTAGGTAAAATTACAATGAAAGTTTTTTTCATTCCATGCTTTTCTAAAATGGCCCCATCCACCATGCTGAGAATGTATGTCATGTTGCCCAAGTCTTCTTTTGATAACGTATGGTCCTTCCCAGATTGGATCAATTGCCCCCGTTCTAGGGAAGACTCGCTTTAAGACTAAGTCTGGGTATTTGATAGGGCGATGCTTGACTTTGGAATTTTATTGTTTAGCAATCTTTCATCTGTGTGTTGCAGCCTTCAGGACAACTTCATCATGCTTCCCATCAACTAGGTCCAAAGACATATTCATTAACTCCTTGTTTTCATTCGGGCCGTAGTGAATCCTTCTATGAGATGGAATGACTTTCTCGAAAAGGGGCATGGCCTCTGACCCGTAAACCAAAGTAAAAGAAGTATGTCCTATTGTAGTCTTATAAGAAGTGCGATAAGCCTAAAGTGCTAGTAGGACTTCATCCACCCATAAACCATTTGCCTTTTCTAGCTGCTTCTTTATGAGAGTTTTAAGAACCGTATAACTGCCTTTACCTATCCATTAGCCTGTGGATGTGCCATTATAGAAAAACTTTTCTTTATTCTGTGCTACTGGAAGAAGTCAGTTAACTCCTCATTATTAAACCGTAATCCATTGTCTGAGATGATCCAAAGTGGAACTCCATACCTACATATGACATTTTTGACTAAAAAGTTGATGACCTTGGAGGAAGACGCCTTGTTAAGTGGTTCTGCCTCAACCCACTTAGTGAAGTAGTCTACTACCACTATTGCGTACTTAGCTCCACCTTTAGCCATAGGAAGTTCTCCTATCAAATCGATTCCCCAAGCAGAAAATGGCCGTGGGTTGACCATGTATGTTAGTTCGGTCGGAGGTAAACTGGGGACTTCTACGAACCTTTGCCATTTGTCGCATCACTTTGCATATTTTACCACATCATGGTTTGATGTTGGCCAAAAGTATCCATACCGCAACTATTATTGCTAGAGTTTGCCCCCTAGCGTGTTTCTCGCAGCTGCCTTGATGTACATTATCCAGCACTTTCCGAGCTTTCCTTTCGGCAACATATCTTAATAGTAGGTTAGAGAATCCCCTTTGGTACAAGACGCCATCCTTTATCGTAAAGCGAGGTTCCTTTCATAATACCTTCCAAGCCTTGTTTAGATTGGCTGGTGAAATTCCATTAGCCTAATATTCGATTATCGGGGTTATCTAGGTCACTTCTCCATCAATAGTTGCAATTACGTTTACTTCCTCAAAACTCGAGGCCTGTAGGGTCAATATTGAAACTGACCCGAGGAGTTGTCCATCTTTAGAGCTTGCCAATTTTGCCAAATTACTGACCTTCTGATTCTCCTCCCTTAGAAGGTGTCTAGTCACATAATGTTCCAGCTCGTTAAGTAAAATTCATACCTTCTTTAAATAGGATACCAAACATTTTGCCTTAGCCTGAAATTCTCACAGCACTTGGTTGACTAGTACCTAGAAGTCATTGCGCACACATAACAACCCTAACTCCCTTGCTATTTCCAACCCTATTACCAATGCCTTATACTTTGCATCGTTATTTGTTGCTTCGAATTCCAATCATAAGGCATAATCATAAATTTCACCTTTCTGGCATACTAGCACCACTCCAACTCCAAAATCATGCCGGTTCGAGGCTCTATCCATGAACATTCGCCATTTAAGAGCTTCTTCCTCCTGGGTCCTACCTCATCGTCTCAAAAACTAAATTCTGTAATGAAATTGGCCAAGGTCCATCCCTTGATTGTCATTCGAGGATGATTGGTGATTTCATACTAGCTTAGCTCGATACTCCACTTTAAATAACCTACTTGAAGTATCCGGTTGGTGCAGGACTTGCGTTAGTGGCTAATCTGTAAGCACCCGGATAAGGTGGGATTAGAAGCAATTTCTTAGCTTTTTGGATGCTATCGGCAAAAAAGAAGCTAGTTTCTCATGTTTTGGGTACCTAGATTCCAGCCCGGTAAAACGCTTGCACACATAATACGCGACGTTGTACTCTGTCTTCTTCTCACACTGTGTTGCAATTTAGACATGTGTTGACAACCTGACACTGCCAAGTATAGGTTTAGATCTTCCCCTTCTACTAGCGTGGAAAGGATAGGCGACTTTTGTAGGTGTTCCGGTATATTGAGAAACGCAGCTAAGCATTCATCTGTCTAAGTAAACTTGTCTTTCTCTTTTTCCAATGCTTTGAATAATAGGACTCACTTATTGGTTGCCTTAGATATAAACCTGCTTAACGCTGCTACCTTTCCATTTAAACTCTACATTTCCTTTCATGTTTCCGGAATCTAATTGTCTTTCAATGTTTGTGTAGCATATAATGTTTTATGATTTTTGTTTGATGATAATAAACATATATATATTCCTTAAATGTGTTTGTCATAGTACTAATGGGATTTCACAGAATGAGATAAATATTTGCTGAATAAAATAAATGAATCAGGATATCATTTAAACAAATATTTATTCAAACAAATATTTTGTTTCAATTTCAAATAGTACACATTATTTTCTTCCATTATAATTACAATTTTCAATCACAATATAATCTGCCATTATACAAATTTCTATACTCTTATATACACAATTTTTCTACACATTCATATACAACACTTTGTTTCCTCACACACTCACACTTGATTCTGATCTTGATTTGCTTGCTCCAGCTTGTGTCCAGCTATCTCCTATACCTGTCAAATAAATAATGCGGTAAAATGGAAAAATAAACAAACCTAAATTGCAAAAATAAAATTATATTTGAATATTGATATTGCCTTAGTTATTTGGGTTGTTTGTTTTCATATTTTAGACAAGGGATCAGACACATGTGCAAACCAGATTAGACAAGCATGCACACCAGGTAAAATACTAGTGCAAATGCACAAATATGGCATAAGCACATGGACAAGAATGAACACAACTTGGTGCACTGGTCCAAGGAAGGAAAGTAAAATATATTAGAGCATCTCATAGCAAGAAGGTTCAAAAAACATAACCAGATGCACATACATACAATTAGGCAACATAGTGAAAAACGAGCATTGCAACACAAAGGTAGAGCACATAGGGTCAGCACCCATATGAACAATAATGCAACAAGATGGAAATCAGGTTCAGGCAACATAACCAGAAGCTACCACACATGCAAGTATGTATATACACATAGATGTGTATATGTATACATATACTTGAGACAACAAAGGAGTGCAACTCTTGTGCAAGGCAAAACTAGCAAACCAGAAATAAATATATACATAGGAGTACAAGTGCAGATAAACAAACATGGCAAGCAAACATGTACCAAAGCATCACACATAACTATACAGAAAAACAAGAAATGATGTGACACATATATACATACATATGTATGTATGTATACACAGTGCAACCATCATGAAGTACATAGTTCTAGTGCAAGTGTGCGTTAATTTATGCATGTGGAAAAACATTTCAGAAATTATCAGAAAACTCAAACTAAGCAGTCATGGATTGAAACTCAATTTCAACCAAAACAGTAGTCAACGAGTCAAGGCCATAAAGTAGAAAATAAAAAACAAAGCGGTCAAGAATTTATAGCAATATATTCGAATAAAGAGCAAGTCATAAACTCATCAAGGCGTTCGATTAAAAATCCACGAGTGTAAGTAAAATCTCAGAAAATTTCAAAGTCGAATATACAAACGATAATATAGGAAATTGATTCCTATATAAATCCCATTATAATCATCGGCAATAGAGATGATTTGAGTTTAAGCAAAATTAGAGAGCAAAAACTTAAATAAATTACACACCAATCTTAGCTTAAAGCATCAAAGTCGAGTTCTAGTGATTGAAAAGGGGAAAAATTGTTAAATCATACTAATATCAATCAAAGAACACTCAACAAGGGGGAGCCGCAACCATCAATAGCTAGTAAATCAAAGTATGCAATAAACAAGAAAGGAAAGGAGCAAGGCGATTCAAAGCTTAATCTTCAAGCGGTGTGAAAATGTGTACGTGCTAATATAGTACACACAGATCGTGTAATATGATGTATAACACACAAATATATGACTAATCACAGATAATAGAATATTCAGTAAAATAGAAAAATCACACCAGAGATTTTTATACTGGTTCAGAGCACCGTCCTACGTCCAGTCCCAGACTTCTATCTAGATTTTCACTACCAACTACCTCGCTTCACCCGGAGGAACAGGTTTACAACACCCGAGCAGACGAACAGGATTTCACGCCTCTAATACACTGAGGACTTCAACACTTGCCTCTTACAACACCGAGGACTTCAACAAAGATGAATATAATTGTTTGTTGACTGTATGTGTTCTTGCTAACACACTTTTGTCACTTGTAGTACAAACTTCCTATAATCTTATCCTCAAATAGAATATTTGTATATATGAAGATTTGGAAGTGGATATCGTATTGAATCAAAAGAATGTTAAATAAATTCTAGGATTCAAAACGATATATGATAGAATATGAGCAATTTGAGCGCTTGAGAGTTCAAGATAGAGATCAATAGAATAGAGATTAGAATAATAGAATTGGTCAATTGAAATTATGATTTCATGATGTTTATATAAGAAATAAACAGTTGTAACCTTTTGTGAAAAGGTACAAACAAAGGTCATGATCATTGGTGAAGAGAAAGAGAAGCAACCGTTGAAGAAAAGGAAGTGTCTGTACGAAAGGTTGCTTTCTGTTTGAAAACGGTCGACAGGTAAAAAATGGAATAGTAGACAGGAATTTGAATATATATACGTTATGTACAATTGTGCACGTTATCTGTGCATTCTGGGCAGAAACGGTCGACCGCCTGGTTTTAACCGGTCGACCGGTTTAGCCCAGATTGCACAGTTAATGTGCACTCATACATATATACATTTATATTCAAAGATTGAAGGTATAAGATTATTTGAGGATAGATTTTAACATAAATAACACTACTAACATACCAAATAATCAACCTCTAACGTATGGAGCTCTTTGTGTCTCTTTAAAACAATGAATAACTTCTTTTTGTCGATCACGGCTTATCCCTTTGTCAGAAATCAAAACTCTATAAAAATCTTGACTCAACATTCTCCCCCTTTTTGATTGATGACAACATAGTTATGAATCTCCCCTGTATATGATCTCCCCCTGAGATTGTGCCTGCAAATCTATATATTCCTGCATATATACTGTTAGCACAATTGTCTCCCCCTTTGTCATCGACGAAAAGGAGGTTTTAAATAGAGGATGTAATATTTGTCAATAAGCTCTTGTCTCCAGACATGTGCTTCGAGCAACCACTGTCCAATATCCACTTTCCTCTTTTCTTAAGTGGGACCCGCAAAAAATAAAATTAAGTCCATGGTACCCACTTTTTATGGGGTCCTAAGAGTTAGGTCTTAGGAGTCCAAACCCATACGGGTCCGGTATCCCCTTTATATATATAATTAGTATTAAGATGCACAGTATTCATGAAATTCTGAATATATTTGTTCCTAATCAAATTGTTATTTGTTTTAGGAACCCATATTTTGATAGTCTTGACATTTTTCTTCTGAAATTTCACAACTGGTTTTGGTTTGGAATATAATAAACTAAGATTTTTCTTAGCTTCAGTCTTTTGTACTTTCTTCTTCCTTTCATTACCAAGATGTTTCTTGGTTTCTTGTTTCTTATATCCCAAACCTTGTTTATTTGAAACAGATTGTGAACTTTCAATGATTTTTGTCAAATTTTCTCGACCTTTGTTAAAGTTAGAAACATTTTGAGTAATGTCATCTAACATAGTTTGTAAACTAGCCTTTTCTAGGTCCAGAATTTTGACTTTTGCCTTAAGCTCATGATTTTCAGTAGTGAGAGCATCATTTTTCTCTTTTTGAGTTTCAATTTCTTGACTCAAAAGAGATAATTGAGAGTCAACATTAGATGATGATTCTTGAAGTTTTTCAAGTTCTTCTTCTAATATTTTCTTCTCGTCTTTTAACATATCTCGTTCAAATTCTGCTCTACTCAAATCTGCTTTGGCTTCTTTTAACTGTCGTTTTATGTCTTTATATTTGACTATCAATTCAGCATTAATATCAAGTACTTCATCAAATGTAGGAATTTGTACCTCATCTTCTGTTGCCATGAAACAGACATTTGCTTGTTCATCTTCCGTATCACTATCACTTTCTGATGAGTCTGTATCATCCCATGTTACCGAGAATGCACGTTTCTTTGATTTGTCCTTCTTATATTTTAATTTGTCATTTTCTGACTTCTTCTTTTGCTCCGGACAATCCTTGTGCATGTGCCCCTTTTTGTGACAGTTGAAGCATTCTATAGCGGATGATGTTGGTTTATTTGATCCAGATTTCTTTCTATTATAACGACTGGTTTTTCGCTGTTTTAGGAATTTTTTGAAACCTTTTGCAATGAATGCCAGATCTTCATCTTCAGACTTTGATTCATTTTCGTCTTTTTCAGCATGGAATGCCACATTTTTCTTTTCTTCTTTTGTTCCTTTCTAGTCTGCAAGTTAGCTTCATAGGACATTAGATTTCCTATCAATTCATTTGGCTTCATGACGGAAAGGTCATTAGCTTCTTCAATTGCTAATACTTTTCCTTCCCATTCACTAGTCAGAGAATGTAGGACTGTTGAAACAACATCAAAATCAGAATACTTTTGTCCTAATCCAATAAGTGCATGGTGGATAGTTTGAAACCGTGAATACATATCATTGATTGTCTCATTCGGTTTCATTTCAAAATTTTGAAACTGACTTTTCAACATGGCTATTTTGGCTTGTTTAACCTTGTTAGTACCTTCATGAGTGGTTTTCAGCGTTTGCCAAATTTGATATGCAGTAGTGCAGATACTAACACGGTTATATTCATTTTGGTCTAATGCACAAAACAACATATTTATTGCTTTTGCATTTACGGCTGCTGCCGTTTTCTCAGCCGTTGTCCATTCTGAATAATCAGTTGTTGGATTCACTATTTCTTTTTGAGTAGCATTCCAGGCATCATAACTATTTGATTGCATAAAGAATGACATACGTGTTGCCCAATAGCTATAGTTAAGACCATTGAAAAATGGAGGTCTTTGTGTCGATTGACCTTCCGTGTAAGTGGTGTTTTGAGTGCTAGTACTTGCGTTATTTGCCATATTACAAGAATATATCAAATAACTGTGTTACAGTTATATGATGACCGTGCTCTGATACCAAATGAAAATGTGTACGTGCTAATATAGTACACACGGATCGTGTAATATGATGTATAACACACAAATATATGACTAATCACAGATAATAGAAAATTCAGTAAAATAGAAAAATCACACCAGAGATTTTTATACTGGTTCGGAGCACCGTCCTACGTCCAGTCCCAGACTTCTATCTGGATTTTCACTACCAACTACCTCGCTTCACCCGGAGGAACAGGTTTACAACACCCGAGCAGACGAACGGGATTTCACGCCTCTAATACACTGAGGACTTCAACACTTGCCTCTTACAACACCGAGGACTTCAACAAAGATGAATATAATTGTTTGTTGACTGTATGTGTTCTTGCTAACACACTTTTGTCACTTGTAGTACAAACTTCCTATAATCTTATCCTCAAATAGAATATTTGTATATATGAAGATTTGGAAGTGGATATCGTATTGAATCAAAAGAATGTTAAATAAATTCTAGGATTCAAAATGATATATGATAGAATATGATCAATTTGAGCGCTTGAGAGTTCAAGATAGAGATCAATAGAATAGAGATTAGAATAATAGAATTGGTCAATTGAAATAATGATTTCATGATGTTTATATAAGAAATAAACAGTTGTAACCTTTTGTGAAAAGGTACAAACAAAGGTCATGATCATTGGTGAAGAGAAAGAGAAGCAACCGTTGAAGAGAAGGAAGTGTCTGTACGAAAGGTTGCTTTCTGTTTGAAAACGGTCGACAGGTAAAAAATGGACCAGTAGACAGGAATTTGAATATATATACGTTATGTACAATTGTGCAAGTTATCTGTGCATTCTGGGCAGAAACGGTCGACCGCCTGGTTTTAACCGGTCGACCGGTTTAGCCCAGATTGCACAGTTAATGTGCACTCATACATATATACATTTATATTCAAAGATTGAAGGTATAAGATTATTTGAGGATAGATTTTAACATAAATAACACTACTAACATACCAAATAATCAACCTCTAACGTATGGAGCTCTTTGTGTCTCTTTAAAACAATGAATAACTTCTTTTTGTCGATCACGGCTTATCCCTTTGTCAGAAATCAAGACTTTATAAAAATCTTGACTCAACACGGTGGACTTTAGATTATAATCGCTCATTACAAAAGAATAAAGATGATAGAGGATCTTGGCTTGAATGAACGAAGATAGAAACGGGTTAAAAGAAGAAATGAAGGAGATCGAAATATTAGGCCAAGTCTTTTTATTTATTTAATTTGTGTTTGAGCTTAAATTATTTATAAATTAGGGTTTCCTTTATTTAATTGTATTTTATTTTTTAAAACGTGTAAAACTCAAGTTGTTTAACTGGGTATGAACTATGAGGCATAGTTCGAGAATTCGCAACTCAGTGGCTGAGTTGTGGTAGAGTTTTGAGCGTAGGGTTAGAACAATCAAATTAGTGAGGGTCATGAGTTTACAAGCTCTGTAAGTGTTAGATTTTTTAATTCCTAGTAGAAACCTTGGAGACAGCAGTAGGCGGGTTTTGCCGAAGCTGGGTAAACTTATGAGTAACTTTTAATTTTTGCATTTACTATGTTATTATCTATGCTGTAATTTATATATATCTGTGAATTTTTTCATAAACCCTATACATCCTCCTCTAAGGTAAATTCGATCCTACAAGGGGTATCAGAGCTCGGTTAATAGCGTAGATTTCTAACCCTAATTGCAGATCTAGCGAGAGTCGGTCCAGTGTTAGTCTCGTTATTTTTGATGGAACAGATTTTCTAAATTGGAAATCAACAATGGAAATTTATTTAAAATCTATTAATTTTAAACGTTGAGACATTATTGAAAATAAGTGTGATATGGTAGACAAGAAAAATATTGCGATTAATGCTCTTGCAATGCATATACTGTATTCTCAAATTAATCGAGATCAATTTAACCATATCTCTCATTGTTTAACCGCATAGGAAATCTGGAATCTCTCAATGAAATATATGGCAGAAAAGTCAACAACGATGAGAAACCCTCCAAAATCGACTCAGTTAAAGAAATTTGCTTGATGGGATTTACAAAAGACGACAGTAATGAAAATGCAACTGATGATGAGATAAGTGGTTTTTCATTCAACGAATTAGTTTTCTTATGTCAAAATTTAACTAAAACTATTGATGAACTTGAGATGAAAAATAACAAGTTGAAAAGTGAACAATCTAAATTGCATCAAAAAAATAATGATTTAGAAAATGAGCTTAATAATATCAAAAATTCCAATTGCTAATTTTTTTTAATTATGAAAAAGAGTTTGCTTGTTTTCACAAAAATTTTCAAAAGCTAAAAAAGGAAATTCTTATTCTGGTGAAAAACGAAATTCAGTTGATTTGCAAAAATACGTTTTACAGATGGAGTTGGATAGTTTTAAGAGGTCGGAAAATTCTAAATGTGTGCGATTTTTGAAAAGGAATTAAATGAGGTCAAAGAAATTTTCAAAACCCTTGAAAAAGAAAACTTGATTTTGAAAAATAGAAAAACTAAAATTATTCGAATAAATCATGAATCTGAAAAAGAGATTGAAAAAATCAAGGATTTTGAAAAACTTGAATTTGACAAAGTCAAACCTTTCAAAACCAAGATGCTAGAAATTGAGACCAAAATAAATGAGCATGAAAATGAAAATATGGTCTTAAAGAGAAATAATTTTGAAAAGAAAGAAAATGCTATTAATCAGTGTTTAAAGATGATAAATGAAAATGAACTTTTAAAATCCAATGATCTTGAGTTGACCCTTCGAAAATTTTCCAGCGGTGAAAAATCTTTTAATATGCTGTTAGGAAATCAACTCTTTGCGAATAACAGAAAAGGGATTAGATTTGAAAAGGTGCCAATATATAAACAAACGACTAATGACACTGCTAGGGGGAAAAGTGTGATACTCAAACGTGTAGATTGTGGAAATATTGGACATAACAATAATAATTGTCAAAATAAAAACAAAACCGTTAAACAAATCTGGATTCCAAAAGGTACAAAAGTGAATTCTCTTAAATTTAAACAATTTTGGGTTTCTAAGAATACGATTGTTAAAATTAACAGTTTTCCGTATAAATAAACTGGGTACAAAAAATTTCGAATGAAATGAAAGTGGTTCTTCATCCTTCGTTAGGCCACTCGCTTCTTCCAAAATTTAGATACAAAAGTGGGCTAAGGAACAACTTCGATAAAAGTGACTTTGAGTTGTTCTATATGATTGATGAGGTAAATTTCAAATGTTTCTTAGCTTAGAAAAATAAGACGTAGATCTACACATTTTAGATATCATGACATCAAAGGTAAGTAAAGGTATGATCTCTAAACTCTGTTTTGTTTTCTTATTGTTAATTCTATTTTTGTTAACACTGCTGTAGTAAATTATTATATCTTGAGGTTCTTTGCTCTGATTTGTGAAATTCAAGATGTTTTGGAAAATTGACTGAAAACTCTATAAGTTTTACTTTTTGGGTTTCTACATAATATGAACTTAAACAGGTGAAACTGCAAATCATTTGGAGTATTTTTTGAAAACGGTTTCAGAACTTCTTGACACAACTGTAGTAATTTGATCATAACTTGAACATATCTACTCTGAATTTTGAAATTTTTGAAGTTCTGGAAAGCTAACTAATAGAAGTACAATTTTACCATTTTGATTTTGCTAGTTTATTTTGGAAAATATTGAAAAACAGCAATCATTTCAGCACTTACTTGAAAGATATTTCTGGTTTACTACTTGAAAGATATTTCTGATTTACACAAACATGTTGTAGTATTTTAGTCATAACTTTTGGTAGATTTATCGTTTTTACTTAAAACTAATTTTGATAAGCGGAATTTTTGAATATCTAAAAAATTCATGTTTTGTACTAAATCAAATCACGGACTTAAAGCTTTCAAATAGTGATTTCAAATGGACTAAATTTTCAAAACAGGAATTTTCAATTGCTATGGTAGAATTGTTATCTTTCACGACTAACAAAGTAATGGTTGGAGAAATATTTTTATTTTTCCTTCAATATAAATGCTTTTTCCTTTGACTGATATAAATGGTCTTGCTGAAAATTTTGAAAATCAATTCGAGTGATTTTGAGAAGTACAAGTTTTGCTTGTGTTCTTATGTACCACTATATGTCACCTTAGTCAATTTAAGTATAAGTGGTAACAAACATCATGTTTAAATCATATTTGCATTTGATTGGTTATTTTCAAATGATTTTCAACTAACACACATTTTCACAAAACCCCATGTACAAATTGTTTTTCGCATATTTTAATTTTTTAAATAACTCGGGTTTTTACTTTGATGAAAATACTCTTGTTTATTTTGATAAGGGATTTACTCTAGAAAAGAAAATCGTTGACTAATTGAACCTTTTTGAAACTTATCAAAATTATTAATGATGTTTGAGGAAGTGATGGATAAAGATTAAATTATATTTCAGAACAAGAGAATATAAGTTAAAATTTCATGAAAATTAAACAAATTTTATAATATTTTTTAATTTAGTACTTACTCCATGATCATTTCTATCACTATCAACTTTCTTTTTCCATACACCGCAACTTAATATAGTGTGTAGAAGTTGGTATTTCAAAATAAGGAATTTTTTTTGGAAAATAACTCTATTCCGAAGTATTCACTCTCCTTTAAAAGTCATCGCGGTTATGCATGGATGAATTACTTTAATTTCTATACATGTGCTTCCATTCTCATTTAAAAGTCCTCACGGTTATGCATGGATGAGACTCATATAAGAATGGGATAAATAGTCAAGTCAATTCTAATCTCATTTAAAAGTCCTTAAAGTTATGCATGGTTAGAAAGTACTTGACATTCATTGTCTAAGTAACTACTAACCTTATTTAAAAGTCCTAACAATTATGCATGGTTAGAAAGTTCTTAATAATTTTTTATAATATTTAAACGGATAATTTCGATTTTTTTCTTTATTAAAAAATACCAAACTCCCGCATTGTATAAAATTTTCCATAATCCTACCATTTCTTTAAAGTGGAATTTGTTTCTAATTAATAAAATATTATGATTTTTGTTTGATTAATTGAAATTTGCAATTTATGTTTCCTTCTTGATTTGATTTTATAATTTTAATCAAAATCCATTATTATTTCAATCACTATTATTATTTTTGATGATAACAAAAGGGGGAGAGAGGTTGAGATTTTACTGATTGGGTAATAATCTTACCGATATTTGAGAGTGTTATTATTATTCAAGCGTTGATTTAAAATTATTTTTGAAAAAAAATCAATTTTTCATTTTCAATTACATGCTTCTATGTGTAGCGAGTTTAGTTGTAGGGGGAGCATCTAAATAGAGGGAGCTTGAACTCATCACACCAAACACGTTGATTTAATTCAAAATGTTAATATATGTTTGTTATCATAAAAAGAAGGAGGTTGTAGAGTATAACATTTTATAATTTTTGTTTGATGATAATAAACAAATATATATTCGTTAAATGTGTTTGCTATAGTGCTATTGCGATTTCATAAAATGAGATAAATATTTGCTAGATAAAATAAATGAATCAGAATATCATTTAAACAAATATTTATTCAAACAAATATTTTATTTCAATTTCAGATAGTACACATTTTTTGCTTCCACTATATTTACAATTTTCAATTGCAATACAATCTGTCATTATACAAATTTCAATACTCTCATATACACAATTTCTCTACACACTCATATACAACACTTTGTTTCCTCACTCATTCATACTTGATTTTGATCTTGATTTGCTTGTGTCCAGCCATCTCATATACCTGTCAAATAAACAACGAAGTAAATGGCAACACTAAATTGCAAAAACAAAATTATATTTGAATATTAATATTGCCTCAGTTATTTGGGTTGTTTGTTTTCTATTTTGGACAAGGGATCAGATACATATGCAAACCAAATCAGGCAAGCATGCACACTGGGTAGAATACTAGTGCAAATGCACAAATATGGCATAAGCGCATGGACAAGAATGAACACAACTTGGTGCACTGGTCCAAGGAAGGAAAGTAAAAATATCAGAGCATCTCATAGCAAGAAGGCTCAGAAAACATAACCAGTTGCACATACGTACAAATGATCAGGCAACATAGTGAAAAACGAGCATATGCAACACAAAGGTAGAGCACATAGGGTCAGCATCCATATGAACAACAATGCAACAAGATGGAAATCAGGTTCAGGCAACATAACCAGAAGCTACCACACATGCAAGTATATACACATACATGTGTATATGTATACATATACTTGAGACAACAAAGGAGTGCAACTCTTGTGCAAGGCAAAACCAGCAAACCAGAAATAAAGATACACACATGACTACAAGTGCAGATAAACAAACATCGGCAAGCACACATGTATCAAAGCATCACACATAGCTATATAGAAAAACAAGAAATGACGTGACACATATATACATACATATGCATGTATGTATACATAGTGTAGCCATCATGAAGTACATAGTTCTAGTGCAAGTGTGCGTAAGTTTATGCAAGTGGAAAGTCATTTTAGAAATTATCAGAAAACTCAAACAAAGCAGTCACAGATTGAAACTCAATTTCAACCAAAACAGTATTGAATGAGTCAAGGCCATAAAGCAGAACATCATAAACAAAGCGGTCAAAAATCCACGAGCGAAAGTAAAATCTTAGAAAATTTCAAAGTCGAATATACAAACGATAATATATGAAATTGATTCCTATATTAATCCCTTTATCACCATCGGCAATAATGATGATTTGAGTTCAAGCAAAATCAGAGAGTAGAAACTTAAATAAATCACGCACTAATCTTAAGTCGAAGCATCAAAGTCGAGTTCGAGCATAAAATTGAAAAGGGGCAAAATTGTTAAATAATACTAATATCAATCGAAGAACACTCGACAAGGAGAACCCACAACCATCAATAGCCAGTAAAATCAAGTACGCAATCAATGAGAAAGGAAAACAACAAGGCAATTCGAAGCTTAACCTTCAAGCGGTGGCCTTCAGATTATAAACTCAAATTACAAAAGAATAAAGACGATAGAGATCTTGGCTTGAAAGAACGAAGATAGAAATGGATTAAAAAAGAAACGAAGGAGAACAAAATATTGGGCCAAGTCTTTTTATTTGTTTAATCTGTATTTGAACTTAAATTATTTATAAATTAGGGTTTCCTTTATTTAATTGTATTTTTGTTTTTTAAAACGTGTAAAACTTTAGTTGTTTAACTAGGTACGAACTACGAGGCGTAGTTCAAGAATTCATAACTCAATGGCTAAGTTGTGGTAAGGTTTTGAACGTAGAGTTTGAACAATCATGTTAGCGAGGGTCGTAAGTTTACAGAGTCTGTAAGCGTCAGATTTTTTTAATTCCTAGTAGAAACCTTGGGGGCAACATTAGGCGGGTTTTGCCGAAGCTGGGTAAACTTGCGCGTCGCTTTTAATTTCCGCATTTACTCTGCTATTAGCGCTGCAATTTATATATATTTGTGACTAGCATGTGCGATGAAGCCGAGGAACTTCCGTAGGGAAACCCCAAACGAACATTTTAATGGGTTTGGTTTCATCCCAAATTCTTGAAGTACCTGAGACATTTCGTCTAAGTGGTCTATGTGATTCTTTGCCCTTTTGGATTTTAATAGCATATCATCTATGTATACCTCCATGGTCCTTCTAATTAACCAAACATTGATACATTGCTCTAGCATTTATTAGTCCGAAGGGCATGACCTTATAGTGGCATAGGCCCAAAACAGTAATGAAGCTTGTGTGGTCCTTGTCTAGAACGCACATAGCAAGTTGATTGTATTTAGAATAAGCATTATAAAAGATAGGAGCTCTTGTCATGTGGTCCCCTCTACCAACTAATCAATTTTTGAAAGTGGAAAAAACAACCCTTAGAGCGAGCATCATTTATGTTGGAGAAATCTATGCACATCTGCCACTTCTCGTTTGGTTTCTTAATTAACACCAAATTTGCCATAATAACCCGATTTTTAAGTGATAATTAATTTAAGTTGATAATAGAAATTTAATTAACAAAATTGAAATTTGAACATTTATTTGATAAATTGATTTGTAATCATTTAATGAAAGAATTCAAAATGGAGAAATATGATATTTGAAATTTAAAATAAGTTAGAACATGTGAATAATATTTTATACAAGTAATATAACTGAAATATAATACTATTTTGATAAAGAACTAAATTTACATACAAATGTGTATTTATTTAAAAAAAATTAAAATTTAAGTAGAAGTTAGTTTATAAATGAAAAGAGAAAATGTGTGTGTTATATCAAGGCCCAAGTCCAAAAATTAAAGTCCACACCTCTTTATTTCTCCTTTCCTTAACCAGCCATCTCCTATTCGTTAACTTTCTCTATCAAGCCCAATTTTTAAGGGCCAAGTCTATTTGTTCCACACCTTTCTCCTCTCTTTAAAAATGGATGCTCACGTAAATTTTAGGGAACCATTTCTTCCTCTTGTGTGAAGCTAAAAAAACTTATCAAATCGTTATCATTTCAAAAATTAAAATGGAATTATAAAAATCATATAAAATTTAAAATTAAAGTATGTGGTTCCTCTTATAATGGAACATCTATGTGAGAAGAAAGTCAGAGTGCGGCGTGTGTTTCACATATATTGGCGTGTATACAGCGGGATGGAAGAAGATATGCTTACTCACAAACCTATGCTAATCAAAATAATTTTGTATACTTATATGTAATTGAATTGTTCATATGGCTGTCCTTATGTCTTCGTGTTTTGTGTCTATATGTATGGTTTTGTGCAAGTTTGAATCATTATATACGTGTGAGTTACTGTATGAAACGTGTGGTCAGAGTTTTGTATAGGATTTACAAATGAATCTCCTGCATTTAATTTCATGGCCTATATATTTTATAGCCGGACTTACTTTCATATATATATAAATATATATGTTGGCTACACACGTGCACACCAAATCTTCAAGGCACTCACTATCACATAAGGATGTAAATTGGTCGGATCGGACCGGACGGAGGTGTGTTTAGTTTCTGCCCTAAATGAAATCGAACCAGATATGGACCGGACGAGATTTTTACCCATACAAATTTTGTTGTCCTAATTAATGTTCTAAATAAAATCAGACGGATACGAACGAAAGTTTATCGACCACGAACTCGGACGGATATTGCTATTTACATTACATTTTATGCTTTTTAATATAGTTTCTATCAATTATATTAATTTTATCAGTATGTACTGAAATATAAGAATTTTATGAATCTTTACTCAATCAACCAACTACAGTTATCATAAATATTGCGAACAACATAATGGATATATTAAATTGTAAGAAATTTTGAAGAATCGAACGAACACGTATCGAAAAAGATTTTTGTTCATACAAATTTTATTGTCCTGATTCATGTCCTAAAGAAAAATCGAACGGACTCGAACAGACGTTTTTTGACCATAGACTCGAACGGACATCAGACATTCGTACTAAATTAACCGTCCTACTAACACAACTATATCCTAATATACACTCTTGTACACACAACCATTTATAATTCCTCACATATGAAAACAGCGGCTCCACCTAATTTTTTTTATTAATATGTATATATTTTGTTATCGATACTTTTATATTATATCCCATATAGGCCTATTTATTAGAGTGTAATGTGTGTGTATTGTATGTATGTATGTATGTATATTAGTGGTTATGTGTGAGTTTACCTGTATATGTGCATAGGTTGGCATTTCTTTTGTTCCTCGGTATCTTATGTTTTTATACTTATATGTGTTGGAAATTTGATACCTAATTCATTGATCAGAGAAGCTTGAAGTCGCAGAAGCAAAGGCGAAGACAGAGGAGGAAGAGCAAGGCCAAACCCTAATTTCGTTCGGAGAAGAATTGCTTCGTCCGGTGTTGCTGAGCTGGGGATTGCCAAACCAAAATTATGGTTCGGTGTTGTTGTGCTGCTGCCGCTTCATTTGGAGCGGTGATGAAGAGGCCGGACTCGTCCGGTGATTTTTTGTTTGGTAGTTTTTTTAGAGCGAAAGTAAATACCGAACCAGAGAGCTCATCGGTAGCTGATGTCGCTCCATTGCTATGCCACTCCAAATAGAAGTGCTAGTGCCGAACCCGAAGACGCTGCTCCATGTGATGCCGAACAAAATATCTCGTTCGGTATTTGGGCATGCCGGTCCAAACTAAAGTAGTGATGGCGACCCAGACTTGCCGCTCCATATTTTTGGTTCGGTGAATGCCGGTCCAAATGCTGTGTGCCGAACCAAGTACAACCGGTCCAGATTTGAGATATTGAAGGCCGAACCAAAAATTTGGTTGGTGTTAGAGCATGCCGGTCCAAATCATACCAGACCAAACCATGAGTATTGTTTGCTGGACCAAACCATGCCGAACCAGGGCTGCCGAACCAAACCACAGAGCTGCTATATAGCAGCTACCCCTCCTCATATCTTCAATCTATAAATAGTGGAGCTTCTGGACAACAATGGCAGCCATCCTAGAGAGATGAAACTCTGAAGAATTTTGTCTGTATTGTTAATTCTTCTTATGTATAACCTCCAAAAGTGAATCAATCTTGTAACTCTAATCTTTCAGTGATTAATAAAATCTCCTCTCCTCAAGTGGACGTACACTACCTCGTGATAGTGGAACTACTATAAATACTGGTATTATTTATTTTTCTGCATTGCATAGATCTGTGACTTTCTATTCTGATGTTTATCTCTGTTTGTTTCATCTCATTACAATCACGATTCAGTTGTTTTCCGTTGCGTTGGGTTTTTTATTCCCTTAGACTGATCATCTGAAGGGATTTTTTCCAACAGTCTGGTATCAGAGCTGTAAGGTTGATTGAGGGGTGTTAGACGCTATGGTAGGAGATAAAACAACTCCAGTTGTTACAAGACCCTATACTAGAGGGATGTATATCATGTCAGGATCACAGTTCGCAATTGAGAAATGGAATGGGGATAAAGACTTCGAGAAGTGGCAATGGAGGATGACGGCTGTTCTAATGAGGAATGAAGTCCATCCAGTAGTATTTGCCCCTGAGGAGTTGACGATTGACATCTCAGTTGTGGATAGGAAGAAGATGGAGAAATGAGCGTTTACTACTTTACAAGCAGCCATGGGAGAGAATGTTATCTCAGAGATTAGCTGTGAGACCACTGCCAGGGGCATTTAGGCCAAGCTAGAAAATCTCAACTTGAAGAAATCTCTGCCTAACCATCTAATCTTGCTGAAGACATTTTTCACCATGCGGATGAGAGAGGGTACTTCAGTGAAGGAACATCTTAATTTCTTTGATGATCTCATGATGAAGATGAAGACTGTTGACTTGAAGATGGATGAGGAGTAAATGTCAATGATTCTTTTGTGTTCTTTTCCGGAGTGTTACACAGATTTTGCTAACAACCTTATCTTTGTTAGAGACACATTGATAGTGGAAGATGTGAAGTCAGGCTTTCTATTCGAGGGCTTGAGAGACCAGATGAAGGAGATAAGTGAAGGAAGTAGAGGTGGAAATAGTAGTCACGGCCTATCTTTTGAAAGAGGAAGAGAATATAAGAAGAATTGGAACTCTAGAGGGCGTTCCAAGTCCAAGAAGCTCGGTAATGGTAGGAGAGGAAAGTCTAAGGACGAGAAGTGCTTTATCTGCAAGAACCCTGGTTATTGGAAAAAGGAATGTCCAGATTTGAAGAAAAAGGAAGAAGACGGATCTTCATTATTTGCGGTGGAGAAGTCTGTATCTAACGATGTGTTGTCTGTGGAAGTATCAGATGTCTCAGACTATTGGGTGCTGGACTGGGGGCGTCTTCCCATATGATGCCTAATAAGGATTACTTCAGTTCTTTCATTCAACGAGAGGGAAGCTCTATTCTTATGGGTAATGATGCTAGTTGTAGAGGAATGGGTGAAGGTACGGTGAGGATCAGGATGTTTGACAGAGTGATACGCACTTTGACAGGTGTCCGGTATGTTCCAGGTCTTCGGAAGTCCTTAATTTCTTTAGGACAATTGGCATTTTTAGGATGCAATGTATTTGCTGAAGGGAACCACTGCTCTTGGAGAGTCGTGTGTTGGAGTAGACAGTTCTCATGCTTTGGATGCCATAAAGCTTTGGCATCGCAGGTTGGGTAATATTTCAGAGAAGGGCTTAGAATTTCTTCGGAGACGAAAGCTGATCAAAGGAGAAAGCTTTGAAAAGATGGACTTTTGTCAGGAGTGTATATTAGGCAAGCAAACTAAAGTATCTTTTGGAGTTGGACTCCATAGATCAAGGCGAGCACTTGAGTAACTGCATACAGATGTCTGGGGACCAGTTGCTACTTCTTCTCTTAGAGGAGCAAAGTATTTTATTTCTTTCATTGATGATTTCTCTCGGAAAGTATGGGTGTATGTGATGAAGGCCAAATCAAAGAGCTTTAGAAGTTCAAAGATTGGAAAGCACCTGTTGAGAACCAATCTGTTTTAAGGTTTAAGGTGCCGAGATTTGATAATGACGGTGAATTTGTCTCTATGGAGTTCCTCGAATTCTGTAAACAGCATGGCCTTCAGAGACATTTCACTACACCCAGTGATCCACAATCCAATGGAGTTGCAGAAAGGATGAACAAGACTCTACTGGAGAAGGCTCATTGCTTGAGATTGACGGCGGGCTTGTCTAGAGGCTTTTGGGCTAAGGCATTATCAACTACAACACATATCATAAATTAAATTCCATGCTGAGCCATAGATGGGAAGATTATAGAGGAAAAATGGAGAGGTAAAGCAGTGTATCTTGGTTACTTTCGAATTTTGGTTGTCCTGTGTACGTTCACCATACAGGTGATGACAAGTTGGAGGATAGAGCATACAAGGGCATACTAATGGGATACACCGATGGAATCACAGGGTATCGAATTTGAAACCCTGTTGATTGGAAGATTGTTCATTCCAGACATGTTACTTTTGATGAGTCTGATATGTTCAATCCGAAGGAGAAGCTACCTACCACATCAGAAGATTCTAATAGGCCTAAGGAGATGGAAGAAGTTTCTGTGTTCCAGCCAAATAGTAGAGTTGTTGTTGATGCCGTCGAGAAAAACGCATTTGATGAAACATCACAGGATAGTCCATAGGTACCTTCTAGTAGTGTTAGTGATGTGCATGAATCTAGAGGAAGTTCAGTTCAAGGTGGAGCTGAAAGGGGTTTAGGCGAAGCAGTACCTACCCGGGTCAGTCGTAGGACTATTAGGCCGCTCGAAAGGTATGATGATTGGCAGTTTGCGAACCTTAGCCTTGGTTATCAGTTTGACTATGCCCTACATGTGGTTCATGAGGAGCCGCTTGACCTTGATGAAGCTTTGAAGTCGTGTGACAGTTCAAAGTGGATGTGCGCTATGGAAAAGGAGTTAGAGTCGTTGAAGAAGAGCAAAACTTGGGATTTGGTACCCCCTCCTCAAGGAAGTCGAGCCATAGGTTTCAAGTGGGTGTTCAAGGTGAAGGATTATGGGAGATACAAGGCTAGACTAGTTGCTAAATGGTTTTCACAAAGAAAGGGATTGGAGTATGATGATTTATTCTCTCCAGTAGTGAGGCATATATCCATCCACATTTTGCTCACTATCGTCGTAGCTCATGACTTGAAGCTGGAGCAATTGGACATGAAAACTGCTTTCTTGCACGGAGACTTGGATGCGACCATCTACATGAAGCAGCCAGATGGATTTGTTGTAGATAGGAAAGAAAATTGGGTTTGCAAATTGAAGAAGTCATTTTATGGACTTAAGCAGTCGTCTAGACAATGGTACAAGAGGTTTGACTCTTTTATGCTTTCACTTGGTTTTGATTGTAGAATCAAAGATGCTTGTGTGTACTTCAAGCATTTAAAGAATGGTAGATGGGTGTACCTACTCTTGTACGTGGATGATATGTTAATTTCTTCCAAGGATAAAGCTGAAATCGATATTTTAAAGCGAAAGCTAAAAGAGGAATTCTAAATGAAAGACCTTGGAGAAGCAAAGAAAATTTTGGGTATGGAAATCCAAAGGGATAGAAAGCTAGGACTTTTGAGCCTCACTTAAAAGGAGTACATTCGAATTGTGCTTGCTCGGTTTAGCATGGAAGGGGCAAAGGCAATCAATACACTCATTCCTTTGCACATACAGTTTCTAGTAAAGGCTCTTCGATCTCGGAAAAGGACAAGGCTTATATGATGAAGGTCCCATATGCAAGTGCAGTTGGCAACTTGATGTAAGCCATGGTCTGCACTAGGTCTGACATTGCATAAGCGGTTGGATTGGTGAGTAGGTTCATGGCAAATCCAAGAAAGACGCATTGGGAAGCAGTGAAGTGTATCTTCTGATACCTTAGAGGAACTCCAAACCATGGAATTGTCTTTGGCGGCAGAGGAAGAGATTTCAGTTTGGTTGGATTTTGCGATTCCGACTATGCCAATGAAGAGATCGAAGGAAGTCAACCTCCAAATATGTGTTCACCATTGGTGGGACAACGATCAGTTAGAGAGCTAGGTTGCAGATGATTATGGCTTTATCCACTATAGAGCAGAGCTCATAGTTGCGGTTGAAGCAGCTAATGAGGCGCTTTATTTGAGGCGACTATTGTGTGATTTGGGCTTCATATATGAAGGCGTGGATGTGTACTGTGACAGTCAGAGTGCAATTCACTTATATGAAAATCTGGCATTCAGCTCGAGGACGAAGCATATTGAGGTGAGAGAGTCGTTCATTGTCTCGATGAGTGAAGAGAAGCTAGTTCGTCTTCAGAAAGTTCACACAAAGGAATGCAGCAGACATGTTCACTAAGTCATTGCCTATTGCTAAGTTCGAGCATTGCTCGGACTTGATTCGCTTAATGAAGTGCTAGGTGCCATGGGGTGACACGGGGGGAGAGTTGAGATGGTTCATGGAGACGTTTGTTTTCATGGTGGAGATTGATAGGTTCTACATGGCTGGGTACTTCGAACACTTTGTTGACGGGTGGTGGCCTTGCCGGAGTTCGTTGATAGAGTGTAATGGGTGATCGCATTGCCGAAGCTCATTGGGTAAGTATCCATTGCTTGGAGCATGAAGGTGTAGATGGAGTTGGATGACTTGTATGGAATTTGGTATCAAGGTGGAGATTTTTGGAATTTGATACCTAATTCATTGATCAAAGAAGCTTGAAGTCGCAGAAGTAAAGGCGAAGACAGAGGAGGAAGAGCAAGGCCAAACCCCAGTTTCTTTCGAAGAAGAATTGCTTCGTCTGGTGTTGCTGAGCTGGGGATTGCCGAACCTAAATTATGGTTCGGTGTTGTTGTGCTGCTGCCACTACATCTGGAGCGGTGATGAGGAGGCTGGACGATAAATCTCGTCCAGTGATTTTTGGTTCGGGAGTTTGTTTTAGAGCGGAAGTAAATACCGAATCAGAGAGCTCGTTCGGTAGCTCATGTCGTTCCAATGCTATGCTGCTCCAAATAGAAGTGCTAGTGCCGAACCAGAAGACGCTGCTCCATGTGATGCCAAACAAAATATCTCGTTTGGTATTTGGGCATGCCGATCCAAACTGAAGTAGTGTTGCCGGCCCAGACTTACCGCTCCATATTTTTGGTTCGGTGAATGCCAGTCCAAATGTTGTATGCCAAACCAAGTGGCGCAGGTCCAGATTTGAGACATTGAAGGCCGAACCAAATATTTGGTTCGATGTTAGAGCATGTCGGTCCAAATCATACCAGACCAAACCATGAATGCTGTTTGCTGGACCAAACATGCCGAACCAATCCCCAGGGCTGCTATATAGCAGCTACCCCTCCTCATATCTTCACTCTATAAATAGTGGAGCTTCTGGACAACAATGGCAGCCATCCTAGAGAGCTGAAACTCTGCAGAATTTTGTCTGTATTGTTAACTCTTCTTATGTATAGCCTCCAAAAGTGAATCAATCTTGTAACTCTAAACTTACGGTGATTAATAAATTCTCCTCTCCCCAAGTGGATGTACACTGCCTCGCGGTAGTAGAACCACTATAAATACTGGTGTTATTTATTTTTCTGCATTGCATAGATCTATGACTGTCTATTATAGTGTTTATCTCTGTTTGTTTTGTCTCACTACATACACGATCCAGTTGTTTTCCGCTGCGTTGGGTTTTTTTATTCCCTTAGACCGATCATCTGAAGGGATTTTCCCCAACAGTTTGAACATCAGTGCATGTGTAATTATTTCTGGGTACAAAACTGGTAAGAGGCATAGATAAGTAAGTGGATGAATAAGTAAGTGCGTATGTTTAAATGTCAGTGCATAAATAAGTAAGAGGATGGCAAAAGATGTTAAAGAGCATCCCAAACAAATAGTCAGTCAATACATTAAATAAGTATTACCCAATAGAAAACATTTTATTGGATAAATATATATGAACTAGATTTTAACCCACTTAGAAAATAATTAATCTTGATCATATACTTATTCGATAATAATAATGTCGGATAACTCACTGGCTGTCAGGGTCATCAAAACGATCTTGACAGTCAGTGGTGAGTCCATTTGATTTCTTGTTGTATTCGATGACTATTGGGAATGCTCTAATAGGCCTACATTAGTTTATACAATGGTAAGGTGTACTTTGATAATAAGTGGATTTCATATGTGTTGTGCCTTATTACTAAATGCCTTCATGGCCACACGTTGTAATATATATTATAATATTTATACGGTTCACATTTTGTTGTGCTGGCATTTGATGAATTTGTGCTAACAAACTGTGCATGTAACGTCCCTAGTTTTCATGAGATATGTGTATTTATATGATGAAATGTTGAATGCCTTTATATTAAAAATGCAAGCATAGGCAAAAATATTAATATACACATACATACATATTGATAGAAATGAATGAGAATAGTATTAGGGAATGTGAAGGCTTTAATTGCCTTGGAAATTGAATAGTCTCACATCTTAGAATAAAATAAACCATTTGTTTTTATATACTAAGATGTGGACACTATGATAATTCCTATAGACAAAGAGAGACACAAGCCATGATGGATGGTGCAACGCACCACCCCGTATGCGTGCACCTGAGCCTGCACCCGTGGCATGGACGAGAGCGTTTGAGGCATATTAGAGGCACTTAGTAGTTATCTTGGCTGTTTAGATCGAACAGTTTTTATTTCTGTCCGTTTAAATTCAAACGGTCGCACCGCCTGGTAAAGAGTCGCAACCTTTCCAATAGTCGCCTCCATTTGAACAAGCACCTATTACCGAATAGGTGCACCTCCCCACACCTATATATAGGCAAGAAGAAAACAGTCAACATACAATTAATTTTTTATGCATTTTCTTTCTCCTCACAGCACTCTATTCTTAAAATACACTCTCTTGAGTACGTTTTGCTTTGCGATTGTTGCGCAGCATCGCAGAGAAGGTCCGTTTTATCTTGGGAAACAATTGCTCGATATCCTTAAGCGCCGTAGAGGGAGCAATATTGTTTCAAGGAAATAGCTTTCAAACGCTACACTCTCATAATACAATCGATACGGTGTTTACTACTTTATTTGTCAACTACACAGTTTACTCGTAACATTTTGGCGACGTGCCTGTGGCAGTTTGTTGTTGTTACAATTTGCAACATAATTGTAATAGTTTCATAACACTTTTGAAACGTTACTGTTAACAATTTTTGTATACAGTTTAGTAACGCTTTTCTGATGTTACTGTCTAACAATTTTCGTAACACTTTTCTGATGTTATGAATAACAATCATGAAAGAATATTTATTTACTGTTCGCTGTTTTTGTAGACGAAAATGTCTCATGAAAGCAACAATTCTGCACCAACACAAACTGTGATTGCTACTCAGTCTACAAGTATGGTTCCAACAATGGCGCTGTCTCATGGAGAACGGCCGGAAAAGTTCACAGGGATGGAATTCGAACGCTGGCAGCAAAAATGCTAGTTTACTTGACGACTTTGGGCCTTGCAAAGTTTCTTATAGAAGATGCTCCCGTAGTCGAAGAATTGGAACCCGATGCAACAATAGTTGAAGCCTTGAATATCTGGAAGAGTTCTGACTTTATGTGCAAGAACTACATATTAAATGGGCTCGACAACAACCTATACAATGTATACTGTATTGCTCGAACATCCAAAGAACTTTGGATGACATTAGAGAAAAAGTACAAAATAGAAGATGCGGGCATGAAGAAATTCATAGCAGGGAAATTCCTTGACTTCAAAATGATTGATGCAAAGACCGTTATCAACCAGATTCAAGAGTTACAAGTCATCATTCACCAACTGCACGATGAAGGAATGACGCTAAGCGAATCCTTTAAGGTTGCTGCTACAATAGAAAGCTTCATCCATCATGGAAAGATTTCAAAAACTACCTTAAGCACAAACGCAAGAAGATTACAATGAAGGAACTTGTAATCCGATTGAGGATTGAGGAAGATAACTGAAAATCTGAGAAGAAGACTTTGCATACCATGATATCCAAGGTAAATGTAGTCGAGACAGAGAAACCCAACAAAAGAAAACGTGAGCATGCTCTTAAGAAATCAAAGAAATTTCTGGGTTCATGTCATAATTGTGGGAAGAAAGGACACAAAGTCCCGCATCTCGCGCACCCAAGAAAAAGAAATCCGATGCAAATATGGCTGACATCTCAGAAGGCGTGTATGACATGGACTTATGTGTAGTAGTGTCCGAATGCAACCTTGTTGGTGACTCGAATGAATGGTTCGTAGACACATGAGCCACACGAAATATATTTGCAAAAAAGTGGACGTTTACAACCTACAAAACTGCTACTGAGGACGCATGACTTTTTATGGGTAATTCATCTTCATCAAAAGTCGAAGGCAAAGGAAAGATTGTACTGAAAAAGACTTCTGGAAAAGAACTAACTTTGGCAGATGTTCTTCATGTTCCAGAGATCCGCAAGAACTTGATTTTCGGATCGCTCCTTAGCAAGCATGGCTTCAAACTCACTTTTGTTTTTGAAAAGTTTGTGTTGTCAAAGAATGGAGTGTATGTAGGAAGAGGATTTTTGTGATGGTTTATTTAAGGCAAATGTTACCACTATTGTACCAAACATCGATGTGATTGAAATTGAATCTTCTGCTTATATTGTTGATTCTCTAACATATGGCTAGATTAGGCCGTGTAAATTTCGATACATTACGAAAATTGATTAATCTAGACTTTATACCAAATGCAACATAGATTCCAACTATAAATGTCAAGTTTGTGCAAAAGCAAAATTGACAAGAACCTCGTTTCATCATGTTGAACAAGAAACTGAACCTCTAGACTTAATACACACAGATGTATGTGACTTTAAAATGTGTCAAACTAGAGGTGGAAAATGGTATTTCATTACCTTCATTGATGATTGTACAAGGTACTGTTACGTGTAGCTCCTTAGAAGTAAGGACGAAGCATTCGACATGTTTAAACAGTATAAAGCAGAAGTTGAAAATCAACTCAACAAGAAAATAAAAGCCCTAAGAAGTGATAGAGAAGGAGAATATGAATTCCCTTTAAGGAATTATGCACCGAACATGGCATTATACACCAAACTACAACCCCTTATTCACCTCAGTCTAACAGTATATCCAAACAGAAAAATAGAACTCTTAAAGAAATGATAAATGCCTTACTAATTAGTTTAGGATTACCGCATAACTTCTGTGGAGAAGTTATTCTTTCTGCAAATCATATTTTGAATATGTTACAATGAAAGAAAACATCTAAATCTCCCCCACGAACTTTGGAAAAATAGACCACCATTCTACAAATACTTAAAAGTGTGGGGTGTCTTGTGAAAGAAGAAGTACCTAAACCAAAGAAAGTCAAATTTGGACCAAAAACAATTAATTTTGTATTCATTGGATATGCACAAAACAGCACCGCTTATCGGTTTTTGGTACTCAAACCAAAATTGAGGATATTCACGTAAATACCATCATTGAGTCGAGAAAATGCTAGATTTTTCGAACATGTACACCCTTTAAAATGATGTACTGAAAATTATCCTCAAAAGAGACCAAGGGAAACTGAAATATCCAATTCTCTTGAGAATACTAAACAAAATATTGATCAACAAAATAGTGCCAATCAATAAGAGGCGGAACTGAGGAGAAGCAAAAGATCAAGGACATCAAAAACCTTTGGTCCAGACTTCTACACATTTATGTTAGAAGACGATCCATTAACATACAAACAAGCTATGTTTTCCACCGATGCCCCTTATTGGAAGGAGGCCATTAATAACGAAATCAAATCCATTATGGCAAACCATACATGAGAGTTAGTTGATTTATCTCAAGGATGCAAAACCTTGGGTAATAAATGGATTTTTAGGAAGAAATTGAAACCAGATGGTTTAATAGACAAGTATAAAGTTCGACTTGTGGTTTAAGGTTTTAGATAAAAGGAAGACCTAGACTATTTTGATACATATTCTTTAGCAACTAGAATAACATCAATAAGAATGCTGATAGCAATCGCATCCACGCTCGATTTAGAAATGCATCAAATGGATGTAAAGACAACATTTTTGAATGGAGAATTGGAAGAAGAAATATATATGAAACAACCTGAAGGTTTCCTAAAAACTGGAAATGAAATAAGGCTTGTAGATTAATAAAATCACTGTATGGGCTTAAACAAGCGCCTAAACAATGGCATGAAAAATTTGATAAAAGTATGGTATTAAATAGATTTCATATAAATGAATGTGACAAATGTGTCTATTTTAAACATAAAAATATAGGACATGTCATTGTATGTCTATATGTAGATGATCTACTAATATTTGGAAGCAACAAGGAGATAATAAAATCTACAAAAGATATGCTCTCCGCCATATTTCATATGAAAGATCTGGGAATCGCTGATGTGATACTTGGTGTAAAAATACATAAAACCAACCAAGGATATGTGTTGTCCCAACCACATTACATTGGTAAAATACTTGAAAAGTTTAAACAACACAATATAATATTAGTAAAAACACCCGCAGATTTGAATCAAAATTGGGTTAAAAATAGCGGTGATAGTATTTATGAACTTGAGTACTCTCATATACTAGGCAGCATTATGTACATAATGAACTGCACTAGGCCAGCTATAGCATATGCTGTAAGTAAAATTAGAAGATATACTAGCAGTCTGAGAAAGAATCATTGGAAAGCTATAATTTGAGTACTAGGATACCTAAGGTATACACAAAGTCATGGACTGCATTATGATACATTAGTCAGTGCACTAGTCGCTGAAAAATATGATAAGTTTTGATACTTTAAATGATGTCTATACTTGGTAATATTAAGAACCAAGTAAAGTTTTGTGAAAATACCCATTATAAAATCACCTACGTGAGTGCGAAGGCGCCGCTTCAAGGAGAATTGTAAGGCTAAATTCTCCAAAGCACTCATGAGACCAAGCCGGTGTTCATGGCAAAAACGAACACAAACAGAGAACCAAGGAGGATTAGAAACACTTATTGCGTGTTTTCTATTATAGATTTACACAAAAGGCTTACAGTTCAAAGACAACCTAGTCCACTGATTCGCCACTAAGTCAAAGGATAAACACTAGGAAAGTTCAAGGCCAATGTGCTACTTTAATCGATACAATAAATGTTTCACATAATTTCAAGAACAAATTGAATAATTACACATTCATGTGGGGGATTGTTAGAAATGAATGAGAATCGTATTAGGGAATATGAAGGCACTAATTGCCTTGGAAGTTGAATAGTCTCACATCTTAGAATAAAATAAACTATTTGTGTTTATATACTAAGATGTGGAAACTATGATAATCCCTATAGACAAAGAGAGACACAAGCCATGACGGGTGGTGCAACGCACCACCCCGCATGCTCGTGCCCATGCCTGTGCCCGGGCCTGAACCTGAACCCGCACCCGCATCTACAGCACACGCGAATGGGCGTTTGAGGCGTATTAGTTGCACTTAGCACTTTGTAGTTGGCAGCTGGCTTGGCGTGGCTGTTCAGACCGAACAGTTTTCATTTCTGTCCGTTAAAATTCAAACGGTCGCACCACCTGGTAAAGGGTCGGAACCTTTCCAATTGTCACATCCATTTGAACATGAACCTATTACCAAATAGGTGCACCTCCCCACGCCTATATATAGCGAGGAAGAAAACAGTGAACGTACAATTAAGATTTTCTGCATTTTCTTTCTCCTCACAGCACTCTGTTCTTAAAATACACTCTCTTGAGTTCATTTTGCTCTGTGATTTTTATGCAGCATCGTAGAAAAGGTATGTTTTATCTTGGGAAACAATTGCTCGATATCCTTAAGCGCCGTAGAGGGAGCAATATTATTACAAGGAAAAAGCTTTCAAACGCCGGACTCGCATAATACAGTCGGTACGTTGTTTAATGCTTTATTTGTTAACTACACAGTTCTACTCGTAACATTTTTGCGACGTGCCTGTGACAGTTTGTTGTTGTTTCAATTTGCAATATAATTGTAACTATTTTGTAACACTTTTGTAATGCTACTGTTAACAATCTTTTTATACAGTTTAGTAACGCTTTTCTGACGTTACTTTCTAACAATTTTCGTAACACTTTTCTGACATTACGAACAACAATCTTGAAACAATATTTATTTATTGTTCGCTGTTTTTGTAGACAAAAATGTCTTATGAAAGCAATAATTCTGCACCAACACAAACTGTGATTGCTACTCAGTCTACAAGTATGGTTCCAACAATGGAGCTATCTCATGGAGAACGGTTGGAAGAGTTCACAGGGATGGACTTCAAACGCTGGCAGCAAAAGATGCTGTTTTACTTGACGACTTTGGGCCTTGCAAAATTTCTTACAGAAGATGCTCCCATAGTCGAAGAATTGGAATCTGATGCAACAAAAGTTGAAGCCTTGAATATCTGGAAGAGTTCTGACTTTATATGCAAGAACTACATATTAAATGGGCTCGACAACAGCCTATACAATGTATACTATACTGCTCGAACATCCAAAAAACTTTGGACGACATTAGAGAAAAAGTACAAAACCGAAGATGCATGCATGAAGAAATTCATAGCAGGGAAATTCCTTGACTTCAAATGATTGATGGAAAGACTATTATCAACCAGATTCAAGAGTTACAAGTCATCATTCACCAATTGCACGATGAAGGAATGACTCTAAGCGAATCCTTTCAGGTTGCTGCTGCAATTGAAAAGCTTCCTTCATCATAGAAAGATTTCAAAAACTACCTTAAGCACAAGCGCAACGAGATGATAATGGAGGAACTTGTAATCCGATAGAGGATTGAGGAAGATAACCGAAAATCTGAGAAGAAGACTTTGCATACCATGATTGCCAAGGCAAATGTAGTCGAGACAGGGAAACCCAACAAAAGAAAACGTGAGCATGCTCCTAAGAAATCAAAGAAATTTCAGGGTTCATGTCATAATTGTGGGAAGAAAGGACACGAAGCCGCCGAATGTCATGAACCCAAGAAAAAGAAATCAGAAGCAATCATGGCTGACATCTCAGAAGGCGTGTCTGATATGGACTTATGTGCAGTAGTGTCCGAATGCAACCTTGTTAGTGACTCGATGGAATGGTTTGTTGACACAGGAGCCAAACGACACATATGTGCAAATAAGTGGGTGTTTACAACCTACAAAACTACTACTGAGGACGAACGACTTTTTATGGGTAATTCATCCGCATCAAAAGTCGAAGGCAAAGGAAAGATTGTACTGAAAATGACTTCTGAAAAAGAACTAACTTTGGTAGATGTTCTTCATGTTCCAAAGATCGCAAGAACCTGATTTTCGAATCCCTGCTTAGCAAGCAGGGCTTCAAACTCTGTCAAAGAATGAAATGTATATAGGAAGAGATTATGTTTGTGATGGTTTATTTAAGGAAAATGTAACCACCATTGTACCAAACAATGATATGAATAAAATTGAGTCTTCTCCTTATATTACTTATTCCTCTAACATATGGCATTCTAGATTAGGCCATGTAAATTTCGATACATTAAGAAAATTGATTAACCTAGACTTTATACCAAGATGCAACATAGATTCCAACTATAAATGTCAAGTTTGTGAAGAAGCAAAATTGACAAGAACCTCGTTTCATCATGTTGAACGAGAAACTGAACCTCTAGACCTAATACACACAGATGTATGTGACTTTAAAATGTGTTAAACTAGAGGTGGAAAAAGGTATTTCATTACCTTTATTGATGATTGTACAAGGTACTGTTATGTGTATCTCCTCAGAAGTAAGGGCGAAGCATTCGACATGTTTAAGTAGTATAAAGTAGAAGTTGAAAATCAACTCAATAAGAAAATAAAAGCTTTAAGAAGTGATAGAGGAGGAGAATATGAATTCCCTTTGAGGAATTCTGCGCCGAGCATGGCATTATACACCAAACTACAGCCCCGTATTCACCTCAGTCCAACGGTATAGCCGAACGGAAAAATAGAACTCTTAAAGAAATGATGAATGCCTTACTAATTAGTTCTGGATTACCATATAACTTCTAGGAAGAAGCTATTCTTTCTGCAAATCATATTTTGAATAAGATACCATGAAAGAAAACATCTAAATCTCCCCACGAACTTTGGAAAAATTGACCACCATCCTACAAATACTTAAAAGTGTGGGGCGTCTTGCGAAAGTAGAAGTACCTAAACCAAAGAAAGTCTAAATTGGACCAAAAATAATTAATTATGTATTCATTGGATATGCACAAAACAGTGCCGCTTATTGGGTTTTGGTACACAAATCCGAAATTGATGATATTCATGTAAATACCATCATCGAGTCAAGAAATGCTAGATTTTTTGACCATGTATACCTTTTAAAATGGGGTATTGAAAATTATGCTTAAAAGAGACCAAGGGAAACTGAAATCTCTAATTCTCTTGAGAATACTGAACAAAATATTGATCAGAAAAATAGTGCTAATCAACAAGAGGTGGAACCGAGGAGAAGAAAAAGATCAAGGACATCAAAAACCATTTGTCTAGACTTCTATACATTTATGTTAGAAGACGATCCGTTAACATACAAACAAGCTATGTCCTCCTCCGATGCCCCTTATTGGAAGAAGGCCATTAATAACGAAATCGAATCCATTATGGAAAACCATACATGGGAGTTAGTTGATTTACCTCAAGGATGTGAAACCTTGGGCAATAAATGGATTTTTAAGAAGAAATTGAAACCAGATGGTTCAATTGAAAAGTATAAAGCTCGAATTGTGGTTTAAGGTTTCAGACAAAAGGAAGACCTGGACTATTTTGATACATATTCTCCAGTACTAAAATAACATCAGTAAGAATGCTTATAGCAATCGCATCCACGCTCAAGTTAGAAATACATCAAATGGATGTAAAGACAACATTTTTGAATAGATAATTGGAAGAAGAAATATACATGGAATAACTAGAAGGTTTCCTAAAAACTGGAAATGAAAGTAAGGTTTGTAGATTAAGAAAATCATTGTATAGGCTTAAACAAGCGCCTAAACAATGGCATGAAAAATTTAATGAAAATATGATATTAAACGGATTTCATATAAATGAATGTGACAAATGTGTCTATTTTAAACATACAAATATGAGATATGCCATTGTATGTCTATATGTAGATGATCTACTAATATTTGGAAGCAACAAGGAGATAATAAAATCTACAAAAAATATGCTCTCCGCCAGATCTGATATGAAAGATCTGGGAATCGCTGATGTAATACTTGGTGTAAAAATACATAAAACCAACTAAGGATTTGTGTTGTTCCAATCATATTACATTGGAAAAATACTTGAAAAGTTTAAACAACACAATATAATATCATCAAAACACCCGTAGATTTGAACCAAAACTGGGTTAAAAATAGCGGTGATAGTATTTATCAACTTGAGTACTCTCGTATACTAGGCAACATTATGTACATAATGAACTGCACTTGGCCTGATATAGCATATGCTGTAAGTAAACTCAGCATATATACTAGTAATCCAGGAAAGAATCACTGGAAAGATATCATTCGAGTACTAGGATACCTAAGGTATACACAAAGTCATGGACTGCATTATGATTGATTCCTATCTATAATAGAAGAGTATTATGATGCAAACTAGATATCTGGTTCATCCGATACAAAATCCACTAGTGGATAAGTGTTTACCTTAGCTAGTGGGACAATATCTTGGAGTTCCTCGAAACAAACTTATATAGCAAGATCAACCATGGAATCAAAATTTATTGCCTTAGACAAAGCCGTAGATGAAGCAGATTGGCTTCGAGGTTTCTTAGAAGGTATTTCGAATTGGGAAAAAACCATACCTCCAGTAAGCATACATTGCGACAGCCAATCAGCTATTGGAAGGGCCAATAGTAAGCTTTATAATGGCTAGACTGGACATATTCGTCGTAGACATAATACTGTTAGACAATTTCTCTCTGATGAGGTTATCACAATCGACTATGTAAGATCAAATGATAACATTGCGGATCCACTAACAAAAGGTTTACCTAGAGAGAAGGTTAATATCTTATCGATGGGAATGGGGTTAAGGCCCATAAACTAAAAGTTTCTTTAAATAGAAACCACTCCTAGCTGACTGGAGATCCCAAGATCTAGGTTCAAAGGACAACTAAGTTTAGATGGACAGATGTACGTTTGTAAAAACCAATGTACGTAATCTTCAGAAATGCAATGTCAAATAAACATTCATACAAGTTGTCCAGGAACAGGACAAACCGAAGGCACTTTCCTACCACATCCTGTCGGGAAATCCCTAGGATTAGTAGCGAACAGTCCTTGCATTGGATATTTCATGATGAAGAGACCACTGCTACTGGATGTATATTGGGATTTTAACCCCAAACGATCAACAAGCAGTCCTCCACTATGAAAATCCGGAATATCAATATCATCACAAGCAACCTTCACAATCATCGCATATACGTTGGTCCGAAGTTGTTTTCAGATAAATCTGATCCGGGTCTCTTCGCACCAACAACGCAAAAGCGTTTCTCAACCTCACACAGAAACTAAGTCTCATAGACTTATCACGTCTCCAACTTTCAACTTGCTATCCTTTGGGCCAAGAAGGAAGCTCGATAGAGTGGAGTAATACTCCGCACTAACGAATCAACATCCTCAACACAAACGATAATCAAGCCTACAAAGAAGGCTACGTACTAAGTGTACGACTAAATAATTACCACATTAAGTCGAGGAACTAAAATGGCCAAATTTGATAGTCGGTTATTTAACTATCAAAGCAAACAAACAAATATTTAGCACCATATACAATCACTAAGCCCTTTAATTAATCTTTTATTAATTAAATCACTTGCCAAATATTCACTTTGAATACGAGAATCCTTTAAAAAGATATAATCTCAAAACCATTTCAACTTTGGAAAACATTTCCATATACTTATGTAAAAATAAGTAATTCACAATTATCTTTATTTCCAACACTTAGAAAATATTACATATACTTAAATAAAGATTAAGTATATATTATATTCTTTAAGGAAAACATTCTCTTTAAACATATTTATTTGGGTCAAAACGAATGTTGCGTAAAACAACGTTACGACAACCCAAAAACAATAGTATAGGGATTCGAAAATAATATAGATAAATAAATCCTAATACTATAGTAAAACATTTCCTTTCGAAAATCATTTACTATAACAACAGTGTTATAGTCCATCATTTCCTTACTTCTCGAAAACATCTATTTCAACAATGAATGTTGAAATCTATGGTTTCGATCCTTAACACATTTTAAAACATCCTTAAAACCATTTAACTCCATTTAAAATATCACTTTCCAAAAATATCCATTTTATTCAACATATTATTCACTGTCCAAAATCGTGAATATAGTTCCTTAATAAATTCCCATACTTCTACACATTTAATCTAAAGGATAATTCACCGTCCAAAATCTTGAATTTAATTCCTTTACCAAATTCAAAAATCAATAAAACGTTTATTTTCAAAATTACTTGAAAATCCTTTTTAATTTGAAAACATCACTTTAACATTTTTAAATTTCCAAAATAGGCCCAATGCTGCAACATCACTAAATACATCAATCACGGCATCCAAACATCATATATCACATGATAACAACATATATCACAATATCTGTAAATAAATCAACAGTGGTGAGGAATCCAGTTGGATCCCTCCAACCTGTCACCTACAACAAACATACATATTAGAATATATGTACAATGTCCGCTTCGAGGCAAACGCGCGTACAACAGGTCATCCGCTCATACACGAGAACGTATAGGGTCTTATCTACTCCAATAGGCAGGTATATATCCAAATACCAATCAATATATCATATATCATCCAAACAATCATCAATCAGCATAAATAACATTTATTCTCACTTATATAAAAATATCAGTGAGTCAGAAACAGTGAGTTGTACTCACATTGCTTCCGGTAGCAGTTGTAGTGTTTTATTCCGAATAAAATTAAACAACCGTTTAATTTTACCCAAAATTTAAACTAGCTCCAATCAACTCCAATTCAACTCTAAAATGTAGTGCTCGTCAATACGGACCCAATGCAACTATTTTCATGAGAAACAGACCTCGTATGAAGAAGTTATAACGTTTTAAAGTTTGTATGAATTATTATATAAATCAATTTCATTTTTATTTATATTTTTGAAACCTAGAATAGATCTCGGCCCTTGATTTCCTTGCATCAGATCTCAGCCGTGCTTCATTTCTTCTCCCCCCCTCGTTCCTTCTCGTATGCGAATAACCCATGGAGCCGCCGCTTTGCCCTAATTATCGCGACCTCCTCACTTGATTTGACGACGATCAGGCGCCTTCACATTGAAGCCCCGCCTTGCCTCTACCTTCGGCTATGAGCATGTGCAGCTCGGTTGTCCCCATCGACCAGAAATCGCATCCAAACGTGAAGCCTTCTCGAGCCAATTACGATCAAACACCGCCACCATAGTCGATGATAGTCGTTGATCTCGTAGTACTCGAGGAGCTTGACCTTTTTGCAGTTGAAAGTTTCTTGTAATAGCACGCCAATTGGAAGATAAAGGAGGAGGAAGAATCGAGTTTTTCGACCGTTGATTATAAGTGGCGGCCTGCCCTAGCTATTTTAGGGTTTAGTGAAAATTGGAAAAAATCAAGCCCTTTTATAAAAAAATTTGACGACACTATTCATCTCCAAATTTTTTGAACTCAAAACGACGCGTGCGCCTGGCATTTATAATGTTTTACACCTGTTCCAAACACAATGGAATATATATCGGGAGCCAATTCGATCGTATTTGGAAGATAGGTTTTCGAATCGACCATTTAAATTTAAAATTCACTTAAACTGATTTCTACGCGTTTTAGCTTGCCCCGGACAAACCGTAAATCCGATTGACACAAAATTTGAAATCCTACAATAATATAACATTACGGATCCAATAAAACTAGTTTCGTCGAAATCCGTGACTATATGAAAAATGACCATTTTTACTCGTTAATTAAATATTAAAATATTCAATTTCTACAAATTAACTTTTAATTCAATTTCAAAAGTTCTCTAACATCATTCTAATTCAAATAAGATTTAATTCAACTTTATAAATCATTTTTATTCACATTAATTTCAATATTCAATTATTTACACAATTTCAAATAATTAAATTAACTATTTAATTATCCAATTAAATCCTGATATTTCAAATATAAGTTATTCAGCTTATAAAATTTACTTATGAATATTTAAAATCAATTAAATATACAAATTTCGAACGACCGAAATTCTAGGTTGTTACATTCTCCCCTACTCAAAAGAATTTCGTCCTCGAAATTACCAAGTAAGAAAAGTCACAAAATCCATTAACTTTTCTAAACAAATCGTTAATACTAGATTTCAAATCAATTTAAACATTTCCCAAAATCCATTCGTTAAACTTCTTACGAAAACTTTTCTAAGTTTTCAAATCCATACTTAGTTATCTTTTCAAAACTAACTAATATCGTTTAACTTTATCACTCAAAATCAAAACTTTAGTTATCAAAAATTTTCCAATTTCTCAAAAAAAATTCTAACGCCTCAAATTTTCGAAAAATTTCGCCATAGCCTCTTTTGCGCGGTTCGATCGTAGTAGGATCACAACATATATATCACAAATATACATCTCATCTTCGAGGATGAGGTATCCCGTAGGAAAAAGTATAAAAGTATGATATGTAATCCGAGATATGTACCTTATATATTATTAGCGAGAATATACGGCTAATATAGCGCGAAAGCGAGTTCCAAATGCGAAGCAGCGCCATCCGCACCTACTAAACTCAATCAACAATGAGAAACATGTATATATGAAAGTAATATCAATATACAACATATACCAATACAACAACCATATATGCCACTATAGCAAATGCAACAAAACAACAAATCCAACCATCCAACAAATCAAACATCTATCCAATCAAATTCATACCAAATCAATATAAATTCACTTCTCATTACTATTCATTGAATTGGTTTTCCATTTATTCACATTCGATTTATTTACATTGGATTTTACTAACATTCATTCATATTCAATTAGTTTACATACACTAATTTACAATCAAGTTAATTTGCTTTCAATTTTATTAATTCAACTTCATTAAGACTTAATGAATCTCTATACAATCAACTAACATCCATTTATCAACCAATTCATATCCAACATAACCAATTTTATTTACTTTACTTCGTTTACCATCAATTTGGTTCAACACTTTTTAATTTCAATTTGGTTGATATTCAATTTAGATTGAATTTTAGTATTCACTATATTCACATTTACAATTAAAGTTGAATTTTATTACATAACTCAAATTCATATTAATTTAAATTACTTCGTTTCATTATTCACTTTATTAATTCATTTTGATATCAAATTCAGCTTCATTCAACATCACTTAAGTTACGTTTCATTTCAACTCACTCGCATTTACTTCCACTATAATACTTAAGTTCACTACTAATTTAATTCAAATTCTATTTTATTTAACTTAAGTTAGATCTCATTTCCAAAGTCATTTTATTTAGCTTTTACTTAAGTCAAATTTCATTTCACTATCCAAATTCAGATTTTGTTTTGCTTAATAAAATTGTTTAACCATTTTTTTACAATTGGTTTTACTTACCTTTTCCCATTTTATAAATTATACAACTTATTTATTTAAACTTTCAAATTCATGTTATAATCACTTACCTCTTAAGTTTAATTTCCATTTCAATAACTTATCTAATCCAATTCAAATCTAATTCAATTAATTTAACTTTCCTTAGCTAAATTTCAAATCATATATTTTATTATGCTACTCAAATTTATTTCAACTTTACCAAAGTTAAATTTTTTATTCCATATTATAAGTCCAAAACTTATTTCACTTATATTTATCAATTACAACTTGGATTTTAAATTCAAATTTGTTTATCACAACAAAACTTAGATTTCCAATTTACTATTGGTAGCAAATCCATCATATAAGAAATCGAAAATGATACTGATGATGCTGCAGTCATCACCCGTATTATTTCCTAGCAACAATAGTGAATGCAGTGCTTTATATTCTTTTAAAATCCTTTTATATTTATAAATCACATTTATAAATCTTTACTTATACAATTCCACTATTTTACTTCACTTATATAAGATTATTTCACAATTGTAAATCGTATAAATTATAATTCCATACTTATAATTCATTTGCTTAAATAATTTATTCTTTTACAATTGTTGCTTTTATTTGGATTATTCAAACATCTTTTATTAACTTATATATATTTACATTTTCAACAACCAAACAATTCATTTATATACACTATAATATTTCTGAAAAATCATTCCCTTTATAAATAAAATATAATCGAGGTAAAATTATTTCATTTACCCACTTTTAAAATAATACTATGTCGACTTTCCTCATTTAAGTGTTTAGAAATCCCTATCGATAATATGGCGTCCCACATACCGACCAGAATTCATAAACAGCTCAACGGATAAGCAAACACAATATAAAACATTTTATATCACTAACAAATACGCGCTCATATATATAATACACTCAACTCAATCTAGGGTGCTACTGTCCTTATCTATACTGAGTACACAACAAAGCTCAGGAATATACAAAATCTAAGCTCTGATACCAAATGTGACGACCTACAAATCCATACCCTTTGAATCGACAATGAACCACACATGTCCGACCCAAAAAGCACAGACTGACGGAAAGTCAAGAGAAAGAAAATAATAGAGAATAAGAGAAGAGAAGAAAGAGAGAAGATAGAACCAACAGAACAATACAGAATCTCACATCGCAGCGGAAAACATATAAAATCATATCAATGATCTTTACAAACAGAAACTGTATAGACATACATCAATCAGAGTACAACAATCAATCAATAAGCATCAGCCTGGACAGTTATAATAACCTATCCTCACTAATGCCGATAATATACAACAACTAAGCACAACAGATAATCAAAACAGATACGTGTATACAAAAATGAAGATCTCCAGCTCGCATGCTGAAGCTCCAAAAGCACCAAATATGAACCTGTAAATATATATTCGGTCTGACCCGAGCATTGAAAGGGAAGAACGCCCGGATCAGTCTGGTAAACCAACGTGAGAAACACACTCAACTGAATTTATTAAATTACCAAACTTTTCCTTTATCAAAACAAATGTACCTCGTAAGACAAGTCCACACATAAACACGGACATGTTTTTACCTTACGATAACTAAAACATTTCATATCAAATCATCTGATATTATACTAGTGTCTAGTATACAAATAATATTAATCATAGTCAAAATGGTTACCTATATAGCATTTCGAGGCTATTCATTACGCCTTTACAATCAAAATCGCCGCTCGTAGTGGGGTTTGGATTTCCATACAAATGACCAGGTGAAGGGACTACCTTCCAGCAGTACATCTCCAGAAGAATGTACCGAGGACCATCACAAAGGATCCTCTACCAACACAAGACTGGCCCACCTCTATAACTAGATGGTACGAATATATCATCCTTCGGTCGTTATCGACCTTTACCGAGGGCCCTAATAGAATACAAACCACAATAATCAGATACACGACATCATAGCATGTAAAGATATATCTAGAAGAGGATGATCATATCCTACTTGGGAGCAACCCACTTAGCCCTACTGCATCTAATCCTGTTTCGGTCATTTCCGGTTGATGAGGCCTAAGGTAACGATTACCTTTCATAAATCACAATCACCTCACTATGAATGCCACACGACCATTTCCGTTGACTACTAATTGCCTTCCATAATAATACAACCCTTGAGCTCGTACGTCTCAAGGAAGGGTGTTAAGCTAAGAGAAGTTGCCTTCGCCGCCACCAAACAGATGTACGTTTGTAAAAACCAATGTACGTAATCTTCAGAAATGCAATGTCAGACAAACATTCATACAAGTTGTCCAAGAATAGGACAAACCGAAGGCACTTTCCTACCACATCCTATCGGGATATCCCTAGGATTAGTAGCGAATAGTCCTTGCATTGGATATTTCATGATGAAGAGACCACTGCTACTAGATGTATATTGGGATTTTAACCCCAAACGATCAACATGCAGTCCTCCACTATGAAAATCCGGAATATCGATATCATCACAAGCAACCTGCACAATCGTCGCATATACGTTGGTCCGAAGTTATTTTCAGATAAATCTGATCCCGGTCTCTTCGCACCAACAACGCAAAAGCGTTTCTCAATCTCACACAGAAACTAAGTCTCATAGACTTATCACGTCTCCAACTTTCAACTTGCTATCCTTCGGGCCAAGAAGGAAGCTCGATAGATTGGAGTAATACTCCGCACTAACAATTCAACATCCTCAACACAAACGATAATCAAGCCTACACAGAAGGCTACGTACTAAATGTATGACTAAATTATTCCCACATCAAGTCGAGGAACTAAAATGGCCAAATTTGATAGTCGGTTATTTAACTATCAAAGCAAACAAACAAATATTTAGCACCATATACAATCACTAGGCCCTTTAATTAATCTTTTATTAATTAAATCACTTGCCAAATATTCACTTTGAATACGAGAATCCTTTAAAAAGATATAATCTCAAAACCATTTCAACTTTGGAAAACATTTCCATATACTTATGTAAAAATAAGTAATTCACAATTCTCTTTATTTTCAACACTTAAAAAATATTACATATACTTAAATCAGGATTAAGTATATATTTTATTCTTTAAGGAAAACATTCTCTTTAAACATATTTATTTGGGTCAAAACGAATGTTGCGTAAAACATCGTTACGACAACCCAAAAACAACAGTATAGGGATTTGAAAGTAAGATAGATATATAAATCCCAATACTATACAAAAACATTTCCTTTCGAAAATCATTTACTATAACAACAGTGTTATAGTCCATCATTTCCTTACTTCTCGAAAACGTCTATTTCAACAATGAATGTTGAAATCTATGGTTTCGATCCTTAACACATTTTAAAACATCCTTAAAACCATTTAACTCCATTTAAAATATCACTTTCCAAAAGTATCCATTTTATTCAATATATTATTCACTGTCCAAAATCGTGAATATAGTTCCTTAACAAATTCCCATACTTCTACACATTTAATCTAAAGGATAATTCACTGTCTAAAATCGTGAATTTAATTCCTTTACCAAATTCAAAAATCAATAAAACTTCTATCTTCAAAATCACTTGAAAATCCTTTTTAATTTGAAAACATCACTTTAACATTTTTAAATTTCCAAAATAGGTCCAATGCTGCAACATCACTAAATACATTAATCACGACATCCAAACATCATATATCACATGATAACAGCATATATCACAATATCTGTAAATAAATCAACAGTGGTGAGGAATCCAGTTGGATCCCTCCAACCTATCACCTACAACAAATATACATATTAGAATATGTGTACAATATCCGCTTCGAGGTAGACGCGCGTACAAAGGGTCATCCGCTCCTACACGGGAACGTATAGGGTCTCATCTGCTCCAATAGGCAGGTATATATCCAAATACCAATCAATATATCATATATCATCCAAACAATCATCAATCGGCATAAATAACATTTATTCTCGGTTATATAAAAATATCAGTGAGTCAGTAAGAGTGAGTTGTACTCACATTGCTTTCAGTAGTAATTGTAGTGTTTTATTCTGAATAAAATTAAACAACCGTTTAATTTTACCCAAAATTTACACTAGCTCCAATCAATTCCAAACCAGCTCTAAAATGTAGTGCTCGTCAATACAGACCCAACGCAACTTGTTTCGTGAGAAACGGACCTCGTATGAAGAAGTTATAACATTTTAATTTGAACAAATTATTATATAAATCAATTTCATTTTTATTTATATTTTTGAAACATAGAATAGATCTCGGCCCTTGATTTCCTTGCATCAGATCTCAGCCGTGCTTCTTTTCTTCCCCCTCCCCGTTCCTTCTCGTATGCGAATAACCCATGGAGCCGCCGCTTTTCCCTAATTATCGCGACCTCCTCGCTTGATTTGACGACGATCAAGCGCCTTCACGTTGAAGCCCCGCCTTGCCTCTACCTTCGGCTATGAGCAAGTGCAGCTCGATCATCCACATCAACTAGAAATTGCATCCAATGCAAAGCCTTCTCGAGCCAATTACGATCAAATGCCGCCACTATAGTCGATCATAGCCATTGATCTCGTAGTACTCGAGGAGCTTGACCTTTTTGCAGTTGAAAGTTTTTTGTAATAGCGCGCCGATTGGAAGATAAAGGAGGAGAAAGAATCGAGTTTTTCGGCCATTGATTATAAGTGGCGGCCTACCCTAGCTATTTTAGGGTTTAGTGAAAATTGGAAAAAATCAAGTCCTTTTATAGAAAATTTGACGACACTATTCATCTCCAAATTTTTCGAACTTGAAACGACACGTGCCGCCTAGCGTTTATAATGTTGTACCCATGTTTCGAACACAATGGAATATGTATTGGGAGCCAATTCGATCGTATTTGGAAGATAGGTTTTCGAATCGACTATTTAAATTTAAAATTCACTTAAACCGATTTCTACGCGTTTTAGCTTGCCCCGGACAAACCGTAAATCCGATTGACACAAAATTTGAAAACCTACAATAATATAATATTACAGATCCAATGAAACTAGTTTCTTCAAAATCCGAGACTATATGAAAAATGACCATTTTTACTCGTTGGTTAAATATTAAAATATTCAATTTCTACAAATTAACTTTTAATTCAATTTCAAAAGTTCTCTAACATCATTCTAATTAAAATAAGATTTAATTCAAATTTATAAAACATTTTTATTCACATTAATTTCAATATTCAATTATTTGCACAATTTCAAATAATTAAATTATGACGTACAGTTCAAATGCATTATATGACTTAATAAAATTGCTCCAAGCGATTACTGGTAAGCTGTTGTACATCTGATATAGTAAACAACGTGCCCTTCTGATTTGTCTGATCCCATCAGTTTCTCATCACATTACGATTCTTGTCAGTCGGACTGACAAAAATCGTAATGTGGTGAGAAGTTGGTGGGATCAGACAAATCAATAAGGGGACGTTGGTTCATATATCAGATGTACAGCAGCTTAACTGTGATCGCTTGGAGCAAATTTTATTAAGACATATAGGGCATTTGATCTTGTTATGGAGGGGGCTCCATGCAATAAGGTGGCCAACATAAATCGGGCATCACAGGGATGGGCTGGAAGGGGAAGAACTGTACGTCATAATTTTTTTGGAAACAGTTTGATGCTAATGTTAAATTTCAAGTGAAATCAAAAGAAAATTCATCTGTTTAGTTAATATCAGAGTTGAACTTGGTGGAAAGCCATAAGATATTGTTACCCATGATTTATTATTAGCTCTTGTTATTTTCTTTCAGTATGTCTTTTAGTATAGACAAACAATGGATGAATCAATCTAATCGAAGAAATACAGAATATGTGGAAGGTGTGAGAAATTTCGTTAAATTTGTTGCTGAAAACGGTGGCAATAAGGAAAAGTATTCGTGCCCTTGCACGCGGTGCAAAAATGAAGATACATTCAAATTAAATGACATTCATTTTCATTTGCTTAGATATGGTATTGTTCAATCATATACCGTGTGGTGTTTTCACGGGGAAAGAATACCGGAGAAGCCAAAACAACAACCGGTTAGTCATGCCACAAATACTGCTGAGTGCGAACATACTAGGATGGAGGATTTAATCAATGATGCAGATAGATTCCATCATTTTCAACCTACAAGTCAGTTTCATGATAATGCTAATATTGGTGAGCAGTTTACGGATAAATCATTTTTTGATAGTGCAACTGCAACAGAGCCATTGTATCCTTCTTGTCCAAAAGAGATTACAAAGTTGTATGCCATTGTGAAACTGAATAGCTTGAAGACCCAATACGGCTTTTCAGACAATGGTGTGACTGCAGTACTCGAATTCATAAAGGAGTTACTCCCCGAAGGTAACACGCTACCTTCAAAGTACCCCGACGTGAAGAAGATCATTAAGCAAGTTGGGATGAATTACATAACTTATGATGCATGCATTAATGACTGCATCTTGTACTGGAAAGATAATGCGAACAAAGTTTCATGTACAAATTGCAACGCACCAAGATACAAGACATCATTCGACGAAGAGAGAAAAGCTACCACAGTACCTCAAAAGACCTTAAGACATTTTCCTTTAATTTCTAGATTGAGAAGACTGTATACTGTACCATGGATAGCAGAAGCGATGACCTGGCATGGTCGTGCCAAGTCCGGTACAACAGTAATGCGTCATCCGCGTGATACTTCTCAATGGAAAACTACAGATTCTTTTGATTCTTCGTTTGCTGCTGAACCACGAAATATCACGCTTGGAATAACAACAGATGGTTTCTGTCCGAATGCTTCTTTAACTAACCCTTACAGCTGTTGGCCAGTAATTGTAGTACCATATAACCTTCCTCCATCTTTGTGCATGAAAAGAGAGTTCTCAATGTTAACACTGTTGATTTCTGGGCCAAAACAACCGGGGAAGGATATTGATGTTTATTTAGAACCTTTGATAGACGAGTTAAAGCAGTTATGGGAAGGAGTCGTTACATTTGATTCATTTATGAAATATGAGTTCACAATGAGAGCTAGAGTGTTGTGGGCAATCCATGATCATTCCGCTCTTGGGACTTTATCGGGATGTACAACTCACGGCTACTTTGCATGTCCTCTTTGTGGAGAAGAAACTACATCTATTTATCTCCCTGAAAGTAAGAAGATTTGTTACATGGGACATCGTAGATTTCTTCCGTCCGGACACAAGTTTCGATACGATAAGACAAATTTCAACAACGAGCAAGAACTTAAGCGTCCTCCAAAACCACTGACTGGTTATCAAGTTGAAAAAAAGGTAGCGAATATAAAAATGAAAGTTGGTAAAAACATACCGGAAATTGGTCGAAAACGGAAAAAGACAATCGATGAAGAAGTTCCTGCATGGTATAGGAGGTCGAAGTTCTTTGATTTGCCATATTGGAAAACAAATTTGACCCGACATAATATTGATGTTATGCATACGGAGATGAATGTCACGAAACATTTGATCAACACAATTATGAACCATAAAGACATGTCAAAAGAGGGGGCTCCATGCAATAAGGTGGCCAACATAAATCGGGCATCACAGGGATGGGCTGATATTTCAAATATAAGTTATTCAGCTTATAAAATTTACTTGTGAATATTTAAAATCAATTAAATATACGAATTTTGAATGACCGAAATTTTGGGTCGTTGCAACTTCTCTTTCATGCCATGTGCATTGACTTTAAAAGCCTTAAGGGTAAAGATAAATGAAAATATCATGATATTTGTTTCATAATATCATGATATTTTTATGATATGTTTACATGTATATATGTATGTGTATTTATATGTATATGTGAGCATGTAACATGTATATGCATATACATGTATGTGCAAAGGATAACAAACAACGCTGTAACGACTTTGAATAATTTCTGTTCGTTAAACCGTTGAAAATCGGAAAGCCGATTCCTAGTCACATTTTCACTTATAAATTAAATTACATATAAATGTGAACAAAATTTGAAACTAATTTCTCATCATTATAAATGAATTAGAATGATAACATTTGAATTATAAAGACATAAAAATTTATATTAAACAATTGTTTTCAAAAAGTGCTATTATATCGATAAAGCGACGTCAATTTTACTTATGGTTTCAAATCAAATATATATCTTCATAAAACTATTCTAAATGATTTATTATCATTGTATAAAGTAAATGAAATGAATTATTATCATTTTAAAATAATTATTTGAATAATTAAATAATTATTAAATTATTATAATCTCAATTTAAATTAATTAATTAATTATTAAATATGATGACTGTAACAACCCGGAATTTCCAATCGTAAAAAATTCTAGATAGTTAGGGAAAGAAGGAAAGAGATAGAAGAAGAAACAGAAAACAAGTCACAGAATCTCACATTCGCAGCGGATGAAATATAATATCAAATAATATTCTTTACACAAAGAAAGCTGTATCAGTCAAATACATTTTAATACATCAGAGTTTTCAACATATACACAAACACTGGACAGATACAATCAACATGTCCCAGACAAACTACAATATATCACAGCGGAATACACTCCATACGTTCCTGCCATCCAGCTCGCCTCCTGAGCTCCAGAACGTCCTTACTTGAAAATCTGTAATACTCGGTCTGACCCGAGCATTACATCAAAGTAACACCCGGGTCAGGCTGGAAACCAGCGTGAGTAAACCCATCTAACATGGAATACAAAAGCATACACTTATATAAACCCGAGGTAACTTATATCAATTTACAACTTCACAAGTTGTTATAGACATCACCAATTTCACACATCAATTTCTAAGTGCCAAAGACTCAGATTAAATGGTCCAATTTACTTAAATCATTCCATACCAGCCTATCGATTTCACATATCAATCTATAAAGAATCGAAGTGGTTTTGGGTATTTACTAATACCCGACTCCGGTCTCTTCGAATTCAATACCATCCTATCTCAAATTATTCAAATGAAACACAATTCAAACCTCAAATACAGGGTGTCACCTATACACATTAATTCATCATCGATAGATAACCACATTATCTCAGTTTAAACCCAACATATTAGATCACATAGCATCACAAATCACATATCCGAGATATCAATCAATCTAAGGCATGCAATATTATTCAATCATAAGCAAGATGAATTAGTCATACCATTTCTAATTAATTTAAACAAATTAATTTAATTACTTCAATCACCTTTAACCTGCTTACTTAACATTACTCACAAATAAATTAATTAATTATCCTTGATTAATTTTCTTTAATTACATAAAGTAATTATCCTTTAATTAATTACATTAATTAATTAGGTAAATAAATTACTTCCATTAATCAGCCTAAATCAATCAATCATAGCAGTAATTATCCATTCTGTAATTATTTCCCTTAATTAATTAACTCCTTAATTATTTGTATAAATTACACCAAGTAGTTAATTCTTAATTACTTATACCAGTTGATAACCACTTGACAACTTCTTAATTTTATCCTTAATTAATTAATTAACTTTTAAATTATTTAATTAATAACCCTTAATTAAATTTTTAATTAAACCAATTAATTACTCTTAATTAATTTCTTAATTAATCCTTTATAATTAATTAATCAAATTTTACTAATCTTCCATAATTAACTTAGTTAACCTTAAGGCATTAAACCTGTAATCATCTTAAGATAAGTCATTATCTCATTAATGCCTTAATTACCATTAACATTTTAACATTTAAATTAACTAAACTTAAATTAAATTATTTAATTAATATTTGAAATAAGATAACCATTTAACTTGATAAATTAAAAGTTAACAATACTTAACTCCCTTAAATAACTTAAACATTATCAAGTAGAGGTTTCATACAATTTGTATTTAAAACTTGCTTTTATAAAATCTTAAATTTTCATTTTAAATTAATGTTTTAAAATCACTTTAAGTTTTATAAATTTAATCTGAACAAATTTTCGAAATCTCTTAATTTATTTTTAAGGAAACAATTATAATTAGAGTAACTTCAAATAATAAATTTAACTAGATTTACTAAATATAAAACTGCTACTTACTAATCCCCGGGTCCAACCCGAAGATAACTCAGGTCTACCCCCGAGTAAACTCCCTTCCTCCCCGATTTTTAAACTTAAATTAAATTTTAAAGTTTATAAACCTGTAGCTTTTAAACACCTACATTCTACTCGAGTTCCAACCCGAGTTACCACCTTCAAGACTCGACATCTCCTTCGAGTTCAGAACCAACACATGGAAACAACCCCATCACTGTCACAACAGCAACTCCGTGCACCTGCACAATTGTCCTCGACGACGATGATCAACGCCGTACCCTCCAACACCACGACCATCTTCCAAACATCAAATCCCGATCATCTAAATACAAACCAAAACTTCAAAGCAAAAACGAACAGGAGAGTAGAAACAGAAACACCCAACCTCACTAGAAAATGACTCGACCACCTGAATCACTGTAACTCCAGCCACACCATCGCCAGTCTTCCACTAACCCATTCCCAAACCCTCATTTCACTCGATGCACCAGAGAGAGAGAAGTGATCATTTTTTTTAACTCGTCCAAACTAGGGTTAGAAACTAAAAAGCCTCACCGCCAACGCCACGATGATCGGTAACCCTTCCCACCATTTTTGCCGAACACCCTGGTCCTTCCTCCATCTTCAGCCAAGGTCCCGACCACTCCAGTTGCTCCAACCACCAGAATCCGTCCGGAAACCAAATTCCAATCATTTCCCAATTACATATTTAATTAAATAATAAAAATTCTGATATTTGTTTTAAAAATCATAACTTTTAAAATGGGTTCGAGTTATAATCTTATAACAGTAATTTAAGATGATTGATTTTACAAGTTTGAAGCATTTCTACTGTATTTCCCAGATTTTTTTATAGTTTAAATCTTAAAATGCTTGAATCTATTTTTAACTCCATGATCAAACTTAAACTAAACTATATTGTTTAAGTTTCACAATCTAATAGGAAACACATGCCAAGATTCTAAATTTTTGATCAAAATCATTGTCTTCTGAACAAAGAACAAAGGAGTTAAAATCACAGCATACATCCTATATATACTGAGGCTTACTTGAATACATACATATATACATATATATATATATAAATAGAACAGTTATCATCACAGATTTCATATACAAGCAGATTATTATCTACTTAACCTTTAGAGAAAAAAATGTTACTCACAGTTATATAAAATCAGTAGGAAACTAATGTGTTATCCTCACCTTTATCCTCTGAGACCAGAATATTGCTTTGCCTAAAGCCTGGGTTTTTGTTTTGATCTTCCTGTTTTGTTTGATTCTAGTTGCTGAATTTGGTTTCCAGGTTGGTATATTATTTTTTTATTTATATGATGCTCAGGTTTATTGATGAACAAATGAGTTTGGAAAGTGATAAATATAGATAGGGAGTGTGAACAGGTTTGAAATATCACTGGTACAAGATATTTGTTGTACTGTTAGATTTTTGTTTAAATTTCTGACCAAAGATTATTTTTCTGGTTTGCTATCTTTGAACCAGTAGGAACTAGAAGTATGTATATATAAGGAGAAAGGTTTTACTGAGATGGGTGTTTGCTGGAACAAACTTTTCTTGCGTTTGATCAGAGATTTTTTTTTGTGAACAAGTTCGGCCTACAGGGAGACAAGAAGGTGGCTGCTATGAATTGAGATGTGCTAGTCATTAATTAAACTTGTCTTCTTTTATAAGCTTATACCTATTTCTTTTTTTTAATACAACTTGTGTTTATTTATCATTCTTTTTACTTCATGTACCTTGACAGTATATATGTATTGTTCTAGAATTTCCTATAGTGTTTATTTTATATTTGTCATAACTACAATTTTAATTGAGATATTTATTTTACATGAATACCTATGTTATTTCTAATATAATACTTATGTCTATAGCTTTTTTTAAGTTTAACTATCAAAATTATAGTTACTTATCTATGATTATTTATTTTGATACTTATGTTAATTACATAGTTTTCTTGTGTTTATATATATATTTATATTTATTTTTATACTTATAACCATATGTTTTGTTTTACACTTATATTCAAATATTGATAAGACTATTTTTTTTTCTTTGCTGAAACTCTATAATTCGATATTTTGTTATAGTTTTCAAATCAATCTATATATACAATCTGACATCTTAACTATCATAATTTCATTTATTCGACTAATCAAAACTATATTTCGATGATTAGTTCAGTTAATTACCAATTAACAACAGTTTAAAAATTCGGGTCATCACATTCCTTCCCCCTTTAGAACTTTTCGTCCTCGAAAAGGAACGAAGCCAAAATTTATGTAAATGCTTAAAATCAGATAAATATTCTTTGATCATCTTTAAAATACTTTTTAATATCTATATAATATTATTCTGAAGTAGTTTTTTTTTATAAAATACTTTTATAACTCGATGTTTCAACTTGTCCATCCTTGTTCTCATAGAAATTAAGTCATACGTTGATCAGGCGTAGGACTGAAAATCTATAAGTACTTGGTACACCCGTTTTCAACACCCAGTGAAAATACTTGGAAAATAATTTTATTGAAAATATAGAAAACATTTATTTTTGAAAATAGAGGAAATATCTTTGGTGAGAATGCTCTGGAAATCATCACCCCCATCCATGGTCGTAGTTACATCCTGGGTTACGTTGCCATCTCAGCAAAAGTCCATGTAACTGTAGGCTCTCCGCGGCCTCTCGATTATGCCATGGAACCCACTACAGATCGCAGTTACATTCTAGGGTTACATTGCCGTCGCAGCAAAAGTCCATGTAACTGTTGGCTCTCAGCGGCACACACGATTTTAGCTGTCAAAATGAAACTTCTCCACTCCTACATAGGTCGCAGTCTACCGATGTAAAATCAAACGTAGACTGTTGGCTCTCAACAGCACACACGACTTTCGCTATGTTACCATAGTGTCGCAGTCTATCGATATAAAATCAAACGTAGACTGTTGGCTCTCAGCGGCACACATGACTTTCGCTATGGTCTGCAGTAGATCGCAGTGACATCGAGTTACACTGTCGTCACAGCATAACGCAAATGCCCCTGTAGGCATCAGCGCCCTCGACTTCCGCTACCCAATAGTCCTCAGGAACTAGTTTTGTCCGGACTCCTCACATGATCAACTTTAGAAACTCCCCCTTAGAGGCTCAAGGCAGTACCAACCTATGGTACTCCTGAGAAGTTCATTTCAAGGGAGCGCCTTTTTCCCCAAAGCCACTTCAAAACACTTAATACTATACACATATAGTATTTTTCAAATCATACACCAAGTATGAATCTCATATAAATCTCCTTTACAAAATCGATTCCCAAAATCAATAATTCACAAACTAGGCTTTCCAAATTCCAAATTTGATTTTCCACAAAATCAAAAGCCTTTTCAAATTCAAAGGTTCCCAAAAACCCTTTTCCAAAATCATTTTCATAAGATCCTTTACATATATATACATACATATATATATATATATATATAATTTTAAAAATCTTAGGATCACTTCAAACTTGTATAAATTCCCTTTCTATACTTCAAATACTTTCAAAACCCTTTTCTTCTAGCAAAAGATTCAACAAGGGGAGTTTTATCATATATATATATATATAACAAAGATACGTAACTTTGTTTATTCCAAATCAAATATTCAAATTTGATTACTCTATAAAGTCACTTACCAATTTACTTACTTCCATAAAGTAAATTTTTACCATAGAAATATCCCATTTCCACTTTACTTCATCATATATTTCACAAAATATATTTTCAATTTCAAAAATTATTTACAGTTCTTATCCACAAGTTTTCAATATCAATTTTATTCAAACCCGTACGATGTACCCATACCATCCGTACGCAATATCAATCTGATCGCTCACTCGATCACACAATTTCACTTCCGAACTAGTATTGTCCACCCGACTTCCTAGTGTGGACTCAGATCTGGTTTCTTGATCAGAAACCGTCATTCTCCTTGCATAGTCACAACTATGATAGAGAATATCCAGAACCAATCAAAAATCCATATCCAGGTTCGCCGTCGAAAATCGAGCGAAAAATCCCAACTCGGATTGATAATACTATCTCGAAATTCTGTGCTCGAATCTGGATCAAATCACTATGCGAATAGAATAATATACGTACATCCTATGTATTTATCTTCATTGATTATCAGTTAAATCAATTGCCTTTCTAGTCATCCTCACTTTGATTTTATTCACTTATTCACATTTGCCTTAATCCCCATTTGGATTATCACTTCAATTATTATCTCAGTTGGGTATTTAATCATAAACAGTTTGAACTTCGACCAGTTTATATTTAGAAAATAGGTTGAAATTTTTTAAAATAGATAAGTAGTTGAAAAATAATTATTAACTGTAAAAAGCTGTAAAATAGTTAAGTAATTGTAAGATAGTTGTAAAACAGTAATCAGTTATAAAGTAGTAGAAAAATAGTAATTAGTTTATAAAACAATTATAAAATAGTTAAATAGTTCCAAAAGTAATTGTAAAACAAGTTTAAGATAGTTTTAGGTTTTAAAAGAAAAGTTGTGTAGTAAATAGTTTGGAAGAATAGATTTATATTAAACAATTTATTTTGAAAATAGTCCAGAGTCAAACTGTTCAATTTCCCATCAATTCAATTTAAATTTCCACTTCCATTTAAATTGACTCACTTTTAATTTGAATAACTTCAATTTCCCTTGAACTTGATTTATCCCCAATTCAAGTTGAATTAATCTCAACTTCTTTCCTCATTTATTCAAACTAATCCAATTCACAATTTAAATATTATTGATAACAATAGGATGACATCATCCAATTTATTTTAAAACATTCACCCATTTCCAATTTCCAATTTCCAGATCTCAAACCCATTTTGAGATCACACAAACTCCCAATTCAAATTAACCATTTAACTTTCCAAGTTAAATTTCAATTCCATCTTGAAATTTCCAATTCAGGTTGCTTATTAAATTATTTAACTTTCCTAAAGTTAAATTCAATTTACTTAATCTTGACAATCTTACCCAATTTGAATTCCCATTTCAAACTTTAAACTTCAAATTAATAGTCTTATAAGTTCAAAAACTTATCACTTTGAGTTTTCACATCACATTCCAAGCAAAATTTAAACTCAACACTTAGAGTTTAATTCAAATCATCTTTGATACTATGTATGTCCCTCATATATACATATTTCCTTTATACTCTAAGTTATCCATAAATTTTAAACCAACTTTGGTTGTTAATTCAAAACAAATTTCCCTTAAAATTTCAAACAACTCCTTTTTGAATCAAGCTTTTTCATTCAAATAATATTATTTATTATTTCTTGATCACTTTGAAACAATTTCCAAATTTTCTGGCTTGGATTTAAAACTTCACAATCTAGATCATCTTCAGTTCCCATTTATAAGTCATACTTACCTAAAACATTTCATTTTGCTTATTCATTAATTCACATCTTATTATTAAACACAACCATCATTTATGATAACAACCAAAATTATCATATCTCGAAACCAATTCATTATTATCTTGAAACTTTTCCCCAATTACAAGATTTAATTTTAGTTTGAATCCATTTCAAACTTACCTTTATTTAATTTCAATTTGGTTGTATTTCTATTACCTCTTAATTTAATTCCAATAATTTAACAACTAATTACCTTAACATTTATTGGTTAAGGAATATTGCTTTTTATATATCAAAATATATTCTTATATAAAATCATTTACCTTTAAAACCATTTAAAATCTTTATATAAGAAAATAACAAGTACGTTCTCTCATATATATTATATTCAACTCATTCTAGGGTACTATTGAACCTATCTTTAGATGAGTACACCCACCAGAGCCAAGGTTCTTGCTTAACCTCCAACTCTGATACCAAGTGTAATGACCCGGAATTTCCAATCGTAAAAAATTCTAGATAGTTAGGGAAAGAAGGAAAGAGATAGAAGAAGAAACAGAAAACAAGTCACAGAATCTCACATTCGCAGCGGATGAAATATAATATCAAATAATATTCTTTACACAAAGAAAGTTGTATCAGTCAAATACATTTTAATACATCAGAGTTTTCAACATATACACAAACACTGGACAGATACAATCAACATGTCCCAAACAAACTACAATATATCACAGCGGAATACACTCCATACATTCCTGCCATCCAGCTCGCCTCCTGAGCTCCAGAACGTCCTTACCTGAAAATCTGTAATACTCGGTCTGACCCGAGCATTACATCAAAGTAATACCCGGGTCAGGCTGGAAACCAGCGTGAGTAAACCCATCTAACATGGAATACAAAAGCATACACTTATATAAACCCGAGGTAACTTATGTCAATTTACAACTTCACAAGTTGTTATAGACATCACCAATTTCACATATCAATTTCTATGTGCCAAAGACTCAGATTAAATGGTCCAATTTACTTAAATCATTCCATACCAGCCTATCGATTTCACATATCAATCTATAAAGAATCGAAGTGGTTTCGGGTATTTACTAATAACCAACTCCGGTCTCTTCGAATTCAATACCATCCTATCCCAAATTATTCAAATGAAACACAATTCAAACCTCAAATACAGGGTGTCACCTATAAACATTAATTCATCATCGATAAATAACCACATTATCTCAGTTTAAACCCAACATATTAGATCACATAGCATCACAAATCACATATCCGAGATATCAATCAATCTAAGGCATGCAATATTATTCAATCATAAGCAAGATGAATTAGTCATACCATTTCTAATTAATTTAAACAAATTAATTTAATTACTTCAATCACCTTTAACCTGCTTACTTAACATTACTCACAAATAAATTAATTAATTATCCATGATTAATTTTCTTTAATTACATAAAGTAATTATCCTTTAATTAATTACATTAATTAATTAGGTAAATAAATTACTTCCATTAATCAGCCTAAATCAATCAATCATAGCAGTAATTATCCATTCTGTAATTATTTTCCTTAATTAATTAACTCCTTAATTATTTGTATAAATTACACCAAGTAGTTAATTCTTAATTACTTATACCAGTTGATAACCACTTGACAACTTCTTAATTTTATCCTTAATTAATTAATTAACTTTTAAATTATTTAATTAATAACCCTTAATTAAATTTTTAATTAAACCAATTAATTACTCTTAATTAATTTCTTAATTAATCCTTTATAATTAATTAATCAAATTTTACTAAACTTCCATAATTAACTTAGTTAACCTTAAGGAATTAAACCTTCAATCATCTTAGGATAAGTCATTATCTCATTAATGCCTTAATTACCATTAACATTTTAACATTTAAATTAACTAAACTTAAATTAAATTCTTTAATTAATATTTGAAATAAGATAACCATTTAACTTGATAAATTAAAAGTTAACAATACTTAACTCCCTTAAATAACTTAAACATTATCAAGTAGAGGTTTCATACAATTTGTATTTAAAACTTGCTTTTATAAAATCTTAAATTTTCATTTTAAATTAATGTTTTAAAATCACTTTAAGTTTCATAAATTTAATCTGAACAAATTTTCAAAATCTCTTAATTTATTGTTAAGGATGTTTGAGCCAAAATTAGTCACAAACCCCGAATGTTGTGAAAGCACCAGTGTATGAATACAAATTAACAAGTATTCAAACACAAATCTCAAATCTAAGCAAACAGAATATCACAACTCAGAAATAATGAACAGAAACACGAGATTTATAGTGGTTCGACTATCTCCGGCCTACGTCCACTTCAAATGTTTTCTTTTATTGATGTTCTTCGCTGATTACAGTTGATTACAACAGATTACAACGGATTATAGCTCTGTTCTCCGAGTACAACGGTAGTAGTGAAGTGCAAAATAGAGTTTGGCAGAGTCTGGGCGCTTCCGAATCAAGATCCCCCTTTCCTGAATGACCTGGGGCTCTATTTATAGGTGTAGGTGGCTGATATTTCGCCCAAATTTAGGGAGACCACTTCTGGCACGTGAGTGGGCCTACATGGCCGCGTCCAGGAAATCTGGTCCCGTTCTGGGATCGATACGAAGCAATTTCGTATCAAGAAATGATCCAATCGAGCTGAAATTTGGTGAGAACGTTCTTCAACATGTATGTAAGCTCCTGTGAAAAATTCATTGCATTTGGACTTGTAAATCTCAAGTTATGATCGATACGAAATCGTATTTCCGGTAGCAACGCTCTGTTCGAACCGATGAATTTGAATCGATCCCTTCGAATCGATGGTAATGCGCGTGAGCAGGTTGACGTGGCACGCGCTCTTCGTGTCGATCCACTTTTCACTCCGGTTTGATCGAGTCACTCCTAGTATTTCGCTGCGTTCGCATCCATAACTCACATGTCATCTCTGGCCTGTTTGACTCAATGGATACGAACAAGCAATCATTCATGGATTCGAACAAGGACTCCTGATGGATACGAAGCAGTCAGCGCCTGATGGATGCGAAGTCATCTGATGGATTCGAGACAAATGGGTACGAAGGACTTGCATCCCTGACCGATACGAAGACGATGGATTCGAACTCGATCGGTGTGAAGTCGATGGATACGAATGGAGACGTGATGGTGAATGCGGACTCCATCGAGACGAAGCTAATGCTGCTTGATGGATACGAAAGTGTGACTTTTTTCATCAACTTGCATCGATCATACCTTGAGCATATGAACTCGGATTGACTTGAAATTTGGAATGCAGGTTTCCATGGCTTTGCTTGTCATGTCTCGTCAACTACAGCCCGATCCGGACTCGGACAAAATTCATCGATATCCATGGTGAACCTACGATGCACAATCGATATTCATGACTAGTAACTATTGATTTTTAGTTAATTTTTGGGTATCTCGGCTTTGCCAAAAGGTAGGATAACAAAGGAAACAATTATAATTAGAGTAAGTTCAAATAAGAAATTTAACTGGATTTACTAAATATTAAACTGCTACTTACTAATCCCCGGGTCCAACCCGAAGATAACTCAGGTCTACCCCCGAGTAAACTCCCTTCCTCCCCGATTTTTAAACTTAAATTAAATTTTAAAGTTTATAAACCAATAGCTTTTAAACACCTACATTCTACTCGAGTTCCAACCCAAGTTACCACCTTCAAGACTCGACATCTCCTTCGAGTTCAAAACCAACGCATGGAAACAACCCCATCACTGTCATAACAGCAACTCCGTGCACCTGCACAGTTGTCCTCGACGACGATGATCAGCGCTGTACCCTCCGACATAACGACCATCTTCCAAACATCAAATCCCGATCATCTAAATACAAACCAAAACTTCAAAGCAAAAACGAACAGGAGAGTAGAAACAGAAACACCCAACCTCACCAGAAAATGACTCGACCACCTTCCTCCGACCACCTAAATCACTGTAACTCCAACCACACCATCGCCAGTCTTCCACTAACCCATTCCCAAACCCTCATTTCACTCGATGCACCAGAGAGAGAGAAGTGATCATTTTTTTAACTCGTCCAAACTAGGGTTAGAAACTAAAAAGCCTCACCGCCAACGCCACGATGATCAGTAACCCTTCCCACCATTTTTGCCGAACAATCTGGTCCTTCCTCCATCTTCAGCCAAGGTTCGGACCACTCCAGTTGCTCTGACCACCAGAATCCGTCCGGAAACCAAATTCCAATCATTTCCCAATTACATATTTAATTAAATATTAAAAATTCTGATATTTGTTTTAAAAATCATAACTTTTAAAATGGGTTCGAGTTATAATCTTATAACAGTAATTTAAGATGATTGATTTTACAAGTTTGAAGCATTTCTACTGTATTTCCCAGATTTTTTTATAGTTTAAATCTTAAAATGCTTGAATCTATTTTTAACTCCAAGATCAAACTTAAACTAAACTATATTGTTTAAGTTTCACAATCTAATAGGGAACACATGCCAAGATTCTAAATTTTTGATCAAAATCATTGTCTTCTAAACAAAGAACAGAGGAGTTAAAATCACAGCATACATCCTATATATACCGAGGCTTACTTGAATACATATATATATATAAATAGAACAGTTATCATCACAGATTTCATATACAAGCAGATTATTATCTACTTAACCTTTAGGAAAAAAAATGTTACTCACAGTTATATAAAATTAGTTGGAAACTAGAGTGTTATCCTCACCTTTATCCTCTGAGACCAGAATATTGCTTTGCCTAAAGCCTGGGTTTTTGTTTTGATCTTCCTGTTTTGTTTGATTCTAGTTGCTAGATTTGGTTTCCAGGTTGCTATATTATTTATTTATTTATATGATGCTCAGGTTTATTGATGAACAAATGAGTTTGGAAAGTGATAAATATAAATAGGGAGTGTGAACAGGTTTGAAATATCACTGGTACAAGATATTTGTTGTACTGTTAGATTTTTGTTTAAATTTCTGACCAAAGATTATTTTTTCGGTTTGCTATCTTTGAACCAGTAGGAACTAGAAGTATGTATATATAAGGAGAAAGGTTTTACTAAGATAGGTGTTTGCTGGAACAAACTTTTCTTGTGTTTGATCAGAGATTTTTTTTTTGTGAACAAGTTCGGCCTACAAGGAGACAAGAAGGTGGCTGCTATGAATTGAGATGTGCTAGTCATTAATTAAACTTGTCTTCTTTTATAAGCTTATACCTATTTCTTTTTTTTTAATACAACTTGTGTTTATTTATCATTCTTTTGTCTTCATGTACCTTGACAGTATATATGTATTGTTCTAGAATTTCCTATAGTGTTTATTTTATATTTGTCATAACTACAATTTTAATCGAGATATTTATTTTACATGAATACCTATGTTATTTCTAATATAATACTTATGTCTATATCTTTTTTTTTAAAAAAGTTTAACTATCAAAATTAAAGTTACTTATCTATGATTATTTATTTTGATACTTATGTTAATTACATAGTTTTCTTGTGTTTATATATATATTTATATTTATATTTATTTTTATACTTATAACCATATGTTTTGTTTTACACTTATATTCAAATATTGATAAGACTATATTTTTTTCTTTGCTGAAACTCTATAATTCGATATTTTGTTATAGTTTTCAAATCAATCTATATATACAATCTGACATCTTAACTATCATAATTTCATTTAATTGACTAATCAAAACTATATTTCGATGATTAGTTCAGTTAATTACCAATTAACAACAGTTTAAAAATTCGGGTCATCACAATGACATTATTGATGGTGTCATGGATACATTTTATTTTTCCCAAAAATAAAATAAATAATTGTATTTTATATTCATGTTTAAATGGATAAATAAGTATATGTATCTACCTCCATGCACGGCTTTTGATAATTATAGAGCTATTTATCGATAAAATGATTTTTGACTCTTTTATCGATATTCCTTCAAATATTATATTTTTGTAAATACTTATTCAAAATAAGATTACGATCATTATTGTTCAAAATATCATAATCCATGTTTTGAAAAGCTTATATTTGAATATTTAAAAATAAATATAATTTATCAAATTTATAAATTTGCAGGTTGTTAAAGTTATTTACAGATTTTGGATAGTATTTGTAAATAACAATGGTTTAACAAAATTTTCTAAGATTAAGCTATGGAATTTAATAAGGATATTATTTATTAATTTCTAAGAAAATTCACAAACAACAACTAAAAAATTATATCTTAAATCGAGGTATGGGAAGTTTATTATTTATAAAATAAAACGAAATTTTAAACAATATTAATATGAAATCTAGTGAAGATAGTCTTGTTTTGTGTAAGTAACAAAATAATTAATTTTACGGTATTTATGGTAGGAAATATTAATATTATTACTTGAATAATAAGAATAAATAACACTTTTTGAATAATAATAATAATATGTTTCCAAATGCGTTTGGAAAAAATAGTTATTATTTTGAGATGAATAGAAATAAAAAGGAGTTTTGATGATTTAAAATAAAATGATTTTATAATTAAGAGAAAAACAATGGTTGAAATATAACACTTTGGATGGATGTAGTATGTAATTAAATATTCATTTGAGTTATCATATATGTTTATTTATGATGATGGAATCACATTAGGATGTGGATGCGATATTTTATCATTTTTACTACCAGATGATGGGTAGTTAATTGTGGTTTTGATTACTTGAATGGTATTAATGTTTGTGTTACTAATATGGATTGATTAGTGCACATTTAATGACTTGATATTTGCGCCACTAAAGTGGAGTGATTAGTACACATTTGATGACTTACACTTAAGTTGATGATGTATTACTATAGTTAATGATTAGTATGTATGTATGTTTAGTTATGTTGGTTTCCTATTTGATAATTGGGCTTGGCATTGAGTCTTGTTAATGTTTAGTGGCTAAATGTGCTATTATTGTTACTGCCTCATATTGTGATTTATTGTGATGGATGGATAGGAATATAACTGATTATACAATTTTCATTAGTTGCATGGATGCATTGTTGTTATGTGCTAACAGGTATTTGAATGTAGGAGAAGAGCAGAAAACAAAACTAAATGGGCTTGATCCCCAAAAGAGTACATAAGTAGTCTTTTCGTATACAATAGCCATTGGATCACTTAGGTTGGGTTGGGGTGTATAGGGTTAGACGTAGTAGAAACATAGTTGATACATTTTCCCTTTATTATATGTACATTCGCGTATTTGGAAGTTTGCAGGTGGAAGTAAAGGAGGAAACAAAGAATTTAAAATATGTCATATCCACAAGATGATTCGGTATATCTCTTTTATCATAATTATATAGTTGTAATTGTAAATTAAATGGTTAATGGATTGGAATATGTATATTATCTCATGTTTCGAATTTGTGTAATATTTAATTGTTGAAATGATATTTATATTTGAATTCCGCTATGATATTTTCCTTTTTATTTTCATTATTTTAGACTTTTTAATTTTATTTACCCAGGGTTCACCGTCTTTAATATTTGTATTTAGTTGTAATCATATTTTGATCTCGTTTATAATTGATTTTAGATGTTAGAAATAGTGGGTCGTCACACTTGGTATATGAGCTTAGGCTTAGCATTTACCTGAGCCTTTGATAGGTTTAAACCAATTAGGATAGTTTAATTTATAACTTAGGTTGGGTTAACATATAGAATGAAAGAGCATTTTGATTGATAATTGTATGCATTATGTGTATGGGCTACTGTTTAACCATCATTACCTCACTCTAAAATGATGTTTATTTATGACGACCTTCGAATGGAAGGTAAATAAAGTAGGAGTCAGGTAGGCTGAACACATATAAGAGGGTTTAAGTGTTTGATTATAACCCAAGTGACACACATACGGTGTTAAATTATAACTGAAACCTGACCTTAATAAGATGAAATAACTTTTTATTCTTTAGTGAACAATATTTGTTCGAATTTTTTTATAAAATATACATTTTTTTTATTTTAAAGATATTTTATTAAAAAGGAATATTGTTTATTTTCGGGCATGAAGTGATTTGTTGAAATTTTTGGTAGGAATAAATTATTTAAATTGGGAAATAGAAAACTTTTACGAAGATATTTTCATAAGAAAATTTTAATACTGTAAAAACAATTATTTGGAAATATTTTTAGTAAAAAGGTGTTTTAATTAGATATTGGAAGTTGAATTCAGTCTTTGGAGAAACATTTCACTATGAGAAATTTTGATTGTTTTAAAATCATCCTTTAGAATGTATTTCTATAATGGCATTATTAATAATATGTTTTGTTGATAAATATTCCATTTGAAAATATTTTATGAAAGGATGTTCGGTTTAAAGTGTTTTATTTTGGTAGAATTATTTTAATGAGAACATCTTAGTTAAAAATTGTTTTTAATTTCAGAACATCCTTTGCAAGAGGGACCTTTTTTGGTGAATATTTAAAAATATATACTGCAATATATGAGGAGTATTACTTAAAAAGATATCTTATGGAGCATTCTTTGTAATAAAAACACTATGATTTGGAGAAGATTTATTTTGAAGATACTTTACAAAAAGGTTATTTCCATAAAAAGATATTTTATTCTGAAGGAATTATATCTCTAAAGAAGTATTTGGAAATAAAATGCTGGAAATATTTTTATTCAAGGAATTATTTTATTTGTGAAAATATCTGAAAATATTTTGATGGAAGTATTTTTATTTGAGGAGTATCTCTTTTGAGTAAAAAATGTAGGAAAATATTTATTCGAGCGGAATATTTTATCGAAAGGTATCTTTAATTTCAAGAAACTTTTTATTTGAAAATTGATTTTTGGTTGTTAGAATTTTCACTTAAAGGGTACTCTTTGAAAAATGATGTTTTGAAAAAAAAAACATTTTTAGGTAAAGAGTTTTGGTTGAAATGACCTAATTTGAACAAAAAAATTATTGAGAGTATATATGGATATATATAATGGAGAAAAGATATACATTATACAATATCTAATTTTACAATACTTTAGAAAATATTTTATTTAGATGAGGATAATTTGATTTGGTGACAAATTATTTTAAATGTAAAATATTTGATTAAATAGCAAACCTTGAAGGTGTTTGTCAAATAAAAACATTTTATTAAAAAGATGTCTTATTCAGAAATTTTATTTGAGGGATATAAAACTAGACTTTGTAACATGGGGTGTAAGAGGACAAGGTAGAATGAATTTTTACTCTATTTAACACCCATTATAACGATATTACATTTATGACTGTTTTGCTTGGCTTTTCCTAAGGAGTTGTAGGAATGCCCTTTTATTCCCTTCCATATAGGGGGTTGGGATAAGATGTAGTGACTACCCATTTCGATATTTGGGATATGACCTTTTCATTGTTTTTGTTCATTTTGTTGAATTGATTGCGTTGATTTGTTTCTAGTTAGGTTATGTTTGATTCATTGTTTGTATAGTATCATTTGGCTATTTAATTAATTAATTCATGTCATGCTTGTTTGAATTGTTTCATTTTGTTTGTATTGTGTTAATTTCCTAATTTGCTACTATTGATTTTAGTTATTTGTTTATGTACTTATTTTCATGTTTGCCTGCTTGTTTGTTTGATTGCTTGTCTGTTTGCCTTGTTGTGATTATTGAATGTTAGGTTGTGTTGCTTGCTATATATGATAAATGTAGGATGTGGTAGTTATTCAATGTTTACTTTTGATGGGATGTACATTGGAGAAACTAGTGGATTGATAAGGGACATATTTGGTTTAGTCATAGTGGGACAGCCTAGTTTCCTAAGCGGAGAAAGACTGGATATTCGAATGACAAAGAGATTTGAAGAAGTCCCTTGAAGACAAGAATAGTAATTAGAGAATTTTGATGACTAAAGACTTGATGAGTACCATTGAGGAATAAAGATTACAACTGTAACGACTCGTGAATTTTAATGGTTTTAATAACGTAATTAACTGGAATTTTGGTGAAATTTTTAAATAATTGAATTTGAAAATAAAAATTTGATATTTGGAATATGTCTACTTTAACATAACAAATGGTAAATTTTCATCAGAAATTATGCAAGTTTATTTTATTATGTAATTTTATTTTAATTCAAATCAGTTAATATTTGATGATAATATTCCAAACCTGAATATTTTGATATAATAAATTTGTAAATCATCTTCTGAGTGAGATGTCATATTCCGTTTCGCCAAATTTGAACTGCTATTACTTCGTTTATCTTATTTTCGGCGTTTTAGCAGCATTTTCGGTACCGAATATCGACTTTTGATAGGATGGTCGTATCGCTGATGTTTGTATACCATTTTGTTCGTCTCGTCGTGCTGATCTCCACAATGTATTCATTTGTCAATTTTGAAATCCGTTGTGCGGTGCAATCTGCGAAACGCCTAACATATCGATTCCACAACCGAGTCTTTTGGTTTCCCTGTGTCCCTTCCGGTTGGTTCATTTGGCATTATTGTTTATTATAAAAACTTTTCAATATTCCTGTTTACCTTCTTTCCCATTTATTCTCAAACCCAGATCTCCACCATGAATCGCATCTCCTTCTTGCCTGCTCGCCTATTTCTCTTCCCACCCTTTTTCTTCTCCTCCTTCCCAAAGCCTACCACCCCAAGCCTAACCGATATCTCCACCTTTCGGCCTTCATCTTTCCCTCCTCCTCTTGCCGAACTGCCACCGCGCCCGCGTGCTCCGACCCTAGCCTCCGATCCAGGCCCGATTCCAGGGGTAGGCAAGCAAGGCAAAGGCCTAGGGCAACCCCCCAGAACAAGGCAACCCCCCATGAAATATACATATTTTCTTTACTAGCCGTGTCATACTATATAAATAGTCCTACTGTTTTAGATAGTTTAAAGGTTGATAATGTCTCTTCAGTACTATACATTATGAATGGAATAATAGTATTTTGATCTAAAAGCTATAAATTAAAACATATCATGCTCTGAAATAGTAGAATCTTGAATAATATTGTACATACTTTACATTATGAATGAAATAATAGTACTAGTACACATTATAAAAAGAAATTTATAGATCTGTTTTTTTATTCTCAATCTCAATGTTTGACTTCTTCTTTTCTTTGTAATACTGGATACTAACAATTGTACCAAACTTGTAGCATGTCAGCCATTTGTACCTTTGGCAAAAACTTTAATATAATTATTTTATATTCCTGCTTATCAGTAGTTAGCAACTAGAATGAATTTAAAATGTGGAAAGAAAAAAAAATTAATGTTAATATCATAGTAGCTTGCCATTGAAATATTCATCTCAAAAGCTTCTCCATACTATAAGTTGCATTTAACATTCAAAAAGTTTACATTTGATGCAAATGACTACAAGTAGTAGCACAAATATAATAATAGTTTATGTTTAAATCAAAGCATTTTGCAATAAGGGCAACAAAAAATTGAAATTGCCTTGGGCAACCCACCGTTATGAACCGGCCTTGCTCCGACCTCGTCCTCTTTGCCTTCCAAGCACCTACGTCGTAGCTTCTCGAGCCTCCAACAACCACAGCCCGTGCTCCCCACCCAACGAAGCAGCCAACCTAACCCAGACTCCCGCGCCACGCCTCAACTTCGCCTGCCTTCGCCTTCTCCCCTCCCTCCGCGTAAAACTCTTCTCTGTAGCTTCTCACCTCTTTCATTTTATGCTGTAAGTGTTTTGCATACATAGCTTATATAAGTTGTATATAATCTAAGTTATATATGAGTTAGTTTTAAATATACGTAGGTTTGTAATATATATGTTCGGTATATTATAAAGAAGTTATATATATTTTATGTTAGTTGTATACATATAAAGTTTTCAGCAGTAATATATATATATATATATATATTAGTTCATAATAGTACATGAGTTATATTCTTATATGTAAAGTATATATGATGTACTTAAGCCATATGATTTGTTGTATATATTGTGTCTGCAACTATATATATATTCGGCAATATATATATCGTATGTAAATTTTATATTAAGCTTATACTTTCTGTTGCATGAGTATATAGAGGTATATATTTGTGTTTAGATCTTTAAAAATGGTTTTGTAATAGTTTCAATATATAATTTATGTTAATATTTCTAAATATAGATTTTTGAAGAAAAAAGGGTACAGTATGATACATACTATATTATATGCCAGTTTTGGGTTAGTTATATAAACAGATATATATATATATATATATATATATGATGGAATATTCTATTATATGTTTAAAAATATTTTGATCTTTATAATATATAAATTTGTTTTCATTGATGGGAGGCTGCTGGACTTTAGTATTGATTTTGGATATGTCACATATATAAAGATTTGATTTTATAAGTGTTTTAAAGAAATTATTGATCTTATGTATAATATATATAAGTTTTACAAGATAGTGATCACTACACCAAATACTGAGATTTGCAACTAACCATCCGCGCATTTGGCAACGGTTAATAACCGTTGCCATTTAGCAACGGTTAATAACCGTCTTGGTTCAGTTAGCAACGGGAATTTCTTGTTGCTAATTGGGAACGGTTATTAACCGTAGCTTCTTTGGAGACAAATGATGGCGGTGAATTTCATCCTTTCGCGCCATAATTTTTGGCGCGCTTCGTTCCAATTAGCAACAGTTTTCAACCGTGGCTTATTAGCAACGGTTATTAACCGTCCCAATCTTTTAGCCGGCCCAGTGGCAAGCCCACCAAGCCCCTGGGATGGGGCAACCAACTGAGCCGGGCAACACCCAAAATCTGTTTTACTTCACAGTTACAGCTCAATAGCAATCTCCATGTTGGCGATCTGCTCGAACCCAAAAAAACTAGGGTTTCAAAAATCAACTCTTTCTAAATAATCATCGCTGCATACTCGGCTATTCCATCAGCCATCGTCGGCTCAAGCTTGCCTCCTACGCGATATTTTCTACCGCCGATTTGAAGTCCTGCTACAGTCTCTATACTGCCACTGCTAATTAAGTATGCGAATTTCTTGTTTTGAGTTGTCTAATTTTCTAAAATTGAGTCGCCCTTTTACTGCTTTAGATTTCATTAACCTTGAAAACGCCTGAAGCTAATAACTTATTAGTATTTAGTTATAAACAAGTAGTTTTCTGTAAATAATCGTTTAGGAATTGAAATTTGAAAGCTGAAGCTAAAAAACTAATAATTATTTAGGAACTGATACTTACATTGATGTACTATTTTTCCTACAGTGTGTGTATGTCTACCCGCAAACATTTAGTTCATTTTTTCTGCAACTTGAAAAGATCCCCTTTTGCCTTTTTTACTATTTCCACTGAACCATGTGTAAACCAGACCATCAACTGCACAACCAAAATGGTCGTGAAGGTCATTTCTACTTACCATGTCTTCATATGTCACTCCTCAGAATTGAAGTGAACTCAAAATATATCAACTGCAGATGTTATACCGTTAAAAAAAAAGGGTCTACCATATATAGGTCGAAAATTAGAAAAATAGGGTGAACACGGAACCAATAAAGCTAGCCGCTTTTTTCCTACCTCTATCTCGACTCATATAATGGTTTCTCATATCATAGACAACTTAGAATAATAGCCATACATGTAATAGGTTCACCATATGTAATGATTTCTCATGATTTATACTGTGCTTAAATTATGTTTAACCTTGCTTGCGCATAACACAAAAATTCAAGCTTCACATATAATAAACTTCAACTAGTCAAATTAATAGCACCACATTGATTTATCAGAATTGAATAAATGACTAAGCTAAAAATTACATTATTAAAAAATCCACATGCAGATGATTGGCAATCGCTTATTGTACAGTAGAAATCACAAAATCGTAAACAAATTGAAAATTTACTACAACATACCATACCTGCAAATCGATCGAGCAATCAAAAGCTTGCTATAAGTTTAGACGAGTTGCTTACCGTCATTACGCTTGCATTTTATGGAAGAATAAAGCTGAAATTTTGGGGGAGGCACTAAAATGACCTACTTCCTCCAGTTCTGAAATGTTTTACAAATTGTAATGTACTGTACTATACTGCATGCTAGTTAGACATAGTTGCTTATAGTGACTGCTAGGGTATAAGTTGATGCAATGAATTTTGTTTTACTAAATATGAGACCATATTTAGTAAGTGGATAAAATTGTTGTTAATGGCACAAACCAAGTATCAGGAGAGGGGTAATGCATAGACATTACTCTGGTGCTACAAAATGGCGCCGTTGTAATGGCAAATTTTTTTGGAAACAGTTTGATGCTAATGTTAAATTTCAAGTGAAATCAAAAGAATATTCATCTGTTTAGTTAATATCAGAGTTGAACTTGGTGGAAAGCCATAAGATATTGTTACCCATGATTTATTATTAGCTCTTGTTATTTTCTTTCAGTATGTCTTTTAGTATAGACAAACAATGGATGAATCAATCTAATCGAAGAAATACAGAATATGTGGAAGGTGTGAGAAATTTCGTTAAATTTGTTGCTGAAAACGGTGGCAATAAGGAAAAGTATTCGTGCCCTTGCACGCGGTGCAAAAATGAAGATACATTCAAATTAAATGACATTCATTTTCATTTGCTTAGATATGGTATTGTTCAATCATATACCGTGTGGTGTTTTCACGGGGAAAGAATACCGGAGAAGCCAAAACAACAACCGGTTAGTCATGCCACAAATACTGATGAGTCCGAACATATTAGGATGGAGGATTTAATCAATGATGCAGATAGATTCCATCATTTTCAACCTACAAGTCAGTTTCATGATAATGCTAATATTGGTGAGCAGTTTACGGATAAATCATTTTTTGATAGTGCAACTGCAACAGAGCCATTGTATCCTTCTTGTCCAAAAGAGATTACAAAGTTGTATGCCATTGTGAAACTGAATAGCTTGAAGACCCAATACGGCTTTTCAGACAATGGTGTGACTGCAGTACTCGAATTCATAAAGGAGTTACTCCCCGAAGGTAACACGCTACCTTCAAAGTACCCCGACGTGAAGAAGATCATTAAGCAAGTTGGGATGAATTACATAACTTATGATGCATGCATTAATGACTGCATCTTGTACTAGAAAGATAATGCGAACAAAGTTTCATGTACAAATTGCAACGCACCAAGATACAAGACATCATTCGACGAAGAGAGAAAAGCTACCACAGTACCTCAAAAGACCTTAAGACATTTTCCTTTAATTTCTAGATTGAGAAGACTGTATACTGTACCATGGATAGCAGAAGCGATGACCTGGCATGGTCGTGCCAAGTTCGGTAAAACAGTAATGCGTCATCCGCGTGATACTTCTCAATGGAAAACTACAGATTCTTTTGATTCTTCGTTTGCTGCTGAACCACGAAATATCACGCTTGGAATAACAACAGATGGTTTCTGTCCGAATGCTTCTTTAACTAACCCTTACAGCTGTTGGCCAGTAATTGTAGTACCATATAACCTTCCTCCGTCTTTGTGCATGAAAAGAGAGTTCTCAATGTTAACACTGTTGATTTTTGGGCCAAAACAACCGGGGAAGGATATTGATGTTTATTTAGAACCTTTGATAGACGAGTTAAAGCAGTTATGGGAAGGAGTCGTTACATTTGATTCATTTATGAAATCTGAGTTCACAATGAGAGCTAGAGTGTTGTGGGCAATCCATGATCATCCCGCTCTTGGGACTTTATCGGGATGTACAACTCACGGCTACTTTGCATGTCCTCTTTGTGGAGAAGAAACTACATCTGTTTATCTCCCTGAAAGTAAGAAGATTTGTTACATGGGACATCGTAGATTTCTTCCGTCCGGACACAAGTTTCGATACGATAAGACAAATTTCAACAACGAGCAAGAACTTAAGCGTCCTCCAAAACCACTGACTGGTTATCAAGTTGAAAAAAAGGTAGCGAATATCAAAATGAAAGTTGGTAAAAACATACCGGAAATTGGTCGAAAACGGAAAAAGACAATTGATGAAGAAGTTCCTGCATGGTATAGGAGGTCGAAGTTCTTTGATTTGCCATATTGGAAAACAAATTTGACCCGACATAATATTGATGTTATGCATACGGAGATGAATGTCACGAAACATTTGATCAACACAATTATGAACCATAAAGACATGTCAAAAGATGGGATCAATGCACGGAAGGATTTGAAAATCATGGGTATAAAACAAAAGTTGTGGGTGATAGAAGATCCTGAAACAAGTAAAGTAACCATACCAAATGCGACTTTCACTTTGAGCAAAGAAGAAAAGATACGGTTTTGCACCGTTTTGAAAAATTTGAAAGTGCCGAGCAAATTCTCTTCGAACTTCCATAACAATGTGAGCATCAACCCTCCTGAACTAAAAAATATGAAGTCACATGATTACCACGTCATAATGCAACATTTACTTCCGGTATTGCTTCAGCATTGTTTTCCGCAACATAAGGATCTACGGAATGCTATTCACCGCATTAGTCTCTTTTATAACATTTTGTGCTCAAAGGTGATCAACAGGGAACATCTTCTAAAAGCAAAGGCTAGTTTGGTAGAAGCAATGTGTGTTATTGAAAAACATTTTCCGCCTGCATTTTTTGATATCAGTATTCACCTTATGGTTCATTTAGCCGATGAAACATTGATTTCTGGTCCTGTTAGATATAGGTGGATGTACCCATTTGAACGGTAAATTACTAATTTTAGTTATGTACATAATTATTCGATTTAAATAGCTATTGATGTCTACATTTTACAATTATTCATCTTCATAGGTTGATGAAAACATATAAAGGATATGTGCGCAACAAAAGATATATTGAAGGGTGTATTGCAGAAGGATATATTGTACAAGAAGCTAGTCTTTACTGCATGGAGTATATGCCAAAAGGAGGTGCTGGCACTCATAAACATACCCGTGAAGCATTTTTAGACGAGGATGATGAGTTTGCTGATGAAATAGCACTAGATAATGGTAAAGATATAACGTTAACTCAAGTGCAATTTCAACAAGTGCGTAAATGGGTCCTTGATAAATACGACGGATTGGATGAATGGAAGAAGTAAATTCATGAATTTGTTCTGAATTCTTATTATTGTAAATCAATTCATATATATAGTATTTATTGTGTGTTTTTCGTAGGAGGTATAACTCCTATGTTCAAAGCACCAAATCTCAAACTCGAGGCGGGGGTACATCTGGGGAAGCTATTAAAAATTTCACTTTTTGGTTACGTGAGGAGGTATATGTATTAAATATTTAACGTATTTTCAAGTTGACCGTACACCTCCTTGACAATGTTTTTTTACTTATTGTGTTTGTTGTAGTTGTTGAAGACCGTCGATGTTGACTCAACTCTTTGGCGGTTAGTTAACGGGCCGAAGTTTGATGCCCGTAGTTATATGAAGTACCAAGTGAATGGGTTTTTATTTTCTCCGAAGAGTTATCAAGAGCGAAAGCTAACACATGATAGTGGTGTATGCATGAGAGCAATTACACAATTTAGAGCGAGTGGGAAGGATAAAAATTTTAAGGAAGCAGAAACAACTTATTACGGAGTCATTCAACAGATAATTGAGTTGGATTACATTGACTTCAAACAAATAGTTTTTTATTGTGATTGGGTAAAGGTCGAAGATAAGATAATTGGTTGTAAAATAGATTCTGTTTCAAGCTTGATCACAGTTAACTTGGGAAAATTGAAGAATAAAGATAGCGTGAATGATGAGCCATTTATTCTTGCATCGGAAGCGAGTCAAGTGTTCTACTCAAAAGATTTAAAAAATAACGGATGGTTTGTGGTTTTGCATACACCAAAACGGTTGACCATAAATGTGGATGACACTGAGTTTCCCACCGTTTATCAATCAGCTTTTGAAGACAATGAAAAATTAGAAGATCTTATCAAATGCATATGTTAACTTTGTATTTCAGAGCAGTTATTGTACCTTAACAAAATATTTATTTAAAATGGTGTAAAATGTAAAATATAGCGTGAATGATAGTAATAGATTCATTATATTTTTTATTAGTGTCATTATAATATCCTGATGGATCCATAAGGATGGATATATTGCAAGAGTTCATTTTGTGTTTGTAGTTGTAGGTACTTACATATGATCACATACATACACACATGTACACATACATACATATGATCAGCTTGACTATGCTTTCTTTCTTTGTGTTTGTAGGTAGACAGGCAGTTCAAGATATTGTATTTGCACCCTTTAGTTCAGCAGTGCTAAGGTAATATATTTTTGTATTTGCATTCTTTATTTCAGTCAGTATTTTAGATATTGTTTTGAATCCGCTTAAGTTTAAAATTCTGGTGATGCAGGAAGACTTTATCACTGCCGCATTAAAGTGAATGTTCCCCTTCCCGTCCATTCCTATGATCCCCGATTGATGTTAGCCACATTATTGCATGGACTCCCATCCATAACAAGATCAAATGCATTATATGACTTAATAAAATTGCTCCAAGCGATTACTGGTAAGCTGCTGTACATCTGATATAGTAAACAACGTGCCCTTCTGATTTGTCTGATCCCATCAGTTTCTCATCACATTACGATTATTGTCAGTCGGACTGACAAAAATCGTAATGTGGTGAGAAGTTGGTGGGATCAGACAAATCAATAAGGGGACGTTGGTTCATATATCAGATGTACAGCAGCTTAACTGTGATCGCTTGGAGCAAATTTTATTAAGACATATAGGGCATTTGATCTTGTTATGGAGGGGGCTCCATGCAATAAGGTGGCCAACATAAATCGGGCATCACAGGGATGGGCTGGAAGGGGAAGAACTGTACGTCATAATGTTATTGGGAAGAACTGTACATTATAACTGCAGGACATAATGTCACAAGATGCCACACCACCGTCAGATGATACAACTTCCCAATCATCCACTTTAAAACGGGAGAAAATTGATATAGACAACTACGGTTCTCCAGTCGGAAAAAATGGTTCAAAGGTCGCTACGAAGATTGGTAAACTAGTAAGAAATCATGTGCCAATCTCATATCCAAGTTGGAAAAAAGTTCCGCCAAATTACAAGGAAGACGTGTGGAATCAATTGGAGGTAATAACGAGCTCCGTTCATTTATAATGCTTTCAATACAGAAATAAAAAATGGTTTACATGCATTTTTTGTTATGCAGAAATATTATGAGCTCGATCCTCTATCAAAGGACCTTATTATGAAAAAAATGTCCGAGGCTTTTAGGAGACACAAGAATGATTTGCGCAAGAATCATTATGACCATTTCATCACTGACGAAGAAAGAATGAGAAATTGTCCACCGAAAATTGCTCAAGATGATTGGGATGAGTTCATAAGAAACGAATCAAAACCCGAGGCGAAAGAAAAAAGGAAGCGAGGCAAACAAAATAGATCAATGCTCGAATATGGTCATCATTCGGGACGTAAGAGTCACGCTATGATTACTCAAGAAATGGTATGTGTCATTGAATTGGTGCATCACATTGCATATACCGTTAGTTCCAAATATAATTTTAGGTCATTGTATGCAGGTCGATTCAAGTAGTCCGGGAACAGAAGTATCACGTCTTCAAGTATGGGAGAAAACGCATAAGAAAAAAGATGGCAGCACGTCAGATGCGACATCTTCCTACTTTGTAAGTTAAACAAATAACAACGCCTCTAAATTAAATTTTCATTATTAATATATATGTATTTACTTTTTAGGACAAAATTGAAAAAGAAAAGGAAACGACGAGTGGTGGTGATGAAGCCGTCTTTATATCAGTGTTTGGTAAAGATGTAAAGGGCAGGAGCCGAAGTATTAGAACCAATATAGCTCCTAGCCAAGTTAAGAGTGCTGCCATTCCATGCAAACGGCTCAAACAGGCCCAAGGAATATATGAGCAGCGACTGCAAAATGTGGAGCAAAAATTGATGAAGCTGGACAATATGGATGATAAACTGGAGCGTCTTCTCAGCATAGCCCAAGATAATCGTCAAGTAGGCAGTGAAATCGCATCTTCTCAGTTTGCCACTCCGAACAATCAGTTAATCGACCAAAGATGTGAAATCCTGAACTTCGAGGACGAAGTAATTGATAACAGGTATTATTTTATTAAAATTTGAAGAAAATAATATGTTGCAAAGTCAGTGAATGCTTAACTTCGTGAACGGGAGAGTTTGTTGCATTTTCTTGCACGTATAAGCAAATTTATAACTTGCTGCCACATGTTTAATATAAAGTGAACCGTCACAATTTTGCTGAGTTATATCTCAACACATTTTTACATTTTTCATTTAACATAGCTGAACAATAGTGAGGCTGTTAGTCAAGAAATAATGGCTGATATTGTTTAAACTTCTGCACCCTTTTAAATTGAGTTGCTAGCTGTTGTAGAGTAAAGACAGGTGAGTTTGAAACTCACGCATTTAATATATATGTTGCCTGGTTGCCAAAAAAATTCTCTGTAATTCACTTCTGGCATTAAACCCAAGTCATTATTAGGCAAATTTGGGTCTAGTTCATATGCTATGAAACTTGGGCCATCGCTGCATGTTTGTGAAATGGTTTTGGGTAGCATGAGTTTTGTTTTTTGTTAGTTCTGTAAATGTGATTTCATATATTCACTCCAAAAATGCTTATATAACAGGTACTATATGTGGAGATTCCACAGCATTAGTAATTCATGGAAAAGCAGTACCACCCACATATGAAAAAGTGTTGTTGGACAAATTTTTATTGCCGGATGAGCTAACCGCCAAAATATGTCGACAATTTACCGAGACCTTTGGGGATGTTGGAGTCGGAGGTTATGTGAGCCATCAAAAGGGTTTGATACGATATCTTTAGTCGGAGTATTGATATTTCTGACTTGTTTTTTGCATATATTGCTGATTTTCTTTTGTTTGCCTGTACACAATCGTACACACAGTCATGCATACATAAATACAAGCATGCAAGCACCTTTCACAATTTACATTCAAGACTTATCACATGCAAAATAGATATATCAAGTTTTAAGAATTTATAAGGGTGGTTTGCTCACCTGGATAGTTTGACAGAGAGGAAAGAGAACCTGAAAAAGATTTCAAAATCTGGAAATTGAGGCTTGATCAAATTTTCTTTATCCTAACCATTGTTTGCTTTGAATTGCTTTGTACTTGTAGTCTTGGCTTTAGTTAGATGTATATATATATGCCTTGTACTTGTAGTCTTGGCTCTAGTTAGATGTGCAGTTTGCTTTATTACTGCCTGGTCTGTCGTAGATGTATACTTGTAGTTTCTTTTACTGGTCTGCCTTTGATCTTGTTTAAAGTCTGGCATAGTATCCATACGCGTTTGGTCCAACCATTTTGTTCTTGTATATCATGTGATGGTTAGTTTGCATCAGTTATTTATGCATTTCAGTATAATTGCATTCTTGTGCTTTGTCTCTGCATTCACTTCAGATATACTGACTTTTGTTTTCATCCCCTGGTTGCTTGGTACATTTCTGTAGCTCCACTGATGGTCTATATTGTGTTGAACTTCAAGTCTGCACTGCAAATCATTTTGCCTCGAGTTTGTACTGTCTGGTTGAGGTTCCGATCATATATAGAATCAGGTAGATGCTTTTTGTTTTTGAAGTGGAATATTCTTTCCAGATTTATGAAGTTGAACTGCCTCTGAATTTAATCTTCGAGTTGCACATGAACCAGGTTGAACATTGAAGTCTGAAAACTGGAATGCTTTGCCCTGTAATGAACCATGTAGACATCACTGCTTGCAAAACAATGTAGTGTAATTAATGAAATCTTTGTACTGTAGTGTAATAAACAATGCAGTGTAATAAGTATGATATTCCGGCACGGTAGCATTCTGTTTGCAAAACAATGAGTGTAATTATAAGTTTGATAATAATTTTATATGTATGGTATATGTGCGATATGTTTATAGTGCTTGTGTACCAATATTTTGATATATATTGATATTCTGGTATATATACTGAGATATACGCAGTAGTGAGTTATAGATGTGATTTTGTAGGAGCAGGAGCAAACACTATGTGCAACGATTGTTAACCGTTGCTTTATGTGTGACTTTGAGCATAAAGCAACGGTTTTAAACCGTTTTTTACTGGACATAAAGCAACGGTTTATACCCGTTGCTTATTGTCCATAAAGCAACGGTTTATACCCGTTGCATTTTTCCCAATTTGCAACGGTTAATACCCGTTGCCTTTGATCCAATTTGCAACGGTTTATACCCGTTGCCTTTGCCACAATTTGCAACGGTTTATACCCGTTGCCTTTTGGACATAAAGCAACGGTTTTCTCCCGTCGCTAAATTCAACCACTCCTGTAATGAAGATGGTTTTTACCCGTTGCTTTTAGACATAACAACGGTTTATACCCGTTGTTAATATCTTATAATGGTGTAGTGGATCTGTGAGTTATTGTACAATAGCTTATATATAGTTGATATTGATTTATACTGTATAGGTTCTGTTTGTTTATATGAAGTATATAAAATATTTGTACATACATTTGGATTGTCTTGCTTTTTATATGTATATATATATATATTTGTAAATAATAATGATTTTGAATTTTTTATATATATATAATAAATAAGATAAATAATATATATATATATTCTGTTTCTATCAAGCAGATTTTGATTTATTTTCATCGATTCCTTGTTATCAGCTTTGATCGTCGAATTCGTGCCAATTTAGCTTTGCTTTAGGAATTCGTGCTTGGATTCGTAACTCATCTCATTCTCGTTCATCTCTAGCCTCGAAAGGTGAGCAATCACTCACGATTAACGTTCTTATATTTATTAAATTTGATTTCAATTGAAATGACAATTGAAATATGTTGTTGCTAGTTATTTAACTGCTATATATATATTCCATTATTTGTAACTGTTCACCTGTGACATCTGACACCATGATATGTTACTTATATTTTATCTGTTATTGATGATATATGCCTATTGCTGATTATTATATTATTATCATATATGTTCTCACTCTGCAAGTTCCCTGCTAGTATAGAATTCCCTATGGGTTGAAATGATGCATACCCGAACGATCTTATAGAATAGGTAAACCCAAGCGATTTTCATTGCATTTAATTTGGGATTGCGGGTTGAAAAGATATATACCCGTAGATATTTAAATTGCGGATTGAAATGATAAATATCTGTATCACTTGACCATATGATAGAAAATTATATACAGACACCGTTGGTCTATATATATATTTTGAAATGATTTCCAAGGTTTTAAAAAGAAATATATATTTTTATATAATCATTGATTTTTAAAATATTATATATATAAATGCATTTAAAATTTTATTTTAAAAGTATATTTTATATAATTTTAATAAACTAAGGGTTGGAAAGATAAATAGAAATTGATTTGAAATTTTATTTGTTTCAGAATTATATTTAAATAAAACCGATTTGAAACTTATTGAATTTGAAATTTTAATGATATGGTTTTATAACTTGATTTTGAATAAAGGTGATTAAATGAATATTTTCAAATTTAAATAAATCGAAATGGGATATTTAGTTTTATTTAAATTTGTAATCTGAAGTTTTATTTAAGTGTTATTTGATTGATTAAGTGAATATTTTAAAGTTAAATAATAGTAAAGTTGAATTTGAAATATAAACGAATTTATCAAAATTGAGTTATTATAAATGTTTAATATTTAAAGCTTTGAAATCTATTGAAATTGAATGGTTTGATTTGTAGTTCAAATCTATGTTTAAAATCGATATAAAACTGTTTATTGAGATGTTGAATTAAATTGAAATTTGTGAATTAAGATTTAATTTAATTGAATTTTTGAATTCGAATGATTTGAATCGATTTGTGAAATTGAGGAAACTATTTTACTATCTTAAGTATTTTAATATATATAAATATTTTACTTTATAAATTATTTTAATATAAACTATTTCTAATATAAAACTATTTTATACTAATTACTTTAATATAAACTATTTAATTTATAACTATTTTATATACAAATTATTTTATTATATTAACTATTTTATTTATAACTATTTTAATATATATACTATTATTAATATCTAAAAAGTTATATTTTCAAAGTGTTATGGATTTTAAAGTATTATGATTTCAAAGGTTATATTTTCAAAGTGTTATGGATTTCAAAGTATTATGATTTCAAAGTGTTATGATTTCCAAAGTGTTATAATTTCTAAGTGTTATGGTTTCGAAAGTGTTATAACTTTGAAAGTACTATGATTTTGAAAATCGATATATTTTAAGTGAATAATAATATTGAATTGATATGTTTTGAAATGAATATGATATTTTGATATGAAGTATGAACTATTTGAAATGAAATGACCACGGTGTTATAATAACGTTTGGTTGTTAAAGAGACCGAGATCGGATATTGCCACATTTCTTAAATATCATTATATTGCTTTTGTGATTTGATTGGGTGCACCCTTTGATTTGGGAGTGTGTCACGAGGTGGGCGGTAGTAGCTGCTATGCGTTACCACCAGTCCGGATCCGCAAATGGTATATCTACCCTGGCATTGCCTCGAGTGCCTTGTCGCATGCCCTATCGTGCCTTCTACGAGTTTGTTTTGTACCGTACCTATGTGATGTCATCTGGGTAAACCTCCAGTTTACAGAGGAGCGTACGACATTGTATAGACTACGAGAATATATAAAATGTGTTAAGGGGGATATGGGTAACGCCTTAACGCTATTTTAATACATTTACTTTACTATAGACATATTATAATAGCGTATATTACTACATAGTAGATAGTTCCACGGATCCTTAGAGGATGGAAATCCCAAACATCCTTTAAGTTACTTGTATTTCAGTTGATATTTCACTTGAGTTGGATTTATTAATATAAGAATGTTAATCCTGACTCGGGTGTTTTGTGTTTTGCTTTATGCTCGGGTCAGAATGAGTGTCACAGCATTTGCGACTCACCTTTGGAGTTGGAGCTTCGCTTGGACATCCATCTATATCTATTCAGCTTTCAGTTGTTCAGTTGACTCCAGTAATATATTCAGATTTTTGTTATTTGACTATTGTATTGAGACTTCTATGTATTTGAGACTTCTGTTGTAATTTGCTTAACTCTATTATATATATAGTAGCTTCATGAACTACTATTCATTTGTTTCCGTTGCTTATTGTTATTGCTCTGTGCTTGTGATTCTGTGATTTATTTATTTACTGTATATGCTGAGTTTTGCCAAATATAAATTAACAATCTTATAATTTGAGCAATTCAAGTTCGACATGTGTGGATGTGAATGACACGAAATACCGGGTCGTTACAACAACTGGCGAGGTTCATTATATATTTATCCAAATATGTGTTTCAAAATATATTTTTTTCAAATAATTACTAGCTTCCATAAATATATTGAACAATGAGTTTGTAGGATCGAGTAATATACCCTAGAGGGTGGTGAACAGGGTATCTAAAATTATTCGGCGCGGTTACTAACAAAATATAGAATAGAGTGTGGAAACGTAAATGCAGAAAATAAATAACACAATATATACCCAGCTTCAACCTAATGTCCGCTGCTGTCCCAAAGTTACTACTATGATTATATATTCAATGCGTACAACACCTGTAAACTCACGCTCTTTGCTAACCTGAATATACTAAGCCTATGTCTATTACCCTTGTCTGGACTCAATACCTTGAGACCAGAATCTTCGAACTACATTACATAGCTCACCTAGAAGATCTAAAGTTTGAAATAAAAAAACGAAAAATAAAAAACAACAAACAAATTACAAACTCAAAAGTAAAACTCCCCTCTCTTTGCTCACGTGACCGTCCCCTAATATTATTTTCACTCGACCTTTTTTCCCTTCCTCAAATAATTGTGTCTTCTTCTCCTAAAATAAAACTTTCACTGCTCATCACTGCCAAAACAAAAGGAAGATTGCACCACACAGAATGGATTTGCCGAGTCACCTGTGTCTTGATTCAACCTCGATTTTGATTGCCGCTCTATCTCCTTTGTTCTGAATCTAGATTTTGCCACCTAAAGGAACGAGTCACCTGAAGCTTCGCTTTGAATTTCTATGCTTGAGATTAGATGCCTGCCTGCCGCCTGAAGATGTTGCCAGCGTAGAACTCGAACTCATCGTCGATGCTTGGAATTTGCGTAGCTTACCTCAGGTCTATTTAGAGCTTGCTTTGTAATGAAATATTGTTCGACTGTGTTGCTTCACTTGATGATGCACTGTCGATGAACGATGCTTGACTGATATCAGATTGGTGTTTCTGGTATAAGATGTTGTGGTTGTTGTAGAGATGATTGAAACTTGATGACGATGATGGTGGTGGTTTCTGTTCTCTGTTGTTTCTACCTTAAGTTGATGTTAATGAACTAATATTGTATTGATGCTTGTAGAAACTCCTCTATTGAGTATGAATTACAGAATATGTTTTGATTGTCTATGTTGTGTTGACGAGATCAAAATATAACACACTGATGTTTGCTTGAGAGGAACTTTTGTAATGATTCTCTTTTTGATACAATGAGGTGGTTCAAAATTTACCGAGGCAAATTGATTTCATTATATGTGAGATGATTGATGAACAAGAATTATGAATTTTATTTGATCAGGTAAGGTTGTTGAGATGATTTGAGAAAATGCTAGATATTAAAATGATTTTTTGTATTTGATAAATTTAAGAAGAGCTAGTAATATATAAAGAGCTAGAAAAATGTTTGCAAAAATATTTTCCATTTAAATGATATTTTCCATTTCTTGTTTAAGAGATTCTCCATCTTTGATATTTGTTGTTTAAATATTTTCAACCAATCAGATAATACAATTATCCTTCCATATGTAGAATATTTTCAATCGGTCAGGGAATACTGTGTGATTTGGATTGCATGATGTATGTCACTACACCAAAACAGCTATTTTGCAACGCTTATTTTTTAGAATTCATAACGGTTACTACTGTTACAGAGTACCAACAATTATTTCCGTTGGTTAACATTTTTCACATTTATAACCGTTGGTATATTTTTCCATGGTGTAAATAAGATGAAGTCATGGGGGCAAATTTGTAATTACCATATTAAAACACATTCCTAACGCTCGTGTTTCTTCGTTCCTTTTCCATCTTCTGTTTTGCGATTCCTAATCTAGGGTTTTATCTTTGCGCTTCTCCACTTCAACTTCCAAAATCCAAGTTAATTTTTTTGTCGTGTCGATCCTCTCTTTTCGTTGTATCGCCATAATCTCCACTTTGTAGGCTTTACTCCAGGCAAAGAAGAGAAATCTTACTCGGTTAGGTAAAGGAACTTTATTTTATGCGTTTATGTGTTGATATTCAAGTATAACTGGTGGTTTTGTTCGTCGATTTTTTTGTTTAATAGATATAGTTATTAATTTCACTTGGCTTATTTTGCATTTGAGAAAAAGAAGACGGATTTGTTGTTTGAATTTATTGATTTTGTTCATGATCGAACGGAGCACTAACTTTGACTTTACTATTCGAACCGAGCACCAACTTTCACTTTACTGTCAATTTTATCTCATGATGGATTTAGGGTACAAACATACAGTGATCAAAACGTAAGACTTCTTTTATGTATTAACAATTTTAAATAAATATTTAACTGCTAATTACTTTAATTTGTCTTAGAATAAGTACTATTGTGAACTTTTCATTTTTAACCGCTTTTAAAATTTTAAGTTTAGACATATGTTGAGCAATTAGTCATACAATAATCTTTTTTAGTTGCTTTCAAATTTTAAAGTTTAGCTGCTTCATTTGTATTTGTTGTCTTACTACCTCTTTGTTTGCCTTTTGGAATAAAAAAGTTATAGCAACTTTGTAGAAACCCTACAGTTTAGTTTGGCTCAAGTTTATTTTATTTCTTTTTTGTTTCGATATGTGGGATTTTTTTTAGTGAAATAAGTTCAATTAAAACACACACACTCTCTTATTAAAGTACACCACTATTAATGGAAATGATAGAAAACACAAATGTGTACATTCAAATTTAGTAAGCACTTATATATCAACGGAAAGAAATAAACAAAAAACACAATTTTCCTAAAATTTTCTGGATTTCTATTTTGTGCAAAGGAGCTTAACTGACTTATTCACCAGGTTTCGGTATTATTTGTTGTCAAAGCCAGTTGCAGATTAGAGATCTAATGGTATCAGATTGTTATCCCTGAAGCTTGAACTACTTGGACAGTTAGGCTTTCATGTTTCGCTTCTAAAGCTTGTGCTCCTAGCTTTGCCAATGGTATGTGCACCTATGTACATCAATTATTCATGTCAACTGTATTTTATATACAAGGAAAATGTAAATGTGAATAAACATAACAATTGAATGTAAACGCGAATAAACATAACAATTGAACACAAACGTTCTCTTTTAAAATTCAACGTAAAATATTCAAGAGTTAATGTGTCCACTTTCTACTTATAGAGGGGTTTGAAAATAAATTTTAGCTACTATGGAAACAATGATTCATAAAACATTTTTGTGTGAAATCATAGTTACACACTTTTAGCTAAAATCCCCCAGAACCAAAATTATCATAATGGTTACAGAGACAAAAAAATCCATGGATAGACGTTCCTTTAGCCTCTCTCTTATAACCTTTCTCATTTCCATTATATATTTCTTACAAGCATAAAACAAATCATTGTTTGCACTTTCCGTTCTATAATAATGACTTTATGTGCATGATATTGCATGGTTTCAAATATCTGGTAACATACGAGTTATATCACTCGGATAGAAAAGAAAATATACGGTTGCTTTTGAATTCTAAAGCAGGACTGATCTCAGAAGAATGATATTATGTTCAGTTTATTATTGCATTTGTGTAGCAACCATACCTAAATAATTTATGATATCTCAAATTCTAGGTAAATCCAATTTATTATTACTTCAGATGTATTTCACCAATTCCTTGCCCGTGTGAGTAATCAAAGATCGTAGAAATCTTCATGTAACTCGAATGGCACCACTGCAGTAAGGCTACAAACACAGTTAGTGATTGTACAGATCTAACATTCATATGAACATTGGCAGCCAGTTATCATTATACATGACTAATGAACCTAAATTTTTTACACTTGTGATATAGAAGCACTTTCTAATTTTGTAAATCCTTTCTAGGATGTTGCTTTTTCTTTGGTTTTTGATCCGAGGTAAGTTGTCGCTTGCTGGTTTTGCAACTCTTCCTATGTTTGTTGTGCTTGGATACATAATTGGATAAGATCATCTCAGTTCTTATCAGGTACATTTTTCAGTTTTCTATTATTTTTGAAGTTATATTGTAGTGTGTATGTATAAAAGGGTTAACATTTTGATGAGATGTATTTTATTTAGTCATATGAGGAATTATTCAGCCTTGAATTATTGAGTTTTTAGTTTGACATAGTTTTCTACTTGGTTTATTGGTAATGCATGTCTATATGTGTTTAAGTAAAGAAGTTGGGAGAACTTCGGGATTTAAAACCATAGAATCATCCTATCTTTCATGAATTGTACATGGGAAATGTATTCAATTTTAAAAGGCTAGAGGATAGAATCGAGAAAAATAAAAATAAACATCTATGGCTTTGAAACAAGTAATATGAATGTTGTATTGTATGTCTTTTAACATTCATAAATGGAGAGTATTTCAAGTTGGTTTAATATTTTTGAAACTTTCTTACTTACAATTTCAATAGTTTTTAAGATAATTAAATTTATAGTTGATGGATGTTGTTTTATGTTTCAATAGTTATATAAGATGCTGTAGTTTAGCATCTCTTCAATGCTTCACTGTCATTTAGGTTGGGAGCCATAATTTTTGTATAAAAAATTCTCAAATTGTATATTTTGATTCTTATATCAATATGTTTGGTAATACCAATGACCAATATAAAGAAATATAACCATAAGAACATAACATCTTATTTCAAAGTTAGAACTTTAAAAATCATCAAAGTTAATAGTTATCAAGTTGTTAAGCCAAAGTAAGTAGTTTACTTAGTACCTTTAAAATGTTAAAGTCTCATAATTAAAGCTAGGACTCAGGCTTTTTTCTACTTAGCATTTAAAATTTTGTAAATGTTCCTCCTTTACTTAAAAATACCTTTAAAATGTTATTTTAGTGTTTTGGTTTTTTTATTTTAACAATAGTAGTTTTTTATATGACAATGGTAGTTTTAGATGTTTTATTTAAATAACACAGTTCAATAATTTATGATTTATTTATTAGATCTATACTTGCATTTTTCATCTTCTTAGAATATAATATTCAGAAATATTATGATATGTTTTGAGGTAATATGTGTTTGACTTGTATTTTTTTCAAATCCAATAACGATTTAGAACTACAAAGAAGCTCGAAATTAATAGTATATTGATCCTTCTTTTATATGTGTGTGATTCATATCAATCAGACAGTCAAGTTTTGGTTGCCGCTGTGGATGTCGCTTAACATCACCATATCATTCAATCAAAGTAAGGTTTGCTGGGTTTTTAATTGTTTATTATGCACACTTTATTGTTAAAGGTAGGTCATATTTTTCCATAATTAACCCAAATTATTCCTTTACTTTTAGGGATGAAGTTGCATCTCCAAGATGGTCAAAGAGCTTGGGCAAGAAGATATACAATCATAAGGTAAGTCTGAGTTATAGTTAATGCAATCCATAAAGTTTGTTTTAGAACTATAATGTAAGTTTTCATATGTCGAAATTACCAGAACTCTGGATTATACAAAGTTTTATAAGTAGGAGGCTTTTGAGGGACGCTACTGGAATGGAACCAGTACAGTAAATAGGAAAACTGATTATGTAGTTTAAAGGGAGAAACAATTTGATGGTTAAAATTGTGAAAATCCGGGTGATCTATAAAATTGCAAACAAGGAGGATAAATGGTAACTGTAATTACTGTACAAATAGTGATATAATTTGGCTTGAATAAACTTGCATGGACGCATAAACAGTACATATTATTTACTGGCCTAGCTTACAACAAGAATGAACAGAAAAAGAAAAAATCATCTGCATGTAACATACCCAAATAGCTGCAAATCGTTAATACAGAAATATTGGTTATGGAATAAGTAGTTGTTGTATGCTGAAAGCTTATTATGTTACTTTACTATCAAAAATTACATGGATAAACTTACTGGGCCATAATTTTATTTGCATACACGGTTAGCTATGATAGGTATTATCGTTGATATGTTCACTACTGTCTGTTATAAATAAATAACCAAACTGCTTTCAAGGGTAAATGTTGATTAGCTGAAATTGCTTTCCAGATGACAACAGCTATAGCAATATAGGACGTTCGCAGGGTGGTTAAAATCTTAAAAGCTCTCTCTGGGCATAAAAGCTTAGTCCAATTTTATGATGTATGCGAGTAGATTTTATAAATGTGTACATAATTATGGAGTTTGTGTTCATCTTTATAGTCTCTACCATCCATTCATTTGGCTTTCTTTCTATTAATCTTTTATTCTGTTTAATGGAACCGATTCTCATACAGCCATTATAAACTTATGCCTTAAACTTATGCCGCTACAACTTATAACGGCGAAGCGTTCGCCGTTATAAACTTATAACAGTGAAATATTCCCCGCTATAAACTTATAACGGCTTATAGCGGCGAAAGCTTTGTCGTTATAAAAACTAGCCACTGTTTATAATTGAAACTAAGTATTGCAAAGTATTGAAAATTGAAACTGAGTATTCCTTCTGCTCCTAGGAAGTAAGTTGAATGCAATTTAATATTGATGCAATTAGGTATTCACGAATTTAAATAATAAACTAACGTTTTTTCGACTGCAGAAACAACGGAAAGGGAGGAACAAATCATTCAAATATTGATCGGTGGGTGCTTTAAATCCTTTTCCAGCGTCATCTTTGTTTCCTCCTTTGTTGACAAAAATCAAATATTGCATCATTCAATGGTGAAGGTAAGACTAAATCCGTATTTAATTGAGGTTATCTGCTGTTTTTTGACTGCACATACTTTGCTTATGTTATTCTATTCCTTAAAATGCTCCTAATTGATATGTACTACTGTTTTTTATGAGGTATCACATAGTTTTGATGCCATATTTACTCTTAGGGACGACTAATGTGTGTTAGTAAAATAATGTGGCTTATCCTTTATTTTAGTTCCTTTGTACGCAAAATTTATACACATGTTGTACGATGTTTGAAGATTTTGCTATGCTTGAAGATTTTGCTAACCATGTTGTACGATGATTTGGGAATATATAGACCTTCAAAGCGCTATTAACGGCAGCGCCAACTGACGAGCAACTTTCAGCACTGGGAGAGCTCATGTATCAGGTATTGGTTGTCTAGTCATCTTCTGCTAAAAGGGACATTTATTTTACTATCATGTAGTCTTGTATCGTATGAACTCTATCATCAACGCTTATTACTTACCTTATTGGCATACAGTGCCATTATAGTTACAATAATTGTGGACTTGGTTCATACGGGACTGATAAACTGGTGGAGCTAGTTCAAGAAATGCAGCATCGACTATTACCTCACACTGACAATTCAAGCTCGTTTGGTGCAAAAATCACTAGAGGGGGTTCAGGTGGCAAAGTTTGTTTCATTGGAAGGAACTGCATTCGAAGCAGCAAAGAAATCCTAGAGGTAACAAACAATCCTCTTTAAAAACATAATTCATTTTACATTTTATTTTTTGATTTCTTATCCTTTGGGTTTTAAGGGATGAAGGGATGACATGATCCATTTCTTGTATTTTTCTTCTTCTTTTTATCAATAACTTCTTTTGATGAAGGGATGACATGATCCATTTCTTGTATTTTTCTTCTTCTTTTTATCAATAACTTGTTTTTTAGATTAGATGACAATTTGCGACAACATTGTTAAGCAGATTCTGCAAAAAAATATCAAGCAGCGACAGGACACCTACCTTTTATCTTCGAGGGCTCCTCTCCAGGTGCAGCCCAGTCTGGGTACCTAAAATTACGACGCAGACCTTCAGAAAATGCAGTATCAGTTCAGTAAGCTTCAAAATATTTTGTAGTCGTGAAATTTGAAGTTTTCACAATGAACTTTGTAGAATTTGATATGAACTAATTAGTATGTTTGATTTTCTTTACAATTTGATGATATATTAATTTTGAAATTTAGTTTCATGTTTGTTATTGCTATAAATTTGAATTTGTATAGTTGAATGAAATAATATGTGATTATACTATAAGATCCGGAATGGGATATGGTTGAATGAAATACTATTAGATGCTGAATAAGATATGGTTCTGCTATACCAAATTTGTAACATTTATAAGTGTTGGTAATTTTTCTATTTACTTATACAAGGAATTCCTAACGTTTATAATCGTTGGAATTTAAAATATTTCCAACGGTTATAACCGTTGGGAATGTGAAGTAATTCCCAACGGTTATAACCGTTGGGAATGTAAAGTAATTCCGAATGGTTATAACCATTGGAAATTACCAAGATTCCCAACGGTTATAACCGTTGGGAATTTTGGTCATTCCCAACGGTTATATCCATTGGGAAGTTCCAAAATTCCAAACGGTTATAACCGTTGGGAATGACCAAAATTTCCAACGGTTATAACCGTTACAAAATATGTAAAAAAATTGTAACGTACCTGCTACCAACGGTTATAACCGTTGGGAATTTGATTACCAACGGTTATAACCATTACAAAATGACAGTTCTTTATAACCGTTACCAATTTGTTCTTTATTGACATGAACAAAATGACGGTTATAACCATTGACATGATCTTTATTTGTTTCCCTTTCTGAAAAAGAAACTTCACTACAACTAGTTTCTTTTAATGAAACTTGTAAATATACAATACTAGGCACACATTAAATAAAATATTTATTTATTAATATTTGTTAACCCGCCATTTGGCAAGGCAGCGTACATGCGGATTTAACCCAATCACTGCACGGTTGTTGAGGATGGAATACTATGTGTTTGACTCGACTTGATGGATAGACAGTCAATCACGAATGATAAACATGATTATGAAGCCGAGCTTCGGCATAGTGATGGATAGAAGACGTGAGATACCTGAAATACGAGTTCCGACAAAGTCGAGTTACCACGAGTCGTACTTGGACTTGCTTCGGGTTTTTGAGTAGGCTACTTCGAGTCAGAGGGCCTAACTTCGGGTCGGCGTTCGACATGCTCCGAGTTGCTTGGGATCGGTAGGATTTTTGGGGGTCGGTGTAACTCCGTGTCGGCAAGGACTTTTACCCGGGTCGGCACCGAGCCTTTGGATTCTGGTGTGGGTCGGCATGATGGTGTGGACCGGCATGATGGTGTGGATCGGCATGTTGAAGTGGGTTGACATGATGAATGCGTAGGGTTGGTACAATCTTGGTTCGAGTCCTGGAACAAACTACTTTGGGTCACGCGTAGGAATGCTCTGGGTCGGCTGTGATGAATCTTCGGGTCGGCCTTGGAAGGAACCCGGGTCGGTGCTAGGAAGGAATTGGATCGGGTCGGCATCCTCAAAACTCTGGGTCGGCACATGGATAGGATCGATGTTTTGAGGGAGGAGGATCGACATTGAGTTACTTCGAGTCCCAGCCTCATTTGCTTTGAGTCACAGATAGGCATGCTTCGGGTCATCACCTAGGAAATATCAGGTTGGCACATTCTGAACTCAGGGTTGGTCATAATGATGAAATTGGGTTCGGCTATGGCCTTGATGGGCCCGGACTACTTAGGAAGCCCAGTAACTTGGGTTTTGCATACAAATACAACAGGCAGGGATTCAGAAAAGGGATCTTCATTCTATTTCCCTTCTTTTTTCCCCATTAAGGCTACTCTGCCATTATTGCTTTAAAAACTCTGGTTGTAACTGTAATTGATTCTCATATCAATAAAAAGGAAATTTCTGGATTGGACGTAGGCCAGAGTCAGCTGAACCACTATAAATCCTATGTTATTACTACTTTCTTTTTAATTTTAACTGTTCTTCATATTTATACTCTCTACATACATTATGTCTGTGATATGTAACTGTGATTTGGTGCTTTCATCTGGATTTGGTTATTAGTGACCAATTTTGACGCTAACATTTTGGTGCTTTCACCGAGAAAGCTAGCACTCAGGGATTGGACAGCTTGGATTCTGGATTCAAAGGCTTAGGAACTCGGATTTAAGAGATTATGGCAAAGAAAACGACAAGGAGACAGAGGGCGGAAAGGAGTCAGCAAGAAGGAAGTCGGGAGGCTTTCTCTGAAGCAAACCAAGCCTCAATCTATCTTACTAGAGACGAGATGGAGACAATGCTAAAAAGGCAGGAGGACATGATACAGAACCTACTCCAGCAGATTGGACAAGTTGGAGTACAAAGTCAAGGGAATGGGCCAACCGGAACCGCTGGCAATGCAAGACAAGGAACTGGAGCTATAGAAGTCTCTAGAGGCCAAAACTAGGACCATAATGGAGAGGTTGAAGGAAATTAGCAAAGGCCTGGGGAAGACCCTCGGGATTGGATACTGGAAGAGCTGTGAATGAAGCTCAGTGAGCAGGGGACAACACAACTGCAAATGAGCGACACGAAGAATACTACCCAGAGTACCATATAGGATATGAGGGGCAGCTTGGAGATGCAAACAAGGGACCACCCCAGAACGGAGATGAGCGGATGGCTGTATTTATAAGAAGGATTACGAGAGGAGGACTACCGAGCAGAGGCTTGGAGGAAGTCAGTCGAAGTCCATTCACTCCGAATATCAAAAACGCAAGGAACCCTCCCGAGTTCAAACTGGCAGCACTGGTGGCCTATGATGGAAAATCAGATCCAACTATGCATGTAACCCGATACATCAGACATATGGAAGTGCTGGGGGCATCAGAGGAGGTGATGGCAAGATGTTTCCCTTTATACTTGATGGATTTGGTTGCGCTCTAGTTCAGGCAGCTAGAGAATAGATCAATCAGGACATGGGGTGAGCTAGTGGAATGCTTCACGAGACAGTTTAGGGTCCATGTGACGTGACCCAAGAACGTGATGACGTTGGCATCAATGAAGCAGAGGACCCAGAGAGTCCTTGAGAGGTTTTCTAATGTGGTTCAATGCAGCCGTAGCTTCAGTAGATCACCCGAATCCATCAATGATTTTGATGGCGGCGGTAGCAGGAATTGCAGAAGGCACTAAGTTTAAAGATTCATCAGCAAGGGATCCACCACAGGATCTTGGAGAATTCTATCATGTGGTAGAAAGATTTATTCGATTAGAGGATTCACGCGCCGAAAGAAAAGAAATAAACGCCGTGCAAGGCGCAGGAACGTTTGGAGAAGGATGAGAAATAGATAAAGGAAAGCGCAAATAGGATGATGGATATGGTGGTTCTGACAAGCGAAGGAGAGGTCGGGAACCCAAATTCGCGACGTATGCGGACTTGATAAATAATATGGAACAGATTTATTTGGATGCATGGGGGCAGCCCCCCTATTGAAAACCACCCAGGACGGATCCCACAGAACGGGAACGCAGGAGCGGGAAGTACTGCATATTCCATGAGCTTGAAGGGCATGCCACAGATGAGAGCCGCCACTTGAAGGACGTGGTGGAGGAACATGTTAGAAGTGGTAGATTGCCACAGTATGTGAGGGACCGGACAAGAGTGGTAGAACACGAGCAGCTACCGTTTGGATCAAATAGGAACGACCTTGGATTGTGGTCGCGAGTCGTCATCCGCTGATCGTGATGGCAAGGGTCGAGTTCAGGATTTGGACTCTGGTCATCGAATAATCTTTTCTGATTTTGTTTTAAAAAATAAAAAGCAACTATGCCACTTACACATGTAAGGGAACCAGAGCGATTCCCAGGCATGCTCTTAGCTGGTTATAGGCTGCTCTGCCTGGAGAGGCAATACTTAATTTTCTCTGTTTTTCTTATTGGACATTTGGAACTTGGATTAAATAAAGAATTTAGACATTATGAAACAAATCCCTAACCGGAGAGTTATGGGACGGACATTGGAAGTCAGTTGGAAATTAATCATTTTATGTTCAGGGACACTGAACCGAAGTGCAGGAGCGACGCTGCTTTGCCGGAGAGCGACAGGATCGGCTCGCTCGTCGTTGTTTCCCCTTCACCGGAGAGTGACATGATGGGATCCAACAAGAGCTCGGAGAGGATGCAATCGGTCTAGGACTTAGGCCATGGCATCGCTTAATGTTTAGGGATAATGAACTGGAGTGGAGGGAGTGACGCTGCTTCGCCGGAGAGCGTCAGGACCGGTTCACTCAACGCTGTTTCCCCTTCACCGGAGAGTGACAGGATGGGATCCAGTAAGAGCCCGGAGAGGCTGATATCGGTCCAGGAGGATCAGGGCATCACTTAATGTTCAGGGACGCTGAACCGTAGTGCAAGGGATAGGTTGCTTCGCCAAAGCACGACAGGATCTGCCTATTCAATCGTTAAGTTTGGGCTGAGCTTAACAAGGGTCTGGAGAGGCCGTCAACGATTCAGAGAGATCGTAGGATTTGATTACTGACTTCCAAGATGTGATATGGATTCAGATAGTGGCTTCGAATAGCTAAGGATTTAGCTAAGGACCTGGAGTGGTCCCGAATTTGGATTTGGACCCAACGAGCTCCCAGTTTTGGATTAGGACCCGGAGAGGTCCCGGCTTTGGATTTGGACACGACGAGGTCCCAGATTTGGATTACATGACCCATATAGGTCTCGAACTTGAACCAAACGATTCGAAGAGATCGTAGATTCGAGTAATGGATTTGATAATAGATAACGAATCGAAACTGTCGCAAACTTTGGATATCGGAGTTGAAGCTATTCAAAACATGCCTTCCAATCGCAAGGCATGTTTTGGGGGGCAAAGTGTTAACTCGCCTTTTGGCAAGGCAGCATACAGGCAGATTTAACCCAATCGAATACACGGTTGTCAAGGATGGAATACTATGGGTTTGACTCGACTGGATGGATAGACGGTCAATCATGAATGATAAACATGATTATGAAGCCGAGCTTCGGCATAGTCGATGGACAGAAGACGTGAGATACTTGAATACGAGTTCCGAAAAAGTCGATTTTTCGCGAGTCGTACTTGGACTTGCTTCGGATTTTTGAGTAGGCAACTTCGAGTCAGAGAGGGCCTAACTTCGGGTCGGCGTTCGACATGCTTCGAGTTGCTTAGGATCGGTATGATTTTTGGTGTCGGTGTAACTCCGGGTCGGTAAGGACTTTTACTCGGGTCAGCACCAAGCCTTTGGATTCTGGTGCGGCTCGGCATGATGGTGTGGATCAGCATGATGGTGTGAATCGGCATGTTGAAGTGGGTCGGCATGATGGTATGGATCGGCATGATGGTGTGGATCGTCATGTTGGAGTGGATTGGCATGTTGAAGTGGGTCGACATAATGAAGGCATATGGTCAGTACAATCTTGCTTCGAGTCCCAGAACAAACTACTTCGGGTCACATGCAGGAATGCTCTAGGTCGGTTGTGATGAATCTTCAGGTCGGCCTTAGATGGAACCCGGGTCGGTGCTAGGAAGGAATTAGATCGGGTCGGCATCCTCAAACTCTGGGTCGGCACATGGATAGAATTGGTGTTTTGAGGGAGGAGGATCGACATTGAGTTACTTTGAGTCTCAGCCTCATTTGCTTCGAGTCACAGATAGGCATGCTTCGGGTCACCACCTAGGAAATATCAGGTCAGCACATTTTGAACTCAAGGTCTGTCATAGACTCATAATGATGAAATTGGGTTAGGCTATGGCCTTGATGGGCCCGGACTACTCAGGGAGCCCAGTAACTCGGGTTTTGCCTATAAATACAGCAGGCGGGGCTTCAGAAAAAGGATCTTCATTCTATTTTCCTTCTTCTTCCTTATTAAGGCTACTCTGTCATTATTGCTTTAAAAACTCTGGATTGTAACTGTAATTGATTCTCATATCAATAAAAGGGGAATTTCTGGAGTGGACGTAGGCCAGAGTCAGCCGAACCACTATAAATCCATTGTTATTACTGCTTTCTTTTTAATTTTAACTGTTCTTCATATTTATACTCTCTACATACATTTTGTTTGTGGTCTGTAACTGTGATTTGTGCTTTCATCTGGATTTGGATGTTAGTGACCAATTTTGGCGCTAACAATATTAAACTGATATTTACTACAATTTCTTACAATAATTCCTTTTAATAATAATAAAATACATATTATTTTTAAAAATTAAAATAGGTGCATATGTGTTTGCTACATGATGCATGCAAATAAAGCAAAGGAGATATATTGACTAACAATTCAATTAGAAACAAAATTGTGACATTTTGATTTTTAAAATGTAACACGCTGTGAGAACAAAATCAATATACAAACATTTTTCTTATCATCAAACAAGACGTATACTCCACAATCTCCTCCTTTTGATGATAACAAACAACAAGTTAAGATTTGTCAAATGTAATTCATGTTGAGTGTGTATTTGATATCGTAAAACCCAAAATTATAGCAGAATAGCAGAATGTTTCGATAATATAACATACTCCCTCTATTGATATGCCCCTACATATGTGTTCGAGAATAAAATATTAAACCAATAATATTTCTTTCGATATTAACAGTGAATCCATAATATTATCAAATCTTAACCCCTCTCTCCCCCTTTTGTTCTCATAAAAAGTATAATTATCAAATTAACATACCGAGAAAGTGATACTGTATAAAGAACCTCAATAAAAATATGACATTAAATTTTTAATGAAAAGTCAACCATTAATCATAGTACCTTATCGGCCAAAGTCATATTCCATGAGCGAAAGGAGAGTGACAAAATAATGTAGTTTTATGTAGTGGGGTTCAAATGACATAGTTCATAATATGTTACGTAATTAAATGGTTTATATTATGAAATCAAATTAGAATAACTTATCCCTAACTCATCGTAGATGAGATTAAGAAATTTCATCCATGCATTGCCGCGAGGTTTCTTAGATGAGGATGGATGTTACTTGACGAGTATGGACACACCTATTTATAGGCATGTTAGGGCTTAGGGAGTCTGTTATCTCATATATATATATATATATATATATATATATATATCTTCTCATAGGCTATCAACAATCAAATTTGGGTATGTCTATTTAGCCAACTCATATAAGAACAAGAATAATAATGAAAAGAAAGAAACAAAGGTGAGTCGATATAATATGATCATCAATTGGTAGATTCATAGATTATGTGGGATATGCAATAGCCAAAAATAGAAACTATAAAGTTTGCTTGATTATCGAAAATATCATAACGTCACTATTTAATCAAGTACAAAATGCAATAATCTTAATCGGCTATGTAATCAATATAAATAATTTTGAAAATCACATAAGAAAGTTCATTGATCGTGATATGATTTTAAAAGTAAATTCTCTATAAATATCTCAAAAATATTTTCAATTTTATATTATATCCTTGAACGTGCAATATGAATTTGTTTTACAACTATTTGTGTAAAAAGGAGCATATAGTCTAAGGGTATACACATTAATATATCAAAAACAAAAGTAACAATTCATCTCAAAAGATTTCATCACAAAGCATAAAAGTTTTCTTTAACAATCATCTCAAGTTTTGAACATCAACAACCCTATTTCAAGAAGTTCATCACAAAGATCAAAGTTTTCATTTTACATAAAAATCATTGTCAAAAATTATATCAAGTGGAGAAAATCAATGTTTGTCTCACAAGGTTTTGTATCAAAATTTTAAGTCAAAGAATTCTTGAGTCAAGCCTCTCATATAAAAATAAGTTTTTCGTTGAAAATTCGTGTTAAAGATTTAGCGAAAAAAATCTCATTTCAAATATATTCACACTATGAATATATATATATGGAGAGAGAAAAAATCCTAAGAAAGAAAAAACAAATTTTGGATTTTTCAAATTTTCACACAAAAAAATAAGAACGAAAAAAACTTGTTTTTGGATTTTTGAAAATAAAATGAAATAGAAAACAAAATGCAAACTCTCCACATGTGCATGAAAAATTATGTAAAATGTCAATCGATCCAAGAGACATATGGGCTATTAAAAAATATTAGTTTCGAGAAACCATAAAAGTAGAAGTCATACCAAATGTTCTGAAAAATATATAATATCACTTGTTAACTGGGCTGCCTATGGTGGCGAACAATTAATACCTCAGATACCACTTGTTACTCTTAACGTGTCAGTGGTCGCGAATAATGGTATCTCAAACACTAGTGTCCAGCCTCTCAATGTCTCATCATCAATGTTAAGCGTGAAAGATAAGCTTTATCAAACAAGTGTACTGCATACTCCATAATGTCAATTAATTTTGATCCAACCTTCGAACTTTCCAGCAAAGATATCTATGTCAAGCGAAAGCACACACAACCAAAAATTCTAGAGCAAAAAATTTGTTAGTCATCATCAAAAGAAATAAACATAGGATCATCTCATGTAGAAGTATATCACAGATATATGTATGGAAGCAGTTATCATTGCATACTGACCATCGCTTTGGTTACCTTTGAAGTTGCATTTGCATTCACCATTTTTATCCAATGTGTGAATTTCCACTTCATTTTCCTAGGCTAAGGGACAAAGCATAATCGCTCATCAAATGTGTAGAACAACTCAAAATCTGCCTCCATCGTAATTGCTCCTTAGCCCATCTTCGGACCTACATATTAGAAGAAGTGAGTGACCTAGAAAGATATGTAAGACCACTTTTGTTTACATTTGAAATCTTTGGTACCCAAATTTATTTGTATAGCTGACCGTTAGTATTAACAACCGTACCCTTCAGAATCTAAATTTGTTTAACTCGTTTATTCATGTTCCTATTTCAACAATTGTTATAACTATGTCCAATATTGCCACACTTCATACATTTAGGAAACATACTTCTCCCCGTAGCGGTGTTACTAGTCATTTGTTTATAAATTGATACTTATTCAAATCCAAGTCTTTTTCTGTTATTCGCAAAGAGTTGATTTCTTAATAACATATTAAATGATTTTTTTTTCTCCTATGCAAAATTTTTAAACAATCAACTCGAGTTCATTAACTTTGGATTTTAAAAAATTATTCTCGTTTATTAGCTTAGAACAATGACTAATTGCATTTCCTCTCTTTTCTAAATCATTCTTCTTTAAGACTGTATTTTCATTTTCGAGCTCTTTTGTTTTGGTCTTAACTTCAAGCATCTAAATTTCAAAACATTGGCACTTTTCAAATTCAATTTTTTTGGAAACAATGATTTTTTCCATTTTCTTTTTCCAATTCATTATTTATTCAAAAAAAATTAGTTTTGCTGTTTTTCAAAATCACGTTTTCAATTTCAAGAGTTTTGAAATTTTCTTTAGTTTCAATCAATTCTTTTTAAAGTCCACACATTTACCGCATTCAAGATTTTTAAGCTTTTCAATTTCGTTTTCTAACCTATCTAGAATCATCTCAGTTTCCACCAAATTTTCTTTCTCAAAATTTTCACATTTTTAATTTTCAGACATCTTAAAAATCTCCAACTCTTTTTGTAGAATGTTATTCTTGCAAATTAGCTCGATTTTGTTTTTCTTCAAAACCATAATTTCATTGTCAAACTTTTGAAAATTTTCGTTAAAGCGAACAAATTCATTTTTTTCATTTCAAACATTTTTCGCAATCAGAACTTTCACTTTTCTTAATATTTTCAAGCTCATTTTCCAATTTATCATTTTTCAAACGAAGTTTAAAATTTTCGCTTTCCAACTTGTTGTTTTCAATTTAACATAATTAACGATTTTAGTTAATTTTGTGACACAAATGAACTAAATCTTTAAATGAAAAATCACTTATCTCATCATCTGTTGAGTCGCTATCATTGTCATCTTCACCGTCACTGTGTGAATCTTCTTTTATGTCTCCCGTCAAACACAACTCTACTTTTGTATCGATTTTGGAAAGTTCTTCTTCATCATTACTTTTACCACCATATTTTTGCATTGAGAGTGCTCCAAATTGCATGTGCAGGCAAACGATGTGAGATATGGTTAATTTCAGCTCTATTAATAAAAGAGATAAGAATATTCATGCCTTTAGCATTAAAAGAAATATTATTCTTATCTACCATATCATAGCCATTTTCAATGATAACCCACATTTTAAAATTAATAGATTTTAAATGAAACTCTATTTTGAATTTCCAATTTGAAAATTCTGTCTAGTAAAAAATAGGTGAAATAACACTAGATTGACTCTCACTAAAACTACAGCAGCTAAGGTAAGACATGATATCAGGTTTTTCCTAATAACCTACTCTAATGTCACGTGTAGGATTGAGTAATACACCCTAGAGGGGGTGAATATGGTATTTAAAATTATTCCCTACAATTACTAATAAAATATATAATAGAGTGTGGAAACGTAAATGCAAAAAATAAATAACACAAAATATACCCAGCTTCGGCCTAATGCCTAATGTTGCCCCCAAAGTTACTACTAGGATTATATGTTCAACGCTTACAACACCTATAAACTTGCACTCTCTACTAACCTGAATATACTAACCTTATGCATAGTAACTCTATCTGGACTCAATACCCTGAGACCAAAATCCCTGAATTACACCGCATAACTCACCTAGAAGATCTAGAGTTCGAAATAAAAAATGAAAATACAAAAAAAAATAAACAAAACAAAAACAAATTACAAACTCAAAAGTAAAAATCCCCTCTCTTTGCTCACGTGATCGTTTTCACTTGACCTTTTTTTCCCTTCCTCAAATAATCGTATCTTCTTCTCCTCTAATAAAACTTTCACTGCTCATCACTGCCAAAACAAAAGGAAGATCGCACCTTACTGAATGGATTTGCCAAGTCGCTTGTGTTTTGGTTCAACCTCGATATTGGTTGCTGCTCTTTTGCCTTTGTTCTAAATCTGGATTTTGCCATCTAAAGAAACGAGTCACCCGAAGCTTCGCTCTGAATTTCTATGCTTGAGATTAGATGCTTGCCAGTTGCCTGAAGATGCCGCCAGCGTCGAACTCGAGCTCGTCACCGATGCTTGGAATTTGCATAGTTTGCCTGATGTTGATTTAGAGCTTGCTTTATAATCATAGATTGTTCGACTATGTTGCATCACTTGATGATGCGCTATCGATGAACGATGCTTGACCGGTATCATATTGGTGTTTCTGGTATAAGATGTTGTGGTTGTTGTAGAGATGATTGGAACTTGATGATGATGGTGGTTTTGTTCTTTGTCATTTCTGCCTTGAGTTGATGTTGATGAACTACTATTGCATTGATGTTTCCAGAAACTCCTCTATTGAGTATGAATTACAATATATGTTTTGATTGTCGATGTTGTGTTGAGGAGATCAAAATATAACACATTGATGTTTAGTTTAGAGGAACTTTTGTAATGATTCTCTTTTCAATGCAATGAGATGGTTCAAAATTTATTGAGGCAAATTGATTTCATGTGAGATGATTGATGGACAAGAGTTGTGAATACTATTTGATTAGATAAGGATGTTGAGATGATTTGAGAAAACGCAAGATATTAAAAATGATGTTTTTTTATCTGATAGATTTAACAAGGGAGAAGAGATTGTAATGTATAAAGAGCTAGAAAAATGTTTGAAAAAATATTTTCCATTTGAATGATATTTTCCTTTCCTTATTTGAGAGATTCTCCATCTTTGATATTTGTTGTTTAAATATTTTCAATCAATCATATAATACAATTATCCTTCCGTGTATAGAAATTTCTAATCAATCAGGGAATACCATGTGATTTGGATTGCATGATGTATTTCCATTCTGTCACATGATCTTCATCTACTTACCTTTCTAAAAAAGAAACTTCACTACAACCAGTTTCTTTTAAGGAAATATGTAAATATACAACACTAGACACACATTAAATAAACTATATATTTATTAATATTAAACAAAAATTTACAGCAGTTACTTACATTATTTCCTTCTAATAATAATAAAATACATATTATTTTTACAAATAAAAATAAGTGTGTATGTGTTTGCTATGTGATGCATGCAAATCAAGCAAATGAGATATGTTGACTGACAATTCAATTAGAAACAAAATTGTGACATTTTGATTTCTAAAATGTAACACACTCTGAAAACAAAATCATTATACAAATATATTTGTTATCATCAGACAACACGTATACTCCAAAAAGTTTCCATTTTTTAATTTTTACAAAATGATGTTTTCCCAAAAATTATTTTGAAATTGATTTAAAATGGCAAAAATATTTTGGGATTTGTTTTATAAAATTGTGGTGACACTTTAGTTGGAAAAGGATTTTAATTTTAAACGTAGATGGTGTTAGTCGCTATGAACAGGATCAAAGATGGCCAACAATAATAAACAATGTAAATACAGTGGAATAGAATAACAGTAGATCACACAGTCGATTTTATACTGGTTTGGAGTCCCGTCCTACATCTAGTCCCGAAGCTCCTGTTTGGTATTTCACTATCAACACCCTCACTTCATCCGAAGAAACAGGTTTATGAACTTCGCCCGAATAACCAAACAGGATTTCAACAATAATTACAAGCAATGTAATAAATGTTACTTTCTGACACAACGTAACTTGATATACAGAATGTCACTTTGATGTACAATAACTCCTATAACCAGACCAAACTATGTCGAGTGGAGTGTAGAGGCTAAGGAGTTTATGCAACTAGAATATAGAATGTGGAGATGAAGCACACTAGTCAAAATCTCTGATCACATGAATTTCTAGGAATTTGGAGTATTGCTTAGGAATTGAGAGTTGAAGGCCTAGAATTCAAAACATAGAGTTGTGTTTTGATTCAAGGTCAGTTAGGGTTTTATATAGAAGTTGTAAGGATGGTAAAGTAGGGATGCAACTGTAATGACCCAGATTTTTCGACGATTGATTTTGAATATTTAAATGGTTTTAAATATTGGATTTGGAATTATAATTTAGTTAGTAAGTGTAACATCCCACCGTTTAGGACCATTCAAATCGACAATAAAACCACACATGTCAGACTTGAATAATTTAAAACAAAAGACTGTTAATAAATTTTGGGGCAAATAAAATCAATCACAGAATCATAGACACAGAATATCAGAATAACTTGCAGTGGAATAAATTAAACATAGGAGTTCATGAAGCTCCTAGATACATAGTCTCAAACTAATACATAATACCCAAGTCTGAAAAAAATACAACGGAAAGTTTAGATACATAAGTTCTCTACTACAAAAGCAAAAGCTGAGTGGAAATAACTGGAATGGAAATATCAGGTAGACAACTAAATCTCCGGCGGATCTCTAGCTCCAAAAAGGATGAAACCAAAGCTGTGAAACTCAGGCTGACCCAAGCGTAAAGAAAGAACACAAAAAACTCGAGTTAGGACATACATACTTATAAAATCTAAATCAACTCAAGTGAACTGTAAATGAAATGCATCAGTAACTTAAACGATGCTTGGGATCGCCCATCCTTTAAAGATCCGTTAAACTATCTACTATGTGGTAATATACGCTATTATAATAATGTCTAAAGTAAAGGAAACTATTAAAATAGTGTTAAGGCGTTACCCATTTCCCCCTTAACACATTTTATAATGCCAATAGTCTATACAGTACCGTAACTCCCCGTAAACTGGGCCCGCCAGAGGATATCCCATAGGTACGACACAAAACAAACTCGTAAAAGGCGCGCTAGGGTAGGTGACATGACACAACTAGGCAATGCCAGGGTAGATATACCAATTACACTTCCGGTCTGTTGGTAATGCATAGCTGCAACTACCGCCCAACTCGATCCACACTCCCGAATCAAAGGTGCGCACCAAATCAATCACAATGTAATAGAATGGCTAACGATGAAGTGTGTCCGATCGGAGGAGCTACCTCACTTGGCCCGTCGATTGCTCCTGTTTTAGCCACCTTATTCTAACTCACGGGAGTTAAGTCCACGTAAATATAACTTTAGGATCGTCGCCACCATCCTACTTCATTCTAGAATCTCCACTGCGTACATAGTTGTTAAAGTGGTTTTTGGTATCGACGGAGAGTATGCCCATATCCGATCCCAATCTCTTTAACAACCAAACGTTATTATAACCCGTGGTTATTCAATTTCAAATGGTTTTTTTTCATATCAAACATATTCCTTTCAAAACCATAAAAATTCCATATCATTATTCTTTAAAATATTATTCATTTTTCCAAAGTCGTACACTTCCAAATTCATTTAATTATAACCCCTTTGAAACATAAAAATTTACAGATCATAGCACTTTAAAAATGTATCCCTTAGAACCATAACATTCGGAACTATAACCCTTTAGAAAATTTAGTAGCATTCTGGAAATGTCACTTTTAAGAAAACGCAGCAGTATAGAAATGCTACTGTAAGAATTCGCAGTGGTGCAGAATTGTTACTGTAAGAATCCACAGTAGTGCATAATTGTTACAGTAAGAAATCGCAGCAGTTTTGAATTGTTACCGTAAGAAATCACAGCAGTTTTGAATTGTTACTGTAATACTTCCTTCTACAATAGTTTATATAATCAAATAGTACATATATTTATAGTTTTTTATCATAGTCATTATATCATTCTTATTATATTACTCTAATTTTAGCTATTTGGTCATTAAAGAAACCACACCTTTAGTTAAATAACTTTGTTACTATAATGTCAAATTTTAAAGCTGAAATCCTTATGCTAAGTCAAAAGTATGTTATTAACTTACACTTTATTTTCTTTTCAGTAAATAACATTTATCTTTTTTATTACCCTAGTTATACCATTTACATTAGTTAAAACTTACATGTCAAATGTACGTTTTAACTTACATTTTTTTTCCACAAAAAACCATTTATCATTTTAATCACTATTACATGAATTAAAACTTACAATTTATAGGGTTAGAATAAAATACCATTATTAAGTCAAATCGGATTATTAAATTTCAATTAACCTTCAGACTATAAATTAGATTCCAAAATTTACATTTCCAACTATTTATTTCTTATAAATTTTTTTAACTCGTGTGAACAAATTCACAGAAATTATTACATTAAATTTTAGTTGAGATTCATATATAGATATCCAAAATACTTAATAATTTTTAGAAAATCATTTTAAATCAACTATGAAGTTTGTATAAAATTCTCTACCATAGGGTTAAGTAAATACGGACATATATCATTTCAATCCGCAATTTATTAATTTTCCGGGTTTTATATCATTTCAAACCCGCAATCCCAAGTCAAATAAAATTGCTCAGGCCTATCATTTCAGCCCATAACAATTTTCCTTAATCTAAAGATCATTCGGGTATGTATCATGTCAACCCATAGTGAAGGAACTTGCAGTGTGAGAACAAAATATTAAATAAACATAACAATATTCAATATATCATGGCATATGATCATCATAGGTAAAATATGATATGAAATAACATAATATAAACATAGGTGAAATTCTCAACTTGCATATACAAATCCATACAATTCCATTGTCATCAATTCACCAAAATATAAGTACGTTGTCAAGAGTGATTACTCACCTTTCTTTGGTTATAGAAATGATTCAAAACACAACACAACGACTATGACAAGCACAACAAATTACGGACAAGCTTGAGTGAGAGGAGAATCCAAATTCGACGCTTTGAAAAATAAAATAAATTCCATACATAAACAAATAATTCACATAGAAATTAAAAGTATAAAATTATATATTTGCAAAATACATGAGAGGGCTTGTCTAAGGGGTGTATAGGCTCGATCTAGGGGTTGTTTGGGTTCGGCCATAGGGTTAGGGTTTGGGTTCGGTCTAAGCTAGGGTTGGGGTTTGGGTTCGGTCTAGGCTAGGGTTAGGTGGTGGTGATGGTGGTCATGGCCAAGGCAGAAGCAAGGGAAAGGGGGTAAGATGGTTCGGCTATAGGGTTTTGGTTGGAGGAAGAGGAGGTGGAGGCCGAAATTTGTGAAGAGGAAAGGGGAAAAGGAAGGAGAAGAGGTGGTTTTGGCTAGGGTTTCTGGTTGGAGGAAGAGGAGATGGGTGTAGAGACAAGCATGGCCGAAATTTGTTGAGGAGAGGAGGAGGAAAATTATAGAGGAAAACAAAATTTTAGAGGAGAAGAAGGTGAGGAAGAAGAAAACTTACATCAATTTGCGGAGGCACAAATGAAAAAAGAATGAGGAGTCTAGAAAACCCTAGGATATTATATAGTCATCTCAACAGGTGGCTTCTCATCTAACTAAAGAAATTCCTAGCCCAATAGTACAAGCCCAAAATCAAAATGTAAATAATATAAATGCTATAAAGAGAATAACTACGTGTAATACGCCAAAAGTTGTAAAGTTTAAGAAGTAGGAATCAAAATTTAACAAAATGAAAAACAAAGAAAATGTTAGAATTAAATCCATCTTCATAAAAAAAAGTAAAAGTTCAAAATTTAAAATTTTCACAGAAAGTCAAACTTTGACCAAAGTTGACCAAAATTTGCATTTTAAGAAAAATCTTTATTTTATTAAATTTGGAAGAACATTCACATCAAATCCCAAAATATTACATTAAATTTCCAAATTTATCAAATTTTAAAATAATTATATTCAAAGTTTCAAATGAATTTTCATTTAAAATATTTTCAAAATTTGCGAGTTGTTACACTCTCCCCCACTCAAAACTTTTCATCCTCGAAAAGGAACGAGACCCAGAAAACAAAGAGGGATAAGGTAGGATAACGAATAGTACCTGGAACAAACAATTCTGGATTCAAAGCACGAATGCTCTCCTCCGTTTCCCAAGTACAATCCCGATCAACAGTGCTCCATTGCACTTTGACCAGGTTGACAGATTTTCTTCGTAGCTGCTTCGTACCTCTATCAGTAATACAAAGTGGCTTCCTCTCGATAGTAAGGTTCGGCTCAACATCCAAACTCTCGAGAGAAGAAGGCTGGACAATCAAAGATGGATCATGAAGATACCGACGAAGATGCGAAACATGGAACACATTATGCACTCCATAATGTTTCTCAGGCAATTCCAACCGATAAGCTAAGGAACCCACTCTCTCTGAGATGCGGAAAGGACCAATAAACCTAGGAGCGAGCTTCCCTCTTCGTCCAAACCTAATCACATTTCTTAATGGAGAGACCTTAAGGAAAACCTGATCACCAACAGAAAACTCCAAACTCCTCCTACGCCTGTCAGCATACTTCTTCTGTCTATCCTGAGCAATCCTCATCTTTCTCCTACTCTCCTCAACCTTCTCAGATGCTTCTAGAATCATATAAGGGCCAAGAACCAAACGATTACCGGATTCAATCCAGCAAGATGGAGATTTGCAAGGGCGTCCATAAAGAGCAGCATATGGAGCCATTGCAATACTAGACTGATAACTATTGTTATAGGTGAATTCAATGAGATGGAGATGATCTTCCCAAGATCCTCCATAATCAAGGACACAGGCACAAAGAAGATATTCCAGAGTCTGATTCACTCTTTTCGTTTGACCGTCGGTCCGCGGATGGTAAGCAGTGCTCAGATTCAGACGAGTACCTAAAGATTCCTGAAAGGCTTTCCAAAACTGACTGGTAAAGATGGGATCTCTATCACAAACAATACTGACCAGAACACCATGAAGCCGGACAATCTCTCTCATATAAATCTCAGCTAAACTCGAAGCAGAACGGTTGGACCTAACCGGAATGAAATGAGCTGACTTGGTCAATCTATCCACAATTACCCAAATACTCTCATTACCTCTCCTAGTCCTCGGTAATCCATCAATTAAATCCATAGAAACTTGTTCCCATTTCCAATTGGGAACCTCAAGGGGTTGCAATAATCCAGCGGTGATGATCAGCCTTAACCGGCTGACAAGTTGCACATCTACTAACAAAAAGGGAGATATCATGCTTCATACCACTCCACCAATACAGCTTCTTCATATCATGGTACATCTTCGTCAACCTGGATGAATAGAAAGTCCAGACCGATGATTTTCCCGAAGTAACTCTTGCCTCAATCCATCGACATTCGGGACACAAATCCGATTATTAATCCTCAAAATCCCTTTATCATCGATCTGAGCTCCACTTCCATCTTGGCTATTACCACCAACCCTGCTATGAACATTTTCCTTAATAAGTCCATCTCATCTTCATCTTGCTTAGCAATAATACGATCCATAAGAGGAGAAGAAAGAACAAGCTTACACAACATCGCCTTCTTTCGACTCAAAGCATCGGCTACAACATTAGCTTTCCCGGGGGTATAGTTGATGCCGAGGTCATAAGAAGCTAGAAAATTAAGCCACCTAACCTGCCTCAAATTCAAGTCCTTCTGGGTGAAAATATATTTCAAAGGCTTATGATCCGTAAAAATCTAAAACTTAGTTCCCAATAGATGATGTCTCTAAAGCTTCAAAGAAAAAACTATGGCAAGCAATTCCAAATCATGGGCTGCATAATTGGCTTCATGAGTCTTCAACTGACGATTGGAATAAACGATAACCTTCCCATACTGCATCAGAACGGCTCCCAAACCTTCACGACTGGCATCAGTGTATACCGTTAATCCTTCATTTCCATTTGGAACGGTAAGAACTGGTGCGGAAGTAAGCTTGCGCTTCAACTCATTGAATGCAGCTTCACACTTATCATTCCATCTAAACTCGGCATTCTTACGAGTTAAAGCGGTGAGAGGTGCAGCAATCCAAGCAAAATTCTCAATGAATCTCCGATAATAACCGGCAATGCCCAAAAAACTACGGATATCAGATGGAGTCCTAGGAGTTTCCCAATTCTAAAATAGAATAGGGGGAATAAGAACCGAGAAAGAGATAGAATAATTAATGTACAAAGGAAAGAAGAGAAGATAGACTTACATTGATCATAGCAATCTTAAATGGATCAACAGAAACTCCATTACCAGAAATAATATGTCCAAGAAATCGGACTTCATCTTTCCAGAAATGGCATTTCAAGAATTTAGCCTTCAACTGATGACCCCTGAGAGTTCCCAGAACAAAGCTCAAATGAGATTCATGCTCCTTCTCTGACTTAGAGAAAACAAGAATATCGTCGACGAAGACTAGAACAAACTTATTAAGAACATCATGACAGACACAATTCATAAGGTCAACAAAGAAAGCTAGGGCATTAGTCAAACCAAAAGGCATAACTAACCATTCAAAGAAACCATCCTCAGAAGGGAAAGCAGTGTTGGGAATACTTTCCTCGGCAATTCTGACCTGGTGGAAACCGGTGGCAAGATCAAGCTGAGAGAATACAGTAGCTCCATAAAGCTGATCGAACATATCATTAATATGAGGCATTGGATATCTGTTTTTCATAGTGAGCTTGTTCAGCTCCCTAAAATCAGCACACATCCTCAAAGAACCATCAGACTTAGTGACAAAAACCACTGCTGCTCCCCATTCGGAATGACTGAGTCTGATCAAACCTTTGGAGAACAAGTCTTCAATTTGCTTCCTCAACTTAACCTTCTCACGGGGTGCCATTCTTCTGGGAGGAAGAACTACATGTCGAGCTTCAGGAATAAGACCAATACGAAATTTGATTTCCTATTTAGGAGGTAAAGAAGTGACTTCACCAAATACATCGGAATAGAGTTTGACCACAGGGGTAAAATCAAGATCACTAAGGGAAGAATCAAGAGAATAGATAAAACTGCCTGCATACTCCTGAGGCATACGACACTGAATCACCAAAGGATCACCCTTATCACCAACAAGAGAAACGGTTCGGGCTTTACAAGAAATAATAGCTTCATGATTCTTCAGCCAATCTCCTTCAAGCAATATATCAAAAGCATCGAAACCAAGAACATAGAAATCGCCAGAACAACGATAGCTAGAATGGAAGAGTTTCACACTGTTACAAATCCTACTAAGGTTTGTGGGACCACCAATCGGATTAGTAACACACAAAGGTTTGGTTGCAAACTTAGGTGAAAGGATATGCTCAAACTTATCACAAAGGTCCACAGAAATGAAACTATGAGAAGCTCCCGTGTCAAATAGAACATGAACCGGAAAGTTAAACAAAGTAAAAGTGCCCTGGAGGGTACCTTAGGTATCACTAGGAGTAGGTGGAGTAGGCGGAGCACGAGTGGAAGAAGTCATGGCAAAGTCTCCAGATGTCTTGCCCTTCTGATACAAGGGACAATCATTCTTGAAATGGCCAGGTTGTAAACAGACATGGCAGAGGTTGTTCTTAGTATTCTGAGGTGGAGGAATGGCGGTACTAGCAGGTGCTGGAAAATTGTTGGCATAGTGACCCTTCTGATCGCACTTGAAGCAAGTGATGGAAGAAAAATCAATAGGCTGACTCCGAGAAGAAGAAGATCCTAAACCTGGATTCTTAAGCCAATTTTGCTTCTGTCGATGGAAATTAGACTTCCTCTTCTTAGAGTTGCTAGAAGAGGGCTGAGATGAAGGTGCACGAGCAACAGATGCTTCCTTAGAAGTGGGGTTCTCATATCTAATGGCCATATCCATCAATCCAGTAAAAGGGCTGTGCACATGAGAAATCAAACGATCATAAAACTCTGGGCGAGCTCCAGCTATAAACTTCTCATTCTTCTTAAAAGGGGTATCAATCAAGCTAGGACCAAACTTGGAAAGTTCGTTGAACTTCCGCTCATACTCAAAAAATGACATATCCCCTTGCTTAATATCCATAAACTCCCTGTATAGCTGAGAATTCCTAGCTTCTGGCATCCACTTCGCCACAAAAGCCTCCCGAAACTATTCCCAAGAAATATCTACCTCAATAGTGTTGGCTGTAACTGACTCCCACCAATCCAGGGTTGCCTCCTGTAACTGCCAAGCTGCTAACTGACGCTTCTGAGCATTGGTGATCTCCAAACCATCGAAAATCCTTTCCAAACTCCTCAACCACCGCTGAGCCTCAATGATGGTCTCTGATCCCGCAAACTTAGTACCACCTAGCTGATTGAACTCCTTACAGAGAATGGTAAACCTAATGGGTGCAACTGGTGCTGGAACTGGGGCAACACCACAACCCTGACCTCTAACATTCCTACGATTCATCCTGGAAATTCAAGAATGAATTTTTTTCCTTAGGACCAAGATAAAGGAGAAAGACAAAAGACAAGATTCCACTAGAATGGAAATCCTAATCAAAGAATTCTATTAAACAAGGTGGATTCGAAAAGAAGAGAAATTCTAAGGAAAATTAGATTTTAAAACAAGAAAAATTTTAAATCCAAAATAATCCTTTAAAATCATTTGAAAACAATTTTATACTTGAAAATACGTTCTCTCGCAAAGAATGATTCTAAGATTGATTTTACTCATTCTAGGGTATTTCTACCCTATCTCTAATGAGTTTTTGCCCCGTAGGCTAAGGTTTGGCTAAAACTTGGCTCTAATACCAACTGTAACATCCCGCCGTTTTGGACCATTCAAATCGACAATAAAACCACACATGTCAGACTTGAATAATTCAAAACAACAGATTGTGAATAAAATTTGGGGCAAATAAAATCAATCACAGACACAGAATATCAGAATAACTCGCAGCGGAATAAAATAAACATAGGAGTTCATGAAGCTCCTAGATACATAGTCTCAAACTAATACATAATACCCAAGTCTGAAAATAATACAACGGAAAGTTTAGATACATAAGTTCTCTATTACCAAAGCAAAAGTTGAATGGAAATAACTGGAATGGAAATATCAGGTAGACAACTAAATCTCTGACGGATCTCTAGCTCCAAAAAGGATGAAACCAAAGCTGTGAAACTCAGGCTGACCCGAGCGTAAAGAAAAAACACAAAACACTCGAGTCAGGACATACATACTTATAAAATGTAAATTGACTCAAGTGAACTGTAAAAGAAATGCATCAGTAACTTAAACGATGCTTGGGATCGCCCATCCTTTAAGGATCCGTTAAACTATCTACTATGTAGTAATATACGCTATTATAATAATGTCTAAAGTAAATCAAACTATTAAAATAACGTTAAGGCGTTACCCAATTCCCCCTTAAGACATTTTATAATGCCAATAGTCTATATAGTACCGTAACTCCCGGTAAACTGGGGCCGCCAGAGGATACCCCATAGGTACGACATAAAACAAACTCATAGAAGGCGCGCTAGGGTAGGTGACACGACACAACTAGGAAATTCCAAGCTAGATATACCAATTACACTTCCGGACTATTGGTAACGCATAGCCGCAACTACCACCCAACTCGATCCACACTCCCGAATCAAAGGTGTGCACCAAATCAATCACAATGTAATAGAATGGCTAACGATGAAGTGTGTCCGATCGGAGGAGCTACCTCACTTGGCCCGTCGATTGCACCTGTTTAGCCACCTTATGCTAACTCACGGGAGATAGGTCCACGTAAATATAACTTTAGGATCGTCGACACCATCCTACTTCATTCTGGAATCTCCACCGCGTACACAGTTGTTAAAGTGGTTTTCGGTATCGACAGAGAGTATGCCCATATCCGATCCCGGTCTCTTTAACAACCAAACGTTATTATAACCCGTGGTTATTCAATTTCAAATGGTTTATTTTTCATATCAAACATGTTCCTTTCAAAACCATATAAATTCCATATCATTATTCTTTAAAATATTATTCATTTTTCCAAAGTTGTACACTTCCAAATTCATTTAATTATAACCCCTTTTTAACGTAAAAATTTAGAGATCATAGCACTTTAAAAATGTAACCCTTAGAACCATAACATTCGGAACTATAACCCTTTAGAAAATTTTGTAGCATTTTGGAAATGTCACTTTTAAGAAAACGCAGCAGTACATAAATGCTACTGTAAGAATTCGCAACGGTGCAGAATTGTTACTGTAAGAATCCGCAGCAGTGCATAATTGTTCAGTAAGAAATCACAGCAGTTTTGAATTGTTACCGTAAGAAATCGCAGCAATTTTGAATTGTTACTTTAATACTTTCTACTACAATAGTTTATATAATCAAATAGTACATATTTTTACAGTTTTTATCATAGTCATTATTTCAATCTTATTATATTACTCTAATTTTAGCTATTTGGTCATTAAAGAAACCACACCTTTAGTTAAATAACTTTGTTACTATAATGTCAAATTTTAAAGCTGAAATCCTTATGCTAAGTTAAAAGTATGTTATTAACTTACACTTTATTTTCTTTTCAGTACATAACATTTATCATTTTTATTACCCAAGTTATACCATTTACATTAGTTAAAACTTACATGTCAAATGTACGTTTTAACTTACATTTTTTCCCATAAAAAACCATTTATCATTTTAATCACTATTACATGAATTAAAACATACAATTTATAGGTTAGGATAAAAATACCATTATTAAGTCAGATCGGATTATTAAATTTCAATTAACCTTCATACTGTAAATTAGATTTTAAAATTTACATTTCCAACTATTTATTTCTTATAAAAAATTTTAACTCATGTGAACAAATTCGCAGAAATTATTACATTAAATTTTAGTTGAGATTCATATATAGAAATCCAAAATACTTAATAATTCTTAGAAAATCATTTTAAATCAACCACGGAGTCTGTATAAAATTCTCTACCCTAGGGTCAAGTAAATACAGACATATATCATTTCAATCCGCAATTTATTAATTTTTCGAGTTTTATATCATTTCAAACCCACAATCCCAAGTCAAATAAAATTGCTCAGGCCTATCATTTCAGCCTATAATAATTTTACTTAATCTAAAGATCATTCTGGTATGTATCATTTCGACCCATAGTGAAGGAACTTGCAGTGTGAGAACATAATATTAAATAAATAAAAATATTCAATATATCATGGCATATAATCATAACAGGTAAAATATGATATGAAATAACATAATATAAACATAGGTGAAATTCTCAACTTGCATATACAAATCCATACAATTCCATTGTCATCAATTCACCAAAATATAAGTACGTTGTCAAGAGTGATTACTCACCTTTCTTTGGTTAGAGAAATGATTCAAAACGCAACATAATGACTATGACAAGCACAACAAATTACGGACAAACTTGAGTGAGAGGAGAATCCAAATCCGATGCTTTGAAAAATAAAATAAATTCCATACGTAAACAAATAATTCACATAGGAAATAAAAGTAGAAAATTGTATATTTGCAAAATACATGAGAGGGCTTGTCTAAGGTGTGCATAGGCTCGGTCTAGGGGTTGTTTGGGTTCGGCCATAGGGCTAGGGTTTGGGTTTGGATTCGGCCATAGGCTAGGGTTTGGGTTTGGGTTCGGTCTTGGCTAGGGTTAGGGTTTGGGTTAGGTCTAGGCTAGGGTTAGGTGGTGGTGATGGTAGTCACGGCCAAGGCAAAAGCAAGGGAAAGGGGGTGAGATGGTTCGGCTATAGGGTTTTGGTTGGAGGAAGAGGAGGTGGAGGCCGAAATTTGTGAAGAGGAAAGGGGAAAAGGAAGGAGAAAAGGTGGTTTTGGCTAGGGTTTCTGGTTGGAGGAAGAGGAGATGGGTGTAGAGACAAGCATGGCCGAAATTTGTTGAGGAAAGGAGGAGGAAAATTATAGAGGAAAACAAAATTTTAGAGGAGAAGAAGGTGAGGAAGAAGAAAACTTACATCAATTTGCGGAGGCACAAATGAAAAAAGAATGAGGAGTCTAGAAAACCCTAGGATATTATATAGTCATCTCAACATGTGGCTTCTTATCTAACTAAAGAAATTCCTAGCCCAATAGTACAAGCCCAAAATCAAAATGTAAATAATATAAATGCTATAAAGAGAATAACTACGTGTAATACGCCAAAAGTTGTAAAGTTTAAGAAGAAGGAATCAAAATTTAACAAAATGAAAAACAAAGAAAATGTTAGAATTAAATCCATCTTCATAAAAAAAAGTAAAAGTTCAAATTCAAAATTGAAAATTTTCACAGAAAGTCAAACTTTGACCAAAGTTGACCAAAATTTGCATTTTAAGAAAAATCTTTATTTTATTAAATTTGGAAGAACATTTCACATCAAATTCCAAAATATTACATTAAATTTCCAAATTTATCAAATTTTAAAATAATTATATTCAAAGTTTCAAATGAATTTTCATTTAAAATATTTTCAAAATTTGAGGGTTGTTACAATAAGATTTTAAAACTGAGATTTCAAGTAATTTGGTCAATTTTTGAATCGCCGATTTAATCGACGAGTTAAAATAGCGATCCGGGGCACTGTCCTGGATTTCGATGAAACTAGTTCCATTGGATCCGTAATATTGTATTATTATTAGATTTAAAATTTCATAGCATTTGGATTTATCGTTTGATCGTACGATCTGAAAACGCCTAGAAATAATTTAATTGAATTTAATTTAAATAGTCGATTTAGAAAGCTATCTTCTCCATACGATCGAATTAGGACTCGAAACTTATTGGGTTCGAAAGAGCGGTATAACATTATAAATGCCTAGTGGCATGCCTCGATAGGGGTTCGAAATTTTGAGTTACTTAAATCGAAAGATTTTGAAAAAAAAATTATTTTCTTTGATTGGACTGGGCTGTCTCTTCTTTCACCCAGTCACTGTACCTTTCCAAACACGCGACCTCAAAACCATTCAAACACACAACCATCATTAAAAACTATGCCCCTCTTCCCTTCTTCAACACAAAATCAAATTCGAACAGAAGAAAAAAACGAATGAAATCGCGTTTACTTTCCTTTCTTCTTCTGAAAGGCAGCAGTTCGAAATCAATTCGAATAAATAAAAAAAATCGAACGAATGAGGTCGCGATTCCCCTTTGTTTTTTGATTCTCGAGCATGCGTGAGTGAAGGCAATGTTAGGTAGGGAAACAAGGGCATTCGAATGAGGGTTTCTCACGCGAGTTCTGGAGGGTGGTGCGATCGCTTCCGCTGGTGAGATTTTAGGGGAAAGATGGTTCGCGTATGATGGTCGCGGCAGTTGTAGGGTTGAAGGGATATGCAATGTCGAGTGAGGAGGAGAGGTCGAGGTGATGGTGGCTGCGACACGAAGTGGATGCGTCCGATAGAAGCTAGGGTTTTGGTAGCGAATGGATTAAGGGTGGAAGCGAGGCTACGGAAGCGTTCTAGTGGGCTCGGGTCGCCTGGGATTTTTCAAAGGGAAGGCGCAGCGTTAAAGGCTAAATGACGCGTGTTAGGGAGAGGCCATTGGGTTTTGTCGTGCGGGGGTGGGTAAAAAGAGATGGCGGATTAAGGTGATAAGATTCTGTTAATGATTATAATTAGTTTAAATAATTAGTTTATCAAATTTCAATGCTTATAAAATTTTATAATCTATTCATACGAGGTCCAAAAATCAGTTGAACAAGGCAAGTTGGTTCGTATTGGAAAAAAACTATGCAATATAATTGATTTGGGATTTTTTCAAGTCAATGGAAATTTTAAATTCAATCGAACGTGGTTTGATTTAATTTAAAATTGGAATGGATTTCAAATAAAATCAAGGTGAGAAATTCTCACTCATTTGGACTGCCAGATTTAAATTTTAAATAGTTAAAATTTATTATGGATGCTTGGTTGAATTAAATATATATTTTCAGTTAATGATATATTATATATATATTAGTATATATTAGTAGTTGGATATTTTCCCACCGGTTGGAGCGGATGAGACCCTATGTGTCCCGCATAATAGTGGATGACCTTATATACCGCGATATGCCCCTCGTAGTGGGATTGGTATTTTTAGGTTGTATTAACATTTGTGGATGCAGGGAAATAGGTTGGAGGGATCCAACTGGATTCCTCAAAAATTTATATTGATTGTTTTTCATATATATAAATATATGATGTGTTAAAATAATCTTTTATAGATTATTGTTGTGATGAGAATTATTGGATGCTAAAGTAGCACTGGCCTGAATTGTGGTATTTTAAATACCATAATATTATTTTTGGAATTTGAAAGAATTTAAAAGGAGATTTCAGATATAAAAAATATATTTATATCGATGTTTGGATTGAAAGAAATTGATTTGAATAAAACGATAAATTGATTTTTGGGTTGTACTTAACTATTCGGGAAAATATATTTTAAATAGAGATTTATAAATTATACTTTAAATAGAGATTTAAAAGTAATTTATATAGAAGGTTTTTTTAAAAGATTGATTTTTAAATGATATTTCTGAAAAATATGAAGAAGGGTTGAAATCGATATTAAAAATAGATTTGTGGAATAAATGAAATTTATCAGAATATGGAAATCGTTTGTGGAAAAAGAATGGTTTCTATTTTTGAAATGTGAGAACGGTTAAGGGAACAGAAATGAAATCGACGTGTAGTGAATCAAGAGGGATTTATAAATTGAGATGGACATTGAAATTTTAAAAAAAATACACTTTTATCGAGAAATTAAATTGTTTTTCAAAAGAGAATTATTATATATACAAACTATGTAATTTAAAGTTGCTTTAGTAGTAAAATACTTCGGAATTGGATTTTTCATATATTTAATATTAATTGAAATAAATTTCTAATTTTTATAATAAGCTTCGTAAATCAATTTGTTATTTGAAAATGAAATAGGAAATGAAGTTTCAGTGTTTATTTAAAAAAATAAAAATTTTAAATAATTAAATAAACGTGTATTTAAAAATAAATTATCATTCTTTAAGAATATTTATTGTACATATATAGAGTTTTGAAAATGATTTGAATTTATATATAAACTCTCTCGAGATGTGGAAACGAATATGATTATTAGAAGTTGTAAATGGATAAACGAGATTATAAGTGAGTATAATCGACTTTGGAAACTGTAAAGGAATTAATAAAATTCCGAAAATGTAGGAGATAGGATAAGAAAAACTCCTAAGTATTGATATTAGAAATGATTTCGGGAAAATGGATTATAATATTTTCCAAAGTAAGAAAATGGAAGGTTTTTGAAAATATTTAGAGACGAAGGATTTATATCGAGATATTATCTAAGTAATGGATTATAAATCGAAGTTGGAAATATTTCACTAAGTGTTGAAGTGAGGTACGGGTGGAAATATCCTGTTATGGAAACAAGTATTCAGAATGTTTTCAAATATTGATAAATTTGAAAGAGATTTGAATATATCTTTGTAAAGATATTTTGAAATGAATGTTTTAAAGAATTATAAACAATGGCTAAGTGACTGCTTATGGATGTTATTTGATAGTTAAATAACCGACTATCCATATAGCCAATTTCGTTAATCATTTCGAAGAGACTGGGATCGGATTTGCTTATTACAACTTGATAGGTGGTTCTCGCTTCGTGTTTGGTGGCGAGCAGGAAACTCTTACCCCTACATGTCTCGGAGTGGTTAGTTGCAGTCGAGAGGCTGGCCGTAAAAGCAAATTCGAGGTACCAATGTATGACACGGCGGAAAGTGGCCGCTGGCCGGATGGTTGAAAAGCCTATGGTTCGTTACAGTGGGTATCAGAGCCAAAGGTTAAGCGAGAACCTTAGCTTTGGTGGGGATTACTCATTAGAGATAGGGTCAGTAGAACCCTAGAATGAGTTTGAGTGTATTAATAGATATGAGCGTGTATTTGTTTCTGAATATAAATTGTTTTATATTGAGTTAATTTATCCGTTGAGTGGTATATAAATTCTGGTCGAATATTGGGATGCCACTAAATCGATGGGAGTTTCTAAACACTTGAATAGAGCAATTCGACACAATATTGTTTTGAAGCGGGTAAACGAAATAATTTTACCCAAATTATATTTTGATATGAAGAAATAATTTTCTAGAAATTATTATAATATATTGGTGTGTTTGGTTGTTAATATTATAATCCAAACTAGATTATAAAACTTGAAATGGTTATGTATAACCAAATTAGATTGTATAAAAATGAATTATACAAATGAGTTAAAAACTAAAAATGGATTCAAACCAGAATTTGGAAATTTAAATCCCGGAGATTTCTGGAAAGGTTTTCCAAGACATTATGAAATAAAAAATGGTGATATTATTTTTGAATTAGAAAATTCTTTAAATTGGATTTAAAAATGGACTTTGGAAGTGATGAAGCATTGAACTCACTTCAGTCGCTGGAAAATAATTCTGGTTATGACGACCGCATCATCAGTATTCATTTTCGAGTTTCTAAGTGATGGATTGCTACCGGGGTGGTTTGATATGGAGATTTTTGGGAAAAATAAGTATTGTTTAGGAAATTCCGAAAGGAATTGTTTTGGAAAAAAATCAGGTTGATTTTGAAAATTCCAAAGAATGGTTGTTAAAAACCAAGAAAGTGCTATATATATTATGATTTCAAAATGATTTGAAATAAATACTGGTATTTGAATTCTGGAATCCTTAATTAGATCAGAAAATAAGTTATGAACTTATAAATGGTTAACAATTTTAAAGAAAAATATGGAAATTGAATTATGGAAATAAATTTTAACTTAAGCAGGTTAAAATGAATAATATTTAACTCGAGCTAAGTTAAATAAAATTGGATTAGAAATGGTATCGATTGGGATTGAGATATAAAATTAAATGGAATTCAACTTAAGTTAAGTTGAACGAATTAAATTTTAGAAATTTAATTGATGATGATTTGAATGAATCTAATGGAAATAATTAATGGAACGGTGAGTTAACTTAAGCAAAGTTAAATGGAATAAATGGGTGAAGTGAACTAATTAAATGAATTGAACTGAAAATGAATAAGTGAATGGAACAAATAAATATAAGTAAGGAAGTGTGGAAAAATTTGAAGTTGGAATGAAATTCTTACTTGATCAAATTCAAATGAATTATGAGAAATTAAAATTTAATTTATGCAAGTTAAATGAAAATTGAATGGAATATATAAGTTTGGATTGTAAAGTAACTAAATAACTATAAGTTATAAAATTTTGAGTGGTATAAATATATATATTTAAGCTATAAGTGATGTAAATCTTGAGTAAATAATAAAATGTGGATATACTAGAGTATGAAATTGATAGAAATATGAAGAAATAAAATCCAAACTTGAATTATAAAATGAATTTGAACTCAAGTAAATTAAATGGAGAAATTTTTGAAATAAAAATCAGATATTGAATATAAAAATGGAACTTAACTTGGTTGAATAAATTGGATGGTGGATTAAAAGTGAATATTGGTATTTGAACTTGAGTTATTAAAAAAATCGACTAAATTGTTAGCGAATTAAATATATTTAGAAATGTTTTCGGATAAAATAAGAATGGATTGAAATAGTGATGACTTAAGCTATAAATAAATTCAGTGTAAGTGTAAATAAATTGAATATGGCCTTGGATACTAATTAAATAAATTTGAGTATGGAAATTAAAATTTGAAGTGGATTAAGTGGATGAACTAATTAAATAAATTAGTAAATGGAATGGAATTTGATTGAATAAGAATCAATCTAAAATTGGAATTTGGTTGCAAGGGTAATAAACTTAAGTTGTATAATTGAATTTATATTGTTATCCCGCCTTTTGGCAAGGTCGTGACACCAAGAACTTAACTGGAAACCAAGGACAGTCCGTCCTAAAGATCGATTATACACAGCTTCACTATGGATACTGGCGAATTTTGTCCGAGTCCAGATCGAGCTATAGTTGACAAGGCATGACAAGTAAAGCTATGAAAGCCAATGTTCCAAATTTCAAGTCAATCGGAGTTCGTATGCTCAAGATATCAATTGATCAAGGTCAAGAAAAATCAGCACTGTTCGTATCCATTGCCTTTCAATAGCAATGTTCATATCCTTCACCGTCCCCTTCGTGTCCATCAGTGGCTAACGATGATCAGAACTCCACAATTTTGGTTTGGAGGCTATTCGTATCCACCTAGTTTGTAACCATCACTGTGCAACTAACCGACTTGTATCCATCGACACACTAGCCGACTTTCGTATCCATCCATCATTCCGTTCCAATTCGTATCCATCGAATAAAAGCAATCGAACTCGTATCGATCATTCACTTGATCGGTACGAAGGGAAAAGCCTGGTATCAGTACGAAGAGCATGGGAATCACCGATACGAAGTCAGCCAAGTACTATGGATACGAAGCCACAATTCAAGATCGATACGAAATAGGGCAATGATTATCGATACGAAGAAGGCACATCAGGTCGATACGAACGAGGCACAGTCAAGAGGAAGACTTGGTCACTCGGCACAAAAAATGGATCGATCCTAAAAGATAGCGCCACATTATCTAGCAATCACGTGCCTTCAACCGATATGAACAAAACCGATACGAAGGTATCGACACGAAGTCAGCAACATACAACAAATCCAAACTTGCATCGATCATAACTCGAGATCTACAAGTCCAAATGCCACCAAATTTTCACAAAAGCTTGCGCACAACCTCAAGAATGTACCTGATCGATCTCACACCAAAATAGCCAATTCTTGATCGATATGAACTCGATTCGTATCGCTCTTAAATCGAGTCAAAATCACCTGAACTCGATCCCGTGGGCCCAACCACGTGAGAGAAAGAGTCTCCCGATATTTGAGCCAGATATTTGCAGCCTACACCTATAAATAGCGACCCTAGACCTATGGAAATTGGACTTTTTTGGCTTCTCTACGCTGATACTCTGCCGAATTCATTATTAAACCTCTGTTGTACTGTTGTAATTTCTTGTAATCAGTGATTGAAAATCAATAAACATCAATCATTCCATTGTGGACGTAGGCTATACGCCGAACCACTCTAAATTTGCATGTTTCTGCATTTTTCTTATCTGTTAATTGGTGTGTTTGCTAGATCTGCCCAATTTTATCTCTTCAAACACATCCGAAGAGTGTTCTGCCCAATTTTGGTACAAACACTCTGGTGCTTTCACCGAGAAAACCTAGCTTTCCTCCTGCTCATTGGATATACTACTGAAATTGGATTTCGAGAATCTAAGGAGAAGATCCTGATCTCAAACCTAGAATTTCTTCCATCTTATTTAGATTTGCACCAAGTCTAGGAGAGAACTTCACTGTTCACTATGGTCGCTACCAGGACTACCTCAACCGCTGCAGAGCTAGAAGGACGGAATAGGCAGAACCCCGCACAACTTCCCTCTGCAGACCTAAATGCTGCAGGACCTTCGGATCCACAAGGCCCTGTCACCAGAGAGGAGTTCCAACTACTGATGCAAGAGCTGACTCAAAGCCGCCAGCAGCTTACCCAGCAGCTCCGTACCAATTCGGAGTTAACCAATCGGCTGAACCATGAAAGACGAAGGAGATCTAGAAGGGATCGAGCTTCCTACTCATCCACTGAAAGTTCGGCTTCTTCTGATTACAATCACAGATCCACGCGCCCACGGCTCGATGGAAGCTATACGCAGGCTATCAGACATCAGCGCACATTGAATCTTAGGCAACCGAGAGTTGGTCCGTCAACCAACCACTAGGCCGGACCCTCCTCCCGAGGAGGGACGTTTCCTTATCACTATTGATGACCGCATCGCTGCCGCTGTCATTGAGTTGGGAGCTGACACTCGAAATCAAATAGAACCGAATCATCACCAACATGATCATACTCCAGAGCCTTATGTTCTCGAAGACCTAGAGCCAAGGAGGCGAGATATGGACCATCGACCGTGCCCGGCCCATCCTCGCATTGTGGAACCCGACCACACCTTGGCTCAGCATGCACAGAATGTCCAGATGCCAGACATCCCATCAATGATCCGTCAGATGATCCGTGAAAGCTAAGGCCTCACCAACGATGACTGGGGAATCTCCCAGAGTCATACCCCTTTCACCGATGACATCCTCTACGCTGAACCACCTCAGCGATTCAAAATGCCAACTTTACCTGTCTATGAAGGGAGTTCTGACCCTAACCAGCACATTTTAAAGTATGAATGGTTGATGAACGCCGCACAGGCTGATGATGCGGTCAAATGCCGATGTTTCCCAATCTCCCTAGGGGGCATCGCGACTATGTGGTTTACTCGCTTACTACCCCGATCTATTTCATGTTTCGAACAGTTGGCTACGAAGTTTGTTGAACAGTTTCGTATGCATGTCCCAAGGCCCAAAGATGTTAATACCTTGTCCAGTGTCACTCAGGCTCCCGTGGAGACACTCAGACGTTACCTTGAAAGGTTCCACACTGCCTGCGCTGAGATTAGTAACCCCAATGATAATTCCATTCGGATGGCACTAACTAAAGGGATCGATCTCGATTCCGAATTTGGCAACTGGCTAGCCATAAAATCCCTTGCGTCATTGGACCATTTCCATTCCGAGGTAGCTCAATTCTTGAGAAGAGAGGATGCGAAGCAGTCTAAAAAAAGGATATCGCAGGGCCCAGTGTGGAAGGAATCCAAAGCAATGTCGCCGTGAAACAAACCGGGGAGAGTTTCGGAAAGGTGCAGTTAAATATACAGAATAAACAGAATCAGCGAAAAGGCGATGGAAATCAGGGCAGGAAGCGGGATCAGAATCGCGGACCATGACGTAGAGCTCCCATGTTTGACACTTATACTTCTTTAAATACATCTATGGAAAATGTGTACTTGCAAACTTGTAATACTATCCAATATAAGAAACCTGCTCCGAAGCAATCGTCAGAGAAACAGATTCAAACTGGGAAGTATTGTAGATTTCACGATAGTTATGGCCACAACACGAACGAGTGTCATCATCTACATGATATTATCAAGAAGTTGATCGAAGAAAGAAAATTGGAACAGTTCGTTCGGGCACCACAGGCTGGAGGTGCGGGCCCTAGAAATCCAAATCAAATACCAAATCAGGTTAGACTGGAGGAACCCGCTCGTACCGGTGGGAGGTTTGTGATTAACACTATTAGTGGTGGTCCTCATCTAGTGGATCAGAGCTGGAAGGAAATGGAGTCGTATGCCAGCTCTATTAGACATGCGAGCTTCGAATGTTGCAGTAACTTGGAAGGCGGGACTCCTGCCAAACAACAAAAGACGATGACAGACAACATCGTATTCCGAGACGGGGATGCCGACAGAGTCGAAGCCCCAGCCATTGATCCACTAGTCATTTCAGCTCAGATAGGTCCTGCTTGGATGTAGAGGATCTTAGTGGATAGTGGAAGTTAGTGAATATACTCTTTAAGCAAGCCTATGATCATATGAAGATGGAAGCGAAAGATTTGAAGCCTCTCGTATTCATGGCTTCAATGGAAGTGTGACTATACCCACTGGGATGGTGGAGCTACCAATGGAGTGGGAGTTGGAGAGTGCTGGAGAGTCCGGATATTGCAGTTTATTATGTTGGATAATGACTCACCATACAACGCTTTCTTGGGCCGACCGACCCTAGCCGAGTTTAGGGCTGCTATCGCCTCTTGGTGTCTAACTTTGAAATTCCCTACCGACCATGGAGTCGTTCAGGGAGACTAGGCTGCTGGACGAGCCTTTTATGTTGCTGAGATGTGGGAGGCGCAGCGAAAAGAGAAGAGAAAGGGCGTAAAGGAATCTCTCTGCGTCCATATTGCGGATAATTGACAGTTAACGCCTGGGCCAAGGCCCGGGCACCACAACCAATTCCCAAGAGATCTTGACTCGAGAGATACTGAAAGCGAAGACAAAGTCAAAGGCAGTCAGGCTTCTCCGGCAGAGCTGACGATCGATGTTTCGATCGATAATGATGACAATTCTAAAGTGGTAAAGATTGGATCTCCACTAAGCCAACAGATGAAAGAGGAATTGGTCGAGTTTCTCCGAGAAAACCTCGACGAGTTTGCCTGGATGCACTCCGACATGTGTGGGATATCGCCGGATATCGCGAGCCATACATTGAATATTGACCCGCAGCATGTCCCGATCAAGCAAAAAAGGCATGGTATGGATCTAGAGAGATCTGCCGCACTTAAGGAAGAGGCGGATAAACTCAGGTCGAACAGGTTTATCCGAGATGTGTTATATCCAGAATGGGTGTCCAATCCTATACTTGTCAGGAAACCTAACGAAAAATAGAGAACATGCGTTGACTACTCGGACTTGAATAAAGCTTGCCCTAAACACAGTTCTCCATTTCCCCAGATTGATCAGCTCGTAGACTCAATGGTCAGACATGAACTTTTATCCTTTATACGCATATTCTAGCTACAATCAAATACCGATGCACCTGCCTGACCAGGAGCATACCAGCTTTGTCACCGATTTGGGACTCTATTGTTATAAAGTGATGTCATTCGGACTTAAGAACGCCGGGGCAACCTATCAGAGACTCGTCAACCAAATGTTCACTAACCAGATTGAAAGACCATGGAGGTATATGTGGACGACATGCTTGTAAAGTCACGATTCTCCACCAATCATATCAAAGACCTGGAAACGATGTTCAATATCCTCCGAGAGTACAGAATGAAACTCAACCCTTTGAAATGTCACTTTTTGGTCGCGTTTGGAAAATTACTTGGATTCATCGTTAATGCCCGAGGAATCGAAGACAATCCCGAGAAAATATGGACAATTAGAAATCTTGAGACTCTAAGGACTATAAAGAAACTTCAGAGCCTCAACGGGAAGGTAGCAGTACTAAGCAAGTTCATTTCGAAATCCACCGACAAAAGCATTCCCTTCTTCGATCTAATCAGAAAAGGGAAACAGAACTTTGAATGGACTACAGAGTGTCAGGGTGCATTCCAAGCACTGGTTCCACACCTATCCACACCACCCATTCTGTCAAAACCTATTGATCACAAGAGACTGTACATCTACTTGGCAGTGTCTGAAAATGCAATTAGTGATGCTTTAATTCGGGAGGAGGACCGGATACAACGGCAGTCTATTACATTAGCAAACGGCTGGCCGGAGCAAAAAGAAATTATCCAAAGTTGGAGAAGTTAGCTTACTGTCTTGTCATTGCCTCGAGGAAGCTCCATCCATATTTTAAGGCACATCCTATTACTGTCTACACCGACCAGCCGTTACAACAGGTCCTTACGCGACCCGAGACGTCTGGTATGTTACTCAAATGGAATATCGACCCGAGTTAGTTCGACATCACTTCACGCCAAGGCGAGCTATTCATGGGCAAGTCCTAGCAGACTTCATCGCTGAATTCACTATCTCGGAGGACTCGACCGAAACCAGTGGATCTCCCAAATATGTCTAGAAGCTGCATACTGAAGGTGCATCAAATAACCGCTGCTCAGGCGCTGGGGTTGTACTTGAAACTCCTGAAGGCCAATCTATATGCTATGCTTTGAAATTTGTTTTCCGTGCGACCAACAACGAGGACGAATACGAAGCCCTGCTATCCGGACTAAGGCTTGCCAGAGATTTAAGAATTATTGCTGTGGAGATTTACTGCGATTCACAATTTGTCGTGTGCCAAGTTCGGGGGCGTACCAAGCTAAAGACCGGAGACTGGCTGCTTACCACGCTCAGGTCTAGGAAATATTGAATCAATTTGATTATTATGCCATTTATTGCATATCCCGAGAACATAATCCGAAGGCCGATTCCTTGGTAAAATTAGCCAGTACCGGTGAGGCACAACAAATGGGACTTGTTCCCATTAAGACGCTATCTTCCCCGAGTATTGATCAATTGGAGACCAACTGGGTACTTGAAGTCATATCCAATAAAGAGTCATGGATGACTCCGTTCAGAAACTATCTCGAGCATGGGACCCTGCCAGAGCGCAGGAGCGAGAAAAGACAAGTTCTTCGAAAGGCTTCGCGGTTCACTATTCAGAATGGAGTCATGTATAGAAGAGGGTACTCTGTTCCTTTACTCCGGTGTATCGCCCACAATGAAATCAAACGAGTATTGCATGATGTACACGAAGGAGAATGTGGCAATCACACCGGGTGGCAAGCTCTTGCTAAGAAAGTGCTCCGATATGGTTAATATTGGCCGACTGTAAATCGCGACGCATCAGATTATGCCAGGAAATGTGACAAATGTCAGAAACATGCTCAGATTCCAAGAGCTCCACCTACCGAAATAACTCAGATGGTCGGTCCATGGCTGTTCGCAATATGGGGCATCAAAATCATTGGGTCTCTACCTCTAGCCAAAGGTGGAGCGAAGTACGCCATCGTTGCAGTTGATTACTTTACCAAATGGGCAGAAGTCGAGCCCCTTGCTACTATCACAACGAAGAAAGTGATCTACTTTGTTGTACGAAATATTATCTATCGATTTGGTCTCCCACATACCATCATCACTGACAATGGAGCCCAATTCGATAGTGCCAAGTTCGAGAATTTTTGTCAGCGATTCCATATCTAGAAGAAGTTCTCGGTGTTGATTCATGACACAAGCTTCAGAGATCATACGACGAGAATACTATATGAAAGCGACAAAAAGAGAATAAGTGCATATCGTTCACTACAAAGGAGATAATCTTACAATCCAGAGATTAGTATGGATATTTTATTTTATTTGAGTCTTAGAACAATGTTAAAATCATTCCTCAAATAGTCACACACGCACACAAAACATTTTATAGCAAAAACTGTGTTCACTGTGCATATAACACCAGGTCGGCCGACCGACCAGGATCCTCGGTCGACCGACCCTGTATCATGTGCACAGTGACTTTCTGTTTTGTATACGTTTTAAACTCAGCTGACCGGCCAGGTTTTCCGGTCGACCGACCAGAGAAAAACGGCTAGTTTTCTGAAGAGACGCGATCATTTCATGAAGAGGAATGTCCTCTATTTCAAGAGGTATGGACACAACTGTTAACTAAAACTCTTCATGAAAGATTACAACTATATAAACATATTCAATTCACTTCTACAATCACCGATTCTTGTTTATATTTCTGAAATCTAATCTCTATTCATTTCTGCAAATAAAAGCATTTATTCTTATTTAATATCACTAGAATCCTTGAATTTATTCATATACTTCGATTCTACGTGATTATCTTCCTTCTAAATCTTCACACACATATATACTCTTGAGGATTTGATTATAGGAAAGTTTTACTATCAAAAGACAATCAGTGTTATTCAGAACACATTCGTCAACAAACTATTTGTATTAAGTTGAAGTCCTCTTCGGTTGTTGAGGCGGAAAAATTCCTGTTCGACTACTCAGGTGTCGTATACCTATTCCTCCGGGTTAAGTGAGGGGTTTAGTTTAAATCCAGAGGGTATTCTGGGACTGGACGTAGAACGGGAAGTTCGAACCAGTATAAAAATTCCTGGTGTGCTTACTTTAATTTGTACTTTACTGTTATTACCAGTTTCCGCATTAACATACCATATTACACGATCCTTAGTACTACACGTGTACTTTCATTTGGTATCAGAGCAAGGTCATCCTATAACCATCACAAAGTTATTTGATATTTACTTTTAGTAATATGGCAACCACACAAATTAACGATGTTAACACTCACACTAATTCTAGTTTCACAGAAGGTCAATCGACTTCACGACCTCCACTTTTTAATGGTATAAATTATAATTATTGGTCAACTAGAATGAGAATCTATATGCAATCTAGTGGATTTGATATATGGAATATTATACAAAGAGAGTATACAACTCCTACTGGAGAATACTCAACTTGGAGTAACACACAAAAACTAGATGCTACTTCAAATGCAAAAGCAATGAATATTTTATTTTGTGCATTAGATAGAAATGAATTCAATAGAGTTAGTATGTGCACTTCCGGTTATGAAATTTGGAGAACTCTTAAAGTTTCACATGAAGGAACAAACAAAGTTAAATTGAGCAAAATTTCTATGTTGAAACATCAATTTGAAAATTTTAAAATGAGGCCAAATGAATCTATAAATGACATGTACTCTAGATTTCAGGATATTTATCATGATTTATTATCACTAGAACAAAAGTTTACTGATTTTGATGTTGTCACAAAAATCTTGAATTCTTTAACGGATGAGTGGGAACGAAAAGTCCTAGCTATTGAAGAAGCAACTGATTTGTCAACATTAAAACCAGAAGAGTTGATAGGTAATTTAATGTCCTACGAAGTAAATTTGCAGGCAAAACGAAATGGAGCACAAGAAAAGAAAAATGTAGCATTCCAAGCAGAAAAAGATGATTCCGACTCAGATAATGAAGATATGGCCATGATCGCTAAAAATTTCAAAAAGTTTTTGAAATTCAACAGAAACAAATTCAAGGGAAACAAAAATAATTCCAACAACAATTCCAATAGCAGCAAACCATCATCTTCAACAATGGAATGTTATGAATGTCATAAGAAAGGACACATGAAGAAAGATTGTCCAGATCGTAAAAAGAATAATTTCAAGAAGGACAAAACCAAACGAAAAGCTTTTTCAGTCACTTGGGACGACACTGACTCATCATCCTCATCAGAGAGTGAAAGTGATAATGAACAAGCAAATGTATGCTTCATGGCTTCATCAGACGATGTAAGTGATTTTACTTTTGAAGATTTAATTGAAATAAATTCTGAATTAGTAAATTTAACAAAACAACTTAAAAAGAAAAATAAGGAGTTGCAAAGAAAGTTAGATAGAACAGTTTTAGAAGTAGATATGTTAAAAGATGATAAGGTAATATTGGAAGAAGAACTTGAAATCTCTCAACAATCGAATTCTAACTTATCTTCTCAAATTACGTCAATATTTGAGGAACTAGAAATTCAGAAAAATAAAAATGATGTTTTACTTTTTGAAAATAATAGTTTAATATCTAAGATTAAGGATTTAGAGTTAGAAAAATCTAGTCTTAAAATAAAATTTGATGATATTTCTAAAAATGTTTCTAATTTCAATAAAGGAAGAGAAAATCTTTCTAGTATACTAGAAAACTCTCAAACTTCTAACAATAAATCTGGACTAGGATTTAAGAAACAAAATAATTTTGCTAAAAGTAAAATTAATAATAAAATTAAGAAAGATATTAAGAAAACAGTTTATTTAAATACTAAAACTATTAAGATATGGATTCCAAAAACAAATAATATATTAATAAGGAATAAACATATCAAAAGTTTTATGGAAACTGTTCATAATAACAAAAATTATGTCTATAAAGGGAATTCTGAACCCGTATGGGTTTGACTTCCTAAGATCTAACTCTTAGGACCCTAAAAAGATTGGGTACCAACTTTTTATAAATTTTTGCAGGTACCACATAAGAAGAGAGGAAAATGGATTTTAGATAGCGGTTGCTCAAAACACATGACTGGAAACAAAGAAATGTTATCAAACATTATATACTCAAATGGAGGAGCAGTCACCTTTGGAGATAACTCAAAAGGATATATCATCGGCAAAGGCAATGTTAATAGCAACGGTACATCTAATTTACCTCTCATTACTAATGTTTTATTAGTTAAAAATTTAAAACATAATTTATTAAGTATTAGTCAACTATGCGATAAAGGTTTTAATATAACTTTTTCAGAAAATAAATGTAACATTTTTGATAAAAATCACAACATCATTTTCGAAGGAAATAGAGATAAAAATATTTATATCCTAAATATGAATGTTAATAATGATTCAAATTTGTGTCTAGTAGCTAAAGAAAACGATTCTTGTCTTTGGCACAAAAGATTTTGTCACATAAATTTTAATACCATCAACAAACTTGCGAAAAATAAATTAGTTAAAGGATTACCCAATATAAAATTCGAAACTAACATATTTTGTGATGCATGTAAATTAGGAAAATTAACAAAATCTTCTTTTAAATCAAAGAAAGTAATATCTACAGAACAACCACTTGAACTTTTACACATGGATCTTTTTGGTCCAACTCAAGTACAATCTATTAACCATAATAGATATGTTTTTGTTATTGTAGATGATTTCTCTAGATATACTTGGATTTTCTTTTTGAAAAATAAAAGTGATACTTTTGATAATTTTAAAGTTTTTGTTAAAAGAATTCAAAATATTAAAACATTGAAAATTAAAAATATAAGAAGTGATCATGGAGGCGAATTTGAAAATGAAGTTTTTGAACAATTTTGTAACAAGAAAGGTATTAACCATAATTTATCTTTTCCTAGAACACCACAACAAAATGGAGTTGTATAAAGGAAAAATAGAACGTTACAAGAATGTGCAAGAACTTTACTAAATGGAACAACTTTATCGAAACATTTTTGGGCAGAAGCTGTAGCCACTGCTTGTTACGTACTAAATCGCGTTTCTATTCGTCCATTAACTAAAAATACACCATATGAACTTCTAAATGGAAGAAAACCAAATATTTCATATCTAAAAGTTTTTGGTTCGAAATGTTTTATTTTAAATACTAAAGATCAACTAGGTAAATTCGATCCAAAATCCGATGAAGGTATATTCGTTGGATATTCGGAACGAAGCAAGGCTTATCGAATTTATAATAAACGAACTCAAATTATTGAAGAAAGTTTACATGTTTCTTTCAACGAAAATTTTAAAAATATGAATCCAAGTGTTACTATTGATTCTGATGATGAATCTACTCAGAATGAAAATAATAATGCAAATGAAAATTTTGATATTCATGAAACCAATACAAACGTGACGTCTAATATAATAAAATCTCCACCTAGAATTTTAAGAGATCATCCTGTGCAAAATATAATTGGAGAAGTTAATACGAATGCTAAAACCAGACATCAATTAAATCAAGTTGGTCATGTAGCTTTTCTTTCTAACATAGAACCTAAGAATATAAAAGAAGCTTCAACTGATGACTACTGTATACTTGCCATGCAAGAAGAATTAAATCAATTCGAACGAAACGAAGTTTGGGAACTCGTTCCTAGACCCAGTGACCAATCAGTCATCGGTACTAAATGGGTTTTCAAAAATAAAGCAGATGAACTAGGAAATATAACAAGGAATAAAGCTAGATTAGTTGCACAAGGATATAATCAAGAAGAAGGTATTGATTACGAAGAGACGTTTGCTCCAGTCGCCCGACTTGAAGCAATACGAATATTATTAGCTTATGCGTGTTTTCATAATTTTAAACTATATCAAATGGATGTTAAAAGTGCATTTTTAAATGGATTCATAAAAGAAAATGTTTTTGTTGAACAACCACCTTTGTTCAATCATGAAAAATTTCCAGATCATGTATATAAACTTAAAAAGGCGTTATACGGTTTAAAACAAGCACCACGTGCTTGGTATGATCGTCTTAAAGGTTATTTATTAGAATCTGGTTTTGAAATCGGTAAAGTAGATCAAACACTTTTTATTAAGAAAACTAATAAAGATATTTTAATAATTCAAATATATGTTGACGATATTATTTTCGGCTCGACAAAGGAAAAATTATGTCAAGAATTTTCAACTATAATGACAAATGAATTTGAAATGTCTCATATGGGAGAATTGTCATATTTTCTTGGATTACAAATTAAACAAATTGAAAATGGAATTTTTATTAATCAAGAAAAATATTGTTATAATTTAATCAAACGTTTTGGTCTTGAAAACACTGCTGCCAAACTAACTCCTATGAGTACAACGATTCATCTTGATAGAGATGAAGATGGCAAAAGTGTTGATCAAAAGTTATATCGTAGTATGATAGGTTCTTTACTTTATTTAACAGCGAGTCGCCCCGATATTTTGATGAGTGTCTGTTTGTGTGCTCGATTTCAAGCAAATCCCAAAGAATCACATATGAGAGCAGTTAAACGCATTATTCGCTATCTAATAAAACCAAAGATTTCGGACTGTTTTATCCGAAAGAATGTCCTTTCGAATTAGTTTCCTATAGTGATGCTGATTTTGGAGGAAGTCGGACGGATCGAAAAAGTACGAGCGGAACGTGTCACTTCATTGGACGTTCCTTAGTTTCTTGGTTTAGTAAGAAACAAAACTGTGTTTCTTTATCAACATGTGAAGCAGAATATATATCTGCTGCTTTGGCATGTGCACAAGTCGTATATATGCAACAGACATTACAAGATTTTAATTGTCATCTTGAAAAATCAATAATTTATTGTGATAATACCAGTGCAATAAATCTTTCTAAAAATCCAGTCAATCACTCACGAACAAAACACATTGATCTTCGACATCATTTTCTTCGTGATTGTTTGGAAAAAGGATTAATTAATCTAGAATTTATCAACACTGAAAATCAAATAGCTGACATTTTTACTAAACCACTAAATGAGAATACTTTTATAAAACTAAGACGTGATTTAGGTATAATGTCGTTTAAAGACTTATGAATAAAAATATGCAAAAATATGGAAAAACAAAAATTATTTTATTTCTGACCAAAGCGGCACTCGAACTCATGACTTCTGACTTATATGTTAGATGTTGTAGTATAGCCACTTGAGCTATGGGTGTTTCTTGTTCCAGCTCTGTTTCAAATTTGTACCATTAAAACTTAATTTCAAAATATACTATCTTTTACTCTAAAGCATTATATGTCATTCATTTACAAACAGTTTTTGTTTAAAAAGTTCTGTGATTAAAACTAAAATTTGATTTTAAACCACTATTTTTTTTAGAAATAAATGGTTATATATACATACATATGTTTATTGAATAGAACATAAAATACAAAAAAAATCTACTTACAAAACAAAACTTGAAACAAAAATCTCTTCTAACAATGACGTCTACAATTCTGAAAATTCTCATCTTTCTTATACATCCCCGGACGACGACTATTCTGATCGCATCCCTGAAAATGGTCCCCATCCTACTTTTCCAATGCCTAATCGTGTTTTAGAATTCTCCTCTCCAGATAATGACCCTCGACACAGGTGGAAACCATGGGAAGACTCTCATACAGGTTATACACCTGATAAAAAGAAAGGGAAAAAGGAAATGGTAGTATCTCCATCAACCAAACAAAAGATTGATGAAATTCATCACTACCAACAACAACAGATGAATATGCAAAGGGAACTTTATTACGAACAGAAAGTCACGGCAAGACGTTTAAGCTTTCTTGAAAAGATTGCCATGAAATTTTGTTCATCTAAGAAGGATGATGTTGCTGAACCCTCTTACAGAACTCCATCTCCTTCTGACCATGTTCAATCTCCAATAGCTCCAATATGGTCACCGGTAGAAAACGTTCCATCTCCAAATTCATGGGAACGTCGATGCTAATGGACCATGGCTATAATTTAATATATATATATGTTATTTTTTATATATAAGATGTATAGATATATATGATGTAATAATATAATTATATTTCTATAATTCTTGTTTGAATAATAGCATAAAACTAGTCTGTTTACATGCCTCGGTCGATCGAAAAATCTGAATCGGTCAACCGAAGCTGTCCCGAGGAGTTTTAAAAAAACAGATTTCTTACAAGTCGGTCGACCGAACAACCTGTCTCGGTCAGCCGAACTTGTTTCCCGAATGACATTAGAACATTTTTTAACTCGGTCAACCGAATACCCTGCACCAGTCGACCGAAGCTCTTCCCGAAAGTTTCAGCACTATTCTGAATCTCAACACCAAGAAATACTGAAAATTGTGTTTGGACATCGATTTGTGGCACGTCGATTTTTCTCTCCATTGATCGAATGAATCATATTCTAAATACTCGAGTGGAATCTCGTTACATGATGTAGACTGTAATACATCAACTCGTGACCGCCTAAGTCATCTATTCTTTGAAGATGACGCTACCGATTTAAGGCAAACTTCATCTCTCCGACCTAAAGCACGACTTTTTCATCGATTCATGATGAAGTCTATTGTTCCAAGAGGAGGGTCATACCACTTAGTACTCAAAGACGGGGTAAGGAACCGGCTCCTCTCGATGAAAATCTTCATCCAGAACAGTGGGATACCGACGATGATGAGGAGTAATTGTAGTACTTTTACAATTTATTTGCTTTCAAGAATTTCTTGTACTTTATTTGTTTCTTAATTATTGTTATGTTATGTTCTAAGCAAACATCTTTAAATTATTTCTAATTAAGCTCAAGAATGTACCATGTAAATTTAAATGTTTTGCATTACTTTAATCTGTTATAAGTATTCCTTTTTGTCGATGACAAAGGGGGAGAAATATATGCAAACTAATAAATTTTTGCAGAAAAGTCGCCATATATTCAGGGGGAGAACTATAATATATATGTCAATATTACTTCATCACATAAGTATTGTCATCAATCAAAAAGGGGGAGAATGTTGATTCATGAGTTTTGATTCATGACACAAGCTTCAGAGATCATACGACGAGAATACTATATGAAAGCGACAAAAAGAGAATAAGTGCATACCGTTCACTACAAAGGAGATAATCTTACAATCCAGAGATTAGTATGGATATTTTATTTTATTTGAGTCTTAGGACAATGTTAAAATCATTCCTCAAATAGTCACACACACACACAAAACATTTTATAGCAAAAACTGTGTTCACTGTGCATATAACACCAGGTCGGCCGACCGACCAGGATCCTCGGTCGACCGACCCTGTATCATGTGCACAGTGACTTTCTGTTTTGTATACGTTTTAAACTCAGCTGACCGGCCAGGTTTTCCGGTCGATCGACCAGAGAAAAACGGCTAGTTTTCTGAAGAGACGCGATCATTTCATGAAGAGGAATGTCCTCTATTTCAAGAGGTATGGACACAACTGTTAACTAAAACTCTTCATGAAAGATTACAACTCTTCTACAACTATATAAACATATTCAATTCACTTCTACAATCACCGATTCTTGTTTATATTTCTAAAATCTAATCTCTATTCATTTCTGCAAATAAAAGCATTTATTCTTATTTAATATCACTAGAATCCTTGAATTTATTCATATACTTCGATTCTACGTGATTATCTTCCTTCTAAATCTTCACACACATATATACTCTTGAGGATTTGATTATAGGAAAGTTGTACTATCAAAAGACAATCAGTGTTATTCAGAACACATTCGTCAACAAACTATTCGTATTAAGTTGAAGTCCTCTTCGGCTGTTGAGGCGGAAAAATTCCTGTTCGGCTGCTCAGGTGTCGTATACCTATTCCTCCGGGTTAAGTGAGGGGTTTAGTTTAAATCCAGAGGGTATTCTGGGACTGGACGTAGAACGTGAAGTTCGAACCAGTATAAAAATTCCTGGTGTGCTTACTTTAATTTGTACTTTACTGTTATTACCAGTTTCCGCATTAACATACCATATTACACGATCCTTAGTACTACACGTGTACTTTCACTCGGCAGTTGCACACCCTCAAGAGAACAGACAGGTCGAAGCTGTTAATAAAGTTATAAAGTCCATTCTGAAGAAACGATTGGAAAAAGCCGGGGGAAAATGGGACGATGAACTTCCTATGGCCTTATGGGCTTATCGAACAACCCACAAGTCCGCAATCGGCCACACTCCATTTTCACTTTCCTATGGCTCAGAAGCCGTTATTCCGGTCGAGTTGGAAGTACCTTCTCATTATGTGATGTATTATGATCCGAAGACAAATGCTATATTACTTGTCGAGTCTCTGGACTTATTAGATGAGAAGCGTGAAGAGGCTGATTTGAGGGTAGCCGCACACCAAAGTCGAGTCGCCCGATTGTACAATGCTAAGGTCTGACCTCGAACCTTTGAACTCGGCAATCTCGTCCTCAAGAGAATTTACCCGGTCCCTTCGCATATGAAACCAATGTGGGAGGGAACGTATGTCATTGAACGAAGACTCGGAGATGGCACATTCAAATTATCAACCATTGATGGGCTCACTTTGCCAAGAGCCTAGAACAGCGAGAGTCTTCGTCGCTACTACACATAACAGGCTTTATTTATTCATTCAGTCTGCTTTTCATTTACAACTTGTTTATGCATTTTGAAATTTGAATTTGTATTAAGGCAACCGACTTTGCCTTATTTTCTTATTTCAGCAATAAAATGCAATCTCTTCGAGCCAGAGCAGTGATTTTCGAAATGCGTCATGCGACCATCATAATGCACGGAGAGCTAAGTTCCATCCTACGGTGGGACTTATTCAAATAGGGAGTGACTATGATATGATCAGTCACTTACTAAGTGAAACCCAAGCTCAGGGGCAAGCCATCACACTAAAGCCAAAAAAGGATTGATACATGACAATCCTCTAACTAACTTCGGCTCCCAGAGTGCGAGCTGGAGTATAAACTTACAAATGTGGGCTCGAAGTAGGTGGATCCGTCCACCTAACGACTTTGCCCATGTATAATCCAAGTCTAAGGAGGATGGATTTGTCCGTCTAACGACCTCACTTGTTAACTCTGAATGGATGTGACCTGACCGTCCACGATCCTGATAAATATATCATTCCTAGAGTGCGTACGAAATACTGAAACTCAAAACAGATGTGATCGACCGTCTGTTGACCAACTCCAGATTCCCAAAGTGTGAACTGGAGTATAAACATCAAAATGGGTGTGACTGACCATCCATCGACTAACTCTAAGTCCCCAGGGCGCGGGCTAAAATATAAGCTCAAACCGTGTGTGAAACAACCGCCCGTGAGACAACTCTGAGTCCCCGGAGTGCGGACCGGAGTATAAACACAAATTGGGTGTGATTGATCAACCACAAATCAATCTAATTCCCGAGAGTGCGGACGAAATTCTAGATATCAAACGGGTGTGATTGCACGCTCATAAAAAAACCTCTAAGTCCCTGGAGCGCGGACATATCTTTAAACATTAGACGGGTATGACCGACCACCGACGTACAAGTGCAATCCCCAAAGTGTGGATGCGATTACCAATAGATGAGTGAGTCTGATCCGAACACTCGAACTCGTCTTGTTTCGGCTTCGTTTCAACTAAGTTAAGCTCGATTTATCGAAGGCGGAAAGCGACCGCCGACCGACCATTTCAATTTAACCCCGGAACTAGGGGCAAAGCTCGAGTACCAACTACTGATCGAGATGGTGCAGTACTGGAACTCGACTTGATGTTCGGTTATGACCCGAACCCAAAACTTCGGGACTTAACAATTGAACTCAGGACCGATTCAAAGACTAAAGCTTCACAAGTATATTAAATGGAAGTTCGGGTGCTAAAACACTTAAGCAAATAAACACGAAACTATGCTGGAAAAAAATGGAATTTTATTTCAACTATTCTTTGAAAAAGAAGCATAAGTACAAAAATTGTTCCAAGAAATCCTACTAGCAGCGGCCGAACCCGCATCTATACACGGCCTACAGGAAGCAAAAAAATTTTTCTATCTATCTACCAAAAAAGGGAGTGAGAAGATACGTCTACTCCCTTGGTTTCTTCTTCTTCCTCCCCGGCGTTGACCCACTGGAGCTACCGTTCGGATGCCTCTTCGAGCCTTTGCCTTTTGGTGGTTGGTCTCCAGCCGGAGGAATTATGGCAATCTCTTCCTCCAAACTCACGGAAATTGGAACACTTTTTGAATGCAGAGCCGGAGGAATAGGAACACTCTCGACATTGGAAGACGAGGGAGGCACACCGGTATCGACAATTGTGCCGCCAGGAGAAATCATTCGCAGAGGAGCAGGACCAGGAGCCGCCATACCACCTCCGATGCCACGAGCCTGTGCGGCTGCTTCCATCTCGGCCTTAATCTTCGCTATTATATCTTCTTCATGAATAGTTTGAGCATCCACGGGGATGTTTCCAGTTAGGCCCAAAGAGCTGGTCATGAATGCGCCTTCGCCCATGACGAATGGCAGGTCGGTAAGTGGGTCACATTGATGACCAAGGAGCTCCTCCATCATCTGCTCGTCAAAGGTAAAAGCGCTCCCTTGCAGTCCGTCATTTGGCATAGCGGCCGTTGTTGTGGTTGCCTCCGTCATAAGGGTCTCATGCTCATGATGCGACTCTTGGGTTACAGGTGGCACGGCCGGTGCGGCTCCTATCACTGAATAAAGATAAGAGAAAAGGTGTTAGTGACTACTTTGAGCAAAGCTCATTACTTTGGATAAATGCGAGACATGTTCAGAATACCTTCCTCAGATTGGCTCGCGGGGGAGCCGGAGTGGCTTCAAGGGCATGCTCGCTGGAAACAATTGCGGGTGATCAGGATTGTAAGCAGACACAGATAGAAGATCAATCGTGGGAGTAGATTCGAGCTGGGTTGGTATAGGAATTTCAGAGCTCATATCGTGATGCTCAACAACAGAACCCTCTCCAGCCTCCGGATGCTGAGTGCCGAGTCACTCTTTCTCGAATATGATAGTAGCATCGTGGAGAACTCTTCTCTCATCCTCATTCAGCACCCGATTCTCTAATTCGAACTCATCGACAAATTCAGTATGGTGCTCTGCTTTTTCATCTTCAATCAAGCGGCATGAAGCATTTTATAGATGCGATGGATAATCTTCAAGCCAGCTCAAATTTCAATGCTTCGGAACATTGGCATTATATGTGATGAGGAGGTCTTCAATGTCACCCTCCAACCAGGCCTCTGCCGCTCTCACTTCACCCTCAACCGTAACTTCGGCTTCCTGAACCTTTAGCGTTGCCGCATCCCTAAGTGCCACAGCTTGCTTGCATGCTTCCTGAGCGGCTTTATTTGCATCATCGTTCACTTTGACGACTTCAACAAATTTGGCTTTAAGCTCCTCAAGATCTTTTAGCGCCGTATCTCTTTCAGCCATGACGGTGGTGGTCCGATGCCCCATTTCCTCAACCAGGGCTAGATGTGTTCGCCTCATCTCCTCCATCCTCTGGGTTGCCTCGTCGGCTCTTTTATTAGCCTCCGTTTTTGAATTTCTCGCAGACTCATTTTCATCGTTAAGCACTTGGATTATGCGATCCTTTTGAGCGAGATCAGTTCCTAGTTTCTCGATTGTCTTCGCCCGCTCAAAGGCCACTGCCGATACTTTGTCTGCGGTCTTCATCCATTCCCGATATTGGCCATAAATATCGTATATGTAATCGTGCATCGCCTGTTCTGCCTTGTTGGGTATTTGCTTTAAGTGCGGGGGAAATATGAAGCCATCAAAGTAGATATTTGGAAAATCCTTTTTCAACTTAGCGATCCTAATCGCTCCTTCCCCAGTGGGTTCTGTGACGGCTTGTTCAGTGGAAACGGAAGCCTCAATTTCAGTCCTCCGACATTGTTGGTCATGCCTAGATGTTTGGGGAGGTGGTATTTAACACGAAGATTCAAGGGATTGTTTACCAGAACCAGAGGATTGTGTTGGACCTCTAGGTGGCGGAGAGCGCGACGAGGAATGGCGCCTATACTCCTCCTCCCTCTCCTTGTCCCTTTCCCTCTCATAGTGCTCCCTCTCCTGACTGGAATAACCGCGATTGCTGTCTCTATCGGTCTCACGTCTATGAGACTCAGAGTATGAGCTAGATAAACGGCGCGCAGAACGAAGGCTACTAAGCATAGATTCCCACCTCGACATCGTATCTGTAAAATGAAGAGAGAAATAGAGTTAGTAATCTTCAGAGATGAATAACTTATGATTAGAAATTGTGTGGTGCCACGAAGTGTGTGTGCGCATGTGAAAACTCCCCGACCAACCTGTTGTAATGACCTTACTCGGAGGAGTCGGCTCCCCTAAGTGTAAGGCGCTTTTGGAGCCCCTCTAATTCAGTATCTTGGTGCAAAGGCAAGTCATCCGAAATGAGGATGTCTGCCATCCCTACAAAGGAGTTCTCCATCTGCGGAGGAGGAATCTCTTGACTAGTTGCAGGCAAAGAGAATATGATAGTTTTGCGCCTAACAGATTTTCGAGCAGTAAACTTGCCTCTTCTTTTCCGCTCTAAAGATCGAGTACTTTTCGAAGGCCCAGCTGCGGGCTCATCTCCAGCGGTCATATCCTCATCACCGCCTTGTTCAGTGATTACTATCTCAGGAGCTCTCCTTCAAGCTTGTCTCACCGGGACCGTTCTAAGAACTCCTACGAGACCAATGCTTCGACCTCTATCAATTAGCCCAACGACAACCAGGTTCTCGTCCGTAAGGACTTCTCAATCTCCCTGTACTCAACGGGCACCTCTTGGAGAAATCTTACTATCTCCTTGAACCGAGCACCTTCAGGTCGCGGAATTGATGCTGTTAAAGAAAAGAAAATGTTAGACTCGATATTAACTACTATTATCAGGTTAGTCAACAAGGAGGCCAGGGCACTTACGTCTTGCTAGCCACCGTCTGGCAAACTCCGGTGGACACCGAACGTAGAACCATTCGGTCTTAAAGTAACTCAACTTGGTCCAAGCCCCGTTCACGACATGACAATTTCTAACTGCTTCTAGAAATGTAAAGGAAGGGTTGTCCCCGTGACACTTTATATTGAATAAGTATCTGATCTCCTCTACCATCGGAGGACAGAAGAGGTGCTCCATGAAGATGACAAACAAACTATTGAGCAACGCATATCCATTAGGGTGCAGCTGAGACGGAGCGATCCTCAAGAAAAATAGAACTTCCTGGATGAATTGGTTGAAAGGAGGAAGTGTTCTGGCAGCACACATAAATCTGTTACAGGCTGTATATCCTTCCGAGGGGTTGTGGGCTCTATCTTCTTATTCCGGTAGTAAGACATCGTCCAGCGACAACCCATGCCTTAAACATATTCTACCCAGCATATCTTCTAAAATATTTGAGCGGACAGAATCTTGTGGGTTCATAATAAAGACTGCTCCAGACAATTCATCCGGAGCAGGGCTAATTTCTTCAGCTATAATAACCGGCAATTCGATTGCGGGGAGAGGCGGACTTTAAATATCCTACGACTGTGAACTTGCGAGTGCCATAACTATTGAACTCGGTAAAAAACCATTGTTAGGTAACAATAATCCCGTGTGTTCCCCGTGTAGTGCTGTGAGTTACTTAAGAAAATTCTATGAAGATTAACAAAGTATTCGGACGACGAGACTTCAAAATCCAACCGGAATGACCATCATCGCTGACCATCACAACCATGCCATCCAGACTTTAGTGATCGATCCAAGCTAAGATTCATTAAATTTTATCCAGTTACAATTCCATCGACGAGCTTCGAAAGGCAGTCAAACATGCAATGAAACAGTTATGTCCAGTTATGCAAGGCTGAAGCTCACCGAAGTCAAATGTTCGAATATGCAAAGATGTCTTATCAGTCACGCTTTGAATGAATAGATCACGATGGACAAATTCGTATCGATCATGGATTATCGTTTCATATCGGTCACCAAAAATTGATTTTGTATCGATGCAAAGTCCTTTGGCTCGTATCGATCGCCATGCCCGAAAATTCGCATCGACCACTCCGGATCGGTATGAATGCCAACCATCGATAGATCGATACGAACGTACACTCAGCCATCGATATGAGACAACTCATACATTCGATACGAAACTCCAGTGTGTCCAAGATCGATACAAATTTCTCCCTCATCCACAATAGATACGAGCAATTTCGTTCTTATCCCTCACTCCATCACCCCTTCTTCTTCCTTAAGCAGGTGCCATGCCGCTGCTCATCCTCAACCTCACTCCGACCATCTATGGCCTCCATTTCACCAGAATCAGTCGCGGAAACAAGTGGATTGGCACAAAATATCAAGTCTCATCGTTTTTGACACGAATTCATTGATTAATTACCTAGTTTCGACAATTGGTTTAAGGGATTGAGAGCTTGGTGAGGTTTGAAAGCAAAGGCAGTTCTACTTTTTTTTTCTCACAAGCTCGGAGCGATACGAAGGCAAAGAAAAAAAAAGAGCAAGTGGAAATTTTTCTAAGTACCAAAGGCTTTTATATGGTCGGCCTTAGAGGAGTGTCGATTCGTCTCCCAGTTAAAATGATCGGTCAGAAATAGTCTGAAGCATGACTGATATGAACGTCCACTTCATATCCTCCTACACCATCGATACGAAGCTAACCTCGTATCCATTCATGTCCGGTTCAATATGAAAAGTATTGTATCCATCGGGCGATCGATACGAAACCCAAAACAAGGGCCTATCTGAACTATTCGTACCCAAGCATCCATCGATATGAAATGATTTGTTCGTATCCATCAACATAAACCCCACAAAGATTCGTATCCATTGATACAAGATATTTGAAAAAAAAGGGAAACACCTAGTTCATCTCAGTCACCATCGATACGAAAACAATTTTTTCTACTTTTCACATCGATCCAGGAGAGGATCGAAATGAAGAGATGCACTAAAATAACCATCAAACGTTGTCACAACCCGAATTTCGCGTCGGTTCAGGAGAGGATCGATACGGAATTCGATATATATATATATATATATATATATATATAACTGACAATAACTCGTGACCTGCAAATATTTGCGGAAGTTAGGTTAACACACGTTCGAGCATATGAATTAACATTCGATTTTCAAAATTCACAGGAATTAAATGCTCACCTTATGGCAATTACAACCTTGAACAACAGTTTGCTATCATTCAACACTCAGTTACAATAGTGCATAGTACAACAATTGGCAGTCAACAATTCAATATTTATATTACTGGAGATCAATCGAAGGTTATATCTTTTGACGAAAAGACAACAACCATTCAACAAATCGGAAAGAACTTTTTCAGAATAGAGATCGCAGATTTTTAAAGCACGTCATGTTTTCACAAGACGTACTTTGGGGGCAAATGTTATCCTGCCTTTGGGCAAGGCCGTGACATCAAGAACTTAACTGGAAACCAAGGACAGTCTGTCTCGAAGAACGGTTATACACAGGTTCACTATGGATACTGGCGAATTTTGTCTGAGTTCGGATCGAGCTACAATTGACAAGGCATGACCAGCAAAGCTATGAAATCCAATGTTCCAAATTTCAAGTCAATCGAAGTTCGTATGCTCAAGATATTGATCGATCAAGGTCAAGGAAATCCAACACTGTTCGTATCCATCACCTTACAGTAGCAGTGTTCATATCCTTCACCATCCCCTTCGTATCCATCAGTGGCTAACGATGATCAGACCTCCACAAACTAGCCGACTTTCGTATCCATCGACAAACTAGCCTACTTTCATATCCATCCATCATTCCATTCCAATTTGTATCCATTGAATAAAAGAAACCGAACTCGTATCAATAATTCACTTGATCGATACGAAGGGAAAAGCCGGGTATCGGTACGAAGAGCATGGGAATCACCCATACGAAGTCAGCCAAGTACTATGGATACGAAGCCACATTTCAAGATCGATACAAAATAGGGCAATGACTATCGATACAAAGAAGGCACATGAGGTCGATACGAACGAGGTACAGTCAAGAGAAAGACTCAGTCACTCGAAATAAAAAAATGGATCGGTCCTAAAAGAAAGCGCCACATTATCTAGCAATCACGTTCCTACAACCAATACGAACAAAACCAATACAAAGGTATCGGCACGAAGTCAGCAGCATACGACAAATCCAAACTTGCATTGATCATAACTCGAGATCTACAAGTCCAAATGCCACCAAATTTTCACTGAAGCTTGCATACAACCTCAAGAATGTACTTGATCAATCTCACCCTAAAATAACCAATACTTGATCGATACAAACTCAATTTGTACCGCTCTTAAATCGAGTCGAAATCACCTGAACTCGATCCTATAGGCCCACCCACATGAGGGAAAGAGTCTCTCGAGATTTGAGCCAGATATTTGCAGCCTACACCTATAAATAGCGATCCTAGACCTACAGAAAATGGACTTTTTTGGCTTCTCTATGCTGATACTCTGCCGAAATCATTATTAAACCTCTATTGTACTGTTGTAATTTCTTGTAATCGGTGAGTGAAAATCAATAAACATCAATCATTCCATAGTGGACGTAGGCTATACGCCGAACCACTCTAAATTTGTGTGTTTCTGCATTTTTTCTTATCTATTAATTAGTGTGTTTGCTAGATCTGCCTCATTTTACATTTATTGTCTTCATTTTATCTCTTCAAACACATCCGAAGAGTGTTGTGCCCAATTTTGGTACAAACAGATAGGAAATAACAAATAACTTAAGTTAATATTTTGGATGGAAACTAGGCTTAAATAAATTTATGGATTGAATGTCGTTGACATAAAAAGAAAATTAGCGAGCAAGGTTTTTGTTGAAAATTGGATTGAGAATAAATTTGAAATGAAATTTGATTTCAATGGAAAAGAACTTAAGTTATATTAGAATGAATAAAAGTGAACAAATTAACTTGAGTTAATATTTTTGCATGGAAAAATTATTGTTTGACGAAAACGAAAGTAAATAAAATTATACAGTATATGTGGGAAGTGAATAAATTGATTTAGAATTGATTTGGAATAGATATGGGTGTTAGGTATAAATATGAAGTGAATGCAAGTAAATTGAGTTGTAAATCATTCGAATTGAATATGAATCGATTAAAAGCAATTAAATTAGTATCGGAACCTTATAGTTGCTTATAAATATATGTTTGGCATGTGGTTTATGAAATTCGTGTGTTTAACTAGTTAAATGAATGAAATGTTAGTGGATTTCATGTTTTTGGGACTTACGTATTTAAATTGAGTAAGTACAGGTACCGGGAGGCTATTGGGCTAGATTTTGGGTTGCGTGATTGCATATTAAATAAGCTCGCTCGCTTTAAAATGCTAAATAAAGGTACGTTTTCGGATTAAATACCGCAAAATATAAATATTGATATATATATATATATATATGTTGTTTTCGGACCATGTGGGTCGATGTATATATTTTTATCTCCTTTGTCATATTGCAAAAAGCTCTCTGTACTAAGGAGACTCTGCCAAAAAATTTCGAAAATTTAGGATGTTAGAAAAATTTTGAAAATTTTTTGTTAGCGACAATTTGATTTCGAATTGTAATTGGAATAAAGGGTTTTGGAATTAAAATTGAGAACTAATTGTTTTGGTTGGAACGAAAAGATTAGAAAAGTGAAATATCAAGTTTTAACTAAGTGGGTTTTGATAACTTAATGGGTTTGGAGCGTTTCTCCTGCCTTAGCAATTTCGGGGATGAAATTTTTTAAGAGGGGTGGAATGTAACGATCCAGATTTTTTGACGATTGATTTTGAATATTTAAATGGTTTTAAATATTGGATTTGGAATTATAATTTAGTTAGTAAGATTTTAGAACTGATATTTCAAGTGATTTGGTCAATTTTTGAATCGTCGATATAATCGACGAGTTAAAATAGCGATCCGAGGCACAGTCTCGGATTTTGACGAAACCAATTCCATTGGGTTCGTAATATTGTATTATTATCGGATTTCAAATTTCATAGCATTTGGATTTACCATTTGGTCGTACGATCTGAAAATGCCTAGAAATAATTTACTTGAATTTAATTTAAATAGTCGATTTAAAAAGCTATTATCTCCATACGAATTAGGACTCGAAACTTGTTCCATTGGGTTCGAAATAGCGATATAACATTATAAAAGCCTAGCGGCACACCTTGATAGGGGTTTGAAATTTTGAGTTACTTAAATCGATTGATTTTGAAAAAAAATATAAATAATTTATTTTCTTTGATTGGACTGGGCTGTCTCTTATTTCACCCAGTCACTGTACCTTTCCAAACATGCGACTCAAAACAATTCAAACATGCGACCTTCATTTAAAACCGTATCCCTCTTCCCTTCTTCCACACGAAATCAAATTCGAACGGAAGAAAAAAAGAATGAAATCGCGTTTTACTTTCCTTTCTTCTTCTGAAAGGTAGCAGTTCGAAATCAATTCGAATAAATTAAAAAATCGAATAAATGAGGTTGCGATTCTTCTTCATTCTCTAATTCTCAAGCACGCGTGAGTGAAGGTGACGTTAGGTAGGGAAACTAGGGCGTTCGAATGAGGGTTTCTCACGCGAGTTCTGGAGGGTGGTGCGATCGCTTCCGGTGGTGAGATTTTGGGGGAAAGATGGTTCGCGTATGATGGTCGCGGCAGTTGTAGGGTTGAAGGGATATGAGATGTTGAGTGAGGAGGAGGGGTCGAGGTGATGGTGAATGTGACACGAAGTCGAGGCATTCGATAGAGGCTAGGGTTTCGGTAGCGAATGGATTAAGGGTGGAAGCGAGGCTGCGGAAGCATTCTGGTGGGCTCGGGTCGCCTGGGATGTTTCAAAGGGAAGGCGCAGCGTTAAAGGCTAAATGACGCGTGCTGGGGAGAGGTCGTAGGGTTTGGTCATGCGGGGGTGGGTAATTGGAGAAGGCGGATTAAGGTGATAAGCTCCTATTATTGATTATAATTAGTTTAAATAATTTTTTTATCAAATTTGAATGCTTATAAAATTTTATAATCTATTCATACAAGTTCCAAAAATTAGTTGAACAAGGTAAGTTTGTTCGTATTGGAAAAAAACTATGCAATAGAATTGATTTGGGATTTTTCGAAATCGGTAGAAATTTTAAATTCAACCGAATATGGTTTAATTTATTTTAAAATTGGAATGGATTGCAAATAAAATCAAGGTGAGAAATTCTCACTCATTTGGATTGCCAAATTAAAATTTTGAATAGTTAAAATTTATTCTGGATGCATGGTTGAATTTAAATAAATATTATCTGTTGAATGATATATTATATATATATATATATATGTATATATTAGTAGTTGGATATTTTCCCGTCGGTTGGAGCGGATGAGACCCCATGCGTCCCGCATAATAGCGGATGACCCTATATACCACGATATCCCCCTCGAAGTGGGATTGGTATTTTTTTATGTTGTATTAACATTAGTGGATGCACGAAAATAGGTTGGAAGGATCCAACTGCATTCCTCAAAAATTTATATTGATTGTTTTTCATATATAAAAATTTATGATGTGTTAAAATAATCTTTTATAGATTATTGTTGTGATGAGAATTATTGGATGCTAAAGTAGCATTGGCCTGAATTTTGGTATTTCAAATACCATAATATTATTTTTGGAATTTGAAAGAATTTTAAAGGAGATTTTGGATATAAAAAAGTATATATCGAAGTTTGGATTAAAAGAAATTGATTTGAATAAAACGATAAATTGATTTTTGGGTTGTACTTAACTATTCGGTAAAATATATTTTAAATAGAGATTTAAAAATTATATTTTAAATAGAGATTTAAAAATAATTTATATAAAAGATTTTTTTAAACGATGGATTTTTTAAATGATATTTCTAAAAAATATGAAGTGGGGTTGAAATCGATATTAAAAATAGATTTGTGGAATAAATGAAATTAGTTTTATAAACAAGTGGAAACTCAAAGGAGTTTATAAATTTATAACGATGTTTATAAATAAGGGTAAAACGATGTCGGTTGATAAATTAGGAATATAAATTCATAGGGTGAATTTATATCAGAATATGGAAATCGGTTTGAGGAAAAATAATGGTTTCTATTTTTGAAATGTGAGAATGGTTAAGGGAACGAAATATTGAATCAAGTGGAATTTATAAATTGAGATTGGACATTGAAATTTTAAAAAAAATATACTTTTATCGAGAAATTAAATTGTTTTTCAAAAGAGAATTTTTATATATTCAAACTATGTAATTTAAAGCTGCTTTAGTAATAAAATACTTCGGAAGTGGATTTTTCATATATTTAATATTATTTGAAATAAATTTCTAATTTTTATAATAAGATTCGTAAAATCAGTTTGTTATTTGAAAATGAAATAGGAAATGAAGTTTCAGTGTTTATATAAAAAATTTAAAATCTTAAGTAATTACATAAACATGTTTTTAAAAATAAATTATCATTCTTTAAAAATACCTATTATACATATATAGAGTTTTGAAAATTTTTGAATTTATATATGAACTCTCTCGAGATGTGGAAACGTATGTGATTTTTAAAAGTTATAAATGGATGGACGAGATTATATATGGGTATAATCGACTTTGGAAAGTGTAATGGAATTAATAAAATTATCCGAAACTTACGGTTAAGTGATTTGGCTTTGGTGCGAGAGGTCACAAGTTCGAAACTTACGTAGCGTGATTCAAATGTTTATTAACATGTGATATGCTGTCACAGTGACTTGTTGTGTATAAAGTACCATTTCAAAAAAAAAAAAAAATAATATCCGAAAACCTCTTCGATCCGGTTTGAACGTTACGAATGGATTTCGTGAAGATAGCGAAGATGGTGATTCGGTTCGTCCAGACCCAGGACAACTTGTATGGACGAATGCTATCGGAACATCGTCACCGGAGGACGATAAGCATTCTAAGTAGAATTATTCTTGAAAGGTAATCATTAGCCTCAAGCCTCATCAACCAGGAATGACTAAAACAGGGGAGATGCAGCAAGGCTAAGTGGATCGCACCTAATTAGGGTATGCTATCATTTTTCTAGATACCCTCGGAAATATATATAAATTATGGATATGGTTGTGCACGAAAAAGAGAACGCTCGATTTTTAAGGGTGGGAACACTGGAGGTGATAACATATTCGGTTCTATCCAGGTTAGGGGTAGGCCGGTCTTGTGTAGAAGGGGATCCCGACAAGGTCCTCGATACATTTTTCTAGAGGTGTACTGTGATAGGTGGTACCCCAGTGCCTAGTCATTGTATGGAATACATTCTCTAATACGAGCCTTTACGGTTTTGTTTGTAGAACCTAGTATGCTGGAATTTAATTAATGTAACAATTTCGGCTATTTGAATAAGTATTTGTACTTAGACACTATTATTATATCACTGTATTTTCTATAAAATGTTTTGGTTATCATAAGAGAAAAACCTGTCGTGTTTATGTGTGACGCGGCCTTACGAGATACCTTTGTTTTTCAAAGGGTTTTGATAAATTTAATAATTCAAATTGAGTGTGTTTTCTCACGCTGGTTTTCCAAACTGACTCGGGTGTTATTTTATTATAATACTCGGGTCAGACCGAGTATTACAGATTCAGGATAGGATGCTATGGAGCTTAGGAGACGAGCTGGATGACAAGGATGTATTTCCGTACTTGACTTATATTTCCGCTGTATGAGGACAAGTTATTCTAACTGTCCAGATTGATGTATTGATTGTTGTACTCTGATGATTGTAAGTATAAAACAGTTACATATTCTTTTGCATAAAAATCTGTTATTATATATTATATTTTGTTCCGGTGCGATTGTGAGATTTTGTGTTGTTGTTTATATTTTCTTCTACCTCTTTCTTCTTTTACTCTAACGATCTGGTATTTTCGGCACTCGATTGCTCGGCATGCTATACAATGGACGTATTAATGTCGATTTTTGAGGGTCAAAAATCCGGTTCGTTACAGCAACCTTCCAATTTTGCCATTGTTGAAGAGAAGTGGTTGCAGGAGCAAAGAGATGCAACTTTTGAAGCAAAGAGACATGAAGGTATCACTTCAAAAAATTATCATTTTATACTAGGTCAGTCAACTAAGAGAAGGCTTTAGTCGACTGGCTTAGTGTGAAAATCGAGCCCAAGTGCATTTCCAAAAATAGTGGACAAGTTATTTATATTTAGTTAATTGGTTTAGTCGACTAGATAAGGCTTTCAGTTGACCGAATCATAGTATTTTCCAAAAGCTTATGTAATGCAGTGGTAATGGTATGTGCTCATCTCTCAGCCCATCCGAGTTTGAATCCTAGATTTTCATATTTTTAGCCATTTTATTTTACATCTTTTCCATTATCATTTTGACCTGAAATAACTCAATAAACATACTAAAAACATTGTTGTATAGTTGTTATCATCAAAATACCATATATATATATATGATTCTTACATTCACTAACTTTTTGAAGACGACAACCACACAACTTTAGCATAAAACAATAGCTCCCCCTAGATATATGTGATGTAAGTTTATTTCCCTCGGCTTCATATAAATTCCAATGTAAAATATGTGAAACACATGTCCTTCTCCCCCTTTATCATCAACAGAAAGGGACAAGAGCATTAGTGTACTATATGATAAAAACTCCCCCCATGTATAATGTTTCTCTTTAACTTTTAACTATGTACTCCCCCCTATCAATATGCTCGTTATTTCTCCCCCTTTTGTAATTAACAAAAAGTATGAGAAAACTAGAAATAAATTGCGAATATCATAGAAAAGTCGAAAATAAATAATTTTAACATTAATGCACAGCGATGAGTATCCAATAGATATGTCAAATGTAGCAAATTGATACTCATTTTACATATAAGGTTTACGACTTAGGAAACCATATCCAGTTGGATGTGGTTGATTTTTTTTTTAAAATTTCCACTATTAATCACAGTGTCATAATAATTGCTAGTGTATGAATGTCTATCATAATTAGTTAGATTAGCAAGAACCCCTATATCAACATTACCTGTCATTGATTTAGTATTCAAAGGATTTTTTCTATTTCTAATAATAATATTATGACATGGATAGGTTTTAGAACTATCTCTACTTTTAGAACTAGCATTAAAATGTGTATACAGGAATACATATTTAGTACCTTTTCTACAATTATGTAACGACCCAGAATTTTAGTCATTCAAATTTGGAATATTTAATCTATTTTAAATATTGACAAGTTATTTTATAAGTTAAATAGCTTTAATTTCAAATATAGTGATTTAGTTAATAATTAAATTATTGAATTTAATATTTGGAATTTGTTAAATAATTGAATCTTGAATTCTATATGAATGAAAATGATTTCTAAAATTGAATTAATTTCTATTTGAACAAGAATGAAGGTAGTAAACTTTTAAATTGAATTTAAAAGTGATTTAACTAATTTTGGAAATTAGTCGTTTTAATTAACATGTAAAAATAGCCTTCCGAGGCATAGTCTCGGATTTTGACGAAACCAGTTTTATCGGATCCGTAATAGTGAATTTTTGTATGCCGTCGAATTTCGTGACGATCGGACAAATCGTTTGGTTATACGAGTTCGAAACACGTAGAAATTAATTAAAGGAATTTAAATTAAAATAATTGGATTTGAAAAGCTATCCTCTGTATATGATCGAATTAGGTCTCGAGAATAGTTCCATTGCGTTCAGGATAGGGGTATAACATATAGAACGCTAGACGGCATGCCTCGTTTGGGGTTCGAGATTTTCGGACGTTTTGTAACTCGATATTTTAAACTGAATATATATATATATATATATATATATATTAACATCCATACTTCATCCCATACCCAAGGTACAAGCACCATACCCTTGCCCACGTACATAGCCATACCCCTCTTGCGCATTTAAATCAGAAAAAAACTGTTCTTTCTTCCTTTTATCAAATTTTAAACAAGCTAAATCCTACGGCCCTCGTCGATTTGGACCACCGCGAGCGAAATCCGACGAAGGCGCCGACTAGAGGAATGGGCGGCACGACATAAGGGAAGGGATGAACGGTGGAGATCATATGAAGTGGAGCATGGAGGTCGTATCTAGGCTGCATTCGCAACAACAAATGGTGGGTCCAGCTTTGATTTGCGTGCGTTCGCGTGCACGCGAGGCGCTTGGCAGGCGGCGATGGCGTGGCAGGAGCGGCAGCGGTGATGTCGTGGGCAGCGGCGTTCTAGGATGGGTCGCGATCGAGCAAATAAAAAAAAGAAGGGAACTCGTCTAGGCCTGGAAGTAGAAACGTAAGAGGGAAGGCAGAGCAGGTTTTATAATTTAAAAATTTTAGTTTAATTCCTAATTAATTTAAGTTAAGTAATTTAAATTATTTTGAATGTTAAATAATTCATATCTTGCTCGTATGAGGTCCAAATTGAATGGGATGAGTCGCGTTACGATCGTGTCGACGAAGGATACATTACAGAATTGGATTGGACCGTTTCAGAGCTAGTTGGAATTTTGGATTAAAATTGGACATTCGTTCAATTTAATTCAAAACAAAACGTTTGGACGATAATTAAAATAAAAGTGAGTTAATCTCACCTTTTTGGTTAACCATAATATTTTCAGTCGATAAAAATTATCAATTGGATGTTTGGATATTTATTATTGATAGTTATTGATTGTTTGCATAATTTACTAATTATTATTAGTTGGATTGGATATATTCCCACCTATTGGAGTGGATGAGACTCTATTACATACTTGTGTAAGAGCAGATGACCCTTTGTATAGGAATCCTGCCTTGAAGCGGTTGATTTTATATTTTTATGATCATACATACTATATGTGATGCAAGGTGAATAGGTTAGAGGGATCCAACGGGATTCCTCACACTATTGATTTTATTTTTGTATATATTATGATATATGACTTATTGGATGCCATATTAATGAGATGAATATGATTTTGTTCATTTAGGGCTATAGTAGCACTTGGCCTAATTTTTGGTATTTTAAAATATTATAAACTAATGATTTAATTTAAAAAGGAATTTCAAGTGATTTTGGAAATTTTACATGTTTAAATAATTTTTCCAAAATAAAAGGTATGATTTTGAGAAATTATAAATTTGTAGTTTTATAAAAATATTTTTAAATAGAAATTTTGAATTGTGGATAAAGATTTTTAAATCTTAAATTAAGTGCGTCTTTTAAAATAAAAAGGATATGGTTTTAAAGAAATAAGAAAATATTTGATATAAATATTGTTGATCATTTTGTATAAAGTGATGTTTTACGAATGAAGTAAAAATTCGCAAAAATCATATTTTGTTAATAAAAGAGTTGATTTATAAATGGTGTTATAAGTCAGAGGAAATTATTATTATTTAATAAATGAGTGAAATAAATCGAATGATGAATTTATTATAAGATATGGAAGTTTGTTTTAGAAAATAGTTGACTCTATTTTGGAAATTGAAAGTGAGGGTGAATTGGGATTGTTAAATGATATTTATAAATTTAAAGAAATTTATAAAAGAAATTTATACTTATGAAAGCAAGGTTAAAATGGTTGAAATTATATTTTGTATGGGGTTTTATAAATAAGCGTGATTTATAATGGAATAGAGGTATAAATAGGTTCATAAATAAAGGAATTTTTATGAAGGGAAGTTTTTATAAAATGGAAACAGATTTATAAACATGGTTTATAAACATGGAAATGATTATGTTGAATTAAGTATGGATTTTATCAAGGAAATATATTTACATTTTAAAGGTTGTTTATTAATATTAATATTGTTTAAAGGTTACTTATCAATATTTTAAATATTTTAAAGGTTAATTATTTAAAAATATTAATATGGTTTGAAATTGATTATAATTATTTATCAGTAAAGATTTGGAAATTAATCATTAGTGATTACAAAAATGTTAAAGATAATTTATTATTGTTTATTAAGAATGTTTTGAAATTTACCAATTACTATTTTTAAGATGTTTAAAGTTAATACTTATTTATTTATAATGTTTATTATTATATATAATAGTGTTTTAAAGTAAAATGATTATTATTTATTTATAAATGTTTTCAAGATTTATAAATAAGGTTTTATAAATAGATTTGGGCTTTATAAGAGAATTTTGTAAAATATTTGGAGATATAAAGGAGATTCATTTATAATATATGAGAGGGCTTTGCAAATGGTTTTAGATAATTATAGAGGAATTTTATAATGGGTTTATAGATTTATAAGAAGAGCTTTAAATATAGTTGCATGGATTAATAAAAAGGTTATAAATGGTTATAAATGGTTTTAAAAGGTTATAAATGGTTTTATAAATGGTTTTTGGGATTGGTAAGGGATTTGTCAAAGATTTTTGAATTGTATCGAAAGGAAAACTTCCCAGTTTTGTGAATATACTTATAGCATTGAGATAAGCATGTGGATATTCTCCAAGTATTGAAAATATAGGGAGAGTGGATATATATATATATATATGTATATATATCTTTGTAAAAGGATTTTAGAACGAATATTTATTAAAGTTAATTTAATTAATAAAGGATTAATTAATAAAGGCCTAGTGTTGCTTGGTGCTTAACCAATGTTGTTTTTCATGGAATTAAATTCCTGATTGAATGTTTGTTATTTGATGGTTAAATAACAGACTATTGAAATTAGACCCAAACGTAACTTTGCAAATATCTAGGGGAAACACGTGAGTTATATGACACGGTCATCTTCGATGATGTTGTACTGTATGTGTAAATCTCATTTTGTTCTTCTAGGGCAATGATAAGGAAATCGGTCCACTAACAGTTAGGAGATGATCTCCACTCTTATCTTGACTATTTATTTCCTAAAGAGCCGGGGTTGAGTTTACCGGGAATCATCGAAAGTTGTTTCGAAGAAACGGGATCGGGTATTTTATTCGAAAACCACTTCGATCCAAAAAATGCGTTTCAAAGTGAAGACATCTTAAAGAAGATGGAATTTGAAGACGGAGCTCTCAAGTGTTTCGTTTAGTCCCAGAACGAACTTGTATGGATGAATGTTGTTATTGCATAGTTGCCTAGAGGGCATTGTTAGCACTCCAAGTGGGAAGTGCTATAAATGGTAAAACGTAGCCTCAAACCTCATCAACCGGGAAATGACAAAAATCGGGCATGCAGCAGGGCCAAGTGGGTCGCTCCCAAGTAGGGTATGGTCATTCCAAATCTAGGTCGGTTATTATCTCTTATTTGTATGCTTTGGGGCCTAAGCAGGGTGATCATATTCGATACTACTAGTCAAGTGGTAGGCCAGTCCTGTGTGGCAGGGGTACAGGATGTTCTTGTCAAACTCTGGTGCATTTATCTAGAGATGTACCTTCGGAAGGTAGTTCCTTAACTTGTCATAGTATGGAATCCAATCTCCAATACGTGCCTTTACGGTTTTGACTGTAGAACCTAGTATGCTGGAATTTAACAATGTAACAATTTCAACTAAGATTAATAAGTATTTGTATCTTAGACATTATTATAATATAAATGGATTTTCTATAGAAAATGTTTTGGTGTTCGTAAGGTAAAAACCCATTCGTATTTATGTGCGGTGTGGTCTTACGAGATACTTTTGATTTTCAAAGGTTTTTATAACTTTAAAATCCAATTGGGTATGTTGTGTCATGGTAGTTTTTCAGACTGACTCGGGTGTTATTTTATCATAATGCTCGGGTCAGACCGAGCATTACAAATTTGCTTTGGATTCATTGGAGCTTAAGAGATGAGTTGGAGGTCTACAGGCTGTATTCACGTATATGTCTATATTCCGCTTTTTTTGTTATTCAAATCATCAGCATTTGTGAGGACAAGCTGTTATACCTGTCCAGGCTGATGAACGTTATTTATGTTGTACTCTGATGGATGCAAGTATATAACAGTTTCTCTTTGTAAAGATGTTGATATTATATTATATATTGTTCCGCTGCGATTGTGAGATTCTGTAATGTTTCTAATTTCTTTTCTTTCTTCTCTTCTTCTTTACTTCTTTCCTCTTTCTTTCCCATAACTATCCGTCTTTCCGTTTGATTTGGGTTGGACATGTGTGGTATATTGTCACCTTGAACTGTACGGATTAGCGGGTCGTTAAAAATTATGTTGTTTATACTCTAAACTAGTTCTATTATTGTGAACTTTGCCATTAGTAGTTAAGAAAGACGAATAATCTTTTTCTCTATTAAAATTTATGATTTTCTCATTTAATTTATCAAAAGCAGCTTTGGAATCGCAAAAATCTTTTTGCAACATCATATTTTATTTAATTCACATTCTTTAATTAATTCCATATTCTTATCATTTAAAGCCCTATTCTCTTTTTCAAGTGACAAAAGTTTAGAATTAGAATCATTTAAAGAATTTTCCAAAAATAAATTTTTATTTTGCAAAACTTCAATTTCCTTTAAAAGATCAGTATTTTTATCGTTTAAGCGCTCATTGTCTTTTAACAGAATTTTTTTTGTGTAAAATAGTTTTTCCAATGTAATTTTAAAATTTTCAGTTTGTTTTACTAAAAACTTATTTTCTTCCTTTAAAATACTAATTTTATGCTCGCAATCATCTAATTTAGCTAAAGCAATAGAATTAACCTTTTGTGATGCTTTAAAATCTTTTAATAACTGCTCATGCTTTTGTAAAAGATCATTATATATAGAATCTAAGCGTACCGATTTGATCTAAGATTAGCCACACAACACTTGTACCTTGATTCTATAGATTGTTGCTCGCTTCTAGAAATTTGCTTTTTCTCGACAGTCTTTGATCTCTGAACGGATCTTCTCTTTCTGGCCATTATTCTATGATGTTGTGACGATTAATAAAATTCCAAGCTTTGATACCACTTGTTAGTTGCTATGATCAGGATCGAAGATGGCCAACAATAATAAACAATGTAAATGAAGTGGAATATTATAACAGTAGATCATACAGTCGAATTTATATTGGTTCGGACTTCCGTCCTTCATCTAGTCCCGTAGCCCCCCTTGGGCATTTCACTATCAACACCCTCATTTCACTAAGAGGAGCAGGTTTACAAACTTCGCCTGAATAATAGAACATGACTTCAACAACAATTACAAGCAGCGTAACAAATGTCACTTTCGGACATAACATATCTTGATATACAGAATGTCACTTTGATGTACAATAACACCTATCCAGACCAAACTATATTGAGTGGAGGTGTAGATGCTAAGGAGTTTATTCGACTAGAATATGGGATGTGGAGATGAAGCACGCTAGTCGAAATCCCTGAATCACATGAATTTCTTGGTATTCGGAGTATTGCTTAGTAATTGAGAGTTTGAGGCCTAGAATTCAAAGCGAAGAGACATGAAGATATCACTTCAAAAAACTACCATTTTATACTAGGTCAGTCGACTGAGAGATGGCTTCAGTCGACTGTCTTGGTGTGAATTGAGCCCGAGAGCATTACAAAAAATAGTAGACAAGTTATTCAAATTTAGTCGACTAAATCATAGTATTTTTCAAAAGCTTGTGTGGTGTAGTGGTAAGGGCATGTGCTCTTCTCTCAGCCCACCCGAGTTTGAATCCAAGCATTGCATATTTTTACCATTTTATTTTACACCTTTTCCATCATCGTTTTGACTTGAAATAACTCAATAAACATATTAGTAGCATTGTTGTATGGTTGTTATCATCAAAACACCATATATATATATGGTTCTTTCATTCTCCCTCTTTTTGATGATGACAAGCACACAACTTTAGTATAAAATAATAGCTCCCCTTAGATATATGTTATGTATGTTTATTACCCTCAAAGTCATATAAATGCCAATATAAAATATGTGAAACACACATTCTTCTTCCCCTTTGTCATCAACCAAAAGGGATAGGAGCATTGGTGTACTATATGATAAAAATCCTCCTATGTATAATGTTTCTCTTTAAACTTTAACTATGTACTCCCCATATTAGTATGCTCATTATTTCTCCCTTTTTTGTAATTAACAAAAGTATGAGAAAATTGAAATAAATAGAGAATATCGTAGAAAAGTCAAAAATTAATAATTTTAACATTAATGCAAAGCGATGAGTATCCAATAGATATATCAAATATAGCAAAATGATACTCATTTTACAATAGATATAAGGTTTACGATGTAGGAAACCATATCCAGTTGGATGTGGTTGATTTAAAAAAAAATATAATTTCCACTATTGATCATAGTGTCGCAATAATTGCTAATGTATGAATGTCTATCATAATTAATTAGATTAGCAGGAACCCATATATCAACATTACTTGTCATTGATTTAGTATTCAAAGGATTTGTTTCTATTTCTAAGAATAATAATATTATAACATGGATTGGTTTTAGAACTATCTTTATTTTTAGTACTAGCATTAAAATGTGTAGACATGAATTCATATCTAGTACTTTTTCTACAATTATCTTGTGTATAGTTTAAACCAGTTCTATTATTGTGCTCTTTGCTATTAGTTGTTAAGGAAGACAAATAATCTTTTCCTATATAAAATTTGTTATTTTCTCATTTAATTTATCAAAAACAGCTTTGGAATCACAAATTTCTTTTTGCAACATAATATTATTATTTTTAAAAATTCACATTCCTTAATTAACTCTAGATTCTTATCATTTAAAGCCCTATTCTCTTTTTCTGGAGACAAAAGTTTAGAATTAGAATCATTTAAAGAATTTTTCAAAAATATAGTTTTATTTTGCAAAACTTCAATTTCCTTTAAAAGATCGGTATTTTTGTCGTTTAAGCGCTCATTGTCTTTTAATAGAAAACCTTTATTGTAAAATAAGTTCTTCCAATGTAATTTCAAAAATTTCAGTTTGTAAAAGATCACTAAATATAGAATCTAAGCGTTTCGATTTTGGTCTAAGATTAGCCACACAACACATGTACCTTGATTCTATAAATTGTTGTTCACTTCTAGTAATTTGCTTTTTCTCGACTTTCTTTGAGCTCTGACTAGATCTTCTCTTTCTGGCCATTATTCTATGATGTTGTGACTATCAATAGACTTCCAGGCTCAAATACCACTTATTAATTGCTATGAACAGAATCAAAGATGGCCAATAGTAATAAATAATGTAAATGCAGTGGAATAGTATAACACTATCAATACCCTCACTTCATCCGGAGGAATAGGTTTACGTCTAGTATAACACTATCAACAGTAAAGATGGCAACCAGTCGATTTATACTGGTTCGGACTCTCATCGTTCGTCTAGTACCGAAGCTCACCTTCGGTATTTCATTATTAATACCCTCACTTCACCCGGGGGAATAGGTTTACAAACTCCGCTTGAATAATAGAACAGAACTTCAACAACAATTACAAGTAGTGTAATAAATGTTACTTTCTGACACAATTTATGTTGATATACAGAATGTCACTTTGATGTACAATAACTCCTATAACCAGGCCAAACTATATTGAGTGGAGGTGTAGATGTTGAGTTTTTTTGACCCAAATATGAGAAGTGGAGATGAAGCACACTAGTCGAAATCCCTGAATCACATGAATTTCTTGGAATTTGGAGTATTGCGTAGGAAATGAGAGTTTGAGACCCAGAATTCAAAGCATGGAGCTTTGTTTTGATTCAGGGATGGTTATGGGTTGATATAGATGTTATAGGGATGGTAAAGTTGGGATGCAACCTTCCAATTTCAACATTTATGAAGAGAAGTGACTATAGGAGCAGAGAGATGCAACTTCTAGAGCAAAGAGACATGAATATATCACTTCAAAAAACTAGCTATTTTATACTAGGTCAGTCGACTGAGAGAAGGCTTCAGTCGACCGGCTTGGTGTGAATCGAGCCCGAGAGCATTGCCAAAAACAGTAGACAAGTTGTTCATATTTAGTCAACTGGTTCAGTCGACTGGACAAGGTTTTCAGTTGATTGAATCATAGTATTTTTCAAAAGCTTGTGTGGTGAAGTGGTAAGGGCATGTGCTCGTCTCTCAACCCACTCGGGTTCGAATCCTAGCTTTGCATTTTTTTAGCCATTTTGTTTTACACCTTTTCCATCATAGTTTTGATCTTAAATAACTCAATAAACATATTAGTAGCATTGTAGTATGGTTGTTATCATCAAATCACCATATATATATATGGTTCTTTCAGATGGAAGCTTCGACTTGTAAACAAAAATGTTTTGCTTTGAGGACATATCGGAATACTCCTCGCTAGTTGATCTCTCTTAGGTATTTTTGGTTGGTCATTGATGTCATCAACTAACGAAATTACTATAAGAGGATTTTGAATCAGATATTTTTGATGTGATATGAAGATTGGAAGAGATGGGATCTAATGTTGATGTTTTGGACATAACGGCTCAATTATGGGAGTTGTGATGATGATCCAAAGGGCATCTTCTATGACACTGACCTATGAAATAGGGCTAGGATGCGCTCTACTATGGATATGAAGTGTTCTAAGGGATTATTGATACTTAGAGGTTTTGACGTATGCTCATAAAACAGGGGTATGTGAGGAGGCTCACCCGAGTTAGGACGTTCCTTAGATATCTTGACGTTAGGATCTATCGTACCCTAAATAGCTAGGATGTGCAGTTTAGTTCTTCGCCTTCTGAGTGGCATGAATTCAAGCACTAAGAACAACGGCTTGAGTAGCCTCTGACCTAGGACATGGTCATGCGAGTTATTATATATCCCAAGTACAATACTCTTATAATGGTGAGTATTTATTAACCTTATAATGATGGTCATTTGGAAGAGACCTTATGATGTGGGTTTGGGGGTCGAGGATTGATGTAGCTGCAGCATGAGTAGATGGCCATATTATTTTGAGGATGTAGTCATGAGTAGGCATATGTATTACTTTGGAAGGTGTGAAAATGAGTTGGTAAACCGATTATTTTGAAGATGAGACTATTAGGAAGTTCATCGATAGTTTTGATGATACACATATTATGATAGATGTGTTTTTAGCGTAGGTATTTACACAAGTTGTAATATCCCGGAAATTTGGGGCAATATCAATTTAATAATCTGTTTAAATAATTAAATTGATTTGATAATCTTTGATAAAATTATTTGAATTGGTTTAAAAATCTAATTAAATGAATATTTAATTAGTGAATTTTATCCATTAAAAACTAATAAAATGATTTCTATTTATAATGTATATATATATATGTATATATTGTAAATAGATAAGCTTGGATTTGAAATTTAAATAATAAATGAAATCTTGTTTTAAATTTCTAATGTATATTCTTATAGTTTGGAAATTATGATTTATTTAAATATTAGCTTTACAAAGCTATTTAAAACAAAATAACTATATGGTTTTAAGTAAGGTTAATAATAAGGTTTATTTTATATTGCTTAATAAATATGGTTTAAGAATATATATATATAAGTTTAAAATACAATTAACATATGATATGTTAATTCATTTAGTAATAGTAGTAATTTATAATCTCTTTTATAAATTATTTTAAAATTGACAAATGGTTATTTTCAAATTAAATGTGTTGTTTAAAATTGACTTTAAATTGGATTTTAAAAATATAATTTGAATTTGAATTAGATTTAATTTTGAATTCAAAAAGAGGTAATATTCAAATAGTTTGGATTTCAAAGTATATGTAAACTTTTATTTATAATAATTAGTTTTGTTTCTTTATAAGTAATATATATAAATAGATAAGTAATAAGTGTTTAATAAAATAAGAAAAGTCTTTTATTTACATTTAAAATAAATATAAACTAATTAAAGGGACATGTGTTAATTTATAAGGCTATGTAATAACAAGTGTAAACTAATAATACAATGGTAATGCCAAATGTCAAGTTCTAAATTTTGGTTTTCTTTTATTTTTATTTTTAATAAACTACAAATTAACTTATATAAACCTATGCCTACTTCTCATTTTCTTTTTCTTTCCTGTTCTTTCCAAAAAGATAAGAAATTTCAGCCTATTCTCTAAACAAAGCCTGTAACTCAGAATCTTCCTCAAAACTAAATTCTCAAAACAATGTAGAAATCAACTCCTCTAACCAGAGAAAAACCATTAACCTGCAAATTATCTTCCAAAATCAAAGTCTGTTTGTAAACATCTTCTTCAAAGATCTGTAACCACTTTCAAATCTGAAGCTTGCAAAACATTCTTTTTAAATCTGAGATTTTGCAAAGCAATTTTCAACAAAAGCCTGCAATTCATTTTCAACATCAAAAACTGGAGCATGCAGAGCATTTTCAAAAATTAAGGAAAAGGGGCCTGTAGCAGATAATCAAAGCAAGCTCATAATCATCTTACCTGCACCCAAGTTTCAAGTTCTTTTACAAATTCCATCAATTCGAGTTTTAAAGTTTTCAAAATCAAAACTGTTTCAAGCTCTGTTCTTCATTTCAAATTAGGTGAGTAACTTTCTTTTTAAACTTAAGTAGGGATATTTATTTGCATGTGAATTTTCTGGAATAAAAGAAGTATCGAATGCATGGATATGATTGAATTTCTATGGATATATAAATGCATGTTTAATTTTGTATCTGTTCTTACCTGTTTTTATCTGTTCTTCTTTTAGAAGCAAATATCATGATCAAAAATTCAATACCTCCTAATATAATCTCTGTTAGGACTTAGACTTTAAACAAATGTTGTTTGTTCCAGTCTAAATTAGAGTCTAAAATTTTATTAAGTTAAAATAAAATGAAAACTACTCTGTAAATATAAAGGAACAGGGAAGTTTTAGTTTTGTATAAAATTCAAATATGATAATTAAGCATTCCAGGATTATAAATTGAATCTTTAAACCAAATTATGATTTTTAGAAGAGAAATCACAATTTTTAGCATTAAGTTGAGTGAGCAGTTCGAACTTGAACAGAATTTGGGTTTTTTTGTTGTCTCTGGTGATCTATGGGTTCGGGGACGTCGTGGTTCTCAATGAAGATGTAGGGATGATCGGAGAATCTGAGAAAAATATCAGAAGTGATAATTCACTGTGGCGATGGTAGGAGTTTGATTTCGTTTTTAGCCCTAGATTTTGGCATGGTCGAGAAATTGGTGGTCAAGGAAGCTCTGGTGGATCGAGTTCCACCAGACCCTGGGAAATTGAAGTGGGGACGTAGTCGAAGTCGCGGCCGAACGTTCAGACGCTCAGGCAATCGGAGAGATGAATTCGAGTGATTTCCAGGCTTTGGTTTCCTGTTCTTCATGGTGATGAGATACTCGTTTTCGAATACGAGTTGATGTTGAAGTTTTGGTGATCGAATTTGGATACGAAGGTGAATGTTGACTTGAGGAGATCATCGGCGGTGATCGAAGGCGAGCGTTTCGCCTGTGCACGTGCACATGAATGTTTCGAACATCTGGAAGAGTTGAATTAGAGGAGAAGAAGACGTACTGGAGGAAATGGAATTTGACTCGAAGTCATACTCGAGAAATTAGGACTCTGGCTCGAGTTGTTTTCAGGGGAGACTCGCGTGGGGTTTAACAGTTTTAAATTTTTAATAAAATTAAGTATAAAAGAAAAGGGAAGAGAAAACTCGAAGCTGGTCTCGGGATTTCTGTAAATTTTCTCAGGTAATATGATGTTTGGCTCGGGTAATCTGTGATGTTGCAGTTTTAAAATCTGACAGGAGTTTTAAAATTTAAAATGAGTTTAAAAAGTTGAAACAAGATTTAAACAAAGTTTTAAATCAAATTTAAAGTATGGTTTCAAATCTAATTTGAATTATAGTTTGAAATAAATAAAGTTTATAAAATTTATAATGTTTAAACAAAGTTAAAATGTTGGAAGTATAATTTTAAAAAGATTTGAATTTAAATAATTAGTTTAAAATCTTTAATGTTAAGTAGTTCTTTAACATTAGGTTATAATTTGATTTAAATTTGGTTAAGTTAAATTTGAAATTTATTTTAAATCATTAATTTGAAATGAATAAAAGGAAGATTTAAAAGTAAAAGAATTTCAAAGCCTTTTTGAAAATGATAATTAAAGTAGTTATTAATGTTTATACTTTAATTTAGAGATTTAATGATATAGGAGTCATTAAATTAATAAGGTAATTAAAGAGTAATTTGGTAATTTAATTAATTAATGGTTTAATGTTAATTAATTAAATAATTAAGATTTTAAGTTAATTAATTGAGAGTTAATTAATTTGAAATTAAGAAATTTAATTAGATAAGTGTAGATTATTAACAAATGATAATCATTTGTAAATTGGTTAAGTATAAATTACTTAATAAAAGTAATTAAAGAAATAAATTACTTAAGGTAATTAATTAAATAAATTTGATAAGTTTAAATTAATTTAATTAATTAATTTAAGAAAATCACTGGGTGATTAGATAATTACTTAAAGGTAATTAGTGAAAGTATAAATTACTTAGAAAAGTAATTAAAGATAATTAGTGGATATAATTAACTAAAGGTGGTTTAATAATAAAAGTAATTTGAGTTAATTACTTTTGAATAATTAATCAAGGGATTAATTAAAGGATAATTAATTAAGGAGTAATTAATTTATGAAGTGGAGCAATTAAGGGAAGTTAATTACTAAATGAGATTAATCAAAGGTGATTAATAAATGTGACTAATTAATTATTAATTTAAATAAGATAATTAATTAAGAATAATTAAGGATCATTAATTAATATAATTAATGATGTAATTAAGAATTGATTAATTAAGATTAATTAATAAATAATAAATGATTAAAGTAATTAATTAATTGTAATTAATTAAGGATTAATGTAATTAAATATAGTTAATTAATTAATGAAGTAATTAAAGATTAATTACTGAATGGTTTAAGATAATTAATTTGTGAAATTAATTAAGTATTAATTACTTAAAGTAATTAAAGGTTGATTAATCAGGATTGATTAATTAAAATGGATACTAGAGTATGATTAATTAATTGGTTTAATTAATAATTAAGTAAGCAGGATTTATAGGATAAGGTAATTAATTTAATTCACTTTAAATTAATTAGAGATGATAAATCATTACTTAAGGATGGATGAATGATATTGAATGCTTTGCATTGTTGATATCTCTGATAAGAGATGTGCTGATCTATGATATAGATGTTTGGTTGGATTGAAATGTTAATAGGAATTATCTGTTTGGATGATAATATGGATTATCTATTGTAAATTATCTATCTGTGTGTAGTATAGATCAGAATTGAATTGTTTTAACCTTAAAACAACTTGGCCTTAAAAGATACGTTTTGGATTTCGATGAGACCGGGATCGGGTTTCCGTATACCGGGATGCCAGGTCTGGAGACCCGAATACCACATCGATCCAAATTAACGATAGGTCGTGAATCTCAAGTGAAGATGAAGATTCAGAGTGCAAGGGTTGTTGTCGTTAACTCTGAGGGTGATTCCAAAACGAGTGTAACGAGATAATGCCTTCGGTTTCGTTCGAACCCGGAACGAACTTGTATGGATTGAATGCTTTCAGCACATCGTCAGGCGGACGATGAGCATTCTAAGTGATATGTTCTGATTAAAGGTAATCGTAACCTCAAGCCTCATCAACCGGGAATGGCTAAAACAGGGGAGGTGCAGCAAGGCTTCGTGGGTAGCACCCACTGAGAGCAAGATAGATCCCTGTCTAGAGGTCCCTTTTCTTTTTATTCGGCTTAGTGTGTGGTTGGTCGCGCCAACTACGGGGTTATCTTGTTCGGGATTATCCAGTAAGGGATGGTTCCGGCTTTGTGTTGCAGGGGAGCGGGCGTACTCCTCGGTACGGTGATCTAGGCCACGTACTGTGACGGGCGGTACCCCAGTAGCCCTGCCATTGTATGGAAACCCATTCTTCCTACGTGCCCTTACGGTTTTGATTGTATAACCCACTTTGTGGCTAGTATGCTGGAATTTAATAATGTAACAATTTCAGCTATTTCATATTTATTTGAAAACCCTAGACCCTATTATAATATAACTGGATTTCCTATCAAATGTTTTGGTTAGCGTAAGGTAAAAACTTACCCATGTTTATTTGTGGGGAGTCTTACGTGATACCTTTTCTTTCTAAAGGTTTTGAAGTTAAGCAAGTTTAACCTGTTACTCACACCAGACCCATGTTTGACCCAAGTTGTTTATTTCTGTTTTATAAACTCTTGGGTACTCAAATTTTTACGAGTAGCCAAGGGATTCAGGTTTAGCTTTGACGAATTGTGGAGGAGCAATGGAGCAGGAGGCTTCAGCGTTGTAGATATATATAATAGTTCCGCTGTGTCTGTATCTCTGTAGTGTATTGAGTTGTAATGTCTAGACAGATGTTATAACTGTCTAGTAAGTGATGTATATGCTGTGTAACTCTGTAAAGTGTTGTATACTATGTAATAGTATATGTTATTAATATAATTTATTCGTTCCGCTGTGAGATCGTTGTTGTTGTTTCTTTCTTTCTTCTCTTCTTTTCTATTTTCTACCCCTTTCTTTCTTATTAATGATACGACTTTTTGTGGAGAAAAAGCCTAGGACGTCACAGTTGGTATCAAAGCATAGGTTGAGCGAATACCTAAGCTATTGGTTAAGTGAACATCAGAGCACTAGGTTGAGTGAATACCTAGGTTCGGAAGGATTGTTCATTAGAAATAGGATCTGTAGCAACCTGTTTGAGTCCGAGTGTATATATATATATATATACGAGAGCGCGTATTTGTTAGTTATATAAAATGGTTTTATATTGTGTTAATTGATCGGTTGAGTGGTATATGGATTCTGGTCAATACGAGTAGCTAACGTTATTGATAGGGATCTCTAAACACTTGGACCAGGCCAACGGACACAATATTGTTTTAAAAAGGGGAAGGTGAAATAATTTTACCAGATATATTTTCTATATATAAAAAGTATCATTTTAAATGTATATGGTATTTTTAATGATTGGTTGAGATGATAATAATTTATCATCTAGGATTAGGAGTCTGAGTGTTGAGGTTGGAAGTGTATCTGCCGGGACGGTGTTGGGTCTACAGTCTTTCTCGAGTGAACTTTACAGTTGTGTAAGGATTTCACAATCTCTGAAGGAAACCTATTATGGTTCAGAGTTTATCTTTGAAGTTGGATGAGTAGATTTGGATCTGTCGGTTAAACAGAAGCGAGTGATGGTATCTTGATACCTCAGGTAATAGTAGCTGTGTGATGAGACGCAGTGAATATGGATGTTCCCGAAGATGTTTTCTTTGGAACAAGTTAATGAAGTGTGTATATTTCAGTGTTGTGGCTGAGTTCAGCATGGTGATTCTATTTAGTTTGGGTCCGAGTTTCTCGAAGAGCTTTGGATTGAGAAGTCTTTGGCATCTGTGGCAGCAGTGCAGCTCGGGAGTATTCTTTGTGTTGACAGGAAATTTTCTGACTGAGCAGTTTTCCTGAAGTGGAGTTCAGAAGCAGCAAAGTGGATCCATTTCTTCGATAGATAGGATAGATAAGTGTAAGCTGTTCTGATTGGTAAAGAGAGAACAGTTTCATTGCATGTTGACTGGGTTGATCGCAAAAGTGACTTGCGATAGTTTGAGTATTCTTTTGAGTTATCTGAGATTTTCTGGGATGTGTTGTCCAGTTTGTGCTTGTGTTCTTCATCAGCATTCTTATCTATTCCAGATTAGAGTTGAGCAGCGAAAGCAGTTTGGGAGTATATCTCTGGATAGGAGAAGTAAGTTTGGAATCTACTGATATGTGTGAAGTAAAGTTATGTTTGGATCTCTTCTGTGTTCTGATTTGGATAAGTATTGGGTTTTCAGGATTGAATTGTCAGTTTGGATAACTGAGATTCATTGTGTTTCACGTATCTCTGAGGGAGTACGTATTTGATTTATCTTTGGTTTTGGAACCAGCAGTTCTGGAGTATTTGGTTGTTGAGTCAGACTCGTTTGTAGTCTGATATCCTGTTTAGTTCTGTAGATCTAGATGAGTAGGAGCTCTATAGCTTAGTAGTATTGATTGTTTGGATTCTGTAAAGCGAGTATCCCGATATTTATACTTGGGAAACTCTAGGGAATTATCCAGAATTTTGTCTGGATAATTAGAATTGTTTGATTGGGTGAATTGGTTGCTATGGTTGTTAGCATATGGATGATAATATTTGCTTGTGATTTAAATAGATTATTAAATTACCTTTGATTTAAATTTCGGGGACGAAATTATTTTAAGGGGGGAGGAATGTAATATCCCGGAAATTTGGGGCAATATCAATTTAATAATCTGTTTAAATAATTAAATTGATTTGATAATCTTTGATAAAATTATTTGAATTGGTTTAAAAATATAATTAAATGAATATTTAATTAGTGAATTTTATCCTTTAAAAACTAATAAAATGATTTCTATTTATAATGTATATATATATATATATGTATATATTGTAAATAGATAAGCTTGGATTTGAAATTTAAATAATAAATGAAATCTTGTTTTAAATTTCTAATGTATATTCTTATAGTTTGGAAATTATGATTTATTTAAATATTAGCTTTACAAAGCTATTTAAAACAAAATAACTATATGGTTTTAAGTAAGGTTAATAATAAGGTTTATTTTATATTGCTTAATAAATATGGTTTAAGAATATATATATATAAGTTTAAAATACAATTAACATATGATATGTTAATTCATTTAGTAATAGTAGTAATTTATAATCTCTTTTATAAATTATTTTAAAATTGACAAATGGTTATTTTCAAATTAAATGTGTTGTTTTAAATTGACTTTAAATTGGATTTTAAAAATATAATTTGAATTTGAATTAGATTTAATTTTGAATTCAAAAAGAGGTAATATTCAAATAGTTTGGATTTCAAAGTATATGTAAACTTTTATTTATAATAATTAGTTTTGTTTCTTTATAAGTAATATATATAAATAGATAAGTAATAAGTGTTTAATAAAATAAGAAAAGTCTTTTATTTACATTTAAAATAAATATAAACTAATTAAAGGGACATGTGTTAATTTATAAGGCTATGTAATAACAAGTGTAAACTAATAATACAATGGTAATGCCAAATGTCAAGTTCTAAATTTTGGTTTTCTTTTATTTTTATTTTTAATAAACTACAAATTAACTTATATAAACCTATGCCTACTTCTCATTTTCTTTTTCTTTCCTGTTCTTTCCAAAAAGATAAGAAATTTCAGCCTATTCTCTAAACAAAGCCTGTAACTCAGAATCTTCCTCAAAACTAAATTCTCAAAACAATGTAGAAATCAACTCCTCTAACCAGAGAAAAACCATTAACCTGCAAATTATCTTCCAAAATCAAAGTCTGTTTGTAAACATCTTCTTCAAAGATCTGTAACCACTTTCAAATCTGAAGCTTGCAAAACATTCTTTTTAAATCTGAGATTTTGCAAAGCAATTTTCAACAAAAGCCTGCAATTCATTTTCAACATCAAAAACTGGAGCATGCAGAGCATTTTCAAAAATTAAGGAAAAGGGGCCTGTAGCAGATAATCAAAGCAAGCTCATAATCATCTTACCTGCACCCAAGTTTCAAGTTCTTTTACAAATTCCATCAATTCGAGTTTTAAAGTTTTCAAAATCAAAACTGTTTCAAGCTCTGTTCTTCATTTCAAATTAGGTGAGTAACTTTCTTTTTAAACTTAAGTAGGGATATTTATTTGCATGTGAATTTTCTGGAATAAAAGAAGTATCGAATGCATGGATATGATTGAATTTCTATGGATATATAAATGCATGTTTAATTTTGTATCTGTTCTTACCTGTTTTTATCTGTTCTTCTTTTAGAAGCAAATATCATGATCAAAAATTCAATACCTCCTAATATAATCTCTGTTAGGACTTAGACTTTAAACAAATGTTGTTTGTTCCAGTCTAAATTAGAGTCTAAAATTTTATTAAGTTAAAATAAAATGAAAACTACTCTGTAAATATAAAGGAACAGGGAAGTTTTAGTTTTGTATAAAATTCAAATATGATAATTAAGCATTCCAGGATTATAAATTGAATCTTTAAACCAAATTATGATTTTTAGAAGAGAAATCACAATTTTTAGCATTAAGTTGAGTGAGCAGTTCGAACTTGAACAGAATTTGGGTTTTTTTGTTGTCTCTGGTGATCTATGGGTTCGGGGACGTCGTGGTTCTCAATGAAGATGTAGGGATGATCGGAGAATCTGAGAAAAATATCAGAAGTGATAATTCACTGTGGCGATGGTAGGAGTTTGATTTCGTTTTTAGCCCTAGATTTTGGCATGGTCGAGAAATTGGTGGTCAAGGAAGCTCTGGTGGATCGAGTTCCACCAGACCTTGGGAAATTGAAGTGGGGACGTAGTCGAAGTCGCGGCCGAACGTTCAGACGCTCAGGCGATCGGAGAGATGAATTCGAGTGATTTCCAGGCTTTGGTTTCCTGTTCTTCATGGTGATGAGATACTCGTTTTCGAATACGAGTTGATGTTGAAGTTTTGGTGATCGAATTTGGATACGAAGGTGAATGTTGACTTGAGGAGATCATCGGCGGTGATCGAAGGCGAGCGTTTCGCCTGTGCACGTGCACATGAATGTTTCGAACATCTGGAAGAGTTGAATTAGAGGAGAAGAAGACGTACTGGAGGAAATGGAATTTGACTCGAAGTCATACTCGAGAAATTAGGACTCTGGCTCGAGTTGTTTTCAGGGGAGACTCGCGTGGGGTTTAACAGTTTTAAATTTTTAATAAAATTAAGTATAAAAGAAAAGGGAAGAGAAAACTCGAAGCTGGTCTCGGGATTTCTGTAAATTTTCTCGGGTAATATGATGTTTGGCTCGGGTAATCTGTGATGTTGCAGTTTTAAAATCTGACAGGAGTTTTAAAATTTAAAATGAGTTTAAAAAGTTGAAACAAGATTTAAACAAAGTTTTAAATCAAATTTAAAGTATGGTTTCAAATCTAATTTGAATTATAGTTTGAAATAAATAAAGTTTATAAAATTTATAATGTTTAAACAAAGTTAAAATGTTGGAAGTATAATTTTAAAAAGATTTGAATTTAAATAATTAGTTTAAAATCTTTAATGTTAAGTAGTTCTTTAACATTAGGTTATAATTTGATTTAAATTTGGTTAAGTTAAATTTGAAATTTATTTTAAATCATTAATTTGAAATGAATAAAAGGAAGATTTAAAAGTAAAAGAATTTCAAAGCCTTTTTGAAAATGATAATTAAAGTAGTTATTAATGTTTATACTTTAATTTAGAGATTTAATGATATAGGAGTCATTAAATTAATAAGGTAATTAAAGAGTAATTTGGTAATTTAATTAATTAATGGTTTAATGTTAATTAATTAAATAATTAAGATTTTAAGTTAATTAATTGAGAGTTAATTAATTTGAAATTAAGAAATTTAATTAGATAAGTGTAGATTATTAACAAATGATAATCATTTGTAAAATTGGTTAAGTATAAATTACTTAATAAAAGTAATTAAAGAAATAAATTACTTAAGGTAATTAATTAAATAAATTTGATAAGTTTAAATTAATTTATTTAATTAATTTAAGAAAATCACTGGGTGATTAGATAATTACTTAAAGGTAATTAGTGAAAGTATAAATTACTTAGAAAAGTAATTAAAGATAATTAGTGGATATAATTAACTAAAGGTGGTTTAATAATAAAAGTAATTTGAGTTAATTACTTTTGAATAATTAATCAAGGGATTAATTAAAGGATAATTAATTAAGGAGTAATTAATTTATGAAGTGGAGTAATTAAGGGAAGTTAATTACTAAATGAGATTAATCAAAGGTGATTAATAAATGTGACTAATTAATTATTAATTTAAATAAGATAATTAATTAAGAATAATTAAGGATCATTAATTAATATAATTAATGATGTAATTAAGAATTGATTAATTAAGATTAATTAATAAATAATAAATGATTAAAGTAATTAATTAATTGTAATTAATTAAGGATTAATGTAATTAAATATAGTTAATTAATTAATGAAGTAATTAAAGATTAATTACTGAATGGTTTAAGATAATTAATTTGTGAAATTAATTAAGTATTAATTACTTAAAGTAATTAAAGGTTGATTAATCAGGATTGATTAATTAAAATGGATACTAGAGTATGATTAATTAATTGGTTTAATTAATAATTAAGTAAGCAGGATTTATAGGATAAGGTAATTAATTTAATTCACTTTAAATTAATTAGAGATGATAAATCATTACTTAAGGATGGATGAATGATATTGAATGCTTTGCATTGTTGATATCTCTGATAAGAGATGTGCTGATCTATGATATAGATGTTTGGTTGGATTGAAATGTTAATAGGAATTATCTGTTTGGATGATAATATGGATTATCTATTGTAAATTATCTATCTGTGTGTAGTATAGATCAGAATTGAATTGTTTTAACCTTAAAACAACTTGGCCTTAAAAGATACGTTTTGGATTTCGATGAGACCGGGATCGGGTTTCCGTATACCGGGATGCCAGGTCTGGAGACCCGAATACCACATCGATCCAAATTAACGATAGGTCGTGAATCTCAAGTGAAGATGAAGATTCAGAGTGCAAGGGTTGTTGTCGTTAACTCTGAGGGTGATTCCAAAACGAGTGTAACGAGATAATGCCTTCGGTTTCGTTCGAACCCGGAACGAACTTGTATGGATTGAATGCTTTCAGCACATCGTCAGGCGGACGATGAGCATTCTAAGTGATATGTTCTGATTAAAGGTAATCGTAACCTCAAGCCTCATCAACCGGGAATGGCTAAAACAGGGGAGGTGCAGCAAGGCTTCGTGGGTAGCACCCACTGAGAGCAAGATAGATCCCTGTCTAGAGGTCCCTTTTCTTTTTATTCGGCTTAGTGTGTGGTTGGTCGCGCCAACTACGGGGTTATCTTGTTCGGGATTATCCAGTAAGGGATGGTTCCGGCTTTGTGTTGCAGGGGAGCGGGCGTACTCCTCGGTACGGTGATCTAGGCCACGTACTGTGACGGGCGGTACCCCAGTAGCCCTGCCATTGTATGGAAACCCATTCTTCCTACGTGCCCTTACGGTTTTGATTGTATAACCCACTTTGTGGCTAGTATGCTGGAATTTAATAATGTAACAATTTCAGCTATTTCATATTTATTTGAAAACCCTAGACCCTATTATAATATAACTGGATTTCCTATCAAATGTTTTGGTTAGCGTAAGGTAAAAACTTACCCATGTTTATTTGTGGGGAGTCTTACGTGATACCTTTTCTTTCTAAAGGTTTTGAAGTTAAGCAAGTTTAACCTGTTACTCACACCAGACCCATGTCCGACCCAAGTTGTTTATTTCTGTTTTATAAACTCTTGGGTACTCAAATTTTTACGAGTAGCCAAGGGATTCAGGTTTAGCTTTGACGAATTGTGGAGGAGCAATGGAGCAGGAGGCTTCAGCGTTGTAGATATATATAATAGTTCCGCTGTGTCTGTATCTCTGTAGTGTATTGAGTTGTAATGTCTAGACAGATGTTATAACTGTCTAGTAAGTGATGTATATGCTGTGTAACTCTGTAAAGTGTTGTATACTATGTAATAGTATATGTTATTAATATAATTTATTCGTTCCGCTGTGAGATCGTTGTTGTTGTTTCTTTCTTTCTTCTCTTCTTTTCTATTTTCTACCCCTTTCTTTCTTATTAATGATACGACTTTTTGTGGAGAAAAAGCCTAGGACGTCACACAAGTGTTATTGACTTATAGGTTAGTTAATGATGATATCATGTTATTTTGAGTGTTTGTGTGTTTATTTTGATAAGCTATGTTGATTGTTGATTTATATTCATTTATTTGTATATGCATGTTTGTATCAATCTTATGTTTTGTTATGGACTTTTGTCATGGTAATTTATCATTGAATTGTTGGGGTACATGACATGACTTAATGTATGATTGAGATTGTTTCAATTTTTGCTGATAAATTTTTATTTACACGCTATAGTTTTGATTATATGTATGTGTTATTATAATATGAGCATTAAATTCATTATTGAAAATGAATCGCATTGTGTTGTGTGGTTGTCGTATACCATTTTATAAATAGTTAGTTTTTGATTGATAAACTTCCTCATATTTTATAATTAATCCCATGATGATTCTTGGTTGATTTGGTTGTATTTGGGGGATTGTGAGGGCGTAATTCTTTTAAGGAAGTAGATTGTAACGATCCGCAAATTTCATACTATTAATAATAAATTAATTAAAAATGAGTTTTTTTAATAAAATGATTAATTAGGTGTCGTATATATAAAGTTGAATAGGTCTTTATGAGCTGGTCAATTTGGTATATAATTTTGCTGGGTTTGGAGTTATGGTTTGCAAAATAGAGATGTTACCGTGTTATTGTAACGACCCAGATTTTTAGTCACCTATTATTGGGGTAATTAACTGATTTTAATTATTGGAATATTAATTTTTATTAGTCGAATAAATGAATTTTCTGATATTTAAAATCAAAATCTATAAATTGATTAAAACTATATAAAATTTTGGAATAAGGAAAATTTATCAAGATAGGTATATGTATTTAAACTTCACCATTTCAAACTCCGGATAAAATAATCTATATATAAGAAAGGTATACATATAAATATGTAGAGGTGTAAATAGGTATACATATGTAAATATAGGTAAATATGTAAATATATAGGTATATATAACTATGTATATGTACATGTAGATATGACCGAAAACATACATAAGTACACACACACAGATATATATATATATATGTGAAATATTAAATAAGTAAATATATATATATATATATATTTATAAAAATATTGTATATGTAAATACATATATATACATGAATGAATAAAACTCATGGTGGCAAAATTCAAACTTATGTGAATATGGTATGTAATTATGTATAAATGTAAATAGGTAAAATAAAAATGTATATTGCATATGTATGCATATCTACATATATATATATATATATAAGTGCATATGAAAATCTATTATATATATATATAATTGTGTATATAAACACATAAGAGACATCATCATGGCAAGGCATCCTTTCAAGCATATAAACATTTAACCAAGCCATAAAAGATCAAATCACTCAAGTTTTCAAGTCAATCAACTTATCAAAATCAAGTCATTTTTAAAAAAAATTAAGTCAATCATATTTGTAAAGAAAAATGAAAAAAAATGAGCTTATACATGAGTGAACCTTTCAGACTTGTTCAAAACTTGCCCTGTATCTTCCCTCTATATATATGCCACTATATGTGCTCACGTTTACCATTCAACAAATTAAAACAAATAAGAAAAGAAAAGGAAACAAAAAGAAACTACCATTTTTAAAACCATAAAGAAGGCTAAGGACTCAAGCACGGGAAGCTGGGAGGTAGATGTTGTAAGCAGAGTGTTCATCTACGGTTTATAGGTGAGTGAACACTTTGAAATTTGATTACTGGGTATTACATAGGCTCATACAAATGTTGATTTTGAATGAAACAATGAAATGTAACAAGTGAATATGGGATGTTCTGTGAGTATGAACATGCTCCTATGGGTTTAACATGGTCAGGCCTTCCAGAAAAACACAGTACTTCTTCTTCCTCTCCCTTGTTAATGTTAAATTTGATAAAAACAGTAAATCTATCAAATTCAAAAATCAATAAATCAATATCCATTTAGTTTTAGAAGATGATTTCCAAAGGGAAGTTGTTCGTTTTTGAGTATATATCATTGTAAACTTTGTTTCATTGGGTTTCATGTAGCGTGGGAAGAGAAAAACCTTTTTTACAGTAAGTGATTCACATATAGTCGAAAATTGACATACATAATTTTATGTTTTGATCATACAGTCGTAATCATTATTGGAAAATATGATTTTTAGGATGGGTTTGATGATTTTTATGAATGTGTGGTAGGAGAATTATTGAGTTGATCGGAAATTGGGAGTTCGTCAATTTTTGGCAATGTGGTCGATGTCGAGGCGATGCGTTGGGCGTGGAGGAAGAGTAGACGGCGACGCATCCTAGAAAAATGGTGTGGTAATTTTTATGAGCTTGTGGTGGCTTGGCGAGGTCGTTTTAGGGTTTAGGACCTGTTTGTGGTAGGGTTCGGTTTCGTGTGAACTGTGGTGACGTGGGGCAGCCGGAGGCGTGCGCACTAGAGGGAAATGATGGGAGAGATTGTGGCGGAGCTCTAGGTGAATTTTGGTGGTCGATGGTGGAATGTAACGTCGTGGCAAGGTGATTGGGTTATGCTGCCTTCGTCCCAGTTTTGGGTGAGGAGGTTCGATTTTCATATAGGGGCTTGATCATGATTTCAGGAGGTGGACGTGGACGTAGGGACATGGGTGGACTTGGAGGGGTAGTTAGCGACTCGAATCGGAGGTCGACGGCTTTGTGTACGTGCACATCTTCGTGCACGGTTTGGTACATGCGAGTGGAAGTGAAGGGAGGAGGAAAGAGTACTGGAGGAAGAAGAGGAAAGTTTTAGTGTTGGGCCGGTTTGGTTGTTTGGGCCGTGATGTGTAGTTGGGTTTTGTTTTTTTTTCCTTTTTAAAAAAAAAGAGAAAAGTGAAGTAGTTTAGTAAGTATTATTTTCAAAATATTTTAACCTTTTAAGTATTATTCCTCTTTCAACTTAAATCAAATTAACATGGAAACTTCTGCATGTGATCTATTACCTAGTATCTTAATAATTTGTTAATTTTATGTAATATAAAAATTAAGTTTTTATATTAATTTAAGAGAATAATAATTAAAGTCTTACTCGATTTAAGCTTATATAAATTAATAAATTAGTTGTTAAATGGATTGTTTAATTTTAATTTACTAATAATAAATCATTTCTTTATAAATTCTTAAATTATAAGTAATTTGGATTTATAATATAAATATATTCAGTTAATTTAAACCAATTAAATCATGTTTGGTGAATTGGTTAATATTAATTATTAATCGTTAATTTGTCAATGATCTATGCTTTTGTTTACTGCTCTTGAATATTTATTTCAATTATTCTTGTTTGTGCCATCAAGTGGTCAGACGAGTTAAAATAGTTAGAACAAAGTGATGATACGTTTTATTGGAAATAAACAATCTATAATAAATTCCCATATGTGAATATTTTCTCCCTAAATATAAATTGTTTATTTTAAATAATTTAGCCATTTTAAATTTATTGCTTGGATTCGCAGAGACCAGGATCGGATATCAGTGTTATCCGAAACCACTTCGATTTGATAATCACTAAGAACCTTTACGGTTTTGATTATAGGGTCTAATATGCTGGAATTGGATTATTTTAACAAATTCGTTTATTTTAATAAGTATTTTATACTTAGACACTATTATAATATCGATGTACTTCTGTAAAAATGTTTGATTTTTATATGATAAAAACTCGTCGTGTTGTACGAGCTACCTTGGTTTTTGAGAATTTTGATTACTTAAGAATTTCAAATTAAGTGTGTTTACTCACGCTGGTTTCCAGCCTAACTCGGGTGTTACTTTATTGTAATGCTTGGGTCAGACCGAGTATTACAGTTTTCAAGTTAGGATGCTTTTTGGAGCTCATGAGACGAGCCAGATGGCAGAGACGTATTGCATGTATTTTCCGCTGCGTATTGTAGGCTGTATATTCAGCATTTTGAGGACAAGTTATTATAACTGTCCGGATTTATATGTTGATGATTGTAATCTGATAACCTATATGTATATTAACTGATACAGATTCTTTTGTATAAAAGCTGTTGTTTGTATATTATATTTTGTTCCGCTGCGATGTGAGATTATGTGCTGTTATTTCTCGTTTCTTCTTCTATCTCTTTTCTTCTTAAACCCTAACAACCTGGTATTTCTAGCACTCGATTGATCGGCACTCTATACAGTGAAGTATTAGTGTCGATTTTCGGGGGTCGAAAACGCCCGGTCGTTACACATGGTATCAAAGCTGAAGGTTAAGCGAGAACCTTGGCTCTGGTGGGGATTACTCATTAGAGATAGGGTCAGTAGTACCCTAGAATGAGTTGAGTGTATAATATATGAGGGCGTACTTGTTATTTTCTTATATAATGATTTTAAAAATGATTTTATATAAGACTATATTTTGATATAAAAAGAAATAATTTTCCTAAATTATTATAGTATATCAAGGTGATTGGATGTTGTCATTATTATAATCAAGGTTATAACATTTAAGTGGTAATATATATATAACCAAATAGAAATTTGATAAGAATGAATTATGCAAATAAGTTAAGCTTAAAGTAGACTCAAACCAGAATTTAAAATTTCGGAAATTTCGAAAGTGTTTTTCAAAGTGTTTTGAAATGAAATAAGTTCACCTTGATTATAATTTATATATAGATTTTTTTTCAAAAAATAATTATGGAATATATGGTGTGTTTGGTTTCTAGATATGATAATAATTGATTATTATCATATATTGGTTGTTGTGTCTTAATAAAGGATGTTTATTACAGAATAAACAATGATAAAACAGTGTGAAATGTTTTAAGAAAGTGAAATTATATAAGTTTAATTTATGAATAAGACTTATAAATTAAAATGAACTTAAATTGAGGTTTTGAATCCGAGTTCCGAAAATTTTGAAATGTGTTTCGAAGTGCTTAAGGATATAATAAGTAAGATTATTTAGAATATATTTTTATGAAAATTTTTGTTTTGAAAACAAGGGATGTTTTGAAAATTCTGAAGGAATTTGTTTTGGATAGAAACACGGTTGGTTTAAATTTAAGAACTATGATTTGGCATGTAAATGGTATATATATGTATACATGTATATATGATTTCAAGGTTGATTAGAAATAAATAACTAGGTGTTTGAATTCTAGAATCCCCCTTGAAATGAGAAGTATAACCCAAAGAAAAATAAGTTTTTGAACTTATAAGTGGGAAGTGATATTAAAAAGAATTGGATTTGAATGTAAAATTTAAATTGAGTAAGTTTATATGGATTGAACGAATTTGGAATTTAACTCGGGCCAAGTTAAATAAGTTTTCAACTTATAAGCTGAAATTGGAAATTTCAAAGGGTGAAATTAAAATTTAACTTATGGAAGTCAAATAGATTAAACTCTAAAAGAAAAGGTATGGATTTGAGAAAAAGTTGAAAAAGGAGTTATGTATGCGTAAATGATTTCAAAACGATTTTTGAAATAAAACGGGTTTCGAATTATGGAAATTAAAATGAACCAGATTATCAAATTAGTGGATTAAATTATAAAAATGACCGAGAACAAATAAAAGAATATTTGGGAATAAGAATAAAAGATGAAATTTCGACTAATCGCGGTTTTAATTATAGGTTAGGAAGTCCTACTAGAATCTCATCCAAGTGTAAGAGATGGCAAAAGGAGAAGAAGGGAAGGCAAGGTGTAGGGAGCGGAGGGCAGCTGCACGTAAGGCACGGGAAGAAGCAGTAATGGAACATGAGAAACGGGTTAGGAAAAGGGCTAGTCCTGGTCCTTATGATGATGTCATATGTTATAGATGTGATAGTAAGGGACATTACGCAGCTAAGTGCAGTAAACCAAGAAAGGAAAAGAATGAAGAGGTCAAACGGTTTCGCTCTGAGATTTTATGCTTTAAGTGTCAAAAGAAAGGACATTTTCTAAACCATTTCCCTAAAGTAAGGAAGATGAAACATAAACCCATGGTACCAGTCGACGGATCAACCATTTGCTACCATTGTAAGATGACAGGACACATCGCTAGGGATTGTCCCAAGAGACGGAAGAAAGAGAAAGTCGTGGAACGCCCCGCGGGAGGCCTGAAAATTATCCAGGAATATGGGAGTGTAAAATTCTTTTATGGCAAATGCAATAAGTGGGGACACCTGTTTATGGATTGCACTGACAGTTTTGGTGAGTTGATAGGATGTCCTTAAGGAAGTTTTTATGAAGGATACTAGGGCTCTATTCTTTTCTAAAACCCTAGGTAGTTGTTAAGGCTTCTAGATTTATGACCTTTTGTAAGACTTTTTATATGGATAAATGAATGTAATGTTTGAACTTACTAGTGTTTTAGTCTATCGATGTTGTGAAATATTTTGTAGAAATACGATCTAATATGAAATCACTTTTTATATTAATTTGAACGTAAATATATAATTACTTAATTACTAATGTGGAAATTGGAATCAATTTCAGTGGGAAAATTGGGAATTGAATCAGTATGACTTTGAAACTATTTTCAAATAAATTATGTTAATGTAAACTGTTTTAAATCTATCTTCTTAAATATTCAAAATTATTTTGGATTTTCCAAGCAATTTACTATACAAACCATTCTTTTAAAAACTCAAACTATCTTATATTAACTATTTAACTATTTTACAACTAAAGCTATTTTCTAAATTCAAACTGGTCAGAGTAGAAATAAATTATATTAAAATCATGGATTTAAATACAAATTGGGCTAAAATTGGAGTTATAACCCGAATGGAAATTCGAAGCAATTCTGAATTGAACCAAAATCAAGATATTAAGGAAAAATGATTTTGAAGTGAAATAGTACATTCTGAGTAAATATGATGACTTAAAAATGGAAATTTAATAGTTACCATAACTGAAATTTACTTATAAGAAGTAAGAAATGTTACAAATAACTTGGTAAAGTAATCGAACTTGGAAATATTTGATTGTCATAAATAAGGTTACATATATTAGTTATATATTCACACTCGCCTTATTTAATTTATAAGCAGAAAGAAATGAGGTTGAAAGATATTTGGAATACTAAAATAGAGTTTATACAAGTATGAGATGGACTCAGAAATTTTTGATCCGAAAATTATTCGAGTTGAAAGGAATGATTTTATATGTATATGAGGATGAAACTGAAATAGTTTTGGAACCCATTGATTTTTAAGGACTTTTGATTTTGGCAAATAGTCAATTTTGGAAATTGGGTAAACCAAATTTGAAAACTATCGATTCTGAAGATATCGATTTTGTATAGATAAAGTTTATATGTGATACATATAAAGAGTATGATTTGTAAGGTACTATATATAGTATGATATGTTTTGAAACCAAAAGTATGGAAAGGCACTCCCACGAAAGTCAAAACTTAGAGAAGGAGATCCACTAGGTGGTTCTGCCTAGGAATCCACAGGGTGGGTTCAATGAGAATTGGGATCCTAGAGGACGTCCGGAAAAAACTCATGAGTTCCTGGTGATCACTTGTTGGGTAGCGTAAGTCGTGAGGTGCTGATGCCTACAGTTACATTGGGTTTTGCTGTGATAGCAGCGTAACCTCTGTGTAACGGCGATCTAACGCAGTTCCATAGCGTAATTAGAGTGGCAGTGATTGCCTACAATCTACGTTTGATTTCGCTGTGAGAGCGACATAACATTGGTAGATTGCAATCTATGTGGTTTGGTTCCATACCGTAATTCGGGAGGCAGCGAGTGCCTACAGTCTACATTGGGTTTCACTGGAATAGTGACGCAACCATTGTGTAGCCTGCGATCTATGTAGTATAGTTTCATTTGATAGCGTAATTCGAGGGGCAGTGATTGCCTACAGACTACTTAGGGTTTTGCTGTGATAGCAACGCAACCTTGTTGTAGCTGCGAACTATGGTGTTCCCATGGCGTAAGTCGGGAGGTGTTGATGCATATGGTTTTCTTATGATTTCGCAGGGATGGCGATGCAATCATCGGGTTAACTGCGATCCATGGTGGGAAAGGGGGGTGATACTTTCCATATCATTTTTGAAAAAAGGTTTTCAAGTATTTTCACTGGGTGTTGAAACGGGTCTACTAAGTACTTATAGATTTTCAGTCCTACGCCTGATCAACGTATGACTAAATTTCTGTAAGAACGAGGATGGACTTGTCTAGCCATTGAGTTATGAAAAATGTTTTAATATAAAATTAGCTGGGTAATACTATGTAATTTAAAGTGTATGTATCTTAAATTGTAGAATAAAAGAGTAAGGAGTTTAATTAATAATATATTTAAAATTTTCGTTTCGTTCCTTTTCGAGGACGAAAAGTTCTAAAGGGGGAGGAATGTAGCGACTCGAATTTTTAGTCACCTGTTATTGGGGTAATTAACTGATTTTAATTATTGGAGTATTAATTTTATTAGTCGAATAAATGAATTTTATGATATTTAAAATCAGAATCTATAAATTGATTAAAACTATATAAAATTTTGGACTATAAATTTTTGAATAAGGAAAATTTATCAATATAGGTATATGTATTTAAACTTCACCATTTCAACTCAAGATAAAATAATCTATATATAAAAATGGTATACATATAAATATGTAGAAGTCTAAATAGGTGTACATATGTAAATATAGGTAAATATGTAAATATATAGGTATATATAACTATGTATATGTACATGTAGATATGACCAAAAACATACATAAGTACACATAGGTATAAATAAATAAATATATATATATATATATGTGTGTGTGTGTGTGTGTGAAATAGTAAATAAGTAAATACACACACACACACACACAGATATATATATATATTATATGTAAATAAATATATATATATACAAGAATGAATAAAACCCATGGTGGCAAAATTCAAACTTATGTGAATATGGTATGTAATTATGTATAAATGTAAATAGGTAAAATAAAGGGGAATTTTTTTAAAGGACAAATTATTTAAAAAAATTATTCATAAGGACCGGCAGAAAAAAATTTCTTCCAAAGGACAGGCCCAAAGCCCAGTCGCGCGTCAAAACATATTTCCATTCCGTTCATTCGTCTTCCAGTGCAATTTTGAAATCCACACTCATCTTCACGGTACAAAATTAAAATTAAGGAAAAATGGCGAACGAAACCACAGCAAGATCGCTACCTCCATCTCAATCGCATTCGTCAGAAAATAAAGAACAAACAGAGTTTGAGAACGAATCTGATACCTTATCCCCTCAATATGATATTCGACAAAAACCTAATATCCTAGCGCATCATTTTGATCATCAGCTCGAATCTGGAAACAAAGAAGCTAAATCTAAGAATCGAGAAGAAATTGAAAACCTAGCAGTTGAGACGCAGCAGAAATCAACAAAATTAAAACTACCAAAAAGGTTAATAGAAGAAGATATACAGCAACAGAAGGAAAGAAGAACAAAAAGGAAACATGAACAAAACAGAACAGAAGAAAAGGTAAATGATATTATTAAATGTAGCATAACAAATCCATTGTACATTGATTATGATACTATTGAACTTATTTTACAGAAGAATGAAGAAACCATGCAGGAAAAAACACTTGGTGACAAATCAACTGGACAACAAATGCAAAAAAGAGAATTAAGATCGAAGAAAAAAAATGAGAAAATAATTCAGCAGCAACTTCAAAAGGCAATTAATACCATTCAGTTATAAAACTGATACTATTTAATCTTTAGATGTATTTTAATATTGTTAATATGTATAACAGGAAAAAGCAGAAACAAATAAGGCAAAGCAAATAGCTGTTGAGGAATCTGAAGACGAACAAGCGAACACGGTAAATGTACAAGCCATATCACTAATAAAGATTTTCATGTTCAAAAAGTGATAGTTATAGTTTGTTTGGTAGAAGTCAAAGATTAGTTGGTTTAAAAATAGATTTCGTTGCTATTTGTTACAAAATTGATACTAATATATTGAAAATATGATACCAAACATCTGTTAGAATTAATGTGATACTTTGTGTTTAGGAAAATTAAATTAAGCACACAAATAAAAACTGATACCAACATACTGCAATAGTGATACCTATAGTCTAATTGTGTGTAGCTGTCTCATTTTAGTTTACAAATTATTTAACCATCTTTTTTCTAGTACAACTGAAACTAAATTCTTACAAAATGGTACCCACTGTATAAAATGTTTTAGTTCATTTGACAATGTTGTAATTTTTCAATAAAGTGATACCTATAATTCAAAAAATGATACCCACTGTATAACAAACTGATACCTATATTTCAAAAAATGAACCTATTGTTTGTTTAACTGAAGACAAAACTTCATAATTTTTTTAGAAAATATTATATACTTTATAACAAAACTGATATAGGTATATACATAAAACAATACCCACTATCACAAATATAAAATTGAAATCAATGGAATGAAAAACTGATACCTACTGTCTGTTTTTATGGACATCATATCTTAAAATTGATATACTGTTTGTTAGAACCAAACTGATGCATACACCTTATAAACATGATACTCACTTTATCTGTTGTAAACTTTGTACTTTTAATTATACAAATTACTGTCATTGTAATTTGGAACAAAAATAACACAAATATAAGCTAAAAATTATACATGCAGTATGTTTCTTTTGAAGTTATTATGTACCAATTTTAGAAGTATTTCAACCAGAATTATTAAAAAATTGATACCTACATTTAGCAAAAATGATAGCAAATTTTAGTTAAATAAAAATACCATGTTTTATCTCATGTTTGTAGAAACTGAAACTGGTATATCATGTTATATATTGTTTTGTTTCAATGCTGTTTGTTTCACTAACAACTTAATGACACATTTTCATGAAATAGGACGATGATGATTTTGTCAATCCATGTCATAAAAGCATGCATGCAACATCAGAACAAACAACAAAACAGATAGCAAAATCGGAACATGTTAAGCCAGAAACTGCTTATAGATGTGGCTTACAAGCTATCTTCAAGATATTAAAACTGGTCAAAGAAAAAAATGGATTGACCAAAAAGCAAGTTGACATCTTAAAGAAGACACCATTTTACAACTTCTTCAAAGTCTTCTATGAAGAAAAAATAACAATGAAAGAGTGCAAAAAGCATCAACAAAACTTGGATGCTTTATACAACTGCTAATGTATGGAAACTGATACCTTCATCTTAGGAGAAGACAAAATGAAGGTAACTGCCAGAGATATAAGCTTATTGTTCGGTCTGCCATTAAAAGGAATAAACATAGAACCGACAAAAAAATTGACAAGCAGAACCATTCCACCAGACTGCAAAGACTTTGCAACTAGAAACTTTGGCACAAATACTTACATAACAAGAAATGTTGTGGAAAGAAGAATAAAACAAGAAATATCAAAAAGGAAAAAAGAAAATGAAGAAGATCTCCCTTTGTTGATAGTAATGCAAATACTATTGACATTTTTCTTTCCCAACAACCAACAAAAGCTGAGATGGGGAATTCTACCCTATTTGGTTGACAGTGAAACAATGCAAAATGTCTCATGGCCACAAACAATAGAGAAAAATTTTAGTAAATTTGTCAAGAAGTTTATCTCTAAGCCAAGAAACATGTCTGGATGTTCAATGCTTCCATTGGTAAGATGTGTTATGCAAAATATTATTAATTTAAAAAAATTGTTATATTCAACATTCTTATCTAATTATATCTTTAAATTTTTATAGTACTGCATCTGTGAGAAAATGAACCTTATTCAACCAAGAAAGCAACTTACTGAAGATTTACCTAGATTTGCACGATGGGATGTAAGAAAACTTAAAGACATTGTTGTGAAACAATTGTTGAAGGATATAAAAGTTGGCAATGTAAGTTAAAGTTAATTCTTACTTACAGTAGTATTTATCAGTGTACATTTTATGTTCTCTCTTTCTGTAGTATCAGTTTCAACACTTAGAATAATTATTTGTCTCTACATAGTATCACATATGTCTCTTTGTAGTATCACTTTAACTTCTGATTAGTAACAGTTTCATTTTGTAGCTTTAAATTTTAAAATAAATTACTATTTCAATTACACAGGTGAAAGAAATAAGCAATATTCTTCCACATGAACAGAAACTACTCCAAACAGGATCGATAAAAGAAGAATCAAGTGACAAAAGAAAAGAAAACCAAAGGAAAAAAAGAAAAATTGAAGAAGCAGAACAAAGTGCTCGATCTTTTGAAGATTTTGTAAGCCTTAATGTTTTGCAAACGCACATTAAAGATTTGGAAGAAGAAGGTAAGAAGACAAAGAAGCAATTAGAAAAAGAAAAGAAGTTGAGGATAAAGGTTGAAAAAGAAAATTTGAAATTGAAAGAACAATTGAAAGAACTCAAATCAAGAATAGAAGAAAGTGAAAAGAAAAATTCAGCAGTTGAACTAGAGAGTAAGCATATGGAAGATGAACCTGACAACATTCTAAAGGAACATTCACATGTAGAAACACAAATGGAAAACAGAGAAAAGAAATCCACAACTGAAAGCAATGAAGAAGAGAAGGAAGACAAAAATGCTGAGCCTCATGTGGAAAAAGTTAATACAGCAAATAAAATAAATGAAGATGAATGTTTAAATATAGAAGCCCAAAATGAAGAAAAAACATTCACAGCGGAAACTATTGAAGAAGAAAATCCAGAGTGTCAAGCAAAAATAACACAAATGGACAGGTACATGATTTTTTACTATTGAAAATAACACTGTTTGATTCAAATTAATGCTTGCTTATATTATAAATATTATAAATAATTCTGAGTATAAGTTAAAGTAAACTGATACCTAAATGTATTAAAAACTGATACCTATGTATATAAATATTGTAAATTGAACTATTTATGTTCATCATCATTTAGTAGAGAACTAATACCAAAATAATGCACAATTTATATGCATCAGTTGTTTGATTATAACTGATGGTTGGTTAATTTACAAACAATTTTCACTATGAAATAAATCAAAACTGATACCTATATGTATGAAAAAATGATACTTACTTTGTGTTTGAAAAACTGATATCTATGCAAAAATGATACCCATAAACCGCCACTATTAACATTATTGATACTAATAATATTATATTCATTCACCAATAACAAAAACTGACAGCTTCTTATTGTTAATACAGATTCTCAACTGAAAAAAATGTAGAAGAAGTTGAAGACACAACTACTGACACTAATACAGAACAAGTTCATCAAACAACTGAAACAGTGTTGAACAAAACAAATGAAACAGTGTTGGAAACAAATGAAGATAAAACAATGAAAAAAGATATAAAAGAGGCTCAAAAATTGGAAGAAGATACCAATAAAGAGAGCAAAGTTGCATAATACAGTGATGTAGTACAAGACCTAACACCTTCATCTTTCAATCTCAATATCACACAACAGTTGCAAGAGGGAATAACAGAAAAGGACAAAGAAAACAAACCAGCAAAACCTTCTGGTCGGAAAAGGAAACAAATAGTTCATAAGCCATCTTCTTATGTGAAAAGAATAAAAGAAAGAGTAAGGAAAAAAAGAGAAAGCCTCAGCTTTGAATATGGTCAGAGAAGGAAAAAAACAGCAAAAAAATAAAAACCTGAAGCAAATGAAAATGATGAAAAACTGGAAGAAAATGATGAAAAAGAAAGTGCAGAAGAGTCAATCCCAATGCCAATTCAAGTAATAGAGCCAACACTTTCAAATGTAGGACTAGGACACTGCAGCAAAACTTTGGCATACTTGAATATAGAACAACAAAATTCAATCAAAACTTTCTTTGCTATGACATCATCAAAAGAGTAAGTATACAAACATATATACTAATTTTGCTGGTTAAAATAACATTGTATAATTGATATGTAACTTATTTTCTTAAAACAGAGATATAGCATGGACAGATAATGACACAATTAGAGGAGGATGTACAATAACAAAAAAAGTACTACAAGAACTTCTTGAAGAAAATGCCACACATGGATCGGTACACACTTTTTTTTGTTTAATAATACTGCTACCAATAAAAATAATTACAAAAAATAATGTGTAATAGCTATGTCCACTGCTATTTGTACCAAAACTGATACCTATTTATAGCCAAAAATGATACCTAATTACTATTTATTACAAAGTGGTGGTCTATTAGTTGAATTATGTATTAACTATCATGTATGACAAAATAAATACCAAAATAGTGCAAAACTAATTCCTAGTGGTAGTTGATATAAATTCATACTTTTGTTTTCTAGTAGCAATTGATTTAACAGCATGTACAAAAATGATACTAAGTCAGTGCAAAAATGATACCCAGAAGTTGTTTCATCATATTTCATGCTTAATTATTCTTGTAATTTGTAATATATTTTACCACTATTTAAACAAAAGATACTAATTATCATTGAATATTGCTTCACCAGTAACAAAAAATTACATTTTCTTGTTGTTAATGTAGATAATTGACTGGTATTTATCTAAATGTGGGCTGAAAGAGCACAACTATGCATTCACAACAATAATGACGGTAAATAAAACTGTAATATACAGTAATATGATAAATGCTAAATATATATTGAATTCTAACTTATTTTTTTTATTTAACAGCAAGCTATAGTTTTCAATATACATGGAATTATAAATTCTTTAGTGCTGCCTTTCCTTGAACAAATTGTGGATGATGAATACACAGAGGCTATATATTTTCCATTGCATTGTGAATTCCATTGGACAGTAGTAACTTTGACATACCCAACAATGGAATGGAGTCATCTAGATTCTAGACGTCCAAGAAGGAATTCTAATGAAAGAAACAACCCCAGTCTAAAGCAGGCAATGATATTGGTATGATATATTTTTGTTAGGAAACAAAATAATTTAATTAAACAAATCGAACATTAACTAACTTTGTATTGTTTTGTCTTCAATAGAGAAATAAAATTGAAGAAATGCTGAAAGAACTTTGGAAAAAGAAAAACATACAAGATAAGCAGGTGAAGGCAAATGAAATGCATCAGATACCATGTGCACAACAAGGATCAGACACGTAAGTTGTTTATGTTGTTCAAAATGATACCTACTGACACTTAAACTGACAAAACTGATATTGCTAATATTCTTTTAAACAGACTTGACTGTGGTATATACGTGATGATATTCATCATATCAATGAACATAAGTCAAATACCACTCAAAATAGCCCCTGAACAAATGCTGAAATCAAGAGCAAGAATTGCACATCAGATATTAACTGACAAAGAGCACTGCTGGAGCTTAGCCAAATTCATGTCAAGTTTGGAAGAAGAAAGATAAATGAACAAATCAAACAACTTGCAAAAAGTGCTAATATTTTCACATGAACTGATGTACATTTTAGATATTTTGTTATATGTAGTTGAATTTCATTTCTGTTTTAATGTTGGTACAATCAATGCTTTATATTAGTACAATTTGTTGTACAAACTATGAACATATTTCTGATGATGTTCTGTTCTTAAAACAATGTTGATCTTACTTGTAAAAACAATGATGATCTGGTGGAATGATTTGCTGTAATTGATTTTCATTTCTTAACCTGAAGTTTGTATTATAATAAGATTATACAGTGAATGTTCTATCATGCAACTATTGATCCTACATAATATTATCAGTTTTATGATTCAACTACCAGTTGTATAATAATATTATAAGATTTCATATCATATATCAATAGCAAACAGTAATTAGGTATCGGTTTTAATAACTACTAGTATCAGTTTTGCTCAAACTGACACTCAACATACTTTATGAAACAACAATTAACACCAGTGTCAGTTTTTGCTAACACAAGATATCATTATAATTATTAATTAGTACTAATGTCTGTTATAGAATGTATTATAATACACGAAACTGATACTAAAAACTAACCAAAACTGATACTAAAGTCCTTATATCCAATCAAACAAACATTATCTCCGCCCAAAAGAAAGCATATATCAATTCAATCATCTTCTTCAATCAATTACACAATGATTATCATATCCCATATACTATAATATCTACTTTATTATAAATAACTAAAATATACATAATTAAACAAAACTGATATCACACAAAGAAAAAATGATACCATAATTTATACCAACAGAATGCGTAACATGATACTAAACAACTGAAATTAACAGTATGCAACAAATATCAAAACAAATGTTTGAAATAAATAAATAAATAAACACCAAAACTGATACTGTAAAAACATATAACTAATACTAAAACTGATACTATCATTTATACTACATAGCTGAAATTAAAATCAAGTTGATATATGCTATACTGAACACAAATTAATAACAAGGTTCAATTACAGTAAACAATCAAAACAAGTCACACAACCACTTATTAATCTAAACAAATTCAAAATGTAAAATCAAATCCTCTTTGAAGCTTGACAATTCCGTTTATTATGACCAAACTGCTTGCACTCTCCACATCTATTTTGCTTGTTCTGAAAATATGAAAATCCTCCTTTGCGCTTGATTGATGGTCTACCAGCACCACGTTTCTCCTTTGGTGGCTTGATAACATCTTGAATGCTACCATCAACAATAGGCCTATCATAATTTGGAATAGGATTTATAGCATTGGCATAAGAACATCGATAAGCATCAACAGTGAAATACTTCTCGACAAAATCATATACAGACAACTTAGACTTGTTCATACACTTTATAGCATGAGCACAAGGAAATCCCGTAATTTTCCATTGGTTGCAACTACAAACCCGCTCCTTCAAATCAACACAATGAGAGTTTGGAGATTTCACTTCATAAGCAAAATCAGAAGATTTATATACATCCCATCCAAATCCTTCTTCAATCAACTTATCTAAGCGTAACTCCATAGAAGGACATAGACTTGTTCTCCACAAACGACATTCTTCTCTTCTTCTAGCCATTTGTTCCATAATCTTAACACGAATACCATCTAAACACAAAGTAATAGGCAATGTTCGTTCATTTAAAATCCAACTGTTAAAACTTTCTGCAACATTGAAACTATATTCGCCATAACGTTTCCCTGGAAAAAATAAATCCACCCACTTATCAAATGGCTTATCCTTTAAAAAATTAACACCAGCAACACCACCAATTTGACAAAACTTAGAATATGCTCCTTCAAATTCATATAGATTTGAAGCTTTAGAACACATTTTGAATAGATCAACAATAGACACATTTGCATTTTTGGCTTTCACTGCTGAAAGAAGATTTTGTTCCATATGCAAATAGCAATAACTGTGATAATCTGAAGGAAAAACATCACGAACACCTGAAAGCAAACCTTGGTGGCGATCTGACATAAAAACTAAAGTACGCTCTTCTTGAAGCATTTGTTTTAAATGGTTCAAAAACCATGTCCAGTTATCCACATTTTCTACAGAAACTACACTCATAGCTAAAGGGAAGAAACCTGCAAATGCAAAAATAATTAGTAAAAAAAACTAAAAGTAATTACGACCATAAATATAAAACAATTCATAAAACTGATACTGACAGTAACAAAACTGATACCTAAAACCTGATATGACCATTATAAAAAATATTAATAACCAAACATTATGCACAGTAATCTTCATTATAAAACAACAAAGAAACAAAAATTGACATATATTATGATACAAAGGAAATTTCGATACTACATAACTATAAATGATACCATATATGAACATACTTGAAACTGATACTAAGATTATACCAAAACTGATACTAATCTCCTATTTAGCAGTATGAAATTATTATACCAAATACAAACTTACAATTCAATACAATGAAAATTCTGATACTAGAAACTTGCTACTTATAAACTACATTTCTTAAAACTGATACCAACAGAATACAAATTATGGTAAAAAATGTATATTAATGATTATGCCAAGTATTATGATCTCAATACAAATAACTCAAATCTGAAAACAAAGACATACCTTGATCACCATTTTTTGCAGTAGCACCCATCAACACACCAGGACGTCCCTTCAAGTGAGTAGCATCTAAGAATATCATAGGACGACAAGACTTGAAACCAAGTAAACAAGCGCCAAAACCAATAACCACCCTTTCAAATTCATTACTACAAGGATCAACATCCATATCAACATAACTATCTGGATTAGATTTTTTCACTGCTTCCAAATACCAACTCAAATCGTTATAAGACAAAGCATCATTACCGTGCAACTCCATCAATGCAAGTTGTTTTCCATGATAAGCATAACCATAAGACAACTGAAAATTGTATTCTCTTTTAAAATCAACTATAATATCCTTAGGCTTTTTACTTGGACAATCGCGGATCTCATAAATAATCATCGATTTAACAAATGAACTAGATATATGTGGATTATTCACATGTCTAAGACCAGCCCCACAAGAATGATCAAAAACCAAATTTCCCATAAAGAACCTTTTCAATTCTCCAGAATCACAGGAACCATGGACTTTGAAAAGACAACCATCCTTATATGATGAGCAAATCACAGTAACTCTTGTTGCACAATTCTTTAAAAATACTAATTCATACCCCTTTTGAATTTGATATGCCATCAAAAACTCTCTAAATTGTTCAGCTCCTCCAAAACAAAAACCAACAAAATTGGAAATGCTTAATGTCGACCCTCTCCTCAACATATATTTTAAATAACTTTTACCATTAACAACAACATTTGAACAGACAGATACGGTAGAAGATGAAGAAGCACGAACAACGGATGAACTTGAAATAGAAGCACCATCAACATATTCCAATTCAGAACCCTTAACCTTAACAGTAAAACCAAAGAAAGAACTTTTCTTGTATAACTGAAAACAAATTATACTCTGAATATCAGAATCAGTGTCAACCATAATAACTTTGTCCTCAAGTACATAAGAAATCTGAATAGAAAGAGGAGTTAATTGAGACCAACATCGACATATCTCATTCTTCAAATCATACAAAGAGCAATCAATAGACAATCGAGTGCTAAAAGTGTTATTATTCAACACAAACAGACAAAGAAGACTGTTATCCCCACTGTCAAAAAAAAAATAAAAAATAAACATTAGTAAAAATACATTCAATTTAGAACATTATTCATTCAATTTCACAAAAACTGATACCTACAGTATACACAACTGATACCTAGTTACTGATAATAAAAAAAATGATACTAAGAAAGAATAAAAATGATACCCAGAAACTGAACCTAAAGTACAATAGTTTTCCACTATATCACAACTTTATATACAACTCAAGCAACGATACTTTTCCAATCATCCCAACATTAATGCAAGAAAATGCAAGATAAATTAAATGAAAAGCTAACTAGAATACAACACTGCATAAAGAAACGAGTATAATAATAAAAAAACCTGCTGCTACTTCCACAATTTTCCATCGACGAACGAACAAACAATGAGAAGAACAACACTGCATATCATTCAAAAAAATGAAAACAAATAGAAAGCACAGACAAACTTTTTTAAATCGAATAGAAAAACAACAAAAAACAGAATAATATAAGCATACCTAAAAAGAACGAGATCACGGTACAAATATGAAAAGAACGAGATCAACAAACGCACGTAAGAAAAAAAATGATCGATGAAGTACAATTTTCAGAAGGACGGAATTGAAAAAAACGAAAGAAGTTGATCGATATTATTTTCAGAAGGACGGAATTGAAATAAACGAACGAAGGTGATCGATTTTATTTTCAGAAGGACGAATTTGAATTAAACGAACGAAGTTGATCGATATTATAATTGGGAGAAAGAGATTTGATCGCGACTGAAAAAATTTGATCGAAAGGAAGAAGAAGAAGAAGCACGCGAAAGTGGGCTGGAAGGAAATACGATAATTTGTCCTTTTGAGAAAATAATTAGCGGGCTGTCCTTACGGTAAAAAAAGCCCTAAAAATTGTCCTTGAGGAAAATTTCCTGTAAAATAAAAATGTATATTGCATATGTATGCATATCTACATATATATATATATGCATATGAAAACCAATATATATATATATAATTATGTATATAAACACATAGGAGACATCATCATGGCAAGGCATTCTTTCAAGCATACAAAACATTTAATCAAGCCATAAAAGATCAAATCACTCAAGTTTTCAAGTCAATCAACTTATCAAAATCAAGTCATTTTTTTTAAAAAACCAAGTCAATCATATTTTCAAAGCAATTGGAAAAAAAATGAGGCTGTACATGAGTGAACCTTTCAGACTTGTTAAAAACTTGCCCTGTATCTACCATATATATATATATATATATATGCCACTATATGTGCTCACGTTTACCATTCAACAAATTAAAACAAATAAGAAAAAAAGAAACAAAAAGAAACTGCCATTTTTAAAACCATAAAGAAGGCCAAGTACTCACACACAGGAAGCTGGGAGGTAGATGTTGTAAGAAGAGTGTTCATATATGGTTTACAGTTGAGTGAACACTTTGAAATTTGATTACTGGGTATTACATAGGCTCATACAAATGTTGATTTTGAATGAAACAATGAAATGTAACAAGTGAACATGGGATGTTCTGTGAGTATGAACATGCTCCTATAGGTTCAACATGGTCAGACCTTCTAGAAAAACACAGTACTTCTTCTTCCACTCCTTGTTATTGTTAAATTTGATAAAAACAGTAAATCTATCAACTTCAAAAATAAATAGATCAATATCCATTTAGTTTTAGAAGATGATTTCCAAAGGGAAGTTGTTCGTTTTTGAGTATATATCATTGTAAACTTTGTTACATAGGGTTTCATGGAGTGCGGGAAGAGAAAATCCTTTTTTTACAGTAAGTGATTCACATATAGTCGAAAATTGACTTACATAATTTTATGTTTTGGTCATACAGTCGTAATCGTTATTGGAAAATATGATTTTTAGGATGGGTTTGATGATTTTTAAGACTGTGTGGTAGGAGGATTCTTGAGTTGACCGAAAATTGGGAGTTCGTCAATTTTTGGCAACGTGGTCGATGTTGAGGCAAAGCGTTGGGCGTGGAGGAAGAGTAGATGGCGACGAATCCTAGAAAAATGGTGCGGCAATTTTTAAGAGCTTGTGGTGGCTTGGCAAGGTCGTTTTAGGGTTTAGGTCCTATTTGTGGTAGGGTTCGGTTTCGAGTGAACTGTGGTGACGTGGGGCAGTCGGAGGCGTGCGCACCAGAAGAAATGATGGGAGAAATTGTGGCGGAGCTCTAGGTGAATTTTGGTGGTCGATGGTGGAATGTAATGTCGTGGCGAGGTGATTGGGTTATGCTGCCTTCGTTCCAATTTCGGGTGAGGAGGTTCGATTTTCATATGAGGGATTGATCGTGATTTCAGGAGGTGGACGTGGACGTAGGGACGTGGGTGGACTTGGAGGGGTGGTCGACAACTCGAATGGGAAGTCGGCGGCATTGTGTACGTGCACATCTTCATGCACGGTTTGGTACACACGAGTAGAAGTGAAGCGAGGAGGAAAGAGTACCGGAGGAAGGAGAGGAAAGTTTTAGTGTTTGGCCGGTTTGGTTGTTTGGGCCGTGTCGTGTAGTTGGGTTTTGTTTTTTTTCCTTTTTTTAAAAGAGAAAAGTGAAGTAATTTAGTAAGTATTATTTACAAAATCATTTAACCTTTTAAGTATTATTCCTCTTTCAACTTAAATCAAATTAACATGGAAACTTCTGCATGTGATCTATTACCTAGTATCTTAATTATTTGTTAATTTTATGTAATATAAAAATTAAGTATTTATAATAATTTAAGAGAATAATAATTAAAGTCTTACTCCATTTAAGCTTATATAAATTAATAAATTAGTTGTTAAATGGATTGTTTAATTTTAATTTACTAATAATAAATCATTTTTTTATAAATTCTTAAATTATAAGTAATTTGGATTTATAATATAAATAGATTCAGTTAATTTAAACCAATTAAATCCTGTTTGGTGAATTGGTTAATATTAATTATTAATCATTAATTTGTCAATGACCTATGCTTTGGTTTACTGCTCTTGAATATTTATTTCAATTATTCTTGTTTGTGCCATCAAGTGGTCAGACGAGTTAAAATAGTTAGAACAAAGTGATGACACATTTTATTGGAAATAAACAATCTGTAATAAATTCCCATATGTGAATATTGTCACCCTAAATATAAATTGTTTATGTTAAACAATTTAGCCCTTTTAAATTTATTGCTTGGATTCGAAGAGACCGGGATCGGATATTAGTGTTATCCGGAACCACTATGATTTGATAATCACTACAAACCTTTACGGTTTTGATTATAGGGTCTAATATGTTGGAATTGGATTAATTTAACAAATTCATTTATTTTAATAAGTATTTTATACTTAGACACTATTATAATATCGATGTACTTCTGTAAAAATGTTTGAATTTTATAAGATAAATACTCGTCGTGTTGTACGAGTTACCTTGGTTTTCGAGAATTTTGATAACTTAAGCATTTCAAATTAAGTGTGTTTACTCACGCTGGTTTCTACCCTGACTCGGGTGTTACTTTATTGTAATGCTCGGGTCGGACCGAGTATTACAGTTTTTAGGTTAGGATACTTTTTGGAGCTCGGGAGACGAGTTGGATGACAAAGACGTATTGCACGTATTTTCCGTTGTGTATTGTAGGCTGTATATTCAACATTTTGAGGAAAATTTATTATAACTGTCTGGATTTATATGTTGATGATTGTACTCTGATAACCTGTATGTATATTAAATGATACAGATTTTTTTGTATAAAAGCTGTTGTTGTATATTATATTTTGTTCCGCTGCGATATGAGATTCTGTGTTGTTATTTCTGTTTTCTTTTTCTATCTCTTTTCTTCTTAAACCCTAACAACTTGGTATTTCCAGCACTCGATTGCTCGACACTCTATACAGTGAAGTATTAGTGTCGATTTTCGGGGGTCAAAATCGCCCGATCGTTACAGTTAAAATAGGGTTTGTAGTCACTTTTGGGCCAAATGGTTACACATAAGTGAACCCACCTTATTTCCTATATATTTGATGCTTAGAAACCCTAGAGGGCAGCCATCAAATCGGTCTCTCATCCATAATTCTGAAATTCTTCTTAGTGTTTATGGCAAATGATTTTCGCTAATTACAAATAGTTTCAAAATTCAAACTGTTTGATACCTATTGAATTATATATCGTTCGAAGCTATTGGTGAATGGAGTCAACGGATGGTGTTCTTTTGTTGAAAAATTGTTTGGAGTGGTTGGAAATCGTGGTTAAAGATGAGTCGGCAATTATGGTTGTGGTAATTTGGGTGTTTCTGATTTAGTTGGCTATTTTTGAAATCGAAATTATATGTTGATAGCCCTTGGTTTATAGATTCGGTTGGTGGCCGAAATTTCTTTGATTTTTGTTGGAATTAGTCGTAATTATTTCTCAAAGTTGGGCATCAACGGGTTGAGCAGTAGCCAAAAGATGGTCATGGGCGGCATAGAAGGGTTGGTCGAGTAGGGGGCAATGAGCTGAAGCTGGAGGTGGCTTTCGTTTGGACCGCGGTGGCCTAAGGAGTGAGCCGTGATGGTTGAATGTTAGTGTATTGGGGAGAATCAGGTTCGTTTGTAGAAGAAAGAGTAATTTTACAGTTAGGCCCCTGTATTTTATTAAATTATGATTAAAACCTTGAAACTTCTAACTTACATATCTCTCACATACGAACTCCAATTCACAGGTATTCTTTAGTTGGACTCGTGGTGAAATTTCAAATGGTTTGCATAGGATTTGCTAAGTTTTGAGGTTGTTTACAAAAGTGCATTGGTATGGTTTATTTATTTTAAATAATTAAAGTTTAAAAATGTTAAATGCATATATATTGATGAATAACTAATATCTATTAATATGTGATGATGATTGTTTTGTTAGTATGATATATTGGGTGGATTGTGCTTTGGCTTGGGTGTTTATTGTTGTTGTTATATTTTTGGATGTTTAATTTTTAATTAATTATGGTTTTAAAATTTGAATGTAGTTAATAGAAATAAAATGGATAATAATAGGAGAATTAGATAAATAAATGATAATTAAGATTATTCACAGATTTTGGGTGATATTTGTAAATAACAATGATTTAATAAATTTTACTAAGATTAAGGTATTGAATTTAATAAGGTTATTATTTATGAATTTCTAGGGAAATTCATAATAATAAGTAAAAAAATTATATTTTAAATTATGTTTTTGGGAAGTTTATTATTATATACAAAATAAAATGAAAATTTAAATAATAATACGAATTTTAGTGTAGATAGTCTTATTTTGCGTAAATGAAAAAATAATTGATTTTATGGTATTTATAGAGGAAATTTTATTATTACTTGAGTTGATAAGAATAGAAGGCACTTTCTGAATAATAATAGTAATTGTAAAAAATACGTTTCCAAAAGCATTTTGGATAAAACAATTACCCTTTTGACATGAATACAAAAAGGAGTTTGATGATTTAAATTGAAATGATTGTATACTTAAGAGAAAGCCAATGGTTGTAAATATAATGTTTTGGATGGATGTAATATGAGATTAATTATTCATTTGAATTATCATATATGTATGTTTTACGATGTTGGAATCACATTAGGATGTCGATGCGATATTTTACCATTTTTACTACCAAAGGATGTGAATCCCATTATGGTTTTGATTTTTTGAATGGTATTGATGTTTGTTCTACTAACGTGGATTGGTTAATACACATTTGATGATTTAATGTTTGTGTTACTAATACGGAGTGATTAGCACACATTTGATGACTTATAATTATGTTGATGACATAATACAGTTGTTAATTATTAGTATATATGTAAGTATATTTGTATTTGTTATCCCGCCTTTTGGCAAGGCCGAGATACCAAGGAATTGACTGAAACCAAGGATTTCTCATCCCGAATGTTGAGTATGTGCAAGTTTGCTATGGATGTCGATGAATTTTGTCCGAGTCCGGATCAAGCTACAATTGATATGACATGACAAGCAAAGCTATGGAAGCCAACGTTCTAAGTTTCAAGTCAATCCGAGTTCGTATGCTCAAGTTAATATCGATGCAAATCGAAGGAAATAACCTCACTTCGTATCCATCCTTAAGCCTTGGTTCGAATCGATCCTAATTCGTATCCATCAGTGAGCGAGCTCCATTTTGTATCCATCGACTAAAGAGACTTGTTCGAATCCATCAGGAGCATGCGACATCGTATCGATCAAGGGAACCGCATTCTTCGAATCCATCCACCCAACAACCTTGTTCGCATCGATCAAGTTACACCGGTTCACATCCATCGAATGGTCCTCACACCGTGTACTTCGTATCCATTGTCCGTAGCATCCATGTTCATTTCGTATCGATCGGCCACAGATCGATACGAAACCACCACTCCTTCTCGATACGAAGTGGCAAGCCAAAGGATAACGCAAAGTAAGGTACATTCGACTCGATACGAACAGCGTAATATTATCGATACGAACTACGCCACCTTCATCGATACGAACTAAACCATCTTCATCGATTCGAACTGAGCACACTGCAGACCGATACGAAGAGCACGCTATTAATCGATACGAACTACGCAACGACCTTCGATACGAGCAGGGCGAGAATCTGGGGACGACTCGATCAACTCGGCATAAAAAGTGGATCGATCCGAAGAGTGTGCACCACGTCATCACTTGGGCATGTGTAACCATCTATTCGAACAGATCGATTCGAAACCATCGATTCGAACCAAACAGCCTACCGAAGAACACCAATTCATATCGATCATATCTCGCGATCCACAAGTCCAAATGCTATGAAATTTTCACAGGAGCTTACGCACAAGCTAAATAATGTTCACACCAAGTTTCGACTCCATTAGACAAAATCTTGATCGATACGAATTACGTTCGTATCGATCACGGATCGGGCCAAAACTTCATGGGATCGATCGCGTGGGCCCACCCACATGCCAGAAGAAGTATCCCGAGATCTGAGCGAGATATTTGCATCCTACGCCTATAAATAGAGTCCCAGGGCCAACAGAAAAAGGATCTTTTTGACGCTCCAATGCCCAGCTTCTGCCGGATTCAATTTTATACTCCATTACCGCTATTGTACTCGAATTTCATAACTTTAATTCGCTGTAATCCACTGCAATCAACTGTAATCATCAAAGAAACATCAATAAAGTGATCAACTTCATAGTGGACGTTGGCAACACGCCGAACCACTCTAAATTGCTGTGTTTCTGTGCATTTTTATCATTTATTTTGAAGTGTTTGTTAGATAATCCTCGTTTTCCATTTAATTTCTTCACTTTTATCTCTTCAAACTCTTCTGAAGAGTGTTGTGCCCAATTTTGGTACAAACACTTTGGTGCTTTCACTGAGAATTGAACTCAGTTTTTCTCCTGCTCTTTGGATCTGCTATCGATACCGGATTGCGTAAATCCAAGAAGAAGATCCAGATCTCAAGCCTAAAAGCCCTTCCATCCTATTCAGATTTGCATCAGATCTTGGAAAGGACTTCGTCAATTAATCATGGTAAGTACATGAACCGCTTCTACAGCTGCTGATCAGGAAGGACGGGATAGACAAAATCCCGTACAATTGCCTCCATCCAACCAAGATGCCGCCGGACCTTCAGATCCATCAGGCCCGGTCACTAGACAAGAGTTCCGGATGCTACTTCAAGAGTTGACCCAGAGTCGGCAACAGCTTATTGAACAACTGCGCCAACACGGAGTTGACCAAACCAGCTGAATCGCCAAAGGCCCAAAATATCCAGAAGAGATCAAGCTTCTTATTCTTCCACGGAGAGTTCAGCCTCATCCGATGATCATCACCGATCTACACGCCCATGACTGGACGTAAGCTACACCCAGGCCACAGGACACCAACCTGCCATGAATCTTGGACAACCTAGGACTGGACCATCCACTAGTCATCAGACCGGACCCTCATCCCATGGGGGTGCCGCTCCTTACCATGTCACAGGCAACCTCGCTACCACCACCACTACTGAACAAGGAGTTGATGCTAGAAATCAAGCTGATCCACATCGTCGCCGACGAGAACACACTCCAGAATCTTATGTCCCTGAAAATCTTGAACCAAGGAGGCGAGACACGGACCGTCAACCGCGTCCGGTCCAGCCTGTGGAACCCGACCACACCTTGGCACAACATGCTCCGAATATCCAGATGCCAGATATACCAACGATGATTCGTCAGATGATCCGTGAAAGTCAGGGTCTCACTAATGATGATCGGGGGATTTCTCGGAGTCATACCCCTTTCACTGATGACATATTATATGCTGAACCACCTCGGCGCTTCAGGATGCCAACTTTGCCAGTCTATGAAGGAAATTCTGATCCCAATAAACACATGCTAAAGTATGAATGCTGCGAGAGCTGATGATGCAATTAAATGCCATAGTTTCCCCATTTCTTTAGGGGGCATTGCTACTATGTGGTTTACTCGTTTGCCACCACGATCCATTTTTAATTTTGACCAGATGGCCACCAAGTTTGTTGAACAATTACGTATGCACGTAGCGAGACCTAAAGATGTTAATACTCTGTCTAGTGTCACTCATGCTCCCGGAGAGACACTCAGACGCTACTTGGAGCGATTTCATGCTACATGTGCAGAAATAAGCAATCCCAATGACAACTCTATCCTGATGGCATTAACTAAGGGGATTGATCCTGATTCCGAGTTCGGAAATTGGTTAGCTGGGAAGCCACCTGCGTCATTGGACCATTTCTATTCCAAGGCAACCCAATTCTTGAGATGGGAGGATGCGAAACAGTCTAGGAAGCAGTATGACGCAGGGCCCAACATGAAAGGAATTCAAAGTAACATTGCAGTTAAACAATCCGGGGAGAGTTCCGGAAAAGTTCGGTTGAATATACAAAACAAACAGAACCAGCAGAGGGACGGTGGAAATCAAGGTAAAAAACGAGATCAAAATCGTGGTCCACGACGTAGAGCTCCCATGTTACTCCATTGAATACGTCGTTGGAAAATGTGTATTTGCAGACCTGTAATACCATGCAATACAAGAAACCTGCCCCGAAGCTGCCAACGGAAAGACAAATCCAAACAGGGAAGTTTTGCAGATTCCATGAAAGTTATGGCCATAACACAAATGAGTGTCGTCATTTGCAAGATCTCATTGAAAAACTAATACGTGAACGAAAGTTGGATCAATTTGTGCGGGCACCGCAGTCAGGAGGTGCGGGCCCATCGAATCAGAATCATGCACAAAACCAGGAAAGGCAGGAGGAACCCACTCGTACCGGTAGAAGGTTGGTGATAAACACTGTTAGTGGTGGTCCTCATCCAGCAGACCGAAGCTGGAAGGAAATGGAGTCGTATGCCAGCTCTATTAGGCATGCGGACTTCGAGTGTTGTAGAATTTTGATGAAGGGGCTCCGACCAAACAACAGAAGACAATGACTGATGACATCGTATTCAAAAACAGAGATGCTGATAAACTCGAAGCCCCCACTATCGATCCACTGGTCATCTCAGCCCAAGTAGGTCCAGCCTGGATGAAAAGGATTTTGGTTGATAGTGGAAGCTCAGTGAATATTCTGTTTAAACGAGCTTATGATCAGATGAGGATGGATGCTAAAGATTTAAAGCCTTTCCAATCTCGAATCCATGGTTTCATTGGGAGTGCTACTATACCCACTGTAGTAGTGGAGCTACCAGTGGAGTTGGGAGTTGGAGAACGCCGGAGAGTCTGGATGCTGCAATTCATTGTGTTGGACATAGACGCCTCGTATAATGCCTTTTTGGGCTGACCGACCCTTGCTGAGTTCAGGGCAGCCATTGCCCCATGGTGCTTAACTCTGAAGTTTCCCACTGATTGTGGAGTGGGAGTCATTCAAGGAGATCAGGCTGCTGGGAGAGCCTGTTACGTTGCCGAGCTGCGGGAGGCGCAGCAAAAGGGGAAAGGAAAGGGCGTAGAGGAATCTCTCTGCGTCCATTTTTCTGATAATTGACAATTAATGCCTGGGCCTAGGCCCGGGCACCCCAGCCAATTCCAAAGGGATCTTGACCCAAGAGAAACCGATGATGAAGGAGAATCTAAAGAAAGTCAAGCATCCCTGGTCGAACTGAGGATCGATGTCCAAATTGACGATGATGATGATTCAAAGATGATAAAGATTGGATCTTAGCTAAACCAGTAGACTCAAGAGGAATTGGTTGAGTTTCTACGGGTGAATCTAGATGTATTCGGACTCAAGAATGCCAGGGCTACTTATCAACGATTGGTCAATCAGACGTTTGCCAATCAAATCAGGAAAACCATGGAAGTATATGCAGACGACATGCTTGTGAAGTCACGATTTTCCACTGACCATATTAAAGACCTGGAATCAATATTCAACATACTTCGAGAATACAGAATGAAGCTCAACCCACTGAAATGTCATTTTGGAGTTGCATCTGGAAAATTCCTTGGGTTTATCGTCAATGCTCGAGGAATCGAAGCAAATCCTGAAAATATTTGGGCAATCAGAAATCTTGAAACTCCGAAAACCGTAAAGCAAGTCCAGAGTCTCAATGGGAAAGTAGCGGCACTGAGCAGGTTCATTTCAAAGTCCACTGACAAATGCATTCCCTTCTTCGACCTGATCCGAAAGGGAAAACGAAACTTTGAATGGACCACGGAGTGTGAGAGTGCATTCCGAGCATTAATTCAGCATCTATCCACACCACCTATCCTGTCAAAACCTGTTGATCATGAGAAGTTGTATGTTTACTTGGTAGTATCAGAAAATGCAATCAGTGCTGCCTTAGTTTGGGAAGAAGACCGGATACAGAAGCCAGTGTATTACATCAGCAAACGGTTGACTGGAGCTGAAAGGAATTATCTGAAACTAGAGAAGCTAGCTTATTGTCTTGTTATTGCATCAAGGAAGCTCCATCCATATTTCCAGGCCCATCCTATTATTGTTTACACCGACCAGCCGTTAAGACAAGTCCTTACGCGGCCTGAGACGTCTGGTAGGTTACTTAAGTGGAACATCGAACTAAGCCAGTTTGATATTACTTATACTCCAAGGCGAGCCATTCAAGGACAAGTCCTAGCCGATTTCATAGCTGAATTTACCATTCCAAAGGACTTGCCCGAAACTAGTGAATCTCCCGAATACGTTTGGAAGCTGTACACTGATGGTGCATCAAACGACCGGAGCTCGGGCGCTGGGATTGTACTTGAAACCCCCGAAGGCCGATCTATATGTTATGCTTTAAAGTTCGATTTTCATGCAACCAATAACGAAGCCGAATATGAATCCCTTTTAGTTGGATTGAAACTTGCCAGAGATTTGAGAATTATCGCTGTGGAAATTTATTGTGATTCACAATTAGTCGTGTGTCAAGTTTGGGGAGAATATCAAGCGAGAGATCGAAGGCTGGCTGCTTACTTAGCTCGGGTTTAGGAAATACTGAATCAGTTTGATTATTATGCCATTTATTGTATACCTCGAGAACGCAATCAGAAGGCCGATTCGTTGGCAAAGTTAGCCAGCACGGGTGAAGCGCCGCAAATGGGACTCATTCCCGCAGAGATGTTATCCTCCCCAAGTATTGACCGGGCAGAAGCATATTGGATATGTGAAGTCGCTCCCGATAAGGAGTCGTGGATGACTCCATTCAGAAATTACCTTGAGCATGGAATCTTACTAGAGCGTAGGAGTGAAAGAAGACAAGTCCTTCGGAAGGCTTCACGATTCACCATCTAGAATGGAGTCATGTACAGAAGAGGGTACTCCGTTCCTTTACTCCGGTGCATTGCTCACGATGAAATTAAACGAGTATTACACGATGTACACGAGGGAGAATGTGGCGATCACACCGGGGGGCAAGCACTTGCCAAAAAAGTACTTCGATACATATATTTTTGGCCGACTGTAAATCGCGATGCGTCGGATTATGCCAAGAAGTGTGATAAATGTCAAAAGCATGCTCGAATTCCTAGAGCCCCACCTACCGAGATAACCCAAATGGTCAGCCCATGGCCGTTTGCAGTATGGGGCATCGACATCATTGATTCTCTACCTCTGGAAAAAGGTGGTGCGAAGTACGCCATCGTCGCAGTTGATTACTTTACAAAGTGGGCTGAAGCTGAACCTCTTGCTACCATAATGATGAAAAAAGTGATCAACTTTGTAGTCCGCAACATTATCTGTCGATTCGGTCTCCCACACACCATTATCACTGATAACGGAACCCAATTCGACAGTGTTGAATTTAAAGATTTCCGCGAATGGTTTCGCATTCAAAAGTAATTCTCTGCAGTTGCACACCCTCAAGCAAACAGACAGGTCGAAGCAGTCAATAAGGTTATAAAGTCCATTCTGAAAAAATGACTGGAAAAGGTCGGGGGCAAATGGGTCGATGAACTTCCTATGGCTTTATGGGCTTACCGAACAACCCACAAGTCCGCGACCGGTCATACTCCATTCTCTCTCTTTTAGTTCAGAAGTTGTTATTCCAATCGAGCTAGAAGTACTTTCTCATCGTGTGACATACTATGATCCGAAGACAAATGCTATATTACTTGTTGAATCTCTCGATTTACTAGATGAGAAACGTGAAGAGGCTGATTTGAGGGCACCCGCGTATCGAAGTCGAGTCGCCCGATTGTACAACGCCAAGGTCCGCCCGCGAACCTTTGAACTCGACGATCTTGTCCTTAAAAGAATTTATCCAGTTCCTTCGCATATGAAGCCAACATGGGAAGGGCCGTATGTTATTGAACGAAAGCTCGGAGATGGCACATTCAAATTATCAACCGTTGACGGCCTTACTCTACCAAGGGCCTGGAATAGCAAGAGTCTTCGTCGCTACTACACATAACAGGCTATGTTAATTCATTTAGTTTATTTTTCATTTGCAATTTGTTTCTGCATTTCGAAATTGGAATTTGTAATAAGGCAACTGACTTTGCCATATTTTCTTATTTCAGCAATAAAATGCAATCTCTTCGAGCCAGAGCTGTGATTTACTTGAAATACTTCATATGATCATCACCATGCACGGAGAGCTAAGTTCCACCATACGGTGGGATTTAATCAAATAGGGAGTGACTGTGATGCAACCGGTCACTCGCTAAGTGAAACCCGAGCTCGGGGACAAGCCATCACACCAAAGTCAAAAAAGGATTGATACACGACAAACCTTCACTTAACTCCAAATTCCCAGAGTGCAAACTGGAGTATAAACTTACAAGTACGAAGAGGGTGGATCCGTCCCCCTAACGACTTCGTCCGTATCTGAACCAAGTTTGAGGAGGGTGGACCCGTCCGTCTAATGACCTCGCTTGTTAACTCGGGATGGATGTGATCCGACCATCCACGATCCTGATACACCTTTCGTTCCCAAAGTGCGAGCGAAATCCAAAAAACATGCAACAGATGTGACTGACCGTCTATTTACCAACTCCGAATTCCCAGAGTGCGAAACGGAGTATAAACTTTGACTCCGAATTCCCAGAGTGCGAATTGGAGTATAAACATCAACTCCGAATTCCCAGAGTGTGAAACAGAGTACAAACATCAACCAACTCCGAATTCCTAGAGTGCGAATTGGAGTATAAGCATCAACTCCGGATTCCCAGAGTGCGAAATGGAGTATAAACATCAACCAACTCCAAACCCCTAAAGTGCGAGTCAGAGTATAAATATTGACTCCAAGTCCCTAGAGCGCGGACAAATAATTAAAACTTAAAGCGGCGTCACCAACCGCCAGTAAACAAATGAAAATCCCCAGAGTACGGATGTGATCATCGATAATCAAACGAGTATGGTTGAACCACTCAATCTCCGCTTGTCTCAAACATCCGTTCAGTGGCACTAGACTCAACATGTTATAAGTGAGATGCAATCGCTGGCTGATGTTCTACAACTCGTCCCCAAGACAGGGGGGCAGAACTTAAGTGTTGACCATTGACTGAAGCAGTGTGACGTCAAAATTCAACTCACTTCCCGGTCATGAATCGTGTCCAAAATTTCTGGACCTGGCAAATAAAAACAAACTTGACTCGGAAGCTGAAACTTCACAAGCGCACTTCAAATATTGAAACACTTAAGAAAATACACAATAACTGAGAAGAAGCCAAAAAAGAAGAGTTTCATTTCTACTGTTTGTGAAGGAAATTCATGTACAAGTTTATTCCAAAAAATTCCTACTAGCAGGGGCCGAACCCGCATCTATACACGGCCTACAAAAGGAAAACCAAAAATAAATCCATATCTACTCAGAGCAAACTAGAGAGGCCTATCTATTTCTTCTTCTCTCTCGGCTTCTTCCTTGGTGTAGACCCGCTAGAGCCGCCACTAACTTTCCTCTTTGAGCCTTTTCCTTTCGGTGGTCGATCTCCAGGCGAGGGCATAATCTCGGCGTCTTCCTCCGAGCTCGAATGAATAGGGATACTTCCTACGGGCGGAGTTGGAGGAACATGATCAGCTGTAGGAGGTGGAATGAACACACTAGTGTCAATAAATGTACCACTAGGTGATATCATTCTAAGCGGAGCTGGACCAAATGCCGTCATTCCACTTCCAAAACTGCCACCACGAGCCGCTGCTTCCATTTCGGCGTCAATTTCGGCCAATATTTCCTCTTCATTAATCGCTTGGGCCTCGCTAGGAGCATCAGTAGTTGGAATTGAAGATCCTGTAGCAGGAGCGCTTCCGCCCATAACAATGGCAGGTCCGCAAAAGGGTCGCTGTGATGATCGAGAAGTTCCTCCATCATCTATTCATCAAAAACTAGAGTGCACCCTTGCGTTCCGTCGGTCGAAGCCGTGGTCATTGTGGTGGTGGCTTTAGTTATTATTGCCTCCTGCATATGATGTGATTCTTGAGTAACAGGAGGCACGACCGGTGCAGCATTAACCACTGGACAAAAACAAGAGAACTGTTAGTACTTAATTCGAGTGACGATTCCAACTTAAGACAGACATATAGGATGTTCAAAGTACCTTCCTTAGTTTGGCTTGTAGATGCCTGAACAGCTTCAGCAACTTGCTCTATAGCCGGTGACATTTGCGGCTGATCCGGATTGTAGGAAGGAACAGCTTGGGGATCGACCGCAGGTAAGGGTTCAGGCTGGGTTGACGTTGGAATTTCAAGACTTATGTCGTGGTGTTCAACCCCTGAGCCTTCTCCTACTTCCAAGTGCTTGGTGCCTATCCTCTCCTTTTCGTGCAGAATCATCGACTCATGGAGAATCCTCCATTCATCTTTATTTAGCAAACGATTCTTGAGCTCAAACTCGTCGACTGACTCATCCAGATGCACCACCTTCTCCTCATCAACCAATCGACCCCAGGCATTGTGTAAATGTGTCGGGTAGTCATCGAGCCAGGCTAGACCTCTGTGCCTTAACACGTTAGCGTTGTAAACGACAAGAAGATCTTCAATATTGGCTTCTAGCCTGGACTCAACCGATTTCACCTCCTCCTCAACCTTGGTCTCCACCTCGCGGACCTTAGCCGCGGCCGCATCCCATTCACCCCGAAGCAAGATAGCCTATACGCACGCCTCCTGGGCTGCGTTGTTCGCGTCGTCCCTTTCCTTGGCAATGTTAGAGAATTTGGCTTTAAGCCCATTGAGTTCCTTAATCGCCGCATCCCTTTCGGCCGTGACAGTAGTATTTCGGTGGCCCATCTCTTCCACCAAGGCAACATGTGTGTGCCTCAATCTCTCCATCGCCACATTCGCTTCGTCGGCTTTTTTGGTGGCCTCAATTTCAGATTTCCGAAAAGACTCGGCCTCGGTATTGAGCACTTGGATGATTCGGTCCCTTTGGGCAAGTTCAGACTCCATCTTTTCAATCGCCTTAGCTCGCTCAAAGGCCACATTTAAAGCTTTTTCTACGGCCTTCACCCACCCCCTATATTGGGTGTATATGTCATGAATGTAATCATGCATTGTATTTTCAGCCTCCGAAGGGATTCTCTTTAGGTGAGGGGGGAAGATGTAGCCGTCAAAGCAAATGTTTGGGAAATTTTTCTTGAGTTGGGCAATCTTTATTGCACCTTCCCCCGTGGGCTCGGTTATGAGCTGCTCTGCAATTATGGGGGCCATAGTTTCAGCTCTCTGGCGATGAGTTTCAGGCCTAGAAATTTGAGAAGATGGCCTGTGTCGTGGAGGCTCTGATGGATGTGAAGCGTGAATGAGAGGTGGTGATGGAATTCTCGGAGGTGGAGAACAAGACCTAGATCGGTATCTATAGTCTCTATCCCTATCCCGCTCGTACCTCTCTTGATTAGAGTACTCGCGATCGCGGTCCCTATCCGAATCTCTCCTGCGGGACTCGTAATAAGTAGAAGACTTTCGAGCCGAACGAAGGCTCCCTAACATCGATCCTCTCCCGGACATTGTACCTGTAGGTGAGAAACGAAAGAAAAGTTAGTGATCTCTTGAATTGGACAATTTACGATCAGGAAAATCGTGCAGTGTCGTGAAGTGTATGTATGTGCAACCCCCCGACCAACCGAAAATGTCGGTCGCACTTATAACAAGCGACTCGCTCAGATCAAGAGCACTGTCAAGCTCCTCCAACCCGGTGTCATGTTGAAGAGACACATAATCCGGGATCGGAATATCAGCAAGCCCTTCGAAAGGATTCTCTACTTGCGAGGGAGGAGCTTCCAAAATTCTAATTAAAGGAACATGCAAAGACACAACCACAGGTTTCAATCTCATGGATTTAGAATGCTTATGAGCAACTGCCTTGCCTTTTCTTCTTCCTTCCAAGCCCTGAAAACCGCCAGAACACCCGACTATAAGTTCGTCATCAGTGAGTGTTCTCTCCGGATCAACCCCTTCAGCTATTACGACACTGGGCGCTTTGCGTTTCACCCGATTCTTCGAGACTGCCCTCAGTGTCCCTTCAAGCCTTATGCTTTGATTCCGCTCAATCAGCCCGCCGATTCTCAAATTTATGTCGGTTAGAACCGAATCAACGTCCCTCATTTCGTTCGGAACTTCTTGAAGGACCCTTACTATCTCTTTGAAAGAAAAGAAGATGTCAATCTATATCAACTATTATCGTTTGGATAACTCTTGAAGGATACGATAACACTTATGTCTGACTAGCCATCGGTTGGCAAATCCTGGGGGGCACCGGACGTAGAACCATTCTGTTTTGAAGTAACTCAGCCTTCCCCAGGATCCGGTTACTATTTGGCAGTTTCTGACTGACTCCAGGAAAGTGAAAGACGGGCTATCACCACTACTCTAGAAGTTAAAAAGGTATCTAATCTCAGTCAGCATTGGTGATCAGAAGAGATGCTCCATAAATACGATAAATAGGCTATTCAGCAAAGCATATCCATTGGGATGTAGTTGTGATGGGGCGATTCCGAGAAAAGACAACGCTTCTCTAATATATTGGTTGAAAGGAGGAAGAGTTCCCGCTGCACACGCATGACGGTTGAAGGCAGTAAACCCCTTTGGGGGAGCGTGCGGTCTATCGTTTGATCCCGGTAATAGTACGTCATCCAATGACAAACCATGCCTAAGGCATATTCGTCCCGACATGTCTTCAGAGACATTGGACGGTACAGAATCTTGGGGATTACAAATGAACGTAGCGTCATGTAGCTCATCCAGAGCTGGGTCTATAACTTCGGCTGCGATGGCCGGGATCTCTAGGACGGAAGAAGATGAATCATGAACTTCCTGCTGTTGTGAACTTGAAGGTTCCATAACTAACTAAGTTATGAGAAATCATCATTAGACGATAATAACACTCGTGCTTCCCCCGGTGTTAAGTGTGTGAATGTGTTGTGCAAGTGCAGTTTTTATGCTACTTGAAAGGATTCAACGGAGTATGAATAAACATGCAAACGACAAGACTTCAAAATTCAACTAGAGTGACCCTCATCGCTGACCGTCACAACTGTGCCATCCAGATGTTAGCGATCGATCCGAGTTAAAATTCGTTATCATTTTGTTAAGTTACAGTTCCATCGACAAGCTTCAAAAGGCAGTCAAGTATGTTGTTCTACAGTTAAGTCCAAATATGCAGGAACGAAGCTTGCCGGAGTCAAGTGTCTCAAATATCCAAAAGTTTTTCAAATTCATCGAATTTCAGTTTGGAATCGATCGTCAAGGTTCAAGTTCATATCGGTTGAGGGTGCCTCGGTTTCGTATCGATCAAGATTCGAAGCGATACATTTCGTATCGATGACGAGAGTGTATATCTTGTCGATCCTGTTCGAATCGATACGTTTCATATCGATCATAAGGGCATGTTTCGAATCGATCACCAGAAGAGTTCGCTCAGATCGATCCGAAAGTTTGACTTCGTATCGATCAGGGGCTTGTGAAGTTCGTATCGATGCGAACGTACTCCCCAAGTCGATACGAAGACACATTTTCTCCTTCCTTTCATCGATTCGAAATTAAGACTTGGCTACCATCCATTCTTCATCTTCTCCAAAACAACTCAGACGCCATCTTCTTCCTCCTCGACCTTATGTCGACCACTTCTCTCTGACCATTCGCGGCAACCACTTCGCCAGAGTCGACCGCGAAGACGAACGGGATGGCAAGGGATCGAGTCTCGTCATTCTTGCGATCAAACTGTTCAATCAATTACCTAAATCAAGGTGTAGGTTCGAGAGTTTAAAGTGCAGTATTGATTTGGAGACGAAGGCGATTTCTAATTCTCTGTCTTCCTATCGATGCGAAAGAAGAAAGTAATAAAAAAGGCAGAAAATAAAAAATGACTAAGTCCACAGTATTTATATGGACCCGAGTGCAGAGGGAAAAGACGATTCGCCTCCCGGTAAACTCAATCGGTTACAATGGGTCCACCACTGAATCGATTCGAACAAGCTATTCGAATCTATAAACTCGAGCTTTTATCGAGACGAAATTGTCAACAAAGATTTGTCTAAGGCACAAGGTCCATCGATACGAAACCATTGTTCCAGACTCCAACCACATTTCAACGATGCCAGCTTCAATGTTCGAATCCATCAAGTCACAGTCTCGAAAGGCCTGCATCCATCGATGCGAATTGGCTATTCGTCTCCAACAACATAGAATTCATCGATGCGTAGTGCACAACGAGAGCTGTTCTGAAAACATTAAACTCTATCGATACGAAATGCTTATTTCGTATCCATCAGCACTCGACCCACAATAGCACTAGTTCATCGATTCTTAATGGAGTCCACTACAATGGAGTCCACTGAAACTCGTATCCATCGATGCAAACGCTTATTTCGTATCCATTACTGTGAATCGCATCGATACGAGAAATCGCCTTTCAACCTTTTACATCGATCCAGGATAGGATCGATACGAAGGGACATTCTGAAACAACCATCGAGAGTTGTTGAAATTCGAATTTCACATCGGTTCAGGAGAGGATCGATTCGGGATTCGATACGAGAGAACTGACAACGACTCGTGAACGTGCAACGTCAACGAGAGTCAGATTAACATATATGCATATATTTCGGACTAATATTCAATTTTCAACATCTATAGGAATTGGATACTCATCTGATAATGATTACGATGACAAACAGCTAATCATTATCATACAGCAATCAGTTACAACAATACAGGGTACAACGGTTGACAATCAACAGTTCACATTACTGAGGAAATCAGTCAAAGATTACAACTTTCAACGAAAAGACAACAACCATTCAGCAGGTCGAACAGAACCATTCAGGACAAAAAAGCGACTGTTCAAAGCACGTCATGTTCACACAAGACGTACTTTGGGGGCAAATGTTATCCCGCCTTTTGGAAAGGCCGAGATATCAAGGAATTGACTGAAAACTAAGGATCGCTCATCCCGAATGTTGAGTATGCGCAAGTTTGCTATGGATGTCGATGAATTTTGTCCGAGTCCGGATCAAGCTACAATTGATATGACTTGACAAGCAAAGCTATGGAAGCCAATGTCCTGCGTTTCAAGTCAATCTGAGTTCGTATGCTCAAGTTATGATCGATGCAAATCGAAGGAAATAACCTCACTTCGTATCCATCCTTAAGCCTTGGTTCGAATCGATCCTAATTCGAATCCATCAGTAAGCGAGCTCCATTTCGTATCCATCGACTAAAGAGACTTGTTCGAATCCATCAGGAGCATGCGACATCGTATCGATCAGGGGAACCGTGTTCTTCGAATCCATCCACTCAACAGCCTTGTTCGCATCGATAAGGTTACAGTAGTTTGCATCCATCGAATGGTCCTGACAACGTGTACTTCGTATCCATTGTCCGTAGCATCCATGTTCATTTCGTATCGATCGGCCACAGTTTGATACGAAACAAACACTCCTTCTCGATACGAAGTGGCAAGCCAAAGGATAATGCAAAGTAAGGTACATTCGACTCGATACGAACAGCGTAATATTATCAATACGAACTACGCCACCTTCATCGATACGAACTAAACCATCTTCATCGATTCGAACTGAGCACACTGCAGACCGAAACGAAGAGCACACTATTGATCGATTCGAACTACGCAACGGCCTTCGATACGAGCAGGGCGAGAATCTGGGGACGACTCAATCAACTCGGCATAAAAAGTGGATCGATCCGAAGATTGCACGCCATGTCATCACCTGGGCACGTGTAACCATTGATTCGAACAGATCGATTTGAAACCATTGATTCGAACCAAATAGCCTGCCGAAGAACACCAATTCGTATTGATCATATCTCGCGATCCACAAGTCCAAATGCTATGAAATTTTCATAGGAGCTTATGCACAAGCTAAAGAATGTTCACACCAAGTTTCGACTCCATTAGACAAAATCTTGATCGATATGAATTACGTTCGTATCGATCACGGATCGGGCCGAAACTTTATGGGATCGATCGCGTGGGCCCACCCACGGGCCAGAAGAAGTCTCCCAAGATCTGAGCGAGATATTTGCATCCTACGCCTATAAATAGAGCCTCATGGCCTACAAAAAAATAATCTTTTTGATGCTCCAACGCCCAGATTCTGCCGGATTCAATTTTATACTCCATTACTGTTATTGTACTCGAATCTCATAACTTTAATTCGCTGTAATTCGCTGCAATCAACTGTAATCATCAGAGAAACATCAATAAATTGATCAACTTCATAGTGGACGTAGGCAACACGCCGAACCACTCTAAATTGCTGTGTTTCTGTGCATTTTTATCATTTATTTTTGAAGTCTTTGTTAGGTAATCATCTTTTTCCATTTAATTTCTTCACTTTTTTCTATTCAAACTCTTCCGAAGAGTGTTATGCCCAATTTTGGTACAAACAGTATTCTTCTCCTGTTTAATGATTGGAGTTGACATTGAGTGTTGTTGTTGTTTAATACCTAAATGTGCTACTATTAATGTTGTGACATATGATGATTTGTTGTGATGGATGGGTAGGAATATTGGTTTCTTTTTGTACTATTTTCATGGATGCATGGTTGTATGTGCTAACAAGTATTTGGATGTAGGAGAAGATAGGAAATAAAACTACGTGGGCTTGAACTTCAAAATGGTACGTAGGTTAGGTTGGGATGTATAGGATTAGGTGCAGTCCAAACATATTTGACACCATTTCCCTTTACTATATGTACATTTGTGTATTGTAAGTTTGTAGGTGGAATAGTAGAGGAAAATAAAGTATTTGGAATATGTCATACCTACAGGATGATTTGGTATATCTCTTGCATCATAGTTGTATAGTTGTAGTTTTAAAGTAAATATTTAATGGATTGGAATATGTATATTATCCGATGTTTTGAAATTTTGTAATATTTAATCGTTGAAATGGTATTTATGCTTAAATTTCCGCTATGAGGTTTCCTTTTGTATGTTCATTGTTTTAGACATTTTAATTTTATATTTCCACTGTCCACTATCTTTAAATATATGAATTTAGTTGCAAGCATATTATGACGTCGTTTATAATTGATTTTAGAGGTTAAAAATAATGGGTCGTCACATACCTGGTTCAACAGTTACCCTTATCAGTTCGAGTGTTTTGCGGAGCTGATTTTTTATTGTTTCCTTCTTTATTTCTAAATGTTACCTCAAAACACTTCCCAAGAGCACCATCTTCGATTCCCATGTTGTTTTTTAAGTTAGTCCTGGTAGTTTGTTCTTCTGAGTATAAGAAAATTTGGCATAACACTTTAGATCCATGCTTCATTATTATTTTTTGCATACGTACATGGATAGGGTTTTCTTCCATATTTCAATTGCAGTACTTAATAGTTACAAATACTTGATCGTTTCTATGATCTTTATTTATAAAATACCGAACAAGTCATGTACCATTGAGAAATTAAGTTATTTTAATATTATAGCACTATCTGTTGAATTAGGTGCTCTAACAACAGGGTAAATGGGGGAAATTTCAAAATAAAAGTTCCTTTTATTAATCTTATAAGATTTTACTATGTGTTTACAAGAATAATGATTTTGTATTAAATTATATTTATTAGTGATTATCAAAAAGAAAATTTTGTGTTTTCATTGTAATTTAGTTCATTTATGTATTATAACTTATATGTTTATATTTTAGAATTTAGTTAACCTATATGTGTGTGTGTGTATTTTCATTTTGTTTTAATTTAATTTAATTTTATATTTTAATTTTATAATGTTAGCCTTTGAGATGAAATAACACCCATAATCGATAGACAAAGATTAAAACTGGAAGAAAACTAAAGAGAAAAGAAAAGATAACACAAAAGTTTTTAAAGTGGTTCAGCAAATTATGGGCCTACATCCACTTTATAGTTCTTATTGATTATCTTTTGTTACCGCAACTATTTTTCAATATAATTCGTAGAATACAAGTGATTGATTTTGAAATTGGCAACCGCTTTCCCTAGCAAAGTTGATAGAAAATCAAAAATTGTTTTTCTATTTGAAGAAAATTGCTATTTATAGTTGAAGTCATCCGTCAGAATCATCAAATCCAGATTGGATTCATCAGTCAACCAGATCCAAGAAGAGAAGAGGAAGAATAGGTAATTTTGGACCAAATACGAAGATTTGATGGATCGATAACAATTCATACACGGATCGGTACCGATCCATGGACTTGGTCCAAAAGTAGAACTTTTCCTTCATAGTACCTAGGTCTTCAAGAGAAAAATGGTAATTACGATGGATCGGTACTGATCCATCCCGATCTCCAAAAAGTTGTCTATTTCTCAAAATAACATGTAGATCCAAAGTACAAGAAATCAGAGGAGTTTTTGGCATTTTGATGGATTGGTACCGATCCATAGACTTAACCAAAGATCTCTCTTTATTCCTTTAGCTCTTCATAGTTGATCGTCTTCCAATCTAGAGTCCATTCTTTCATTATTTTGTAGCCCAACTCCATGTTGCTTGGGTAAAATACCAAATAACACTCGCCCACCAGAGTATTTTTCTATAAATACAAAACATGCTTTAAATCGAGCAGTGGAAAAAGTAGATCTACGAAGAAGCTCCCATTACTCGATATGTTTCTATGGAACGTCGCATCTTCACTGAGAATATCGAGATTCCATTTCTAAATAGTAATCAAGTCATGTCTTCTCGATTGATATAAATAACAAAGTCTACTATCTGAAGGTTTCATTCATCGTTGAGAAATATATGAAACTTGTTTAGTCCACGGTAACGAGATTTTCCATCTTTCTCTATCTTTCTATTTTTTTAGAATGTGGCGTAATGGATCTGTACCAATCCATCATGGACCGGTATCGATCCACCATGGATTGGTACTGATCTAGCAATGGTGATCCATATAAATATTCTATACTTAAATATTTTCCATATCATGCTTTTTTACTTTTGTCTTCGATGTTCCTTCCATCTTCAAGCTCCTAAGAGACGACTTTCAACATTGCCGATTTCAATCTCAATTCCAATCTTTATCCCAAATCAATTGCTCGACTTTAGGCCTTGTCCAATTTGTTGAAATAGATCATTCCAGATCTTCAATAGTGATCCACTCATCCAAACAAATCAAGGTATAAATTCTATGCCTCTCGTTTGATTTTAGATCTGTATGGATGCTGCCATACCCCGTCACGTCATCGCTCCACCATCGCCAATAAACATAGCTTTTCCCAAACCCACAACCGACCCATGTCGCTCTATTCCACATTGATCGATGCTAACCACTCCAGAATGGAACCATGGATATTAGGATTTAGAAAGAAAGGGTATAGATGATGGAGATTATGAAAGATGGTGGCTATGGTTATGGATTGGTCATAGTCGATTCCTGGGATGATTCATCGAATTACTCCAGGAATTGCATTTCATTTCTTAATGAATTGAAGCTTTAATACGTTGCAAGATGCGAGTCCTACTAACGCTCGAATTCATCTTTCAAATTCCAATTTTCCTAGGAAGATGGCATCATCTCTCTTGGATCCACTAATCAAGAGATAGAGTTTTGAATCACGTTGAGTTCCATTTGGTTTCGTTAACGTAAATCCTTAGTTAATGGGTAATATCTGACACATAGTTCCATCATGTGTTAGAGCTTGCTTACTAGCATGAGCGAACGTTCTACACAAAGTGCTTCCATAAATTATGCTAAGTACATAAGATATACACACCACGTATGACACAACACTGTCCTAGTAATTGTACATAATCTATGGGCCAACACTTGTCGAAATTCGTTGGATGCTATACATCGACTATACAAGGGGAATAGAAAATAATTCATTGAAGTACATATAGAAATTTAAAATTACTGAATCATGTTTTTCCTCTAAGCTTTTATTATATAAAGGAATTTCATGGACATTCCTTGCCGATCTCCACCACAGCAGTAGCTGCTTTTGCCTTTGCTCCAATGGCTATGGATTCTTGCATGGCGTCGGCTACCACTTCAATGATTGCTGAGTCTTCCAGATGCAGTCATCCTTACCGCCCTTATGGGCATTCCCCTTACATGGAACTGATGATGATAATCAAAGAGACACACAATGATGTCCCTTCAGACACTAACTTGGAAGGGGTAAGGTTCTAAATAATCCACCAGACTCCCTAGCTTGTCAACAGCCTTCCAGAGAACTCTAGCAGATATGCACCAAGCATAGGATATCGATGGATGAAGTCATACTCCCATTGCCATGTCATCATGCACATGACCCTCCTAACGAATACGCTGAATTCTACCAATACATATTCCTTCTAGGGCGATGTCAACGTTTAGTCCATTCCTCAATCACATTCTCCAAACAATGAGGCTCGCATCCTCTCAATTACATCCTAATGCATATGTCGTGCTTCTGAGCCTATATATGATCTTCTCCAAACATCTCGATTGGGAGCTATCCTTCACATATATCCATTATTTATACAATTTCAAGCGAAACTCCACCGTGCTTTCTCTCACTTTCTTCGAGGACTTCAGAGAATATAGAGTAGTCATCAACCTTTACAGTTTGTAGAGATATTTCAAGGGCTAGTACGTCTTCGTTCGACGCCCAACCGGCTTTGCTTAGAAATAATTGTCTGGAGGTAAGTCGTACACCCCTCAATCCAATAATTTCCTTGCCTGAATTTACTCCATTCAAATAGCTAATTCTACCTCTTTTACAACGTAATTATCTCTTCGAGAGTCGAAGACAAAAGCCTAGGGCGAATGGTCATACGACTACAAGCCATCCCAAAAGACAAGCGTAGAATGACCTACATTTTGACTAACCTCTGTCTTCACTAGTATCGCTTTGTCTATAATAACCATAGAATGCACTTCAAGCCCACCCCTCCCAACGCTACATAGTTTGCTCCTCGGCCCAAGTTTCCTTATGCACCATGGATAACTGTAGAGTTATTAAAGAGGAGGATGAAGGAGAATTCATTGTTGTAACATATGATGAAGAGGAGGACAAAGAAGAAGAGTATTATGATGAGGAAGAAGAAGAAGTGAAAGAAGAAGAATAAGAGAGTCTATCGGGGAGCATGTCGACCACAAAGACACCTCAACACATGCTCCGCGGTTTAGACACCTAAGAAAGGGACTTCTAAATTTAATAACTAGTCCAAGCCAGAGCCAAACTGGGGAATCAACCCTGTCCCATTTGATGATGAAGTTTTTGGTTGGCTCTCCGACTTAGAACCTGTTGACCTCCATGGGCTGGACTTTAACAATCCAGACTTTATTGTTATGATGAATGAGTTGAACGATGCTACCATCTTCCTTCATTAGGACATAGAGGCTTCTTTATTCCCTCACACCAGCATGGTTCATAGGATAGATAGGGTTGCGCCACATCAACACCACTTAGGATCATATCCATATGCACTTTACACGTTTTTGATCTTCCTATATCCAATAATAACTCCGATTCTTTTCATTTTAGGTACAATGGAAAACATGGCTACTTCGTCAACCTTGTTTGAAATTCAATCCATCCCATTCTTGTTTCCAAGGTTGATAAATATAAGGGTTGTCGCTCTTTATGTGAGTCCTGTCGAGAGCGGGAGAAAAGGATTAAAGGGTGAGCCAGCGCAAGGTCGAGCAGCAGTATGAGACTTACTACTGAGACCGCTAAAGGGCACAATATGATTGTCCACGTTCCCCCAAAGAGTTTGGCTCATACCATTCCACCCATCAGGCTTCCCCTAGCTACTTCAAAGGTTTTCATCCCTACCAGAGGCAATTTCCTATGAGGAGAACTCCTCCGCCTCCAGCTTCTACTTAGGCTCCATTCTCTAGCACTATCCCTGCAACTTCCACATCATTTATCCCCACTTCTAAGGGCAATTTGACTCCAGTTCCCACTCGTAGCCCTTTATATCAACATAAGATGTCTCCTGCCTTCATAGCCTCTTCTTCATTTAAGCATATCTAAAGACCTGGTAAAGAGACTACTGTTGCTGCCACTAATGTTCCTACTTCTCATTCCTCACTGTCGACTCCATTATCCTTCCAAGAGAAGTACCCAGGCTTGTACATCACTAGGGTCTACTTTGAATATAATCTTTATGACATCATCATCAATGATATCCATATAGGTCGGACCATCAAAGAGACCTTGGTAGAGAGATACAATAATTAGAGGAAGTTGGCCTAAAACCTAGTGGATATCAACAAAAAATCTTGCCTTCTCCTCTAAGAGGCAGAGTCAAATGCTAAGAAAAATAAAATGATCGTTGTAATCTAACCAAGGAGATCGATAAAACCAATAAGGATTTCAAAGAAAAAGAAAACTCCTCCAAAAAGAAAAGAGAACAACACAAGGCTAAGATCCAGGTGTTCAAAAACAAAACAAAGATGCAAAATGGGTAGCCCAAGCAAGAACATATTAGGAACAGTGATTTGGCCAAATGCTGAAGTGATGAGGCAATTTCAAGTTAAGTAAAAACGAAAATTCTAATCTTATGGAAAAGAATGAAAAGATTGAGGAAATTGTAGCTAATTTGGAAAACAAGCTTTCCTAAGCGGCCAAGGAGAAAGAAGCCAATAAAGACAAAGTGGACCAAATAATTTTCTGCTTTTATATCAACATTTTCAAGTCCATGGGTCTAAAGTGGCTTGGTGATACTTATCCATGCCTCCAGGTTAACGTTCATGATGTAGTAATGAAAGAAGAGAGAGTAAGGGCTGAAAACGAAGGTGTCACATTTGATGAAGCCAACATCCCAGATGCACTTTTCAATGATGTGGATTTGATAGCTCTTAAGGCTGGCCGAGCTCAATGCCTTATTGAGGAGGCCATACCGATGCACATTGAGGCTCCCGCTGAACTCGTTGCTAAGGAGATAACTAAGACTTCTTTTGCTCCAATCGTTCAGGAGTCCCCAGTGGTTGTTCCACCTGATGACGACGTTGCTCCCATATATGCAAGCTCAACTGCTGCTATTGGCACCTCCAACAAAGGGTACGATCCAAAGTTCCCCGTAATATACATTTCTTGCACTTCCATCCCCACATTGTATCCTGTATCCTATAGCTGAAGATGTGCAGATCACTTCAAACTCCACTGCTGTTCCTTCAATTAAATGTATTCCTTTAGGCCCTCCGACCTTTGAATGGCTTCTAATGTCTCCTAATGTTATCACTGACCTTTACCATCACATATTAGTTGTTTTAGGTAAACTTGTGGTTGTGGCTCTTTTGGCTATCGTATATGCTTCGGGTCCTTCGATTGAAGCCATCTCTACCATGTCGACAGTCATCACGTTTACCTTTGTATCTACTACTTCATCGGCTAGGTTTGGGCCCGACCTATATATTGAACAAAACAAATCAAAGCCCTTAAGGAGAGTGATGTGATGAATGCTTCTTTGGATAAGGAGGAGAAGGTTGTCATTACACACACTTCAGAACTAGATCCCTCTATGGTAAGATCTTTCATTGAGCATAATATTAAATTGGTATAGGTCAATATTTAACTAGGAGTCACCCTTCCTCCTCCATCATCGACCATTTCAATTTCGGAATTTGCAGCTTCTTCCATGCCTATGCTTATTCCACCTGCCTATAGAGCTTCTCAATCTTAAAAGTGCAAGCACATCATTTATACCGATGAGCCATCTGGCAGTGAATAGGAGATTACCCCTTTGGAAGGCAGCACACCAACCAAGAAGTGCAATAAGGAGGTTGTCTGTAAGTCCAAAAAGAAGCAATCCTCTAAGCATCTAGCTATCGATTTTTTTTAGCTTTTTATTTTTTGTTCACTGTTGTAAATAGGTTGTGTTTTTGTATAGGTCGGCCCCCGAACTCATGTATATAAAAATGAAGTAATGAAAGATTCTCCTTGTAAAATCTATCTCATTTACTTTATCATACTTTTACTTTTCTGTGCTATTTCTACATGTGTGTGTGTCTATAATTACTTGTAATAAATTACTTATACATATATCGTACCTATTTATGTTTATGCTCTGTGTAATGAATTTATTTATTATAGCTCTATATATATAAATAAACTTATGCAAATACACATTGATGTCTTTAGCTTTATTTATTGCCAGTTAAGCTTATCATATTCAACTGTAAATAAAGCCGAATGAAATTACATGGATTTACTCTCACGTCCATACAAAACTCCAATGTAGTTCTAGTAATGTACCTTTAATTATACATTGACACTTATCCCCGAGTATCAATGTTCGTGATGCATATATTCAAGCATCAATCAACACCAATCTTTGGGAGTTTGTCGAAGAATAGATGTGTAGGGGCAAAGTATTCGTTCTTACCCTCAATCTGATTATACTCCAAAGAAAAGGTCATGGTTTAAAGCATTCCATTGGTACCTATCTTCGAATAACAAGATATCTAGTTTTAGAACACATGATGTTTATTTGTGCTATTGATCATGTAGCATGAAGTTAGACTTAATTAGTACAATTCCACTTATTCAAAAAGCTAACTAATCCAAAGAAAATTCCACTTTATTACATCCGGTCCAATTCAAAAGAATGCTCGAAAGAAAATAAATCCTAAAAATGCAAGAAATCAAGTGAAATAGCGGCACAAATGCTCAATATTCCATGCTCATGGAATGGGTCCATGTTAGTTCTTGATAGCTAGAAAGTGTTGTCTCCAAGTTTTTGTTTTATCACACAGGTCCATTCCATTTCGTACCACGTGCCCATACTTGGAAAAACCTATTTCAAAACGAGGTCGCTAATCTCAAAATTACGGCTACAGACATTTGCGTTAAACTGTTGCACTTTGCTGGTGAGAAGCTACCCCTGGATTCACCTCTTCTCTCTTTCCTTCTACCAAGTCAAGTGATTTTAACAATAACTCCTTGTTCATCTTGAGGTCGAAAGGCATTTACCGGTAAAAAGGGACTTCGACTTCAATAGGTATCATCACTTCGGCTCCATAAGCCAAAGCGAATGAAGGTAGTCTAGTTGTAGACTTTTAGGTTGTCCGATAAACCCACAAAGCCAAGATATCTTGTCTACTTAATTGCCTTTAGCTCATTTCAATCACTTAATGAATTTGATGATCTTGTTTAATACCTCCACCTGTCCATTCACATGTGGATTCTCTACCTCCACCTGTCTCATTCACTTCGAAGCTCTGGAATTCAACACTATTTGTTTCATCAATCACTGTTACTTTTATGGAGTGACTGATGTGATTATCGATTTGTGGCCTCGGAGCGTGATTTTGTTGACTTCGGGGAGCTCTGGATCAGATGACTACTGATCTTCCAGTTCGCCTTCACGACGTTTTAGTTCATGAAGGATTTTTTGGATTAGATGATGCTAATCTATCGGTTGCCATCACGATGCTTTAGTTCATGAAGAACCCTTACATTTGCAAAGGGTTTTTGGATCAGATGACCGCTAATCTACTAGTTTGCCTTCATGATGATTTAGTTCACGAAGGACCTTCACGTTTGCGAAGGATTTTTTGATCAGATGACCACTGATTTACCCGTTCGCCTTTACAATGCTTTGGTTCATGATAGACCTTCACGTTCGCGAAGGGTTTTTGGATTAGATGACCACTAATCTACCGGCTTGCCTTCACGATGTTTTGGTTCATAAAGGACTTTCGTGTTTGCGAAGGATTTTTGGATCACATGACCGTTTATCTACCCGTTTTCTTTAACGATGCTTTAGTTCATTAAAGATCTTCATGTTCACGAAGGGTGTTTTTGGATCAAATGACCGCTGATCTACCGATTCGCCTTCATGATGCTTTAGTTCATGAAGGACCTTCACGTTCGCGAAGGGTTTTTGAATCAGATGACCACTGGTCTACCAGTTCGCCTTCATGACGCTTTAGTTCATGAAGGACCTTCACGTTCGCAAAGGGTTTTTAGACCAAATTACCGCTATCGCTGATCTACTGGTTCGCCTTCACGATGCTTTAGTTCATGAAGGACCTTCACATTCATGAAAGGTTTTTAGATCAGATGATCGCTGATCTACCGGTTCACCTTCACGATGCTTTAGTTCATGAAGGACCTTCGCATTCGCGAAGGGTTTTTGGATCAAATGACCACCGATCTACCGGTGCACCTTCACGATGCTTTAGTTCATGAAGGACCTTTATGTTCACGAAGGGTTTTTGGATCAGATGACAGTTCATGAAGGACCTTCATGTTCAAGAAGGGTTTTTGGATCAGATGACCATTGATCTACCAATTTGCCTTTACAACGCTTTAGTTCATGAAGGACCTTTACATTTGCGAAGGTTTTTTGGATCAGATTGCCGCTTGTCTACCGGTTTGCCTTCACGGCGCTTTAGTTCGTGAAGAGTTTTATGGTCAGATGTCCAGCAACCAGATGGCTATGGAGTGATGATTCATCGAATCTAAGAAATTTTTTGATTGGATGTCCAGCGGCCAGACAACCTTGGAGTGATAATTCATCGACTACAAGAAGATTTTTGGGATTCGGCTTGCGGGACACGGTTTTATTGATACCCAGAGACTAGGGAGTTAGATTTGTTCGTTCAACGATCCTTCAGAAAGACCTTTTCGATGCTACCAGAGCAATGCCAGCTCTTAGAAGGAGGGATCGATATGACCGATGATTCGGTGGTTAGTAGGCCTTCTCTCTTCATTCATAGTTTAAGGGCATAGAAGTGTTTCCTTTACCATGTTGTCTGCAATGCCCCCAGTGTCCTGGTAAGGCTCATTTAGCAAAGGAAAGTAAATAAGGATGGATAAGAAGTCATCGCTTTAGGCTGCTACCATTTTCCTCCGTAGCTAGCTAGCTAGAGTGTTATTTGATAATCATCCTTTCGTCAGGTTGCTGGGATGCTTCTTCGCTGGGTTTTAGCAGTCTTGCTTGGGCAGAAAGTCCCCAAGGACCTGTAGCTCATTCACCGTTTGGTGTGTTCTTTGGAAAATTGCTGGAGCCCCTTTTCTTTGAATCTCCTTTTGCACTATGTATTTGCACTTTTGATTTTATTTGAAACTATGAAACTATGTTATATCAAGTATAGTGCATTGGATTTTTTTATTGTTTCCTTCTTTTCTATCACCATATTTTGTATCATGTGTTACATGAGTAGCAAGAGAATTAGAAATTGAGTTTCTACATCATTCAATTCAACCTTCTTCTTTTTTAATTAGTTTCGATCGATGGTTTTGTTGGATCAAAGATTTGCACTCTAATCATTCGTAGGTAATCCAAGAATTGATGATTAAATAGATAGTTGAATAAATGGCATAGCCTGGAGTAGGTTTCCAGTGTTAGCTTCAGTTTGGTGGATGTTTGCTTCATCACCATGAAGCGTTGTTTCTACAGCCCTTCCAAATGCAGATCTTTTCTTGGGAGCCTAAGAATAGAAAATCTCTGCCTTTCTTCAAGCTAATTTTTCTGATCCAACTTCTGGATCAAAGCAATCCAAAGTGGATAGCTAGATCTAAGCCTGGATTTTAGATTCTCGGTGAAAGTGATAAAATGTTAACCTAAAAAATGGATCAACACTCTTGATTAAGTGTGTAAGCACCAGCCTTGTTTCTCAGAGAAAACAATATAGAAAATGAATGAAAAAAGAGCAGAAATAGTAAAGAGACATAAGAATTTTACAGTGGTTCGACTGTTAACGAAGCCTACGTCCACTTTATATCTTTTTATTAACTGGCTGTAGTTACAAGATTTATTTGGACTACAATAGATAGAAACACCTAAGTTAGATCTCAATGACAAGTAATTGGAGGCAACCGGAGGATCTCAGTTGTTCCTTTGTGACTATTGAATGGGAGAAGAAGAGTGAAGAATAGTAATGGCAGAGTTGTAGTGGCCAGTCCAGAGATCCCTTTCATGCTGCAAATGGGATGGTATTTATAGGGGTTCGAGAGCACTTGGGCCAGAGCCGCTTTGCTAGAAGCATGTACTCGTCATGCAGAGGAAGCCCAAGAAGTTTGGAGGTTATCATAGCAAACAATTTGGATCGGTACCGAACCAAATATTTAAGCATTTTTATGCTTTTACTACTTGGTTGTCTTCCTTGCTTCAATGTGATGCTCTCCATGTAATATCATAGCTTGTTGATTTGCATTGCTGATGATTCACCTGTGAGTTAGAGTGAATTATATTTCGAATCAGATGAACCTTCGCTTCTTGAAATCGGATGCTAAGAATGTTACCAAACTTGTTGGGTGAGCATAGTGGTATCATAGGAGTGTGATGCAAGAGATTTGGAAGAACAATGATCAGCCAATTCGGTTCGGTACCGATCCAATTGGATCGGATCGGTGTCGATCCGAAAAGTTAGGCTATTTTTAGCCTATACTTCTTGGAGACTTTTGTGATGCGCTTTTAGGTCTTTCAGTCAAGTTTCAAGTCATTCTAGCGTAATCTAAATGTTCTAACTCCTTTTGAATTCTGCTAGGTTAAAAACCCAGTTAACAATACGTGAGCTTCTAAGATGTTCTTGTTCGAGAAGCTAAACTCTCTTCTTTAGGTGCTGAAATTCTCTATACCTTGGCCTCCCCTAAAGGATAAGCAAACATTTAGATAGTCCGATGTATCGCCTTCGTCCATCTCCAAAGAGCTTAATCATCCATCCTATTAATAAGATGAAGGAGTAGGAGAACCAATTCTTCTACATTAGATGCTATTCCCCTAAGATCAAGGGAACCTTTTCTATTTTCAGTAAGTTTCCATCCTCTATTATTAGTGTTACTTTTTCCATTCTCTTATGGTAAATGTTTTCCATTCTCTTATGGTAAATCCCTGTCTCTAGCATCTAAGAGCATGGACGATAGACTCACACTATTGACGAAAGTGAATCTCCGTAAATATTCCCTAATTTTAAACATAATACTTGGAGGACCTCCGATGATAAAGGGGAATGCTCAAGGGAAACGATCATTGGTTATCAGTAATCGAAATGATTTCTCTGTTTCCTTTCCAGTTCAACTTGAGTCTTCTGGTATGTTTTTTTACAACTTGTATAGATCTTTGATGTAATTATCTTGTAAACTTCTGCCTTTAATTTAGGATCATCTGCTATCATTACTGTTCCCCAAGAGAAGAAGGCCAAAGATGATGCTCTCATTTTAGCCGAATCGAGCAAACCTGCTCTTATTGAGGATTATATTATCAAGGTAGTGGAGGTGCTTAACAGGAAAGCAAGCATTGGCGCTCTTGCTAATATTCCACCTCCTCCCCCGAGTAAAAAGCCTAAGCTTATAGGTGATTATACTCCTATGGTTGTGACTGAGGCGGCACATGTGAGTATTGATTCAAGCTCTGATATTGCCAATTTGGATTCTCCTAGGCATAAGGTTCAAAAGTCAACTGAGGTGGCTCACTCTCTGGATCCCCTTCTCAACGTTTCTCTTCCTGATTCTCCAACGACTCTTTACCATATATATGATAAGCTTGGAATGTTTCCTTCTCTAAATGACTCTCTTCCTTCGGAGGATCAGGCTCACTCCTGTGGTGAGTTTTGATGATCTTCTTCGATTGGCTGCCCAAACTCCTTCGATTGGCTTCCCAAACTCTTTCTTTGACTTATCTCAGGCCACTGTAGCCTTCGATTTATTCTAAGGATCATCTTTTTATTATTATCAAATAGCTGTTATCAGTATGCATTTCCTTTCATTTGGTTAACCTAAGCTTTTAGCTCTGTATTTCTCGTTTTGGCTTAGGTTAATTATCTGTTTTAGGCGGCCAAGCATATGTTATTCCTTTAAGAGGCTTCTCATGGGCCCTCTAATAAAGTGGCCGAACTTAAGGATGCATTTCTTCCCTTAAAAATAGTATAATCGATATTACTACAACAAGGGATGAAGCTATTTCAGAAAAGGATAAACTCGCTTCCTCTCTTGATGAGGAAAAGAAAATTAAACAATTATTGGAGGAAGAAGTGAAAGCACTGAAAGCAGATCTTGAGAAGACCAACAAAGAGAAGACCGAGCTAGCTGATGAGAATAAATCTTTAAAGGACAAGTTAAGAAGGAAAAGTGATATCTTGACTTATCAAACAACATTATCAGGGACGCCAAGAAGAAATTCACCTTTTTCCTCAATAACGCTCTTGCTACTATTATCGAGAAATTTTACGAGAATGCTTTGTTTGTAGCATATGGCGAAAACATTCAAAAATGTCTAGATTTAGACTTTCCTTCCCTATCGGGTTGGAATAAAAAATTCAAAAGAAAGTTTAGCCTTGTGATAGGAAGAGCTCAGAGGTCACTTCAAGAAGTGCTTCCTATTGAAAAAAAGGTTGATGCTAGAAAGCTATTCTCTTTTGATGACCACTTACTTAAATAGGAGACATATTCTGATGAGGAAGAAGATAATCACAATGATAATGATACCAAATGTAACAACCCGAATTCCAATGGTCTGGATTTTTCGCAAAAATTCTAAAACCAAAGCCCACTGAAGCCCGAGTTGGGTATCTGGTATCCTGCAAATAGACAAAGGCAAATATATTAGAGCTCAATAATTTATCTCATAGCGGAATTGACTAAAATATAATAGTAAGTAAATACTCACCCAAATAATAACACTTTGTAAGCAAGTGTCATAAAGCTGAGAAGTCTTTTCCATCTACCTAACCTGTAGGGTTATGAGGAGGTGGTCAGAACAAAAGTTCTAGTAAATGAATAAATTATATACTTCTAGGCTTAATTCTACATATATCGTTTTATTTCCATTTACTCTTATATAAGGTTCATTAGGTTACAATACTCTCGCCCTTGTTCGTGAACCGTGCCCGTCTACTCCATAGTAGATTAAAACCTAATAACTAATATATACATATATGTAGCTATATGCCCAACGACCATATTGTTCCTAGGTACCACCCATGGTACCTTCCGTATCCTTCTCGAAAAGGGCTCCATCGTCTTGCTTCGAGAGCGTTCCGTAACTAAATCTATAAAGGACTGCTTCGTAAGGCCTATAATACAGATGCTCCATCATCTTGCTCCGTAGCTATATCTATAAAGGACTGCTTCGTAAGGCCTACAATATAGATACTCCATCATCTTGCTCCGTGAGCATCCGTAGCTACTTCTGTAAAGGATTGCTTCGTAAGGCTTATAATACAGATGCTCCACTACTTACTATGAAAACGTAAATCGCGTCCGCACTAGTCTATGCCAGTGCTCGGACATCCACAATATACCACCTAGTGCATACATTGAGGACTACGTAATCGTTCTGTCTACTATCCGAATCCCGCTAACAAGGTCTACCTTGTGTGGAATTCAATCGGGGATTTTCTATATCTGTAAAGGACTGCTTTGTTAGGCTTACAATACAGATATTATAGTTGGTCTGTCTCTTTTTCATCGTGGCTATGGCCCCACGCAGCCACCCTTCAACTAACCGAAAGACTTGTAAAGAGTTAAGTGGTTGTGCCCTACTGCAAACAATCTAAATCCAAATGGTGGTTGAAGTCTCCTACTTCCTTGTATCCCAAAAATACTAAGTTGGACGTGCTTCTCCATTTCTAAAATCTGTGATGAACTATTTCGTTAGACGCTTCATCCTTTTGGCTGCTCCAAACGCATCTCAATTCTTTTATTAGACCCTAAGTCCAATCTTTTAATTTGCGTTTAGTTTACTTTCTTATTCTGTTGGCTACTTATTTACCCTAATTAGCATATTCTTGCCCTCGTCTCACCTCTATCTATTATGAGATTTCCCTTTATTTAATAGGGAATGCTATTGGTATGAGCCACATTCATTATCTTGCTTATTTAACTTAATATAAATCTTAAGTTCATTAAAATAAGCCTCTTTTATCATTCCTGATTTATTTGCTTATTGACATAATATAGATTATTTAAATAAGCTTCTACCGTTATTGTTGCTCATTAATTTATCAAAAGTCTCAAAATAAGCTTTTCCATTCTTATTACTTAATTATAACCTATGTTTATAATTCTACCTGCAATTGTCATTTTCTCTTCTTTTATAGTCCATGCATAATTCCAACATTTCTTTTCTATTCTAATCTGCCTTCTTTTATTATTATATAGAATATTCTTTTATTCTCTTATATTATATAATTCACTTATCATAATAACTATCTTCTTAAATAGTCTGCGCAGTGAATGCAGACCTAGGTTCATTATCGTTTACAGCTTCAAGTTCTTATCTAATAATTTACTTGATTCATGTCACACTTTGATTTATTATCTTCTATTCTAGAAAGTAATTCTATTTTATTCGGTTGGTTATGAAAACTATATTTACAAATCCATTTCCATATTTTAATTATATAATACTATAAACAATAATCCGTAACTGCTAGATATTTCTTTTACTATTTTGGAATAGTGTAAAATACAGTGGTTTCTCTATTTTACACTAATTCTCTTTTTCTTTCTTTTATTCTAGCAATTACGTTCATTGTTGTCTTTTAAATATTAAATTATAGAAATGTATCATATTTTCTAAACCAACCAATTAACCTTTTAGTTACGCTCAAATCCAGTTATTAGATTAATTAACTTTTCTCATTTTAACGTAATTTATTACAGTAATTCCATTCCTCAAACTTTTATTATTTTACATCTTATTTCCTTCATTTCAGTATTCTTAATTATTTAATCCATATTCATGTTTAATCTATTCTAATCCATACGCGAAGAAAGAGGAGAAAATAGAAGAAGAATGACGCTTGCATAGAAATCCAAAACGTAGAAATAGATGTAAATAAATACTAATACTGTAAACAAACTATAAATTCCTTATAGTTCAGCATAACTTAATTAATAGGATTAATTATTGTATAAAATTATCTAAATGGAAATTTAACGATAATATATCTTAAACTTAAAAGATATATAAATAAATCCACTCACATTGCTAGCTTTCCAAATCTCCCTGTTTTTATTTCAGATCTGTCCCTAACATCTATATTCACCTCCCTTGTAATCCCTATTTGGAATTACAAATGATATATTTACAGATCTATAATATTTGAAAGAGAAAAGGAAGAGATTTGGATTAGAAATAGCAAATAAAACTCAGATTTAGGGTTTTACCTTTGACATGGCCTTCTAATTTGAACCAATTCCTAATTCCCTAATTAATTATATTCTCTTTCTGTTTAAATCTAAATTCGTGTGAATTAGATCTAAAATTTAGTTATTAAGAAAGTGTAGAAGAGATAGAAAAATGGCAGAGCTTCTGTAGGCAAGAAAAAAAATGAGAATAAAAATGAGGCTCTGAACCTATATTTATAGTGGTTCAAATCAGTGCTAACCATTAGACATAAAACCCTAAAATCTAAAGCATACACTTAGTTTATGGACATTAAATTAATATGTTTCTTCTGCGTTTGTTTTTATTTCAAATTGATTTTTCAACAATCTTTTCATTAATCACTTTCCCCTTCTCTCTCGCAATCTATGGAAACATATAATTTTAAATGTGACGTTTCTTTTAAATAAGATTCCCCTATTAATCACCCAATTAATAGATTTCATATATACCTAGAATTAATTTACTATCAAATTAATTCCTGCCTGCACTGATTTATTACCAAGTTAACATGCCAATCAACACCATATTAATTCATCACATATATGCATATTAATTTATTTTATTCCCATAATTATTGCATGCATATATTCTACAATTGAATTTTGAATCACAATCTTATTTATATATGTTTCCATAAGTCTTCATGTTTATTAATTGACAATTGATTACTTGCATAAATTACTCTTCCTCCATTTTATTCTCTTGCACTAACATATATGTTTCTAATCATATCAATTAGTTGCTACAATATATGTTTCCTTTCTTATCAGTTCCTGTCAATTAATCACCTCTACTAATTAATTGAATATTAATTTCCCTTTTAAACAAACACCGTCAATTAATCTTCCCTATTAATTGATTTTATATAATTTCTCTCTCTAATTTATTTGTTACACAAATATATATGTATTCCAAATAATATTAATTAGTTGCCCCATTTACAAACATTTCTTTGTTTTAAAATTTCAAATGTATATAACTTAATTAAATCATTTGCATATATAATTGTAATTTAACGCGGGGTCTTACAATGGCCATAATGATGATGATGGAAGTGATGATAATGACAAGGCTCCTGAAGAATCAAAAGACAAGGGAGATGGATCAGGCGGTCTTAACTTAGACCCGACTGACCATGATGTAGACTTTATCAAACTTACTAATCCTCATGATGCTACAAGGAAATATACTTCCCCCCAAAAGAAAGTGCTCCTCCCATCTATCATCAAAAAGAAAAGACTTAAACTCCAACTTCTCAAGTTTCGGCTTCCCAAATATGGAGTTCTTTATTTAAATGCTTAAAATTACCAAGCATCTTTTAGTTAATAAGTTTATTATTTTAGTTAAGGAAAAAGAAGAAATACTATTACGAAACTTTATATGAAAAGAGTCAGAGGGAGGTGTGTCGATTGCACAAAGAAGTTGATGGATTAGTTGATGCTATCTGACAAATACAAGCACCTCTCTGCTAGTGTTGCACGCTCAAAGTTCTTTAAGGAAAAGCAAGCAGCACCTCGCTTGAAAAGTGCTAACCTTAATCGAGACAGAATTATGAGAGAGAATAAAGAATTAATGACCCTCTTCTAGATGCTTATTGATGATAGGGAGGCCGTAGCAGAGTTTCTTTATAAAATTTTGATGTGCACGTAAATGTGCATATTTTTACTTTCATATTTAATCTAATTTAATTAAATAAATGAGCATATACGGTATTTTAACATGGTTAAGTCAAAATTTCAATTGTTTCCAAATTATCATTTATTCATCTTCATATGAGGACAAAATGATCATTTTTGTGTGTGAATTAATTTGAGAATATTTATTTGCACATTTTATTTTATTTTGTAGGAAATTGGATGAAAAAATATGAAGAGGCTTCGTGAAAATATGCATGCAAGAGAGAAGAAGGCAAATGAAGATGGAAATAAATCAATTCATGCAACTTGAAGGAGCCCACCTACCCACTTACCATGATCTTCAATTAGGAGCTAATATACATGTTAGTGGAGATTAAAGTTTCATGCACATTTAATGGAAGATTAATTACATGCTAATGATAACTTGATGGTCAAACTTTCTCAAGGGAAGTTTGGATAGTCCCATAAAATATACATTAGGGTTTTAGGCATGTATAAATACCCCTTATGTTTCACGTAATGAAGCTCTTAGCATCTCCTCTTTAGTTAGTTTAGTTGTAGGCTCTTAGCATCTCCTCTTTAGTTAGTTTAGTTGTAGGCACAACTTATAAATATAAACTCTCATTCTCTCTTTCATGGCTTCTTAGCTTTTTTCTCTTATGTAATTTTCTTAATGCAATTTAATTCATGCCATTTTAATTCATGTTTTTTTCTTTTATGTTAGTAGCTTAGATTTAATTAATGCAAGTAATTTAATTCTCTTTTTATTTTAATTAGCTTGCATTTTCCTCTTGTTTTTATTTCATGTTATAATCTACATTTGTTGAAATGATAATAAATATGAGAAGCTAAACCCCTTCAATTTAGGGGTAATGAAGCTATCTTAATCATTTAGGTTCAACATATTTGCTAATTTATGATCTCTTTTTGTGCTTAATGGAATGTTTGATGTGGGAAAAATTTTGTTGTTTAGCTTTGAATATGATAACATATGTTGTTGACACCAATTAGGTTATACTTAAACAAACATAAACACAAATTACCTCTTCATCTACATATGATGTTTGTAATGAAGTGGATTTTAGAATCAAAATTTGATGGTCTATATTACTAATCAATAGTAAATAGATCATGCTTAGAATAGATTTTATTTTTAACTTCATTATCATTTTCGTGAGAGTTAACAAGTGGTTTGGAGGGCGTGTTAAAGTTTGATGGTTTATATTGGGCTATAAATAGCACAAATAGACCATACTTATGATAAACACATCAACTAAATTCACTAATAACTAAAAAAGAGATATCATAATTTCATTATGTTAATTTATGTGATCATGAGAAGGGATTTGCCTCTAAATTGACTTTCACTCTCATATTTTTATTCACTTTCTTTTGTTAGTTTTTTTTACATTTTTTAGCTTAAACAACTTCAAACTCTTGGTTAATTTGATTGAGTAGAATTTTTAATCACTTCAATTCCCTACGGATCGACCTGTACTCGCCACGTACTAAAATTATATGTCGTACGCTTGCGGTTATTTTTATAAATTTTTCGATTATTTTCTAACCGATAGAAAACTGCTGATTCAACAAGTTTTTGGCGCCGTTGCTAGGGATTCTGCTTTGATTTTATTTCTATTCTTCGAATTATTTTTGTTTGATTTTAGTGTGTTTTCATTTTGTGCGTTAATTTGCATTTATAAAAAATAAATTTTGTGTTGTGTGTTTGTTGTGTGATTTGTGTTTTCATTTTGTTTGTGTGCTTGTTACTTTTCTATTTTGCATTTGCATTTCTAAAAAAAATATACACAAGTGCATTTCAAAACAGAACAAAAATATTTTATTTCATTGCAAGTTACATTACATTCTCACTTTTTACAATTTTCATTTCAGTTTTACTAGTACATTGTTTTTACATTCCGTGCTGCATATCTCTGTGCTTTCAAACTTTTCCACTACTTCAACTACCATACTTCAAACATCATCACTGTTTCCACAAACTTGCATTTCAACTACATCTCAATTTCAAACAACCACTCTCTACACAGTAACCACCACCTCTTTCAACACTTCAGTGCAACTCCTAACTGCTCCTCCAAACATAACCTATACATCCATTTACCTCCTTTACACAGTGATACCTTCCAACAACCAATCCTGTCATTATCCAACATCAACATAGCAATTCCTCTATCAACACTTCACAATATTCCTTGCCTTCATCATTTCAAAAACTAAAAAACATACAAACCAATAATCATTTCCTCTGTTAGATACTGATCGCAGTACCTTCCAGCCACCAACACTTATTACTGCTACAGCCACTGCCACTACAAACATTTCAACCAAAAACCACCTGATCACTCAAAACCACTTCATACATTCAAAACACTCCTGCCACTATGACTACAACTAGCTCCATCTCCATGACCTCCACAGTTGCCATCCGCCTAACTGCTGCCCCGAACCACACTTCACCAAACCCGCCAATACCACTGTACAAACCACACTATTACATATCCAACTGCCACATTCCCATCTTCACTGACCAACCATATCACTATCACCATTCAACCACCAACTGCCTTAACACTTTCCTCAATTTTCAACTGCCTGCATACCCAAACCATTCACTGTGCATATCTGCACAACCACCCCTGACATCAAACAATCCACAAAAACTGTGCGTTCTCACTGCACTGCTACAACCATTTCAACCCACCTCATACAAAAAATATATCCCCATCTGCTACACAGTTTCTCTGATCACCCTGCACAAACTTCAAAACCATCATCTATTGTTGTCTACAACTTCTCCACTGTGCACATCAATGATTACATAACTACACATCAAAAACTCCTACCCCATCAAAAAATTTCTGAACCATACCACTACCATTCACAACTGCTGATAATATTCTTCAGCAATACCATCCTCTTCTACACTGCCTTAACATCCAACTCCCATTGTTCATCACACAATCTCTGCCACCTCAACACTGTTGTGCACTGCACCATCAACCCATACTTACCTGACAGTGATCTTCAGTCATCTCCATCAATTATAACACTTACATCATTCTCCTATAACAACCCAAAACCATCATTCCTTAAACACTGCTTTCTACCACCTTGCTACATCACTCAACATCCCCTGCAAACCATTACATTCATTGACCCGGTGCACTACAACCCCTGCCTGCAACCCCTTCCTTCAACCACCCCTAACCACCCTGCTACATAGCCATCCCCATCATCATCACAACTGCAACTATCGTCACTACTTTCACTACTTTAAACCAAACTGCACATTCTACCTTCCTTCCTCCACCAACAACCATATCAGTGCACAACTAACCACTGCCATTCCCAATACAAACTGTCATACTTGCAAAAACCACATCTCTGGCACTTCCACATACAAAACCACAATAACACTGTCATTCTTCATTCATCACAAACTGTCCATCCCCTTGCAAACCACCATCACAGCAGACCTCCACCTGCTTTTAACATCTTGCCTGCAACCACTTCAACACAAAACTGCAACCATCTGCAAACTTGACCAGCAATAACATCATTTATTTTCTTCACTTCTGCCTTCCTCTGGCTAACACCCCACCCCATTGCATACATCCTTCCACCACTCTACAAACATCCACTTACTATCACCCTCCTCCATATAGCATTCACCATCCATCAACAATTTCAACCTACTCCTCCTCGTCCATACACTTCGGCAACAACCCATCTACCTAACAACAAAACCACCCTTTACTACTCCTTCATCACGCAAGCGACCCTCACAATCGCGACTCGAGACCTGAAACCTATTTCCCCAGAACCGTAGCAAATTCGCAATTGGCAAAAATCGCGATTTTGATATGAAACGATTTGGGGTTCGGTGTGTATAAGGTTGTTGCTGGGTTTTAATTTGTTGTTTTGATTTTGTGAATTAGACTGGGGATTGTTTGAAGTATCCCGTATATATATATTTGTTTTGAGAAAGGTTTCAAGTGTGTTGTATCGATTTCTAAAAAAAAGAATCATTTGTCTTAACAAAAAAAGAGAAAAATTGTTTTGTTTGTCTTTGTTTTTATTTGACCTTTATTTGTCTCTAAAAAAAGGGGTTTGCTTTCTTGTAGTTTAGTTTTGTTTTATCCTTTGAAAAAAAGAGAACTTTATTTTGTTTTTGTTTTGTTTTTGTTCAATTCTTCTAATAAATAAAAATCTCTTGTTCAACATTTTGCTTTAAGTTTTAGGTTTACTTCCTTTAAAAAAAGAAGAAAAAAATATAATAAATGAATTTGTTTCAATTACACTGTGTATATATCTTGTTTTTAGTTTCAGGTTGCAGAAGTAGAAAATCCTAAGGAAAATAAGTGCTTACTAAAAGCCGCCTTGCTTTGCTTGTTTTAAAAATATCGCCGCTATAAAATAATTTGCTAATAATTCTGCACGCTCTAGTATCGTGCCCTTATCTATAGTTTTTATTTGCTTTGCATTGTTGGTTGCTTGCATTTTAAAATAATTTTTCAAAAACAAAATCAAACTTCATTCGTAGTTGCATCGTTAAATCACGATCACGTTTATTTTCAGTTTGCATTCATCTCATCTTATTTTTATTTTTTAAGGACAACACCACAATTCACATAAGGTAGGAGATTTCATCACCCCTTCCTTGGCCTACAAATTGCATTTCATTTAAAAGTTGATAATAATAATGGTTAGACATTTTATTTAAGGGAGTCGCGAGCTCACATAGGGCTTAATTGTATCTTGACAAATTGTCTCCTTTGAACAACTTATATTCTTGGTGTCAAGACTACGACAGAGCAATAATCAATTATAAATATTACGATGATTCGTAAATATTATACTAATTGTTTCTCCGAAGGTACTTAAACCTTCGGTTGCATTGCTACGGTGATTCGTGGTGCACCGATAACTCATACTCGTTACTTGGCTAAGAAATATTTTGTTGAATTAAGACAAAGTGTGATTATACAATTTTGGGTTAGGAGCAACTTAGGACAGAAAATTCGTAATTAAGTCCTTGCATTCATTTAGTTGCATTAGTTCATGCATATTTAAAAAAATTCAAAATCCAAAACAAAATAAATTGTAAATTTTCCTTAATTTAGTTTTTTTTATTCTTTTCCTTTGAAATTTTTCAATCAAAATCAAAAATCCAAAAAAAAATTAAGTTAGTTTTTTTAGAAAAACAAAAATCCATAAAAAATATAATCTTTTCAAAACAAAAAACATATAAAAAAGAAGAAAAAAACATTTTAAAAATCCAAAATAAAAAAAACAAAAGTCAAATTTTCCCTTTGAAAAATAAATTCCTTTTGGTAAATAGCTTTCCTTTATAAAAAAAACATTTTGAAAGTGTCTGAATTTCCTTACTCACAAGAATTTTACAATAGTTGTGAAAATCAATACGATCCATATAATTTTGCACAAAATTCTTATGGATATTTTAATAACAACTATTGTACAAACAATTCGAATTTTGCACCACAAAGATTTCAAAATAATGACCAACCCTCAACTCTTGAAAATAGCATTGAAACGATTTCGTCTTTACTTGAACTCTCTACATAAAAAAATTAAATGATAAATGATTTTTGTAATTCATATTTGTGCAATAACTCGAGTCAAGGATTTCAAAATAATCAAAGTATTAATTCACTTCAAAATTAAAATTGCCAATACAACTTTGAACTCCAAAATGAATTTCAAAGTCAAAATGGAAATGTGAACCACTTTTTAAACGATTTTGGCAATGAGAATAGTTTCAATCATGGTGAAAATTTTTGTTTCAACAATTTCAAATTGAAAATTCTCAAGTTAATAATTATAAATTTGATTTTGTTGAGAAAATGGAAAAAATTCCAAAAGATCACGCGGATTTGTTGTTTGAAACCTGCATGAAACAACGTGAGCAACATAATCAAATCCCAACATGTGACGATTCAAATAATAATCCACCTTTTACCAAAATTGACAATTTTCAAATAACAACTTTTGAAATTGACAATGACAATCTTAATGAAGTTGTTGAAAATATGGTAATTGAGTTGGATTTCAATTCTTTTGTGGGTGAGAAACTAAATTTAAAATTCGATCTTCCTTTTTCCGATTTTGAAAAATTGAATACAACAACTTTAGATTTTGAAATTGATACATGCATTGAAGTTGTTGATAATCCAACAAAGGAAGACAAATTTAGTGAATATAATTTTTATGGAATTTTCGAAGTTGAGTTGTTGAATTCTGAAGGGGTAGATTTAACAGGAAATTATTGTCTAGGACAAAACTTCTAAGCATTTTAGCCTCAAGGAAAAACCTTTAGTATTTTAATCTGGAGGACAAATTTCTTTAGGTATCAGTTTTTACAGTTTTTAGGTATCAGTTTATAGTTATCGATAGCAGTTTTTAGGTATCAGTTTTTAGTTCGGTAGCAGTTTTGGAAGAATGTTTGTCCTTGTGAATAATTTTGAAAGAATGTTTGTCCTTATAAATAAATTTTAGGAGAATGTTTGTCCTTGTCGTTAAAATATTGAGGTCGTGTCCTTGAGGCTAAAAATATACCAAAAAAATTTCCTTTAAATTAATTCCCCGTAGATTTAAATCGCCATTTTGATTTGGAAATCGAAAATTTTGAAGAATTTGTCAGTGATGAGTTTGAATTTAAATTTGGTGAAAATAAACTTGAACTTCAACCAATTATTCTACCTACCCCAAAAATTATCAAAAATAAAACAGCTCATACGATTTTTAATAAAACGACATTCGTTTTTCCAAATCAACTTTCAACTTTGAAATTTTTTATGGTTTGGTTTTCTGTGCTTAAGTTATGCCTCTCATACTTGACGAGACAAATGAATTAGTTTTTGGAAGACCGTTTCATTTACTCTTTAACGGTATATTTTCTGATGTCATGTAAATAATAATCAATTCATTCTCATGTAAATATAGGTCATATTTTTATTTTATTTTTCACCTTTCACTTGGGTTGACTGTGGGGACACGATCAAAATCAAGGGTGAGGGGAGTCTCATCTTCATTTTTGATTTTTCATGGGTTTTTTTTTGCATTTTCTTTCCAAAACTCAAAACTTAAAAAAAACAAAACAAAAAATCCCAACACAAATATTCTTTTCAGCATTTTGATTTATTTTTGAAGAAACGCTATATGATAAGTATAGGATTTTGGTTATTAAATTGAAATTTTTGAAAATTTATTTGTCTCAACAAAAATAAAAATAAAGTTTGATTACAAGTAACGATGGTTTAACTAGTATATAGCAAGGTTCATGGGTGTTATTTATGAAGTTTATCCTAATTGAAATCTTTGTTTAATGAGTGGTTGATTTAAAGTAAAGACGATAACATTTTTGATATTCTAAGTTAAGTGGTGCTAAGATGATATTGTAAAACTCTCTCTTCATAAAAAAACAAAAAAAAGCAACAAAAACAAAAACAAACAAAAAAGATATTTTTTGTATATATGTATATATTTTATTAACACCTAGAGTCATGTGTTCACACGCAAGTGTGTACACTCACCATGCTCTGTATCCTTCTCACGTAAGCCCAAAAGGTAGTGCATGATTGGTATATCTGGCCTTAGTTTATCTGAGTTAGGTGTATGTATATAAAATTCTTTCATTAATAATGCCTACAGTCGATAGGTGTACATACTTGTGTGTACACTTGTCATACTCTGTATTCCCCTCACGTAAGCCCACAACGCAGTGCATGGGTGGTATATCTTGCCAAAGTTTTCTGAGTTAGGCATATGTTAATATTGTTAATATCAATAAAATTTCAATAAGATTTTCACACCTGATAAAAACTTATGGTCACAGTGGGTTAACCAGAATCTCATTGGTAAGAAGTATTTCTGGAATATGGGAATACCTCAAAATTGTAGTTGGAGTTGGAGATGTATTCTTAAACTCAGGCAAACATTTTTACCTTATATACAAAGTAATTATACAGTGGTTAGTGGATTATCTTTTTGGTATTCTCCATGGGCTAAGCCTGGTTTGATTTTAAGTTCTATTGTGGACTACAATTTAAGAAGGAGTTCTGGAATTTCAGAGGATGCAATGGTTGAAGAATTTATACATGATGGTGCTATTGTATTACCATACTCCAGCTCATTTCAATTAAGAAGTCTGTGGAATACTATTACCAATTATCAACTCACTAACAGTGACAGTGCATTAATTTGGTCCAGTAAACAGAAGTTTCACTCTATTAAGCTTGTATATCAACTGTTTTGTAAGAGTGATACTGTCTTTCCATGGCATACAAGAATTTGGAATAATGGTTGTTCAGCAAAGCACAACTTGTTGTTGTGGAAGGTAATGGCTAATGCTTTGATTACTAAGGATAAGCTTTGTAGAATGGGTATTATCTCAGATGATTTATGTGTACTCTGCAATTCAGAATCAGAATCAAATACTCATCTATTCTTTGAATGTCTTTTTGTCTATCAAATATGGTATAGGCTTTTATCTAATGGTGGTTTTTACAAGCCTTCAACTATCAATTCAATTGAATGGTTTAATGTATTCAAAGCAACTAGATGGAAGACTCGTACAACTAGACTTGTGCTTAAGCTACTTAAAAAATGATTCATGCTGTTTGGACTTAGAGGAATAATAGGGTCTTTGGTATTGGAGTAAACAATGCATCGCAGCTCTACTCTATGATTCATGGCAGTATCTTGAGAGACTTAAGGTCTGGCAATGTTTGATGATTGAAGATTATACAGAATTTCACTGAATGATCAGATAACACTGAGTACTGTCATCTTGCAGCATGGGCTTTCTTTGCTGTCTACATGAAGTTATGGCAGTTTTCCTCTGATTCTTGCTGTGTTTTACATTGTAATATCTCTGTTTAGTATTGGTTATATTATACTCTCTTGAGTAGTAATTGCTGGTAATTGATTGTAATGTGTTGATTTTTGTTTGTCATGTATTCGTGCTGTGTGAGTTGTAATACTTTGAAATGGAACATTAGTGAATAAAATGAGCTGTTGCTCTTGCTTTTTCAAAAAAAAAATTTCAAATAAAGAGAGAGTAAGCAATTGAAATCCAAGCACTATTTTCACTTATTTGATTTGACTTGTTATTTAAAAGAAATGAAAATACCACTTTGAAAAACTTTGATAATCAACTAAGGATCTATTTCATAGTTGCACTATGTTGCAACCGAAACAACTAGTCAAACTAGAGTCTAATTGTGATGGTAACTTAATTTTTGTTTGAAATTTTGACAAGTAAAAGGACTTAAATTTCTTGATAACGACCAAAACTTATATTTAACTTATTCATGTCAATTTGAAAGTAAATTCTTCATTTGTAAATATTTTCAAAAACTTGCATTCATATCTTTGTAAATAAATCTTGCATTTAGGAATTTTTATGTTGCATTTGGATTTTGCGGGTAGTATCCGCTGAAAATCCTCACGAGACAACACTTGTCTTACTAGGGACACTTAGACGTTTAACAACTTGTTGCATATGCTCAATGCAATCGTGCTCCCTACAAAAACGGATATATCTTAGTTTTAGTTTATTCGAGGATGATAAAAAGATAAGTGTGGGGGTATTTGATGTGCACGTAAATGTGCATATTTTTACTTCCATATTTAATCTAATTTAATTAAATAATTTAGCATATACGGTATTTTAACATGGTTAAGTCAAAATTTCAATTGTTTCCAAATTATCATTTATTCATCTTCATATGAGGGCAAAATGGTCATTTTTGTGTGTGAAATAATTTGAGAATATTTATTTGCACATTTTATTTTATTTTGTAGGAAATTGGATGGAAAAATATGAAGAGGCTTCACAAAAATATGTACGGACAAGAGAAGAAGCCAAATGAAAATGGAAATAAATCTATTCATGCAACATGGAGGACCCCACATACCCACTTACTATGATCTTCAATTAGGAGCTAATGTACATGTTAATGGAGATTAAAGTTGCATGCACATTTAGTGGAAGATTAATTACATGCTAATGTTAACTTCATGGCCACACTTCCTCAAAGGCAATTTGGGTAGTCCCCTAAAATATGCATTTGGCTTTTAGGAATGTATATATACCCCTTATGTTTCATTTAATGAAGTTATTAGCACCTCCTCTTTAGTTAGTTTAGTTGTAGGCACAACTTGTAATATACACTCTCTTTCTCTCTTTCATGGCTTCTTGGCCTTTTCTCTTATGTAATTTTCTTAATGAAATTTAATTCATGTTCTTTTCTTTTATGTTAGTAGCTTAGATTTAATTTATGCAAGTAGTTTAATTGTCTTTTTTTATTTTAATTAGCTTGCATTTTCCTCTTATTTTTGTTTCATGTTGCAGTCTACATTTGTTGAAATGATAACAAATATTAAAAGCTAAACCCCTTCAATTTAGGGGTAATGAAGCTCTCTTAATCATGTAGGTTCAACATATTTGCTAATTTATGATCTCTTTTTTTGCTTAATGGAATGTTTGATGTGGTAAAAAATTTGTTGTTTAGCTTTGAATTTGAAAGCCTATGTTGTTGACACCAAATAGGCTATGCTTACAAACATAAACACAAATTACCTCTTCGTCTACATATGATGTTTGGTAATGAAGCGGATATTAGAATCAAAATTTGACGGTCTATATTACTAATCAATAGTAAATAGTTCATGCTTAAAATAGATTTTATTTTTAACTTCATTATCATTTTCATGAGAGTTAACAAGTGGTTTAGAGGGTGTGTTAAAGTTTGATGGTTTATGTTGGGCTAATTAATAGCACAAATAGACCATACATATGATAAACGCATCAAAGAAATTCACTAATGACCAAAAAAAGAGATCATAATTTCAGTATGTTGATTTATGTGATCATGAAAAGGGATTTGCCTCTAAATTGCCTTCTACAGTCATATTTTTATTTACTTTCTTTTTTAGTTTTTTATATTTTTTAGCTTAAACAACTTCAAACTCTTGGTTAATTTGATTGAGTATAATTTTTAATCACTTCAATTCTCTGCGGATCGACCCGTACTTGCCACGTACTAAAATTGTATGTCGTGCGCTTGCAGTTATTTTTATTACAATTTTTCAGTGATTTTCTAACCGATAGAAAAACCGCCGATTCAACAAATTTATTCTAGGAATCTCCTCACTGATAATTTTTTCTTAGCGAAAAGATGTGGATGCTTGATTAGACGTCTCCATAAAAGATACATAGACGATCATAAAAGCGACCCTTATCCTGGGGCTTGTTGGAATCTTCCTAGGGTTGATACAATTCCTCTCTCTTAATACCCTTCCTCCCGACAAGATTAAGTATAGTGAGGATATATTTATTTTTGAATTTTATAAGGAATCAATATTGTATGAACCCTGATGTTTGCACCAAAAGTGGGGACAAACACTCAAGAATAGAATAGTAGAGAAATAAATGAAGAATAATCAAAATTAAATAGAATGGATAAGTAAATAAGTAATCAGAATTAAGCAGTAACAAAGACACAAGGATTTATAGTGGTTCAGCGTTGTGTGCCTACGTCCACTTTGAAGAATTTGCTTTATTGATCACTTGTAAATCTGATTATAGTAAAGTAATAATAATAGCACTTGACTAAAATGGAGTCCCCGTCAACAAGCAACGTAAAAAGATCCTTTAAATGAAGAAAGAAGCATGTATTTATTGGTGAAGACGGTGAAATATCTTGTTGGAAATTTAGCAGAAGACTCTCTAGATCCGGAGGGCCTACTAGAACAATCGCAAGTTCTATCTCTATCATTGGAACGATCGATGCTGATCATTCACTTGTGCTCCAGTGCACGTGCAATCCTTTCTGTGAGCTCCCTCATGCCTCTAGTCCATGCTCCCAGAGTTTGGTGTCATTTTGAGTAGTGGTTGGCGAGATATCGACCAATCTTCATTGAAATGGAACGTTCATGCTAAATAGTACGATCGTTCATGAACGATGTATGCCTATCGTTCAAGCTTGCTCATTTTGATATCTAATCGTTTGTGGGGACTCATCTCTCTAATATATTGATATTATGAAAGTTTAAATCTGTTGGACCTGTAGATTTTGAGATATCGATCGATCATCGTTGAATTGAGCTATGTAATCGATACGATACAATCCATAGTATTGAATATGGATTGTACGTAATCTAGCTTTAGGGAGTATTGAACTTCCATGCTCTAAGTGTTTTATTGAGTGTACCTTTAGCTTCTGCTTTGCTACTGCTTCATATTAACATTTAGGCCTGATCTCTAGGCTTTGTGATTGTTCACATCGATCTTGATGATAATTGAGTATGTCTCGTTCGATTAGTCCAAATATAGCCGGATCAAATGACCGGATAACATTTGCTCCCCAAAGTACGTCTTGTTTGAACATGACATGGTTTGAATCATTGCAAATTTCTATCGTCAGAAAGGATTCCATCAAGTTTGTTAAACAATTTCCATCCTTTCGTTGAGTCGCTTTTAATTGAGAGTCGCATCTCCTTCTGTTTGTCATGACTATTGGTCAATTTTCAACATTATAAATACTAGATTATGGCTTGTTGATGATTATCTGTTTTGTTTCTAGTGATTATTAGGTTGTATCAATTTGGCTTAGACTCTTCTTTAATTAACTTCAGGTGAGAATTAAATTTCTGTCGATTTCAAAATTTGAATTCTGGAATGTATACTAGCACATATACTTGTTTATACCTGAACTGTAACGACCCGTAATTTTCGATAATTAAAAATAGTTGATTTAATAAGATTTTGTGACTTAATGTTGGAAGAAATAAAAATTTGTGGTTAAATGAAAAGAATATAGCTGGAATGAAATGAAATTGTATTAATTTAAGGTAACCGATAACTGCTTTAAATGTAGATTCCAATTAATTAAAATAATTAAAGAGTTATAATTGATATAGATTGTAAATAAATTGTAATAATGAATGTATTAATTGATAACTAAATTAAAGAAGAAATTGATAATTTAAAGGATGTATTAATTAATTTAATAATGTGTAATAAATAGAAATCGGATAGAATTAGTTTATAACTTTTGTTGTAAATAATAAACTTACAAATGTGATTAAATATGGAAATGGTGACAATTGTTATTTACCAATTCATTTAACCAAATTGCAATTGAATGTCATTAAATGTTACATTAATGTGAGTTAAGACAATAGCTGTAAATTGTGAATGCAATAAAAGGAATAGAAATGTTAATTATATTCATAATGTAATAATTGATTCAATAAAAGAGTGAAATCAAGATAAATTAATTAATTGGGATTTTAAATTATAATTAATGTGTGAAATTGAAAAAAATTCAATATAATGGAAATATAGTAGTTAATACAAATAAAGGTGGAAATTAGAGAATATTAATGTAATGAAAGATAAACAAATGTTAACTATATTACTAGAGTAATAATGGATTGAATATAAATATTGAAATCAAATTAAATCAAGTTTATTGGAATTAAATTTTTATTAATTGGATTTAACGACAGTTGAAATTGAACACTGTAATTAGTGAAATAATTAACATTGAATTGATATGAAAATTTGGTTAAATTATTTATAAATGTCTAAGTAATCAAAAATGATGAAGTGATTAGTTAATTAATTTGAGTTAAAAAGTGATTAATTAATTTAATATTAATTTATTTAATTAATGCGAAAATAGCCATTTCGGACACTGTCTCGGATTTTGACGAAACCAGTTTCATCGGATCCGTAACGGTGAATTATTGTAAGGTTTCAAGTTTCATTATGATCGGACTTGTCGTTTAATCGTACGGACTCGAAACGCGTAGAAATCAATTTAATTAAATTCAACTGAATCAATTTCAAATAAGCCAATTTTAAACTAAATTCTTCATACGATGGAATTAGGACTTGAAACCGGTTCCATTGGGTTTAAAATTATCGGAAACATCTATTTTGATATATGGGATGACCCATTTCGTTCCGGAGACAGAACGGGCTTTTCGGGTCATCTATCGTTCAATTTTCAAATCAATCTTGTCCATTCATTTCTATATCTGATCTTCCTATAAATAGCCTGTTATAAACCCTAACTATTTCTTATTCCATTTGTCTTTACGTACAATTTTATATGTTTCTCTCTTTCCAATGGCAAACAAACCAAAATCAATTCCATATTCATTTGCAAACTCAAAATCAAATCAAAAATTTAAACTCCTCAAAATATATCGAATTATATATCGATTTGAAGCTCTCGACGAGCGAAAGTCAAATCTACAGTCTGTTTTTCGTTTAGGATTTCTGTGTGGCCAGAAATTGATGATTAATTCTCGGCCGTCCATAGGGTTCCGATCAACGTCGATGGATCGTCAAATCATAGGTACCATTGGGTGGAGAGTGCCTCACGCAGTGCATCTGTGGTGTTCACATGGTTGGATAATGGTCAGAGCATCGTGAAAAATTGGATTAGGGTTCGTATATACAGCGGCGGCGCGGGGTTGAGGAGGACCGGATGTCGGCCGAAATGGTGGGGGGTGGTGCGCCTGGACTCGCACGTGGTGAAGGCGTTGTTTGATCTGGGCTGAGGCGCGTCTACGGTGGCGTTGGTCGATTTGAAGCATGGCGGCGGTATGGGTATCGCGTGCGTGAGTTCTGCCTAAGGTTTGAGAGAGGAAGGGTATTTACATCTTTACCCTCCATTTTTTTTCAAGCATTCTAATATCAATAGCTTTTGCATATGAACTCGGATTCACGCGCGGTTTGTTCCGCCGGGATAGTATTAGAATTTCAGACATTTTGACGTTGGTTTGGATGAATTCCGAGACTGTTCAATTTTTTAAGCCAATTGGAAATTCAAAGGTGAGTGTTTTAACCCACTCACAACTTCTAAAATTTCTTATGTTAGTTAAATTAAATTTATGATGTGATTAGAAATTTATTGATTATTGTTTGGTATGTTAAATTGTCATTCTGGTTAAATTTGACTTTTATAGCATTTAATCATCGTTTAATTTAATATTGAATTTTAAATTGCAAATTAATACCTGTATTAATTATCAGTTATCTATTGATATTCATTGATTGATTTGGATGATGACTGTGATGTATGTTTTAATGGTTGATATTGGATGACTGGATGTTGTATTTTATATTGTTATAATATTGCAAGTTCCCTATGGGTAGAAATGATACATACCCGAATGATCTATAGATTAGGTAAAAATTGTTATGGGTTGAAATGATAGACTCGAGCAATTTTATGGATGTTTATTTAATTCGGGAATGCGGTTTGAAATGATATATAACCATAAAATTTTAAATTACGGATTGAAATGATAAATATCTGTATCACTTGACCCTACGGTAGAAAATTATATACGGACACCGGATTGGTTAAATTAATTGATTTTAATTCTTTAAATTTTGAATTCAGTTAACTGGCATTTTGAAATAGAAATTGATTTATATATATTGAATTATTTTGATAATCCAAGCATTTACGTTGAAATTGGGATTTATTAATGAATTGTTCAAAGAATTTAAATTTGAATTTCAAAGTTGAAGTGTCAAATATAAATTAATTTATTGGAATTGAGTTATTGAAATGTTTGGATATAACCTTGAAATCTATTTAAACTAATTTAAACTATTTTAATTAAAATTAACTATTTCAATCAATTTTAAAACTAACTTTAATTTAAATTAATCTATTACATCCTATTTAATCCAATCTAACATATTCTACCAATTTTAAACTAATTAAATTTATTTAATCCATTTTGAACCCATTTAATATAATTTAAATCTATTTAATCTATTTTAAATCTATTTAATCTATTTTAAATTTATTTAATCTATTTTAAATCTATATAAATAATTTTGAAAATCTAATAAAATCAAATTTAAATCTATTTAAACTATTTTAAATCTATTTGAACTATCTTAAAACTATATAAACTATTATAACTACCTAAACTATGTTCTAAAATTCCAAACTGTGAAAAGCTGAAGTATTTATATCGAAATCCTTGATGATGATACAACCTAAGTTGGAAATTGGAATTGATATCTTTTTGTGAAATGGCATATTTGAGTTAATAGGATGATTTTGAAATGAAGAATTAATTATAATAACTTATCAATAATTTCCAAGTGAATATGATTTCAAAAGTGAACATGATTTGAAAGTGAATATGATTTGAAAGTGAATATGATTTCGAAAGAGATACGATTTGAAATTAAATATGATATTTTGATATAAATTGTGAATTGACCTTTTAGAAATGTAAAAGAACCATCCGGTGTGAAATAAGCGTTTGGTTGTTAAAGAGACCGGGATCGGATATTGTCATACTCTCTGCCCATATCGAAAACCACTTTAACAACTATGTACGTGGTGGAGGTTCCAGAAATGAAGTTGGATGGTTTGGTGAACGATTCTGTATGAGGTATTTACATGACTCTGACTCTTGTGAGTCAGCTTGATGTGGCTAAAACAGGAGCTATACCGGGCCAAGTGAGGTCGCACCTCCGATCGGACGCATTTCTTCGATACCATACTATTACTTTGTGATTGATTTGGTGGCCACCTTCGATTTTGATTATGGGAGTGTGTTCCGAGGTGGGCGGTAGTAGCTGCTAGACGTTACCACCAGTCTGGGAGTGCAATTGGTATATCTACCCTGGCATTGCCTCGAGTGCCGTGTTCACATGCCCTATCGGGCCTTCTACAAGTTTGTTTTGTATCATGCCTATAGGGTGCCCACTGTGTAAACCTCCAGTTTATAGAGGAGCGTACGATTAGACTATGGGAATATATAAAATGTGTTAATGGGGATATGGGTAATGCCTTAACGCTATTTTAATACTTTGACTTTACTATAGACATATTATAATAGCGTATTGTACTATATAGTAGATAGTTTAACGGATCCTTAGGAAATGGAAATCCTGAACATCTCTTAAGTTATTGCACTCACGTTAGGAACTGGATAAGAGATGTCAAACCCCGTAAACATCTCTGACGCCGTTACACTCATATTTTCCAATGATATAACTTACATAAGATCTTTTAGTTCTAACTCGAGTGTTTTTTCCTTTTCAATTCGCTCGGGTCAGCCTGAGCATTTCAGGGTCGAAGACCTTATTCCTGGAGGACGAAGACAAAGATTTGGACTATCATTATTTAATATATTTATTCTACTGCATCATGTTGTTCCACTGCATTTATTTATTTATTCTTGTTGTCTGTAACTGTGATTCTGTATTGTATTTGTGTAATCAAATTTATTTGTAAACAACTTCATGAACTGTTTTTTGATTATTATATTTTGTCATTCCGCTGCGAGATTCTGTATTTGTTTTATTTCTTTCTCTTTTTCTTATCTACCCTATAACAATCTGCCATTTTGAATGGTTTGAGTCTGGCATGTGTGTCTGCTTAAAACGTCCAAAAAGACAGGTCGTTACATGAACCCCGATCAAAATTACACGTTCACAGGTTATTTTCAAGCACCTTTTTCTTTGGAACGTTCGTATCCGATCGTTAGTAGATGTGAGAGAATAACGAATCATTTTGATTGAACGATTATTATACAATGATACAGAGCAATCGTTATGAAATGATCGATAAGGAATGATCGTGTAGACTAACCTCAAGGGTTTTAAAGGTTTGGCCCATCCTTATATAAATACTTTTCACCTAGCCGCTCCATCCTCTCTATTCACTTTTGCACTGTTTCCATCCGAACCATAAAAGGAAATTTACTCCTCTCCTTCTTCATCATTCAATACACAATCCGAACTCCCGAAACAAAGACTGATCCTCCACCATTAAATCATCAGTCAACCATCCCCTTCACCATACTTGTTATTATTACTTCCATCTCCTCAAATCTCGTGCAAGATCGAATTCGAACCAGCTCCATTTTTCAAATCTTAATATAGGTAGGTTAATTTTGGTTTGTATTTCAATTTAATAGCAAGATTTTGGGTTTATCTATGTTTTAGTGTTAGATTAGAACAATGGAGTTGATTGATTTGAAGTAGGTTGGAGGATGAAGGGCTTCGGTCGATCATTTCTGAGATGTTGAAGTGGTTTTGTTGGATTTGAGGGTCAAAAACGATCGTTCATGAACGAGAGGTTGTAGTCATGGACATGGTGAATCTTCGAAGTAGATGAATTAACTTGTGAAATGATCGTATGGATCGATTGTATGGAGTTGATGTTCATAGTTTTAGTGTGGACCGATCGTAGTTGAATGATTGTACAAGAACGATGTGGCATATGGAATGATCATATGGTGTTGGTTTGGTTCAAAAATCAGTTGAATGTTGATGCAAACGATCAGATGGAGAATTGAAGCGAACGATCGGATGGATGATCAAAGCGAATGATTGAATGGAATGGTTGGAACGAATGATCGGATATGGATCGATGGTAATAATCGGTTGGAGGAATGTTACGGCACCTGGCTTGACTATGGACGATCGTTATGGAATGGTTGTATATGAGCGATTGTTATGGAATGATCGGCTAAATTTTGGTGAAATGATTTGTTTTCGGCAACGAACTTTAAAATGAAATTCGATCACATGAACTTGGTCTTTGAGATGGGCTTCGGTCTTGAACACTTGAGTGAACATATACAAGTTACATATTACTTGCACTACATACTTTGACATACACGACATTCGAATTATGACATAGAAAAATGCCTCGGACAACTCTCTTGAAGGTCATCTACTTATGAACATAAAAATCAATGTTTAACCTGCTAACAATCGATCTTGAGGCTCAAGTTGAATCATTGCTCAATGATGTAGAGAACCGGTTGAGACAGTTAGCTATGATGGTCACTTCGGTCAAACTTTGGAGTCTCATCATCTTTTTCGCCTTTAATGCTATATAACTTATCACCGTATTGTATGGCACTTCACCACACAACGCTAGCACTCACTCTGCACTGGGCTGTACTAGTTACTTTATCTAATAATGATTTTTTTACTAAGTTCAATAGCGATGGATTCTAGACGTTTGGAACGTCTTGCAGCTATGTTCGCTGGACCATCTTCTCAATACAACAATTCCGGCACCGAGTCGAGTTCAGCCACTGAATCAGACAGTCCATCTTCTAGTCATCAATCCGAGCAACCAAAAAGCTCTAGTCCACCGTTTTATTTATTCTTCGCCGTTCTTATTCTTCCATCGGAAATCATCGATCCTTCTCCTGACACTTTGGAGGACGCAGTCTTCTTGGAAGATCCTCTGGATTCCGTAGCCTCGAAGATTAGTGAAGCCGCTCTTCGCCGAATTTGTGAGAGATATGGGATTTCATTTGGCGATGTACCGTCCCGTCATGGGATGATACAGCTTACAGGCCTTCGGAGGGGTATACAGCATGCAACAAATTTATGTGATGGGCTAGATGCGTTCCAACGTTTAACTCATATATCAGCGAGGTTCTATATTACTTGAAGATAGCCTGGTGCAACTGCATCTGAACGGATACACCCAGCACAAATATATTTACATGGTGTTTATGGAGTTCTTATCTCGCCTTTTAACTACTGAAGACATTCAATTCATATTCACCTTCAAGGGACAGGGAGTCTCTCGTTTACATTTTTGGAGTTAGTTAAGAAGTGCCAAATCTTAACTGGTACTAGGAATAAATTAAGCGCTTTGAAAAGCGAATGGTTCTTTGTACGGTGTCCACCTGGCATCATTCGACGGCAGTTGGAAAGAAGTAAGTGTTACCCTTTACCTTAATTCAGATGTTTATATCCGGGTTGTATCCTAAACTAAGCAGTTTTTCTTATTTATTATAGGCACTATCCCGCAGCCCGAAGGTAAACATATTGAGGAGGTAGTCTCGACTCTTAAGGATGTGATGCCAGAAGATAGAAATATTGAGTGCCTCCTTATGGATGAACATCTCATCACCTTTTGTCTGGTATAAGAAGGCCGGAGCATAGGGCTAGTGAATATGGCTCGAGTTGCAATGGCAAGACAACAGGCCGCAGTTGGTCAAAAGGGCAACCGGGTTGATCCTGTCATGTCCCCAGTCACAGAAGCCAAAGAGATCACCGATATAGATGCTGAAAAAGCGGAAGGTGATGAGCCCGGTCGGGATAACGATGGGTCTAGTCCTAGGGTCACAGCCAAATCCTCGTAGACCCCACAGCCTTCGGCTGATGTGCACGTAAATGTGCATATATTTACATCCATATGTTGTCTATATTAATTTAAATAAATGTCATATTTAGGTATTTTAACATATTTAAAACCAAAATTCAATTATTTTCAAATCATCATATATTCATCTACATATAGGGGAAAAATAGTCGTTTTTGTGCATGTGTTAATTTAGGACTTTTTACTTGGACATTTTTTCATAATTTTTATAGGAATTTGGATGCATATGGAAGAGGGTTTCATGAAGATATATGCATGCACAAGGGAATACAAAGGAATGAGGAGGAAATAATTCAAGCTCATGATCATGGAGGACCCCATCCACTTAACTAAATCTACAATTAGAAGATAATGGACAACTAAGTGGAGGTTAAAGCTTCATGCATATTTAATGATGGATTAATTAGGGGCTAATGGTTACTTGGAGGCCACACTTCCTAAGGGCATTTTGGGAAGCACCCTAAAAATTGAATTAGGTTTTTATGCATGTATAAATAGCCCTCTTATGTACATGTAAATATCTTCTACTCTCTCATTCTACTTAGGAAAATTAGCAAGCAAGTTGTAAACAAAATGTTTCATGAAATAAAAATGGCTTCCTAGCCTCTTTCTCTTCTCTTTTCTACTTGTTTTTCTTTACTTTATGTTGATGTTTACTTCTATGTTTTCTCTCATTTCATATTTATAGCTTAGATTTACATTCATGCAAGTAGTGCAGCTTTAATTTTTATGCAAGTAGTTAGTAGTTAATCTCTTTTTCTTCCTTTGCTTAATTTCATTTCTTTGCTTTTTAATGTTGAAATTTACAAGTGTTGATTTGATAACACAAATGAGTAGCTAAACCCCTTCAATTTAGGGTTAATGAAGCTCTCTAACTTTATGTAATTTCAACATTTCTATGATTTATGATCTCTTTTATTTGTGCTTCATGAGAGTAGATTTTGATGTAAGTTTATACAAGTGGGTTTGATAGCTTATGTTGCATTTGCAAACGAGCTATTCTTATTCAACATAAACACAATTTACATCATCATTTGCTAATTGATTTTTGATTTTGAAATGAAAGTAAAAACAAACTTTTATGTTCTATATTACTAAGTACAATAGTAAATAGATCATACTTAAAATAGCTTTTGCTTTGGCTTCATTTTTATAAAAAAAATTAAGTGGTTTATTTGTTGTATCATAGTTTGATGGTTTAAGTTATGTTAATTAATAACATAAATAAACCACACTTATGATAAATGTAACAATTATTTCACTTAATATCAAAACTAGAGATCATAAATTATTTGTTTGTTGATTTACAAAAATATGAGAGTGGATTTGCCAATAAATTGTTCTCTAATCTCATAGTTTTTAATCTCATTTTAATTCTAGTTTTAGCTTCATTTTGCTTGTGGTTAATAATTTCCTCTCCATTTGGTATAATTTGATTGAATTGATTTTTAAGATCTAACAATTCCTTGCGGATCGACCCATACTCGCCACGTACTAACTTTTGTTTGTCGTGCGCTTGCGGTTATTTTAATTTGAAATTTATCGGCAATTTTCTAAACCGATAGAAAATTCATCGTTAAACAAGTTTTTGGCGCTGTTGCCGGGGAATTTGTTTTGATTTTAATTTCTATTCTTTAGATTATTCTCGTTTGATTTTCTTGTGTGCTTGTTTGCATATTAAAAAAAATTGTTGTGTGTGTTATTTAATTTTTGTTTGCATTTTGTGCTTGTTTTTATTGTTTTCTAGCTTCATCTTGCATTTGCACTCATTTTATATAAAAACACATACAATTTCAAAACAAATATATATATATATATATATATATATATTATTTCCTTTTTGATTTTCACTTACAATTTTTATTACAAATCTTTGTTTCTAATTTACAGTTTTCATTTTACAATTTCTATAGACAAAACTGTGCACTGCAACTGCTAAGTTCTGCTGTTTCTTCACTGTTTTACAAATTCTTCACTGCTTTACATCTACAACTGCTAAGTTCTGCTGTTTATCACCATGCAACTGCAATACAGTGCACATCGTCTTCGATACCACCCACTTCTGCCTCACTGTCCCGCACGAATCCACTGCCAAACATAGTTCAACTCCCCACGACCGCCTGCTGTCAAAACTGCTTCACCCACCACATCCATCGACCATCAGCCTCAACAGAAGACATCCAAAAAAAAGGAAGAAACATCAACCTTCATACAACTGCTACTACCGTGCCACCTTGCACACATCCACCTAATCACCATCTCCACCTCCTATACCACTGTCTTATACCATCACTTACATATACACTGCCATAGCACTACTGAAACTATCATCATCCCATTCAACTTCATCCACCCCTGCATACAACCACATCACCGACCGATTCAAATTTCTGCCTGCAACCCCCTAAATCACTACCAAACTATACCCTATTGCATTGTGTTATCCCGCCTTTTGGCAAGGCTGTAGGTAGGCGGATTTAACTAAGTCGATTTCTCGGTTATCGAGGATGGAATGCGGTAGGTTTGAGTCAACTGGATGGATAGGTAATGCATCACGTTTTGGAAGTCGGTCGGCGTGGAAGTCGGTCGGCATGGAAGTCGGTCGGCATGGAAGTCGCTATAGGGACAGGAAGTTCCTACAGGGACAGGAAGTTGCTACAGGGACAGGAAGTCGCTACAGGAACAGGAAGTCGCTCGGTGTGGAAGTCGCTCGGAACAGGAAGTCACTACAGGGAAAGGAATTCTACAGGGACAGGAAGTCGCTACAGGGACAGGATGTCGCTCGGCAAGAAGTCGCTACAGGAAGTTTCTCGGCAGGAAGTCGCTACAGGAAGTCGCTCGGCAGGAAGTCGCTACAGGAAGTCACTATAGGAAGTCGCTAAGTCACAGGAAGTCGCTACAGGAAGTCGCTAAGTCATAGGAAGTCGCTACAGGAAGACGCTACAGGAAGTCACCACAGGAAGTCGCTCAGCAGGAAGTCGCTACAGGAAGTCGCTCGTACCATGATGAAGGATGTTGGCTCGGTTATGGTCCTGATGGGCCCAGACTACTCAAGAAGCCCAGTAACTCGGGATTTGCCTATAAATACAACATGTGGGGGTTCAGAAAAGGGGTCTTCAGTCGGTTTCCCTTCTTCTTCCTCATTAAGGCTACTCTGCCATAATTGTTTTGAAAACTTCGGATTATAACTGTAATTGATTCTCATATCAATAAAAAGGAAAATTTTGGAGTGGACGTAGGCCAGAGTCAGCCAAGCCACTATAAATCCACTGTTTTTTCTGCTTCCTTTTTAATTTTTACTGCTCTTCATATTTATACTCTCTACATACACTCTATTTGTTATCTGTGATTGTTAGTTGGTGCTTTCATTTGTGTTTGGGTGTTAGTGACCAATTTTGGCGCTAACATTTTGGTGCTTTCACTGAGAACGCAGGCACTCGGGGATTTTGGAGCTAGGAACTTGGATTCTGGAAAGCAATGGCTAGACCATCAACGAGGAAGCAAGTGACAGAAAGAAGCAATCAGGAGGGAAGTCAAGAGGCCTCCTTTGGAACTGGAGCAGGTCAAGCATCCATCTACATCACTAGGGACGAGATGGAGACGATGCTGAAAAGGTAAGAAGACATAATACAGAACCTACTTCGACAGGTTGGACAAGTTGGAACACAAAGTCAAGGGGTTGGACCAACCGCAGCTGCTGGCAATGTAGAACCAGGAATCGGAGCTGTAGAAGTTTCTGGAGGTCAAAACCAAAACCAGACTTGAGAGGTTGGAGGAAATCAGCCAAGGCCTGGGGGCAGACCTCCAGGATTAGATACTGGGAGAGCAGCGAATGAGGCTCAGCAAGCAGGGACCAACATGAACGTAAATGACCAACATGAAGAGTACTACCCGGAGTACCCTCTAGGACGTAGGGGGCAAGGTAAAGATGCAAATAGGGGACTACCCCCGGATGGAGACGAGCGGATGGCTGGATTAATAAGAAGGGTTATGAGAGGAGGATTGTCAAGCGGAGGCTTAGAGGAAGTTAGTCGGAGTCTGTTCACTCCGAATATCAGAAATGCAAGGAATCCTCCAAAGTTCAAGTTACCCGCGTTGGATCCTTATGATGGGAAATCTGACCCAACTATGCATATTACCAGATATATCAGGCATATGGAAGTGCTAGGGGCATCCGAGGAAGTGATGGCACGATGCTTCCCTCTATATCTAACAGACTTGGCTGCGCTTTGGTTCAGGCAGCTAGAGAATGGATCAATCAGAACATGGGGTGAGCTAGTGGAATACTTCATGGGACAGTTTAGGGTCCACGTGATGCGACCCAAGAGTGTGATGACCTTAGCTTCAATGAAGCAGAGGACCGGAGAGTCCATTAGAGATTTTCTATTGCGATTCAATGCAACGGTGGCTTCAGTAGATCGCCCGGATCCATTGATGATTTTGATGGCGGCGGTAGCAGGGGTTGCGGAAGTCACATAGTTTAAGGATTCTTTAGCAAGAGATCCACCACAAAACCTTGGAGAATTCTATCATGAAGCTGAAAGGTTCATTCGGCTAGAGGATTCACGCGCCGAAAGGCGAGAAATAAACTCCGTGCAAGGTGAAGGAACCTCCAAGGAACGGAGTGGAATAGACAAAGGAAAGAGGAAGCGGGATGACAGATACGATGGTCCTGACAAACGGAAGAAATTCCAAGAACCCAGATTCAAACAATACGCTGACTTGACGGCAAACCTAGAACGGATTTACACGGAAACTCGGGGGCACCTCTCCTATCGGAAACCACCCAGGAGAGATCCCACGGAACGAGAACGTAGAAGTGGAAAGTATTGCCTATTCCATGAGCTGGAAGGACATGATACTGATGAATGCCGCCATTTGAAGGATGAGGTGGAAGAGCATGTTAGAAATGGTAGATTGCCACAGTACATGATAAATCGGATAGCGGCCGTAGGACCTGAGCCACTACCGCCTGCACCCAACAGAACTAATCCTGGATCGGGATCACGACTCGTCATCAATTGATCATGATTGCATGGGCCAAGTTCTAGACTTGAACTCTGGTCGATTACATAAAATTATTAGGTTTTGATTTCAAAATAAAACAGCTATTCCACTTACAAATGTGAGGGAACCAGAGAGATCCCTAGGCATGCTCTGAGATGGTAATAGACTGCTCTGCCCAGAGTGGCAGTATCTAGATTTTTCCTTTGTTTGTGGTTGAACATTTGGAATTTTAATTTAATAAATAAACTTGAATTTCATGAAATAAACCTTGGACCGGAGAGTTAAAGGATGAATATTGGAAGTCAATTTGAAATTAATCGCTTTATGACCCTACCCGGACAGACAGGGTCCAGAGTGCAAGAAGTGAGTTGCTTCGTCGGAGAGCGACGGGATGAACTCACTTAACGTCGTTCCCCATTCACTAGTGAGTGATTGGACCGGGGTTCGATAAGAGCCTGGAGTGGCTGTAATCGGCCTAGGATTTAGGCCATGACATCACTTAATGTTCAGGACACTGAACCGGAGTGCAGGGAGTGACGCTGCTTCGCCGGAGAGCGACAGGATCGTCTCACTCAACGCTGTTTCCCCTTCACCGGAGAGTGACAGGATGGGATCCAGTAAGAGCCCGGAGAGGCTGATATCAGTCCAGGAGGATCAGGGGATCGCTTAACATTCAGGGACACTGAACCGAAGTGCAGGGAGTGATGCTGGTTCGCTGGAGAGCGACAGGATCGACTCACTCGATGCTGTTTCCCCTTCACCGGAGAGTGACAGGATAGGATCCAGTAAGAGCCTGGAGAGGCTATGATCGGTCTAGGATGACCAAGACATCGCTATATGTCCTCGCTGCAATGGATAGAAAGCAACGTCGGAGTGCAACAGGATCTTTCTATTCGACCGTCGAGTTTGGAATGGACTTGGCAAGGGTCCGAAGTGACCATCGTTAGTCCGGAGAGGCTGCAGAATTTAATTCCTGACTTCCACAAGTGGAAATGAATACCGACTCGACTTCAAACAGCCACTAACTTGATCAAGTATACTATAACTATTAAAAAATAGGGACTCACGATATTGGATTCGAAGCCATTCAAAACACGCCTTTTACCAAAAGGCATGTTTTGGGGGGCAAAGTGTTATCCCGCCTTTTGGCAAGGCTGTAGGTAGGTGGATTTAACTAAGTCGATTTCTCGGTTATCGAGGATGGAATGCGGTAGGTTTGAGTCGACTGGATCGATAGTTAACGCAGCACATTTTGAAAGTCGGTCGGTGTGGAAGTCTGTAGGCGTGGAAGTCGGTCGGCTTGGAAGTCGGTCGGTATGGAAGTCGCTCGGCATGGAAGTTGCTATAGGGACATGAAGTCGCCACAGGGACAGGAAGTCGCTACAGGAACAAGAAGTCGCTACAGGAAAAGAAAGTCGCTCGGTATGGAAGTCGCTCGGCATGGAAGTCGCTCAGAACAGGAAGTCGCTACAGGGACAGGAAGTCGCTACAAGCACAGGAAGTCGCTACAGGGACAGGAAGTCGCTCGGCAGGAAGTCGCTACAGGAAGTCGCTCGGCAGGAAGTCGCTACAGGAAGTCGCTATAGGAAGTCGCTACAGGAAGACGCTACAGGAAGTCACCACAGGAAGTCGCTCAGCAGGAAATCGCTACAGGAAGTCGCTCGTACCATGATGAAGGATGTTTGCTCGGTTATGATCCTGATGGGCCCGGACTACTCAGGAAGCCCAATAACTCAGGATTTGCCTATAAATACAACATGTGGGGGTTCAGAAAAGGGGTCTTCAGTCGGTTTCCCTTCTTCTTCCTCATTAAGGCTACTCTGCCATAATTGTTTTAAAAACTCTGGATTGTAACTATAATTGATTCTCATATCAATAAAAAGGAAAATTTTGGAGTGGACGTAGGCCAGAGTCAGCCGAACCACTATAAATCCACTGTTTTTTATGCTTCCTTTTTAATTTTTACCGCTCTTCATATTTATACTCTCTACATACACTCTATTTGTTATCTGTGACTGTTAGTTGGTGCTTTCATTTATGTTTGGGTGTTAGTAACTAATTTTGGCGCTAACACATTGCTTTTCTCCCTGACTACCCACACACCCTACTGCCACCAAACAACTCCTTTACCTCACACAACTCACCAAACATTTCTCCATACATCACCAAACCACACACCTAACCAGACATCACACCACAATAACCACTTCATCATACTTCTGGCATTCCCTATACTATCACTGCCACCATATCATGCTTCATCAACCACCCTCTCCATTACTGTACACCACTGCAACATCTACTTCTGTTCCTCCGGCTTACTTCTTCTCTAAATACTGATCAACACACTAACCTGAAAGCGAAACCACAAGCAAAACCAAACTGACTTCTACCAAACACACCTTCTTCACATCGACTTCACCACAATCTCCTTTACTCACTTCACGTCTCAAAATAGCAGCAGCACTTTATTGACTCCATCACTGCGTTGCAAGTCCTCCATCGGCACCTCCAAAGCACATAGTCAACTTCTGCTCTTGACATCACTACGACTCTCCAATACGGTGCCATCTGCCTGACCATCTCCTCACAATAGCTACATCCATCCAGTACATCACCTACAATACACATCTTCACCCCACGCTCACTGTCAAACTGTCGAATACCACCAACCTTCCACTAGAAACAGTTCACCTCACATCAACTTCTACCTGACTGCACCCAACCCACATCAAATAATACCATCCCTACCACAAAAACTTCCCACTACTCCTCTGCAACCAACACGGCTGCAAACCATCGACATATCTGACCGTTGACATAAACACCCACTACCTTGCCATCATCTCCACACCACAGTTCATCCTTCTTTGACTAACATTACATTCCGAAATCGCCCATCGCCTTCGCACCAATCACCTGCATTGCAACATCCACTAACTAAATCGCCGCTCAAACTCGAACCAACCAATCCCAATTTGACATCGAATCCAGCCACGATCGAAACGATCAATCGTCGAAACCATAACTCCATTTCAAACCAAACCACGAACCCAATCTCCCAAACACAGCAGCTAATTCGTGATTGCCGGAAAAAAAGTCATGATTTTTATTTGAGTCGATTTGGGTTTGGATGTGAATAAGTGTTACTGAATTTAAGCGATTTTGATTTAGTTAATTCATAAGTGGGCTGGGTCGGTTTTGAGTGCTTGTTTTTTGTTTAAAAAAAAGAAAAAAAGAGGCTTTCCTTTGTTAAAAATAATCAAAAAAAGCAAACAAGTTTTAATTTCATTAGTTTTGTTTTTCCATTTGTTCAAGTTCCTTCTTTGATATATATTTAAAAAAACTGTATATATATATATATATCTTGTTTATCTTTTCAGGTTGTAGGAAATAAAAAGAAGTTGTTGTGATAAGCTGCTTCACTCTGCTTGCCAAAAATAACTGCTTGCTTGTTATAAAAAAATTGCTGCTTAAAATAAAATTGCTAGTAATTCTGCATGCTCTGGTATCGTGCTTTCATCTCTAGTTTTATTTGCTTTGCATTATTGGTTGCTTGCATTTGCATTTATATAAAAAATATATTTCAAAATCCAAAAACAAAAACAACTTCATTTTAGTTACATTGTAAATTCACGTTTAATTTCTGTTTTGCATTCATCTCATCTTGATTTTTTCTAAAGGCAATACCCCAATTCACATAAGGTGGGGGATTTCATCACCATTTCCTTAGCCTACAAATCACATTTCATTGTAGAATTTGACTAATAATAAAGGTTAGACATTCGACTTAAGGGTGTCGCGAGCTCATCTAGGGCTTAATTGTATCTTCACAATTGTTTTCTTTGAACAATTTTATTTCTTGGTGTCTAGGCTACGGTAGAGCAATAACCATTTATAAATATTACGGTGATTCGTAAATATTATAGTGGTTGTTCCTCTGAAGGTACTTAAACCTTCGGTTGCATTGCTACGGTGGTTCGTGGTGCACCGATAACCCCTGCCCGTTACCTGCTGAGAAATATTTTTGTTGATATAAGACAAATGTGATTATACAATTTTGGGTTAGGAGCTACTAGGGATAGAAAAATTATAATTAAGTCCTTTGCATTCGTTTAGTTGCATTAGTTCATGCATATTTAAAAAAAAACCAAAAGTCAAAAATCCAAAAAAAAAATTTGTAAATTTTACTTAACTTAGTTTTTAATCCAAAAAAAAATTTCCTTTCCTTTGAAATTTTTAAATCCAAAAAATAAAATAAAATCTTTTCACAAAAAAATGAAAATTCAAATTCAAAAAAAAAAATCAAATTCCCATTTTCTAAAAAAGAATTTTTTTGGTAAATATTTGAAAGTTTGAAAATTCAAAAAAAATTACAAAAACAAAAACATATAAAAATTTGAAAAACCAAAAAAAAAACAAAAATCAAACATCTCTTTTGAAAAATAAATTTCGCTTGGTAAATATTTTTCTTCGTTTAAAAAAAAATAAAACAAAAACAATTTTTCACTTTATTTTCCAACTCTTGTTTCATTTTCCAAACTCGATTCTAACTTCCTTCTCTTCTTGAATTTCACTTGTGCATGAGTACTTGGACTCGTGACACAATAACAAACTATTGGACTCGCAACTCAACAACTAACCGTTTAACTCCAACAAACGATCCTCCCGAAATGGCGAATGAGAACGCCCCTCGAACTCTTATGGATAGAATCTTTCCCGATAGAGTTTCTATTCCATCTTGCATCAGGTTATCCGCCCTTACGGGTAACCATTTCAAAATTTACTCGAACCATATTGCCATGCTTCCGAAATTTGGCAATTTCGAGCATGATGACCCATACATTTTCTTGACTAAATTCGAACAAGTTTGCGCAACCATTAAACTCCAACAACTTTCCGATGACGGAATCAAACTTCGATTAATCCCATTCGCTTTTACGGATTATGCTAAAAAATGGTTGTATAGCTTACCATCGAACTCAATTAAAACTTGGGAAGAATTCATAAAAGCTTTCTTAAAACAGTTCTACCCCTTGGAAAAAAGGAGTAGAATCCGAAACGAAATTGTAAATTTTCATCAATTCAAGGGAGAACCATTCGGAAAATATTTTGAAAGATTCAAAGAGCTTTTGATAAAATGTTCATACCACAACTTCGAAAAATGGACGATTTGCCAAATCTTATACGATGGACTTGAAAACAACTCACGAAATGTGCTCGAATCAATGTGCCAAGGCAACTTTCTTGCCCAACATCACGATGATGCTTGGCAATTTCTTGAAAACCTCGCTGAAAAGTCATCCCAATGGGAGCGTTCGAACGAAAAATCAATTTACTCAAGATCGAGTGCACACTCGATAGGATCTTCTTTTGCTTTGGAAGCTAAGATCGACACAATGATTAAAAAATTCGATAATGTTTTCTCATCAAACCAAATGAATCAAGCTTCCTAACCCATGTGTTATAAATGCAACGATCCTAATCATATAGCCGATCAGTGCTCTAATTCTATCGAACAAATCAATGCTTTCAATAAAGCTAAAAACGGCCCGTTTTCTCCAACGTACAATCCTGGTTGGAAAAATCATCCAAATTTTGCTTGGAACCAAAACAATCCCAACACAAATACGATTCGTCCCAATTTTCAAGCATTTCCGAATAATGCTTTGAATCCTCCCTTTCATCCCAACCATTTTCAACCAAACTTTGCGGGTCCGTCTCATAATCAACCGCAACAATCAAATTTTCAACCAAATTCTGCTCATCCTCCCCAAGATGATAAACGTTTAAGTTCACTTGAGAAAACTCTTGAAACGTTGGCTAAAGCAACTACTCAAAGCCTTCAATCAAACAGTAATTTGCAAAATTTATTGACCTTATATATGCAAAACACAAACAAGTCGATTGCAAAACTTGAAATGAAAATGAGTCAATTAGCCACGGCTGTAAGTGAACGAGAACGAGGAACATTCCCAAGCCAGCCCCTTCCAAATCCCAGAAATCAAAACGCAAATTCAAATCAAGCTCATGTTGTTCAAGATAGCAACGTCACCCAATTGAATGCTATCACAACTTTACGTTCCGGTAAACAAATCGATATTCAAGTCGTTAACCCAAACGATTTACCGGAAACATTTCTCGACACTTCCAAAACAATGAATGAATCTGAACAGAACATGGAGCCAAATGTTGAATCAAATTTCGATCAAATTCTTCTTCTACTCGAGTAGACCCGCCTATCGAGTATTGTATTCCATTTCCACATCATCTCCGACCTAAGAAACACTTGGACCAAATGGAAAAGATGTTGGAAATTTTTAAACAAGTGAAAGTTAACCTCCTGCTTCTTGACATCGTTCAGCAAGTCACCACGTACGCGAAATTTCTTAAGGACTTATGCACCCAAAAGCGACACACTCAAGTGCCCAAAAAAGTCTTCTTAGCCGCCAGTTTGAGTGAAGTCTTGTCCCAATCCATGCCCGTTAAATACAAAGATTCTGGATGCCCTACGATTTCGTGTACAATTGGAGACAAGATGATTAACAAATGTTTGATAGACTTAGGTGCAAGTGCCAACTTGATTCCATACTCCGTGCACGAACAATTAGGCATAGGTGAGCTCAAACCCACAAAAGTTACGCTTCAATTCGCCGATCATTCCACTAAGAAGTCCGTGGGAGAAATCAAGGACGTGCTCATTCGAGTAGGGCAATTCATATTCCCCGTTGATTTTATCGTTCTCGAAACACAACCCGTGACAAATTCTGCGAGTCAAATTCCATTGATTTTAGGCCGACCATTCTTAGCCACCTCAAATGCCTTAATCAATTGTCGTAACGGTTCGATGAAAATCTCTTTTGGAAACATGACTCTGGATCTCAACATTTTCAATCTCGAAAGCCAATCAAATGAACCTCGCGAACAAACATTAGAAGTTAGTGCTATTCACGAAAATTTTGAAAATGAGACACTTGACCTTAACGACGAACGCAAAGCTGAATACGAAAAATTGTTTCACAAAATCCCCAACGAGATTGAATATACTCTTCCCTTTAAATCACTTCCAGTTAAGACCGAATCTCAAGCCAATTCTTTGATCGAGCGACTCCCTAAGTTGGATCTCAAACCACTTCCCGATCAACTTAAGTATGCATACTTAGGTGAAAACGAAACTTATCCTGTCATAATTTCTAACGATCTTTCTCTTGACCAAGAAGCTTTTCTTCTCTCTATTCTTTCAAAAAATAGAGAAACAATTGGGTGGTCCATTACCGATATTAAGGGAATTAGCCCTGGTATTGTCCAACATCGCATTCACTTAATTAGCGAAGCCAAACCCACTCATGAGCCATAATGGAGGCTTAACCCAAAAATGAAAGATGCGGTTTGTGACAAAATTATTAAGCTCCTCGATAACGGTATCATATATCCCATCTCCGATAGTTCATGGGTTAGCCCAATTCACGTTGTACCGAAAAAGTCTGGGCTAACGTTGTTAAGAACGATTCAAACGAAATTATTCCACTCGTACTCAAACGGGTTGGCATGTTTGCATTGACTATCGAAATCTAAATGCCGCAACCCATAAGGATCACTTCTCTCTTCCTTTTATCGACCAAATGCTCGAATGTTTAGCCGGCCATGAATTCTACTGCTTCCTTGACGGTTATTCCGGCTATAACCAAATTCCAATCGCTCCCGAAGATCAAGAGAAAACAACTTTCACGTGTCCATTTGGTACCTTTGCTTATTGACGTATGCCATTCGGACTTTGTAACGCTCCTGCTACTTTCCAACGATGTATGGTTGGCATCTTTTCTGACATGATTGAACACTTTCTAGAAGTTTTTATGGAAAATTTCTCTATCTTTGGTGATTCTTTTTCCGATTGTTTACATCATCTCGAGTTGGTTCTAAATCGATGTAAAGAAAAACATTTGACTTTGAATTGGGAAAAATGCCACTTTATGGTTAAACAAGGCATAGTCCTTGGACATATCATCTCAAATAAAGGCATTGAGGTAGATAAAGCGAAAGTTGACGTAATTGCAAATCTACCCATCCCAAAATATGTTAAGGACATTCGATCATTTCTAGGACACGCTGGCTTTTACCGACGCTTTGTGAAAGACTTTAGCAAAATCGCTCGTCCTTTGACGACTCTTCTTGGAAAAGACGTTCCTTTCGATTTTAACACTGATTGTATCTCTTCTTTCGAACGTCTCAAAAACGAACTCATTTTTGCTCTAATCATTTGCGCACCCAATTGGGATCTCCCATTTGAAATAATGTGTGACGCTTCTGACTTTGTGTTTGGTGTTGTGTTAGGACAACGCATCAACAAAATCCTTTATGTCATTTTCTATGCAAGTATGACATTGAACGACGCTCAACTCAACTACACAACAACCGAAAAATAGCTTCTAGCTGTCGTTTTTGGGCTCGAAAAGTTTCAACCTTACTTAATAGGTTCACACATCACGGTCTACAGTGACCATACTGCTCTTCAATACATTTTTGCCAAAAAGGATGCTAAATCTCGTTTGATTCATTGGATCCTTTTACTTCAAGAATTTGACCTTACAATCAAAGACAAAAAAGGATACAATAACGTCATAGCTGATCACTTGTCTCGTCTTCCGAACATACCATCTTCTTTGCCAATCAATGAAAACTTCCCCGATGAACAACTTCTTTCAATTTCTATCGATCCATGGTACACTGATATAGGGAACTACTTAGTCACTTAAGAAACTCCCTCATCTTGGTCCAAACGGGACAAATGCAAATTCATGTCCCAAGTGAAGTATTTCTATTGGGACGATCCATACTTGTTCAAATATTGTCTCGACCGAATCATCCGACGTTACATTTCGGATAATGAGAACAGGAGTGTTCTTTCGTTTTGCCACAATCAAGCGTGCGGTGGACATTTCGGTCCTCGAAAAACTGCAGAAAAGGTGCTTCAATGGGGTTTCTACTGGCCTTCCCTTTTCAAAGACTCATTCGAATTTTGCAAAACTTGCGATCGTTGCCAAATGATTGGACGGATTTCTCGACGAAATATGATGCCTCTAAACCCCATTCTTACGATCGAAATCTTTGATGTTTAGGGTATCGACTTTAAGGGGCCTTTTCCCAATTCTTTTGGAAACTTGTATATCCTTCTCGCTGTCGATTACGTCTCAAAATGGGTCGAAGCCGTTCCTTGCAAAACCAACGACCATAGAATTGTTGTGAAATTTCTCAACGAAAACATCTTTTCAAGGTTCGGCACACCTCGGACAATAATCAATGATAACGGAACCCATTTTTGCAATCGATCTTTTGAAACATTAATGAAGAAATACTCGATAACCCACAAGTTATCCACTCCATATCATCCTCAAACTTGTGGGCAAGTTGAAGTTTCAAATCGTCAAATAAAACAAATCTTGGAGAAAACTGTCAACAAAAATCGAAAAGATTGGTCTCAGAAATTGACCGACGCGCTTTGGGCTTACCGCACTGCTTTTAAAACTAACCTTGGGATATCCCCATTTCGTTTAGTTTACGGTAAAACTTTCCATTTACCCGTTGAAATCGAACACAAAGCGTTATGGGCGATAAAGAACTTAAACTTTGATCTTGAGAAAGCTGGTGAAAACCGAAAACTACAACTCAACGAACTAGAAGAACTTAGGAATGACGCATATGAAAACGAAAAAATTTACAAAGAAAGAACGAAAGTTTTTCATGACAAATCAATCCTAAGAAAAACGTTTTTGCCTAAACAAAAAGTTCTTTTATATGATTCAAGACTTCATTTATTCCTTGTGAAACTTAAATCGAGATGGACCAGACCATTTGTGGTACGAACTGTATTTCCACACGGTGCCATAGAAACACAAAACCCTAGGGATGGATCGATTTTTAAAGTCAACGGTCATCGTTTAAAACCTTTCTTGGAATTGCCAAGTTACCAAGAGGAGGAGCTCATGATTCTTCATGAGCCAAGCTACGTCTAGTAAGGATGTCAACACTCTTTTGTAAATATGTACATATTTTCCCCGTTACACTCATTATATCATGCATTTACTGTGGGGACACAGTCAAAATTAAGTGTGGGGGGAGTCTCATTTTCATTTTTAGTTTTTCATGGCATTTTTGAATTTTCTTTAAACTTAAAATTTAAAAAAAATCTCAAAAGTTCTAAATCTAAAAAAAAGCATTTTCTTTTTAGCATTTTGATTTATTTTTAAAGAAACACTATGGGATAAGTATAGATTTTGGTTAATAAATTGAAATTTTTGAAAAATTATTTGCCTTAACAAAAATAAAAATGAAGTTTGATTACAAATAACAATGGTTTAACCAGTATATAGGAAGGTTCATATGTGTTAATTATAAAGTATATTCTAATTGAAAATCTTTATTTAAAAAAGTGGTAAATTTAAAGTAAAGAATATAACATTTTTATCTTCTAAGTAAATGGTGCTAAGATGATTTTGAAAAACTCCCTCTTTCTAAAAAAAAGAAAAAAACACAAAATATATATAAAAAACATTTGTATATATGTATATATTTTTAACACCTAGAGTCATGTGTTCACACTTGTGTGTTCACTCGCCATGCACTGTACCCTTCTCACGTAAGCCCGAAAGGCGGTGCACGATCGGTATATTTGGCCTCAGTTTATCTGAGTTAGGTGTATGTATTTAAAAATTCTTTTTAATTATGCCCACAGTCGATAAGTTTTCACACTTGTGTGTTCACTCGCCACGCTCTGTATTCCCCTCGCACCAGTCTGCAAGGTAGTGCACGGGTAATATATCTGGCCTCGGTTTACCTAAGTTAGGCATATGTAAATATTGTTAATATCAATAAAATTTTCAAATAAGAGAGAGTAAGCAATTGAAATCTAAGAACTATTTTTACTTGTTTGATTTAACTTGTTATTGAAAAGAAATGAGAATACCACTTTGAAAAACTTTGATAATCAACTAAGGATCCATTTCATAATTACATTGTGTTATCAACCAACAACCCAAACTATAGTCTATCTGTTATGACAACTTAATTTTTGGTTGAAATTTTGACAAGTAAAAGGGCTTAAATTTCTTGATAATGAATAGAACTTATATTTAACTTATTAGTGTCAATTTGAAAGTAAATCCTTCATTCGTAAATACTTTCAAAAACTAGCATTCATCCCATTGTAAATAAATCTTGCATTTTGTAAATGTTTTCACTTTGCATTTGGATTCTGTGGGTAGTATCCGCTGAAAACCCTCACAAGACAACACTCGTCCTATTGGGGACACCCAGAGGTTTAATGGCTTATTGCATACGCTCAATGCAATCGTGCTCCCTACGAAAACGGATTTATCTTAGTTTTCCTTTATTCGAGGACGAATAAAAAGATAAGTGTGGGGGTATTTGATATGCACGTAAATGTGCATATATTTACATCCATATTTTATCTATATTTACTTAAACAAATGTCATATTTAGGTATTTTAACATGTTTAAAACCAAAATTCAATTATTTTCAAATCATCATATATTCATCTACATACATGGGCAAAATAGTCATTTTTGTGCATGTGTTAATTTGGGACTTTTTACTTGGATATTTTTTCATAATTTTTACAGGAATTTGGATGCATATGGAAGAGGGTTTCATGAAGATATCTGCATGTACAAGGGAATACAAAGGAATGAGGAGGAAATAATTCAAGTTCATGATCATGGAGTACCCCACCCACTTACCTAAATCTACAATTAGAAGCTAATGGACAACTAAGTAAAGGTTAAAGCTTCATGCATATTTATAGATGGATTAATGAGGGGCTATTGGTTACTTGGATGCCACACTTCTTAAAGGGCATTTTGGGAAGCACCCTAAAAATTGAATTAGGGTTTTATGCATGTATAAATAGCCCTCTTATGTACATGTAAATATCTTCTACTCTCTCATTCTACTTAGGAAAATTAGCAAGCAAGTTTTAAACAAAATGTTTCAGCAAATAAAAATGGCTTCCTAGCCTCTTTCTCTTCTCTTTTCTACTTGTTTTTCTTTACTTTATGTTGATGTTTACTTCTATGCTTTCTCTCATTTCATGTTTATAGCTTAGATTTACATTCATGCAAGTAGTGTAGCTTTAATTTTTATGCAAGTAGTTAGTAGTTAATCTATTTTTCTTCCTTTGCTAAGTTTCATTTCTTTGCTTTTTAATGTTGAAATTTACAAGTGTTGATTTGATAACATAAATGAGTAGCTAAACTCCTTCAATTTAGGGGTAATGAAGCTCTCTAACTTAATGTAATTTCAACATTTCTATGATTTATGATCTCTTTTATTTGTGCTTCATGAGAGTAGATTTTGATGTAAGTTTATACAAGTGGGTTTGATAGCTTATGTTGCATTTGCAAACGAGCTATTCTTATTCAACATAAACACAATTTATATCATCATTTGCTAATTGATTTTTGATTTGAAATGAAAGTAAAAAAACTTTGATAATCTATATTACTAATTACAATAGTAAATAGATCATACTTAAAATAGCTTTTGCTTTGGCTTTATTTTGATGAGAATTTATAAGAGGTTTATTTGTTGTATTATAGTTTAATGGTTTAAGTTATGTTAATTAATAACATAAATAAACCATACTTATGATAAATGCAACAATTATTTCACTTAATATCAAAACTAGAGATTATAAATTATTTGTTTGTTGATTTACAAAAATATGAGAGTGGATTTGCCTCTAAATTTTCTCTAATCTCATAGTTTTTAATCTTATTTTAATTCTAGTTTTAGCTTCATTTTGCTTGTAGTTAACAATTTCTTCTTCATTTGGTATAATTTGATTGAATTGATTTTTAAAATCTAACAATTCCCTGTGGATCGACCCGTACTCACCACGTACTAACTTTTGTACGCCGTGCGCTTGCGGTTATTTTAATTTGAAATTTATCGGCGTTTTTCTAAACTAATAGAAAATTCATCGTTAAACATCGGCTCTCGAAAACAGAAAAGGAAATAAATTCGTCTTTCGATTTCCTAAGAGTCATCACTCCAATCAGCCCAAGCCATCTGCTACTCCTCAAGTTATTCTAGATGAGTCCGCCTCTCAACCGTATGAGCATTTAGGTGAATTGCTTGACTCATTATCTAACTTGCTGATTCCATATGACGTTGAAACTTTTCACTTTACTGATATAAGCGTCGGTGTTTTGGACTCTCCTACCAGAACCGGTGTATATATCCCATCTACTACTGAAGGAGTGGTTACCCCTACGAGCAAAGCTCCAACATTCGGTCTGTCGGGGGAAACACAAGGAAACTTGCACACACTTCATGACATTGCACTGCATTAATCTTGTGCCCATTAATATATAAAGTTGATTCACTACTTTTTTCCTTTGTAGGAACCATGGTGAAAAAGAGGAATATTTTCCAGTCTCTCTAGGACTTATTCGAACTTCGGGCTCACGTTCAGGCCTGTATTGTCAAGACGGTCGTCACGAGTATGATCCAAGTTACCACTCCCGTGGGGTTGAGATTGTCGGGATAGAGGTGATAGTCATAGGTCTGCCCATGACAAGCATCAATCAAAATCTAGATCCCATCCTCCGAAGGGTTCTGAAAAGCAAACTGATCATCGGGACCCTCCTATTGATTCTTCTCATGGTACTTCTTCTATTCCAGTTCTTCCACAGCCTTTAGCTCCCTTCTCTTTCCCAGTGATTTAGTGATCACCGACATGATAGAAAGCACATGGCTCCCCATAAGTCGGGCAAGGAAAGTGCTACATTGCAACAACTGCTGAGGAGCATGAAATTGATCCAGCAACTTGCAAGGCCCGGCCCAAGGAAGAGTTTCCAAACTTGTGCTTTGATGGGTTTTTCTTCCCTCCTAATCTAAAAATGGTTTCCTAAAAGGTTCAAATAATGACTATGGATTGTACTGATATCCATAGGCAGTATAATGAGTAGATGAAAGCTGTAGAGAAAATGTCCAAACTATCCTTCGAATGAGCGACAATGGTAGAAAAACTAAAGCACTTGGAGGCCCAAGATAAGTGGATCATCGACACTCTGACAAAGGAGCTAGAAGCTTGAAGGAACTCCAGGCAGAGTCCGGGAGAAAAAATGAGACCGCCATCAAGGCTTTAGAGGATGAAAAGACTAGACATTTGAATGAGGTCGAGGTGCTGCACCACAGAAATCATCAGCTTTCACTTGAAATGGACACGACCCAAAAGTGGATAGTCGAACTTGACGCTATACTTGAACGTGAAACTAAGGAGAAAGATGAGGCACAAAAGATTAGCCAAGACACCTATTAGGAGCTAGTGAATGTCAGGCTCGAAAGGGATGCAGCCGTTGAGAACTCTAAAGATGTTGATGCCCACATTCAAGTGAAGTGGATTCCACTAAGGAGAAAACTAGAGAGGAAGTGATGAATGAGCTTAACCCATTACCTGTTCTTTACAACACCAATGTTCTTAAGTATAGTAACCTGGAATAGCTTCAAGATGACTATCCCTATCAGCTTTTGTGTGCCTGGGAATTTCTTATTGCGGAAGACAAAAGGGTGCTCAATGTAGAGGAGATTGATTTGATGAGGTTTGAAGGTGAGATCTTATTGGGCGATGAACTCAAAATTTTACATTATGCCTAACTTGTATTTCAGCAAGAGCCAGCTAAGGCCTCTCAACATGAAGTGAGTGAAGGTTACGGGTCTGCGCCACTCAATGTTGCAACTAATCTACCCCTAGTGTCTCAGGGTATTCTTAGCACTACCATCGGTTTTTCCATTGTTCCAGGATACAACCCAGACAAGCCTCAATATGAAACTCAAAGTGAGCTTTTTCCAATTCTAGAACGAAGTTCTAAAGGTACTCCAGCTCATCTCGGGAGCCAGACCGAAGAAGGTATCTCGTCAACATCTCTCGTCTTTTAGAAAGTTAGGGTGTCACCGGTTGATATTTCTAATCTTTTGGGATATGTTTCCTCAACTTTAGGTCCTCCAACATTAGTTCCTCTTCCTTAAGAATCCAAGCCGAGGCCCAAGTGCTCGCAACAGAGTCTATTATAGTTACAACCTCGGTTATGACTCAAGACGTTCTAGAATAAGAGGCTTTCATATTTGATGAGCACATGGTGGAAGCACTGTTGAGGGAAAGTAGTGATTCGTGCCATGAAATCCCAATTGATGATGACGTAGTAATCATGGGTACCTCTAATCCTACTGATGAGCTCACTCTAAAGGAATGCATTTAAAAGGAAGAGTCATTGAAGAAAAAGGCTAAGCCAGTTGACATGGACCCTAATGCTATATATCATATCCCACTTCAAGTCATTCTTCCAGGCGGGTTGATTCTTGGGGATGAGATCCCTCCTATTTCTAAGAATGATGCTACTTCGATCCTTGTATTTAGCACTCTCCGAAAAGAGGTAGTGGTGGTAAAAGATCGAAGAGAGGGTCGAGGGATAGTTCGAGTGGATTCGCCCCTAAGAAATCGAGAAAGGACAAGAAGTCCAAGAAGTAGCCGTTGGGTCGGCTTGATGTATAGATAGATTAAGTTGCTAATATTTCTCTTTCAATGGTCATGTTTGTGCAGGTATGACCCCCGCTTATAATTCACATTTTTTGGATAAAATTGTACTATAATTTACAAGTTTAATGTGTAAAAGTTCTCTTGATTTCATAGAAATCTTATGTATATTTGCTTAAGTGAACGAGCTATTACATTTTCCATTCAATGTACTTGTTATTCATTGCTCGTTAGCTCGGATAATGATTTGATTCATCAATCTCATGGCCTCCCTGAGGTCATGGCCCCAAGTTGTATTCAAATGTTTGGCTCGAGCCTTAATGTTACGCTGTCAAACTCAGCTGGTTAAGTAATTATGTTTCCGCCCCTTGTCTTGGGTTGGTAGAATTAATTAGTGGATGGTCGAGTTCCATCTCTACTAACTTTCTTCTTATCCTGTCGAATTCAGGTCTGAGTTGGTTAACTAGTAAGTAGTCGAATCACACTTATTTATTCTTTTATACTCATATCCATACTCTATAGGCAAGAGTTATTCCATGGGTGGTCATTTGCACCCATTAATGTTTGTAATCTAATTCGCACTCTGGGAGTTTGGAGTTGTATGGAAAACTGTCGAATTAAATTTCCCTTAATCAGTTATCTTGCCCAAGTATGGGGTTCTATTTAACAAGTGATCGGCCGAACCACAATCACTATCAAGTCATGTTGACTTCATTGTATGGCGGGATTTAGTTGGTCGTAGGTCACAGCTAATATGCAATGCGTTGGCAGATCAAAGATATGAAGCAAAATTCAAAGTTTTATTGCTGAATAAAGAAAGAAATGACAGAGTCTGTTGTCTTATTACATATGTATAAACTCAAATGCGGAAGAAAATCCTGAAATTAAATACAATTAGATGAAAAAGAAATACACTAAGTGAAATAGCATCGTAAATGCTCGCTATTCCACGCCCTTGGGAGTGTGACGCCATCAACAGTCACTAGCTTGAAAGTTTCCTCTCCATGCCTCTATTCAATGACACATGGTCCTTTCCTTGTAGGATTCATATGCGATGGGGCAGGAAACCCCATTTCAAGACATGATCACCGATTTCAAAGTTCTAGGTTGGACTTTAGTTTTGGAGTATCGGACGACTCGGTGTCGGTGCATAGCTGCACTCAAATTAGCTTCTTTGTGCTTCCCATCGAAAAATTCTAGAGATTCCAAGAGGAGATCTCTATTTGTTCTGGGATCGTAGTAGGTCACTCGATGACAAGGAACTTCGAGTTTAACAGGAATAACGGCTTCGGAGCCATAAGCAAGGGTGAATGGAGATGTCCAGTCATGGACTTGTGGGTGGTCCTATAAGCCCATAGTGCTGTTGGGAGTTCATCCACCCACTTGCCTCTAGACTTTTCCAAACACTTCTTCAGAATGGACTTTATGATTTTGTTCATAGCTTTAACTTGTTCATTTGCTTGAGGGTGAGCAACTGTCGCAAATCTGTTTTCAATATGATGTCGATGGTAGAAGTCTTTGAATTCAGTACTGTCGAATTGGGTTCCATTTTCAGTTACTATAGTTCATGGAAGGTCAAAATGATAGATGACGTTCCGGACGATGAAGTTGATTACTTTCTTTATTGTGATCATGGCTAAAGGTTCTGCTTTGGCCCATTTGGTGACGTAATCAACTAGGACGATGGCGTACTTCGCACCACCTTTAGAGATTGGTAAGGAACCAATAATATCTATGCCCCATATGGAAAAAGGCCATAGGCTGACCATTTCTATGATTTCCATAGGTAGAACTCTCGAAACTTTTGCATACATCTGGCACTTGTCGCATCACCTTGCATAATCAGTAGCATCTCGATTGACAGTTGGCAAATAATACCCATAACGGAGTATTTTCTTTGCTAGGTTTTGCCTCCTAATGTGATCGTCACATTCCCCTTCATGAACTTCTTTTAAGACTTGTTTTATTTCATCAGGAGCGATACATCGGAGCAGGGGGACAGAAAAATCCTTTCTATACATAACTCCTTCCTGAATGATATATCATGAAGCTTTACGAAGGACTTGCCCTTTTTCATTCCTCTGTTCGCGAAGAACTCCATATAGCAAAGTCTTTAATTGGAATCATCCACGACACCTTCTTCGACTTCGTCTCTACTACCCTGTCGATTTCCATCAGGATTATACTCGGAGTGTTTAGTACTTCGACTGGGACCAAGACCAATTGTTGTGCATCCTCGGTGCTAGCAAACTTTGCCAATGAGTTAGCCTTTTTTGAACTCGAGGAATGTGTGTGATACAATGGTATTCAAAGTCAGTCAACAACTCTTGGACTCGGGTAAGGTATAGGGTAAGTCGTTGTCCTTTAGCCTGGTAATCTCCCTTGACTTGGTATACTACCCATTGTGAGTCGCAAAAGATTTCAAGAGATTTTATCCCCAATTCTCTGGCAAGTATAAGTCAACCCGTGCAGTGAATTTGAAGGAATGTGTGTGATACAATGGTATTTAAAGTCAGTCAACCGTATGGTAGGGGTTTCACCGCTCTTTAGAAAATCAACTCGTGCGGTGAATTATGCTATAAAGTCTGCCAATGTCTGTCCCTGGAGAGCCGTTCGAGGAAGACAAGTGATGTAGAATTGGCTCAGTTTGATATTCCACTTGAGTAACCTTCCGCACGTCTTAGGTCATTGTAGGACCTGTTGTAATGGCTGGTCGGTGTAAACATTGATAGGATGAGCCTGAAAATAGAGGTAGAGCTTTCGTGAAGCAATCAACAAGCATTATGCCAATTTCTCTATCTTCGGATAGTTCCTTCAGCTCCTGTTAATCACTTGCTAACATAATAAACCGGTCTCTGCATTCGATTCATGCAGCACTTGTAGCATGTACCGACATGGCCAAGTAGATATACAAGTCTTCATGATCTACTGGCTTTGACAAGATGGGAGGTCTCTCTAAGTGGTTCGCCAAAGCTTGGAATGCGTCTTTACAATCCTATATCCATTTAAAATTCCTTTACCCTCTTCTAATCAAGTCAAAGAAAGGATTGCATTTATCAGTAGCTCTGGAAATAAATCGACTTAGGGCAGCAACCTTCCCATTCAGGCTATGTACTTGTTTGATGGTCTTTGGCGCTTGGATATTGCGAATTGCTTGGATCTTCTTGGGATTGGCTTCGATTCTGCGGGCATTAACGATGAAACCTAAGAACTTTCCCGACGCAATGCCAAAAGAACATTCTAGAGGATTGATCTTCATTTTGTAATATCGGAGGATATCGAACATTTATGCCAAGTCTCTAACGTGGTCGCTAGATCATCGTGACTTCACGAGCATATCATCCATGTAAAACTCCATCGTCTTTCCGATCTGATCTTTAAACATTTTATTGACTAGACGTTGGTATGTCGCTCCAGCATTCTTTAGTCCAAACGGCATTACTATATAGCTATATAATAAAACATCGATAATGAAGCTAGTGTGCTCTTGATCGGGAATGTGCCTCGGGATTTGGTTCTATCCAGAGTACGCATCCATGAAAGATAGCGATTTGTGCTCTTCGGTTGAGTCTACCAGCTGGTCGATCCTTGGAAAGGGAAAACCGTCTTTCAGGCATGCCTTTTTCAATTCCGAGTAATCAATGCATTTTCGCCATTTTGCATTTTCTTTTCTCATAAGTACAATATTAGACACCCTTTTAGGGTATATGGCATCGTGAATAAACCCATTGTCTTTGAGCTTATCCACATCCTTTTTAAGAGCGGCATATCTCTACGGATCCATGCCACGCCTTTTTTGTTTCACTATGGCATGCCTTGGGTCGATATTCAATGCAAGGCTCGCAATGGTAGGCGAGATCCCACACATGTCAGAGTGATTCCAAGCGTACACATCGAGATTCTCTTGGAGAAAACAAGCAAGTTCTTTCATCATCGGGGGGCTGAGCTGTAACCCGATATTTAGGACCCACGATGGATCGTCATAGCTGACCATGATGTCAATCGTCAGCTCAGCCGGTGTAGCCTTGGTCGCTTTAGGCTCCTCCTCATCATCCCTCAGATTTATGTCTCTATAGAACCGACTAGGGTGCCCGAGCCAAGGCTCAAGCGCTGGTTGACAATTTTCAGTTGCTTGGATGTGGAGAGATTTTTCCATACCCTTAACTTTCTTCTTCCATTGAGCTTCCCTCAATTCAGCTACATAGTAGGCACGTCCGGTCGACTGATCACCATGAAAAGCTCCAACACCATTATCTGTCAGAAACTTCAAAATCAAACACCATAGGGCAAGAGCTGCTCGGAACTCAGTTAGGGCCGGTTTTCCCAGAAAAGCATTCTATAGAGAGTCAACATCCAAAACAACAAATGGCAAAATCTGCACGCTTCTGCAATCACCTTCTCCCAACTCGACAGGCGATTCAACATAACCAACAGCTTCAGTCAAGCACCTTTAAAGTCATGAATGTGTTCCTTAGACGGTTTCAAGTCCTTGGCTTCCATCCTCATCTGATCATAAGCTTTTTTGAAAATTATATTTACGGAGCTTCCATAATCAACCAAAATCCTCCCCACTAAGGTGGGGCCGATCATGGTCGAAATGACCATTTGGTCAATCGTCGGTGCATCCACCTTATCTGCATCTTTGTTTCTGAACACAATGTCATCTGTCATTATATGTTGCTATTTTTTCGGAGCTCCATCTTCTGTACCCGAACAACATGCAAAATTCACATGCCTGATCTTGCTAGTGTAGCGTTCCATCTCATGCCAACTCTTATCAGCTGAATGTGGTCCTATGACTATTGTATTGATCACTAATCTTCCACCAATCCGTGTAGGCTCCTCAGCCCTATGCGATGCTTGTCCTCGGTTGGGGTCGGATGTCCCCTGCCCACCATACTGGGGGGCTTTCATGAATTGATGTAACTTTATTTTTCGAATCAGTTTCTTGATAATATCTTGGAGATGCCTACACTCATTTGTGTTATGACCATAACTTTCGTGAAACCGATAATATCTCCACTGCTTCTCCCTTGATCTTTCGAAGGCGGGAACCTGTACTACATGGTATTACAAGTACACAAATAAACATTCTATAGAGATGTATTCAATGGCGTGTAGGTATCGTACATCAGAATCCTAGGCTTTCCTCTTCTAGAATCCCTCTTTCGTTCTTGGCTCCTCTGCTCACCTTTCTTTTGCTGATTCGGTTTATTTTGGACATTCACTTGAACTTTTCTAGAACTATCACCAGACTGCTTCACTACAATGTTACTCTGTACTCCCTCTCCACTTGGTCCCACAACATTCTTATTCCTAGAGCATCTAGCTTCCTCTTTCCTCAATTACTGAGCTGCTTTTGCATAGAAACGCTCCAACGTTGTAAGTGGTTTGCGGATTACTGATTATGGATCAATCCCACTTGTTACCGCCATCAATATTTCATGGTCATACGGATTACTGATTTCTATGATAGTTATATGGAATCTTTCCAAATAATCTTTCAGTGATTCTCCCAGAGCCTGGATCACACTAGATAGGGACATCACATCTTTGGGGCATGTTGTTTGCGTATGGAACTGCTCCACAAACTTTATTGCTAAATCATCAAATCTAGAGATTGAACATAGGGGTAATCTTGTAAACCACATCGTTGTTATGTCGAAGAGAGTTGTTGAAAAACATCTACATTTTATGGCATCCTCGGCTCGTGCAGAATCCATCATCCATTCATATCTCATGATATACTATTTGGGGTCGGTTTTTCCCTCGTAGGCAGGCATCAATGATATATTGAACCTCCTTGGATAATCAGTATGTAAGATATTATCAGTAAACGGGGTATGGCTTCTCGATATTCCCTAGTCGTCATTGGTCAAGCCTTGGCTCTTTCTCACTAACTTTCTAACCATACCCAACAAGTCCAGCGTTTGGATAGTCGAAGCCAAGCGGTGGTCGTGTTCCACCTCATGCGGATGGTCTGATCGATGTCTACAGGCCATTCCCTACCTTCATAGTTCAACATCCTATCGACTTATATCATGTACACTCACTTCATCGTCATTTCAGGGAAGTAATTAGTTACCATTTTCTTGAACTCCAGCATCCAGATTGATCGCAGCATCGTCGGTATGTAACCCTGCTGTCACTAGTTGGTATCGTTTATCTAGAGAACGATCGGTACCGATCATTCCATATAGATCAGCACTGATCATTGTCGCTCTGTCTGGAACGCTCGGTGAAAGGCGGGTTGATGCTTTAGCGTGGTATCCATCCATTTTACGACGTCTATGTTTGTAATAATCATTCGATGAACTAGAACTCCCCGATGCAGAGTAAGGGGTTGGGTCCCTCCTTGCTTTCCCATGCTATTGCTGGCTGAGTTGGTTCATTAGATCGATATTGGATTGAATTTGCTAATTCAATTGTGGACGGCTTTCCACTAGCTCTCTCATTAGATTCTAGAATTCGGCTCTTGTAATGGAATGGCTGAATTTCGGAAATCAATTAGATTGGTAGCATTCACATCCACAGATTGATTACTCAGGCCTCCTTGCTAGATGCTAGCATTCTTGTTTCCTTCTATGTTCTGAGAACTAGATCTGGTATTCCTAACCATTGTTGATAGCTTTACTTAGACTTTTGCAAATCTGAATAGAACAAGTAAGCTTCTTGAAGATAATTATGGGTCTCCTTCGAGGCATTTATGCAATCCAGTAGCAACAAAGGGTTCCAAATAAACTTAGAATCAAGCTTTCTCAGTGAAAGCACCAAAATGTTTGCACCAAAAGTGGGCACAAACACTCAAGAATAGAATAGTAGAGAAATAAATAAAGAATAACCAAAATTAAACAGAGAGGATAAGTAAATAAGTAATCACAATTAAGAAGTAACAAAGACACAAGGATTTATAGTGGTTCGGTGTTGTGTGCCTACGTCCACTTTGAAGAATTTTCTTTATTGATCAATTGTAAATCTGATTATAGTGAAGTAATGATAAAAGCACTTGATTACAGTGGAGTCCACAACAGCAAGCAACGTAAAAAGATCCTTTAAATGAAGAAAGAAGTCTACATTTATAGGTAAAGACGGTGAAATATCTTGCTGGAAATTCAGCAGAAGACTCTCCAGATCCCTAGGGGCCCACCAGAACGATCGCAAGTTCTAGCTCGATCATTGGAACGATCGGTACCGATCGTTCACTTGTGCTCCAATGCACATGTGATCGTTTCTGTGAGCTCCCCCATGCTTCTAGTCTATGCTCCCAAAGTTTGGTGTCATTCTGAGTTATGGTTGGTGAGGTATCAACCAATCTTCACTGAATTGGATTGTTCATGCTGAAATAGTATGATCGCATGAACGATGTATACCGATCATTCAGACTTACTCATTTTGACATGCGATCATTAATTGGAACTATTCTCTCCAATATATTGATATTCTGAAAGTTTCAAGTGTGTTGGACTTGTAGATTTTGAGATATCGATCGATCATCGTTGAATTGAGCTATGTAATCGATACGGTACGATCCGTGGTATTGAATATGGATCGTACCTAATCCAGCTTTAGGGAGTAATGAACTTCCATGCTCTAAGTGTTTTATTGAGTTCTCCTTTAGCTTTTGGATTGCTACTGGTTCATATTATCATTTAGGCCTGATCTCTAGGCTTCGTGATCGTTAATCTGATACATCGATTCTGATGACAATTGAGTTTACCTCATCCGATTGGTCCAAATATAGCCGGGCCAAAAGGCCAGATAACACCAGATGATTGTAATATGTAATTCAAGTAGTTTATAAACTTTATCACTTTTGTTTCTTTGCTTTTAGTTTTTTTTCATATATTATACATATTAAGGAATCCTCAAGCAGTCCTGTTCCCATGGAACTCTTGAGTAAATTTATCAAGATAAAGAGGGATTTTAAAGCGAAGTCCTTAACTCTCAGAACATTTCAGTTAGCATAACATTGCTTTTAAAGATCTACAGGAATTTTATACATGATTCCTTCATTTTGTTTTGATTTGTTGGGTGATGAAAAGGATAAACCGCTTAATGAAATTTGAACTAATCACACTAAATTGTTATGTGGTCAATCCAACCCTTCAACCGGAAAGTGGGACTATCATCAATTTCCTCCGGTTAACACCCGAGAAGAGAGTAAAGCTTCTATTGACTCTACCCTTACCTTGTTTGTCGGTACACTTAAAAGGCTCAAACTGCTATCTCAAAACTTTAAGAATTTGATGTATAAAATTCATAAGGTTGATGTGATTTTGAATTTGATTAAGTTGTAAAAATTTGTCGATTAATAAAGAAAATACTTTCTATCTTATTGATTTTCTTTCCTATTTATTTGTTAGGGAAAACAATAGACCCTTATACCTAGTGGCATGGATATTATTGCTTAACTTGATTCCATTAAAGATAGGCTTAAGGTAGAAATCGAGAAGAAACTCTCTTCCCAAGTCATTCCGACTATACGATTTCTAGATAATCCGGATGTGCAAAAATAGCATGATAAGTACTATAAATTAAGATCTACATTTAGTAATTTAAAGGAGATGACTTCCGTTTTAGAGAAGAAATTAAAGAGAAGGATGCATGGTTTCAGGAGCTGAAAGAAAAGGTAGATGCAATTAGCTAATTTGGGCCTTTTGTCCAAAGTATTGAAACTAACGCAAAAATTGCACAATTGCACCGAAAGGTGATGAATCTTGTGGTAGAACTATTGAAAAGCTAAGCGAACTATCAATCTTTAGAACTTATTACGAGGGCGGGTGATTCCAGCCTTCCGACTCATATTCCTTTAGTTGGGAAAGAACAATTTTCTACCATATTAAATCCTCCTAAGAATTTAGATGATGGTGAAATCGCCAAAGCCAAAGAGTTGGATAATGTATTCAATTTTTGAACAAGCAGTGGAGTGATAAGGTTTCTACTCAACTTAATACTTATGAAGCTAAGGTTAAGAGACTTGAGCGTGAAAAACATACTTTCACATAGGAGATTGAGAAATTGAAGAGTGATATTCAGTTTCTAAAGGGAACCAATGAAACGCTTAATGGTGCATTTAAAATTAATTGATTTGATAGACGATGCAGATGCCATTCGAAAGAAAGGGAAGAAACTTAAACAACTTCTAGTGTGGCAATTCATCATATAACCAATTCTTCTTCGGTTACTAAAGATTTAAAGAGGATGTCTCAAGAGTTTGATTCTTAGTAAAGAGTTATTTATAAACTTTTAAATTGGATTCTCTTGTTATCCAATCTTTTGTTCCTGCAATTCTTGTACATAATGTATTAAATGGTAAATAAACTTGTACCTGAATGATCGATATTCTATTATTTTCTTTTGTTTGAGATTTGTAATTAGCTTCCTAGTTTAAGTTCGATGCTCTGTAGTTGTTTCGAGCATAATATGCCTTTCTACATTTTGAGCCTTTAACATATAGGCCAATAATCTACTTTTTAAATGAACTAGAAGCCCTGCTGATTGTGCATTCAAAATCTTAGTTGGTATGAAGACCATAAATTTTGATCTTGATGTAAAAGTCTGCCTCTTCATTAATAGATATCCAATAGCTTGTTTAGTAATGAAGATTCCCATTATATTGATAAAAAGTTGAATTCCAATCCAGATTTAAAAGATTAAGAATCGATTTACTGAAGCCAATACTGAATATCAGAAACCATTCCTATAGTAATTAACGTTGATCAAATTTTGAATGGAAGTCCAAAGGACCATCTGCCGTAATGACTTTTAGAAGACTGAGAATCATCCAACAATCAAATGAATAAAAGACTAGAAGACCGTTTGACAATAATAATTTTTGAATAGAAGACTAGAAAATCATTTGGTAATAATACAAGTAGAAGACCAGAAAACCATTTTGGCAATAGTAACATAATAGAAGACCAAAAAACCATTTTGGCAATAATAACGGAATAGAAGACCTGGAAATTCATCTGAATAGAAGACTAGAAAATTCATCTGAACGGATGACCAAAAAATCCATCTGGCTAGAATAATTTCTGAATAGAAGACCAGAAAATTCATTTGAATAGAAGACAAAAAAATCCACCTGGATAGAATAATTTTTGAATAGAGGACAAGAAAACCTTCTGGAAATAATAATTTCTGAATAGAAGACCAGAAAATTCATTTGAATAGAAGACTAAAAATCCATCTGGCTAGAATAATTTTTGAATATAAGACCACAAAACCATTCTGGTAATAATAATCTAAATAGAAGACTAGAAAACCGTTATGGTAATAATAATCTGAATAGAAGCCCAGAAAACCATTCTGGCAATAATAATCTGAATAGAAGATCAAAAAACCATTTGGCAATACTAATCTGAATAGAAGATCAAAAATCTATTCTGGCAATTGAAGATTGCTTTATCTTTGCTTTATAGCACAATAGCTCATATTTGATAGATCTTTTCTATAAGATTACTTGCATCCATTCTTTTGGACAGAGTTTGATTGACCAAATCGATTTCTTTATCACCATCTTAGGTGATGATTTTGATTAGATCTCTAATTACCACAATAGGTAACGGATCTTGATTAGCATTTGGTTACCACAATAAGTAATAATTTTGATTGAATCTCTGATTACTACAATAAGTAACGGATTTCGATTTATTTCTTTGGCACCATCTTTGGTGATGATCTCTAATTACCACAATAGGTAATTGATCTTGATTGATTTCTTTGGCCCCATCTTAGGTGACGATCTCTGATTACCATAATAGGTAACAGATCTTGATTGATCTCTTTGGGACCATCTTAGGTGATGATATCTGGTTACCACAATAGGTAATGGATCTTGATTGATTTCTTTGGCACCATCTTAGGTGATGATCTGAACTTGGATCGAACCCCTTATCGTCGTCTTAGGTGATGATTTAGGTCTTTCCTCCAATACGTTTAGTTAGTTATCTCAAGCAGATCCAAAGACTTACCCGACCTTCCTTTAGGAGGCGCTTCAGTCAGGTCTTATAGGCAGTACTAAAGCTGGTTTGGTGCTTTGGCCAGGCCATCTTAGGCGGGACCGAAGGCTTGCTCCGTTCTCCCTCTAGGAGACGCTCTACCCAGGCCATGTAGGCAAGACCAAATGCTTACAAATGCTTTGGTTAGGCCATTTCTAGGGGACCAAAGGCTTACTCTGACCTCCCTCCAGGAGATTCTTTAACCAGGCCCTTGTGGCGAGATCAAAGGCTTTATTCTCCTTTTATTACCTTATAGGTAATGATTTAGACTTTTCCTTTTATGCATCTTTTCCATCAAAAATTTCACTTTATTGAAGATTTGCCTAACCTTGCCTTACAAACTCATCAAGCTTTCCCTTTCTTAAGAAATCTTCAATCATTCCCTTTATGGCCCGACGTTGATTAGTTTCATGTCCATTTGCTTGATGATATTGACAACAAGCACCTCCAAGGTTCCTTTCATTTTTTGGTCACTTCTTCTTTGAAGGCCAATAATTTAGCTTTCTCTTGGTTAAAAGATAGATATGTTCATAAGAAATGGTGAGATAATGGATCTAAGAATTCTTAGGATATAGCTCATTTCATTCCCATTTAGCTTTCTTGTAGCATTGGATTGGCATAATAGGATCATCCACAATCTTTCTCTTATAAGCTTTGATTGGAGCGGGAGGATGATCTAGTACTCTTTTCAATTTTTGGGTAAGCTTATCGAAATCATTCATTATTTCCTATTTGAAGATAGTCCCCTTTGATTGGCATTGAATGGCCTCCTTATATTTAAGAAGCAACTATCTATCTTCGAGATCTCTTTTCCTAATACAAAGATTGGATTCAGTCCTATATAGAATAGGTTCATGCTCCATTTATTAGGATCATAAGGTGTCACTTGTTTCTTTTCTTCTATGATTTTCAATGATATCATCCTTAGCACTTATTCCTCATGAAACTGCGAGTCAAAAGTGAATTGGTAAATTAGCTACTTGCTTGGGATTTAGAAGATCCTTCTTTGGAAATAGTCATCCTGTAATCTACTGGGATACGCTAAATTCAACAAGTCCCTTATATGCAAGTTCGGAGAAGGTCCTTTATGTGTAAAGTAAGGCAAGGAAGGTCAAATATGGAATATGTGGGATGGGTAAATCCTCTATGCACTAAGTATGTAGGTCAATGGTAGTTCCACTTATGGGATAAGCGGAGACGGAGGTTCAAGCCCTCCTTCTAGCACCAAAATGTTAATAAATTTCTTCGTTAACCTCAAAAAGTGTAAGGAGAATGAAACTTGGTGGTGGAAAGTATAAGACATCCTAGGCTAGTTAGCTAGGAAGGCATATGCTCCGTGTCGAATCCACATAAGTCTCAAAATCATGAGTGCTTAAGAGTTCAAAACAAGTTATGATCGAAATCACAAGTGCTTAAGAATTTGAAACAAGTCATTACTCAAGAAATCTTCATTGATATACTATGAAATTTTTGAATGTACAAGGCCTTATTTGCTAAGTAAGTCAAAAAGCATGCCTCTTATTCAATATTTATGCGATTGTAACAGACCCTTATTTGCAAAAAGGGTTGCAATATTACAATTGGCACTAAAAATCCCAAAATTGATTTTGGGTTACAAAGTTTTAAAAGTAAGAAATGAGAGAAGAATTAATCACCTCTTCCTTCACGCCTCTAGGTCCGTATTTATAGGGGTTAAGGGGTGTGGCATGACTACCACGTGTCATTTCCAGCATATTTAGCTTTTGGCATCAGTAACCATATTAATGGTGTTCGCCATCAGTTTTAATTTAATGATCTTCAGCGTTTCTTTATATGCTGATTAGTATGACATCATTGGGAGCTGGTGAGCTTCGACATTCATCTTGTGTTGATCGTTCGTCATTAATTCTTACGGCATCCCTTGTTGAAGTAGTGACAGGCGACATGCTTTTGTGTACTATTACTAAGCAGCAACTTCATATATAGGTTTTTAGAGGCTCAAAACCCCTTGTTCGGTATTATACTGACGTCATGCAGCATCAATGAGATACGATATTGATGATACATGATGCTTCTATCTCATCGATGACTTACGACATGCTGCTTTGTGTATTACCTTGGTTAATGAAGTGCGATATTGATAAGACGCAGCATTAGTGATAGGCAGCGTTGTAATGAGACATCATTGTAGGATTACGATGGAGTGTAGCACTGCATATCACATTGATGATGTGCAGTATTCTTTAAAGCACATTTTGGATGCGACGTTATTTTTTGTACGCTTTGCTTTACCTTCAACTATCTCCTCTTGTCTTCTTTCTTGCAACATCATTATTTTTGACCTGCTTGATTTTGATATTCTCCCATATCTTTGGTATCATTGTTTGTAGTAACAGAGAGAAAGCTCAAGAAGTATCCTCTAGTCACCTTAAACCACATTGTCGATCCTCCTTCTGCGCTTGACACCCTTATGAATAAGGTAAAATGACTAGAAGACTAATTATTGTTAATGTGATTTATTTTACTAGGGCTTCCCAGCTTGATTCTCTTATCGATTACTTAATTGAGGTTATAGTCGTCTTTAACTAAAAGATCAATTTCATATTTCTAGGCAAAGAAAGATATAGCAGATAAAGGAAGGCTGTCATTTCTGAATATCAACGATGTCATCATTTTTTCACATATGGATGCTTTGAAGCCTTGAAATATATTGGAGGGCCTAGTATGAGGAAGCGGACTCAACTAGTGAACAGCATTCCTGTATAGATGTAGAGGGAAAAGGGAAGGAACTTGTCTATCAACATCATATAATTTCTCATTACCGAGGACTGTAAATGAAAAAGTGAAGTATTATAAAAGGATCCGTTATGTTAAAATGGCTGTGTTGTTCTTTTGTGAGCCATGTTGTATATTAATTTTGTATAAAGTTGTATAATATAAGCATGTTGATGAGTAGAATAAACTTCCTTTTTTGCATACCTGACTTTGGTGATTTGTCATTCTTAAGTATCACCTTTAACTTGTTGTCATGTTCACTTTAACTTATGATTGCCTTAGACTAGCTATTGGTAGTTGAGTGTTTGACTCCTTAAGTGGTGCGCAAAGATTTAATACATAGTCATGCTTTTAGATTTGTTTCTTTTGGGTATGTGCTTTGGCCAGGCCTGATGGTGAAACCAAAGGCTTAATCGACTACCACTCTTTGGATAGTTGCTCTGGCCAAGCCTAAAGGCAGGACCGAAGGCTTTTCGACCATCACCCTTAGATGGATGCTTTGGCCAGGCCCGGCGGTGAGACCAAAGGTTTAAGTGACCATCACTCTTTTGATGGTTGCTTAGCTAGGCCCGAAGGCATAACCAAAGAGTTTTCATCCATCTCCCTTGGATGGATGTTTTGACCAGGCCTGGCGGTGGGATTAAAGGCTTAATTGATCATCACTCTTTGGATGGTTGCTTTCGCTAGGCATGAAGGCAGGACCAAAGGCTTTTCGTCCATCACCCTTGGATGGGTGCTTTGACCAGGCCTGGCACGAGATCGAAGGCTTAATTGATCATCACTCTTTGTAAGGTTGCTTCCGCCAAGCCTGAAGGTAGGACCGAAGGATTTTCGGCCATCTCCCTTGGATGGATGCTTTGTCCAAGCCTTGTGGCTTGACCAAAGGATTTTGGAAGATCCATTAATGCTATGTTCTCAAAATAGAATTTCTGATTACTTTCGTCCTTTACACTTGGTTTTGCTTTCTTTGGTTCTAGTTCCTTGAACATTGGGATTTTATGAACTCGTGTAGTTCTCCTTTCCTTACATATACTCGATGATTCCAAACAGATCTTGATAATTATTAGTGTGATGTCCATTAGCTTTGTGATGGTGACAGTATAATCCTCCTTTATGTCTTTCTTCCTTTGTCAAAATGTTGTTGGAAATTCAATAGTTTAACCTTTCTTTAGTTTAAAAATACATTTCCCCTTAAGGGGCGAAAAGGGGAGTGACGATTTTTGTTTTTAGTCATTTTACTTTAGGATTCTTCATTTTTTCACTTTTTATGGAAGCTTTGCATTCCATAATCTACTTCCAACTTTCATTTCCTCGATAGAGCTTCCAACTTAATCATCTTTTGCCATTTCTAAGAAAAAATTTCAAATCATAGTTTATTTCGATTTCGAAGACTAGGCCCCATGCTGAAGTTAAATGCTCTACCGAATATGAGAAAGTAGATTCTTGTCAAACTTTATTATAGTATCCCTTTTCCCTCGGCTTAACTTCTTTGATCTTAATACGTAGGCTATGGCAAAGATCGATCTTTCTCTAATATGGAAAGGGTTTAAACTCCATTTACTTGGGTTATATTAGGCAATCCTTCTCTTTTCTTCATATTTCGAAGAGCTAGTCCTCCCAAATTCAGTTCTTCTTATTTACTGAATTGTCGCTTGCTTATTGGGTAAGTTGAAAAGTTTATACATGGCTTAGAAGATCCTTGTGGAGACTTAATTGACATAGTTGAAAGTCCAAGCAAGTTTGGTTTATCTTTGAGAAGTGAATGAATAAGAGCTAGCCTTTGGTTTAACCCTCAATGAAAGCACCAAAAATGTTTGGGTAGAAATTAGGCTAGGCTAGTCTAAGAAAAAGTGGAGTAAGGTAAAGTCAAAATCATCATCCTAGTAGAATCCATAAAGGCATGTATATATCAAATGGGAATAACTATGCAAAACACGCCAATGATTGTCCTTTATTACAAAATTCTTAATTACAATTTGCCCAAACAACCATGGATCCCCAGGTCAAAGCTTACTTTGTAAGGTGGAAAATTTATGAAAATGAAGAAAAGAAGGACTTGAGAAATTTGACTCCATTTGGGGGTACCCCTATAGAGAATTGAAGTTGTTGGATTCGTGATATATAGCATCCCATTAGAAGTTGGTGGTCATGATTAATCCACATAGCACATGACTAAAATAACATGTGGCACATTAGTCAGTGGTAGTTATCGAGTTAAGACTATATGCGATAGCACTTCTGAAACCTCTCACGATGATTCCAACTTCTTGTTCTAGAATAGCAAGCGATAACACTAACTACTGATCGCGATAATATAGGTTCTTGATGGGTTTTTAGTTTGTGAATTGATCGTGATGACGACTTGGAAACCTTCCTTGATAGTTTAAATCTTCCCTTTTCAAAATTACCTTTGATAGCATGTTGAAACTCCCAAGACTACAAGTGATGGCTTCGCAACAGCCTTTATTCACCAATCGAAGGTTGTACGTGATATTACAAAGAAACTTCTCTTGATCACTTGGTTTATTACTTGGAAAATAGTAAGCATAGGCTATTTTATAACATCCTGTGATGACACCTTTACTTTGGCAAGTGATTGCATCCATAAACATGTCGTGACGACTTTACGTTTTCATGTCTAAAGCTACCACATAGAAGCTCCTAGCAAATTTCCTTATAAACTCTTCACGGTAGCTTATAATGGAAACTTTCTTGGTGATAGCTCTATGAAAGACTCTTAACGATGACTCTTTGGAAGACTCTTAGTGACGGCTCTATGGAGGACTTTTAGCAATAATTCTATGGAAGACTCATAACGATGGCTCTTTGGAAGACTCGTAGCGATGGCTCAATGGAAGATCCTTAGTGACAGCTCTTTGGAACTCTTCTTGATGGCTTTACTTTAATACTTGAGATTAGCACATAAAGGTCTTGTGGGACTCTTGGTGATGGTACTTATGCTTGTGTCTTGAAGGCTTCTTACTATGTTATCCTATAACGACTAACATATTTGGGGTATAAAAATGAGTGTCATGTAAGTCATGCTGAAGATGTTTATTCATTTATTTTATGTTTAGTTGTGATGTGGCAGCGAAAAAGGATGAAGTTTAATGGATGAAGCAATGTTGGGATGCTTCCATGTGATAGCTTTAGGACTTTAAGGTGTTGATTCTATGACTAATGGAGATGTCTAGAATTGTTCTGGAGAGGGCGACTCGATTAATGGATTCATGATGATGATTATCCATAAGAGCGGGTTATAGGAAGGGTGACCATGGATAGAACATTGAAAGATTTTATTATGGAAAGAAAGGAACATGGAAGGTTTCTATAAGGATGAATGGAAACTAGGTAGAGCAGGGAAGGGCTCGAATATGCGTGCTAAGGGATCATTAATACTCGAAGTATTTTCTGATGTACTCGTAAGCAGGGGTATTGTGAGGACGCTCATTGGGTACTTAGAATGGCTACCTTAGATCAAAGGAACGGATCTGTATACCCTGGATCACTGGAACGGATCTAGTGTCAACTATGGGCTAGTAGGCGAGTACATTAAAAACCAATTTTTTTCCATTAATCTCTGGTAGTGGAATGGTCATACGAGTTATCTTATATCCAAGGCACATTGTGTGAAAGTGGGGACTGTTTAATGGATCATATATATGCTATGGTTGCTTTACTTGTTATTTGTCGCTCTATGATGTCACATGATGTAGCTATCGAGGAGACTGATGTCTAGACGCCTAATAGTATACTAGGATGTTTATATACTTTATGATGTTTGTAGAGTAGCATATTATAGATGTTACATTCTAACTCTTTGGTTCTAGGGATAGGTTAGATATGGCTCTTATACCTTTATTCCTTACTATATCGACTTGTATAGTATTTTGAGATTTCTTATCGCTCACACCATACCTTTGTCTGACTCAATGTTTTATGTCTTTCTTCTTATTATCTCGGATATTGTTAAATAAGTAGACTAGATAGCAGGTTTTGGTGGTACACGGTGCTGTGTAGAGGATGAACAGGAGATGGTGCTTTCTCGTATTATATATGAACTTACTTATGCTTATTCCGTCGTGCTACACTGTGGAGCCTAGACAGTATCTGCTATATTATGAGATAGTTTTATTTGAGTTTATTTCTATTTGTATAAACTCTATTACAATGATTATAACTCTAAGGATCCATGCTCTAATATTTGGTCCACTTAGTTATTACTATCTCTCCTGTTTTATATTTATGAAGACTAATGTATTTTATCTGATGCGCTCTGAGATATATGACAGGTTCTGTAAGTATCAACAAGGCACCATTGAAGCGAACTATTCGGGTATATTGGTTGACGGAGGGTAGGGAGGTCATCACATTGTTAGTAACCTCTCATGGAGCAGGCTTCTAATACCTTACAATACCTTGCATCATAAGATATATATTGTCGATGATGTCATTCAACTTCATGTACTTTCCATCACGGTTGAAATGAAAATGCTTCCTAACAACTTTAGTACTTTTAACCACACTGCTCGGTCTAGCCTGACCGCCAACATTCAAAACCTTTTCCATATTTTCCTCTTCCAAGGGCAGAAATTTGTTAGCTTTTCTATAAAAATCCTTCAATGTGGTTGGCTTCTTCATAGTCAACCACCTTCCAAAGTCCATTTCCTTATCCACTCCTCCCCATTTTCCATCAACACAACATCATCTCTTAGGTTCTTCATTTTTTCACCATAGCATTGAACCTCTTCAAATAGTTATTCAGAGTTTCTCCAGTTCTTTGATTGATGTTGGCTAACAACATCACATCCTATGGTTATAGCGAGTGAACTCTAAACTGATTCAAAAACTTATTTGCTAACTAATCATATGATGAAACGGATCTTGATTCAAACCTACAGAACCACATCTTCATAAGTCCTTCAAGAAATAACTGAAAACATCTGCATTTAACATCATCATTCTCTCTGGCACCATCCATATGCAAGTCGTACTTCATTAGATACTACATCAGATCATTCAATCCATTATAACTAGGCATTGTCGGCATGATGAACTTCCTAGGATACCTAGCTACCCTAATTTCCTAGTAAATAGATTCTTACTAGAAGTTGTTTCCCAACTATCATCCTATTGGTTTTGCTGAAGCAATCTACAAATTGTTTCAATGATCAATTCATTGTTTCTTCCATTTAGCCCTAAGTGGAGATCATCATGTGCATTACTGAGTGTTCACTTCCACTAACGGTCATTGCTAGCACTATGATGCCTATCTCTCCCTATCTTTGGGTTATCCATTCATTCTGGCCTCCTTCGATGTTGATTTGGACAACGTCCTCTTTAAGTATTTCTTTGTGTATTCCCATTTTCTTTATCTTGAGGACTAACAAACTGATCACCATCAACATCTTTATGCCTTGAAGCTTCCTCATCTATATTTTGTTTCCTTGATATGATAGTGTCGGTTCATGATGGATCAGCACCGTTCCATTTGTGAGTTAGCACTCCTTCTCCAACTTGATTTTTCATCTTTAACATTCAACTGGCTCCTTTCTGGGTCTATGCTTATTTGAAGTGCTTTTTGAATCTGAACTAGATGGAAAATTCCTTCTATTTTTGTGATCTCTAGGACGAGATCCTTCTCTGACTTGGGGTTGCTTCATTGACATGAATTGTTTTTGAATTTCCTCCATGATAGCTTTTTGCATTAACTCTATCTTTTGATCAACAACAGCCATTATCTTTTCCAGCTCCCTTTTCATTACTAGATTTAGAGAATATTATGTTGATCCCACACCATCTCCTTCTTTTTCTCTAGTAGGATCTTCATTAATAATTGTATTACTCTTTTTTGGTCCTATCTTTCTATAAATACCGTTGGAGATTTTTGCAAATCCTAGTAGCAAGACGACATCTGGTCCTGATCTTCAAATCCCTCAATCAAAGCACCAAAAAATGTCAGCCTTCTGAATGAGCTAGCACCCCCAATCGATGGAAAAAGATTAGAATTGAAATAAAAGTAGAGAGAAAAGAGAAGAGAGCATAAAATATTTTAAAGTGGTTTGACAAATTGTTGGCCTACGTCCACTTTATAGTTCTTATTGATTATCGTTTGCTAGTACAACATATTTACAATAGAATTCTGAGAATACAAAGTGAATGATGTCGAAACTAGTAGTGTTTCCCCTTGCAAAGTTGATAGAAAGTCCAAAAATCGTTTTTCTAATTGAAGAAGATATGAATTTATAGTTGAATTCATCCGTCAGAATCACCAGATTTAGTTTGAATTCGTTAGTAAACCAAATCCGAGAATGTAATACCTTAAAATTTTAAGTGGAAAATTAATAAAAGAATTAAATTAAATATAACAAGGGCAAAAATAAAGAATTTTCACAAATGTTCGAATTTGGTTAGAAAACTTACACCATTGTGCTCGTGGCGATTTTTTGGACAATTTTCATAGATAACACTTTATAGTCGAAGTTAGTATGAAGAAGTTCCGAGCATTTTAAAATTTTAGAAATGAAATAAATTAAAATATAATTTTTTTCTAAATAAAACAATTGGATTGGTAAACCCGTAGGGTCCACTAATCGACTCTTAGGGTCCATCGGTTGACCGATCCCTATAAGTGGTCGACTAGTTGAGTTAAAGATTGTAGATCTAGAGCAACGAATGGACGAGCATGATTGAAAGAAAGATTTCACTTGCAGGCAAAGTAAATGTTGAGCATCCGAGATGAAAGTAAATACCCTACCAGGCAAAATCAACGCTATGTATTAACCTGAAACCCCTATAAATACAGAGCTAACCTAAACCCTAATTCATTATAAACTCATCAGTATACTGAAATTCTGTCAAATTCTTTCCTCTCTACTTATAAATTCTCCAATAATAAAATAAAAATAAATAAGAGAATTCAAGAACATCGAACCTAGGAAGAGGCAAGCAAACAAGGGTAGATTTAAGTTGCGAAGTTAAGAGTAAGCTTGGATCTGAGGTGAGTGGGAACATTTTAATAAGCTGATTATTTGTAGTTAACTTTAATTTACACTACCTGATCTATGATGTTAGAAATAAATCTAAGAATCATTTTGGTTAAATCTAAGTTGAATTCGCAAATTAAATTGGTACAAACTTGTTAAGAGACATATGTTATTCTTGATTAAATTCATTCTAATTAAATAAATTTTCCCTAACCTATTAATATATAACTTGATTATATCGATGTTAACCAAGATTAAACTATTTTTGAAGAGAAACAAATATCACTTTAGATCTGTGAGAACTGTAAAATCTAAAAACTGTAAGTGTAGGGTTTATAGTTGAAATCACCTAACGCACGAAATTAATAACAAACTAAATCAAATAAACTTTAAGCAAAACCCTAAATTTTACTTAGCGATCGGTCGACCGTTCGACCCAAGTGGTCAACAACAAGTGGTTGACACGTTAGGTATAGCGGTGACCAGTAAATGATCTAAATGCGTAATCTGAACCGCAGCCTAAGGCCCAGGTTGAAAATAAAAATAATTGTAGTATGTATAGTTATATTACGTACATATGTGGATGTTAGAGATAGTAGAGAAGCTAGTTCCCTATAAGACGATGCTAGGACATTGCGTTGTTGGGTGAATTCTCTTTACCCAATGGAGGTGGATTATTTGACTAGAGGTGATTCTATCACAAATGGCACCCATATGAGATTCTACGGTAGATGCAAAGGCACAACGGGAATTCCTTGCAATAAGAGGCATAAACTACCATTGAGGGGTGGACATAGATGTAGACGATAAGACATATCAGCGAATCGATGTTGCAGGTTCCCCCTTCAGTGCGTAGTTGGGATATGTGTAGTCATAGTGTGGGAAATTTATTCCTATGTGGAAATAGTAGGGAAACCAATGCGAGATAGTTATGCATAGTCATACTATGAGAAGTAGACCAATATGAGAAAGTTATAGGATGACCTCGGTCGTAATGCAAGATAGTTAGTTATTGAGGTTCGATCCTTATAGGTACCTACACAAGATGTTAGGTGTGTGTTAAGTAAAAATCCTTAGATAAAGGACCCTAGTAATACACATACACTTGTTGAACACCTTAAGTTATATAGAGTTGAATAAAGTCAACTACATATGATCACATACATTAAACATATACTCATTCACCAGACTTTTGTCCTTTTTCCTTTTTCCCCACTACAGGAGGACTGGGCAATAGGTGGTTGGCCTTATTCAGCATGTGGAGAGGTAAGCTCATCACGAGAGTTGCTTATCCTTTTATTTACTCTCCATGTAACTGCCTATCTTATCAATACTTAGTATTTTATCATACTATAGATTGTATTCCTGTGTACTCTATATTTGACTATGTACTATTTTTTTAGACTATGTTTTGAGATATTTTCTGAGATGTTTATTTTCTAAGTTCATATTTTGCTCTTTCCATTGTGAATTCTGAAAGTGTAGTATATCTTGGACTATTTATTTTAAATCTCTGTAATGTTATTAAGAAAAACCCTGATAGCTCTTACTTCGTAGCACTAATGCGAGTCCAAAAGTCGCCCTAGGCTTTGGATCGGTATGTCGAATGGTGCGGGTTGTCACATTTGGTATCATAGCCTGGTTCAAAATTCCTTAGTATTAGGGGCATATTAAGAGAACGTATTTGAAAAAGTTTATGAAAAAAATGGTTTTTAAAAATGTTTTTGCAGAAAGTTTTCTAAATGGGGTTTCAAAGTGTGTGTTTGTATAGATAAAAGTTTACAAAAAGTTTTTCAAAATTTTTATGTGAGCATAATCTCTCTCTTATCCTTGCCTATGCTATCTATGAAAAGTTGCTAATAAATTCTTAAAAAATCACAGATAGAAGATGAGTGATCCCATAGGTTAAGGCTCTAGCGACGCAGCAAAGATTCCGGGCGTGAACTTCCCGATTTGGTTCCATTGGTATCTTCTGGCGAGGGGATAAGCCAAGCTTAATCCCACTAGAGGACCCATGAGAAGAGCGATAGATGCAGTTCCTACCCATCCACCTGCCGTCGATTTTGCTAAGTTATGTAAGGATTTTTCGAGCCTTGGAGGAAAGCCGCATGTCGGGACTGAGTCATTTGTAGATTTGAGGACATGGATTCATAATTGCGAGAGGATTTTTGGTTTGGTGGGTCTTGCTAATTTGGTAAGGAGGTAGCTAGCTACTTGACAGTTATATGGGAGACCCTGAGTTGGTGGAAGTAGTTGATGCAAAGATTGATGGACGAGAGATCACTTGGGGTGGGCTTTAGAGATGTTTTGAGATAAAGTTTCTATCTAGAGCTGAAAAGGGAGTGCAGTTAGAGAAGTTTATTCATCTAAAGTAAGGGGACATGTCAGTAAAGGGATATGTCAATCAATTTAATGAGTTGGATAGGTTTTGGGATGGAGTTGATCAATACCCCATATAAAAAGGCTTTGAAATTGCTAAAGTGCCGAACCAACCCCTTCAAGGTATAGCTCTAAGTCACATTCCCATGGGGGCTACATATGAGGGTTTAGTGGAGATGGCCTTGCTGAATACTGTCACCAAAGAGGAAACAAAGGAAGAATCCAAGAAGACTGGAGGGAAAACGCAGTAGTAGGATTAGTGCAAGGGAGGATTTGGACCTAAGGAATAGATCAAGAAGCGGGATATGCATTGCAGGAAGTTATGAACCCTGTAGTTTTGTCAAACCCTATAGAAGGATCAACCTATTTGTCTATGGAATGTTGGGGTTTGAAATTATTTATTTTAGGTGTTGAGTTCGATTGTGATGCTTTTGTCTTAGGATTTTCTGGGTTTGGGTTAATATTGGGCATGGATTGGATGACTATGTATGGGGATATCCTAGATTGTGATAGGAAGTTAGTTAAGTTGAGTATGTGGAGTGGACGTATCTTGGAGGTTTATTGACATCCCCAAGGATCAGTAATGTTGAGCTATCTATATTCATTAGACCTATCACATGATGAGCAAGATTCAGTGCCTATATTTAGAGATTACCCGGATGTCTTTTTCTAGGTTACCGGTCTCCCACTATAGTGAGAGATCGAGTTTCAAATTTACCATATAGAGAACACTAGACCTATTGCATTACCCTTTAGGCATATGGATCCAAAGGAGAGACGCGAGTTGAATAAGCAAGTGAATGAGTTTTCGGAAAAGGGCTTCATTAGGAGAAGCATTTTTGAATAGGGACCTTCAGTCCTCTTTCCCATCAAGGTAGATGGTTCTCCGCGGCTTTTCGTCGATTATAGTGAGCTAAATAAACTGATAAAGAAGAATCAGTATCCACGGCCCTATATAGATGCTTTTTCTAATCAGTTGATTGGGGCGAAGGTGTTCTCACAGCTTGATTTAGCTACCGAATTCCACTAGTTGCATGTAGCCAAGGATAGTATCCAAAAGACTGCTTTTTGTACACTCGATAGACTTTAGAAGTGGTTAGTCATGCCCTTCGAAATGACCAATACAACCCCCTACTTTGTTGATCTGATAAGTTGAGTTTTCAAAGAGGTGCTTAACAAGTTTGTCTTGGTATTTGTGGATGACATTTTAGTCTATTCAAAAGGAGGGGAGCACAAGTTGCATTTAGAAGACTTGCTCAATACTTTTCATAAGCATAAGCTGAGGTCAAATTTTTCGATGTGCCACTTTGGCAAGAGGAGGTACACTTTTTAGGACACGTTGTCTTGGAAAGTAAGCTAGCGATCGATCCTGGTAAAATTGTTGCAGCTCAATATTGGCATGTGCTGAAGAATACAATGAAGGTGAGGAGTTTCCTAGGTTTGGCAGGATTCTATCAAAAGTTCATTAAGGACTTCGTAAAGATCTTAGCTCCTCTTACCTGCCTCACCGAGAAGAATTTAGTTTTCTGTTAGGATGCAAAGTGTGAGGATGCTTTATTAAATTGATGGAGGCATTGACTAATGCACCTATTTTGCTATTGCCCAATGGTAAGAAAGCATTTATAGTTTATACCAATGCTTGTGGCAGGAGGTTGGGAGTAGTCTTGATGCAAGAAGGAAGAGTGGTGAACTATGCTAGTCAGTAGTTAAAGGTCCACGAGAGAAATTATCTTACCCGTTATCTTGAATTAGCAGCCATTATCTATGTGCTCAAGTCATGGAGGCATTATCTTTTAGGAGAGCGGTTTGAGCTGTATATGGACCATAAGTCTCTGAAGTATTTATTCTTCCATAAGGACTTGAATTTAAGGTAGCAGAAGTGGATGGAGATTTTGGTATCATACGATTTTGATATCTCATACACTCCAAGCAAGGGCAATGTGGTAGACGACGTCTTAAGTAGACAGCATGCAGTGTTAAGTCCTTGGTTCTTGGAGTGGAACAATTTGGATTTCATTTTTACATTTGATTTCCAACCATCATCAGACATTACCCCGGGAACACTAGCAGCTTTGGATGTGCAGCCTACACTCATGGAACGTACTGGGTCCAGTTAGAAGCAAGATAAGGAGCTAGTTGATATTTTTGAGAAGCTTATTAGAGGAGAGCAGTCTAGTCATTTAAGGCGTTATGTCATTGACTCGACGGGATGGTTATGGAGAAATGGCAGATTATGTGTTCATCTCATTGTGGAGTTGATTGGTACGGTACTAGCTGAGTCTCATCATTCGATGATGACCATTCATCTTGGCAGGAAAAAAATGTACGATGACATGAAGAGAGTCTTCAATTGGCCTGGAATGAAGAAGCATGTAGTAGAGTATGTAGCTCGATGTATGACTTGCTAGAGGGTAATGGCAGAGTAGAAGAAGCCAGGAAGATTGATGTATCCCTTTGATATTCCTCATTGGAAGAGGGAGAGCATTTGTATAAACTTCGTTGATGGTTTACCGAGGAGTAGGAGAGGGAATGAGAGTAGATGGGTCATAGTTGAGCAGCTGACCAAATGTACTTATTTTATTCCAATTAGGAGTACGAGGATGGCAGCATCTTTGGTGACTTTATACATGAGAGAGTTCATTAGGTTACACGGGGTTTGTACTAGCATCATTAGCGGCCGAGATCTACTTTTCACTAGCGAGTTTTGGGGGAGTCTATAGGAGGCTTTGGGCAGTGAGTTGAGCTTGAGCATCGCTTATCACCCATAGATGGATGGAGAGATAGAGAGAACGAATAAGGTATTGGACGACTTACTTCTAATGTGCATCTTGGACTTTGGAGGCTCTTGGGAGAATCATTTTCCATTGGTGGAGTTAACCTATAATAACAGCTATTAGGCGCACATTGGGAAGATATCATTTGAGGCGCTATGCAGGAAACCCTGTAGATCACCATTTTATTGGTAGGACACTATAGATAGGATTATTCTTGGACCAAAAATGGTAAGGGAGACATCGAAGAAAGGTGACTTGATCCGTAGAAGAATAAAAACCATGTAGGATAGGCAGAAATCTTATATTGATAGGAGACGTACTGAATTAGATTGGCAGTAAGTGACATGGTGTTTTTGAAAGTCTTACCGCTTAGGCACATTATGAGATTTGGTAGTTCGAGAAAGCTAGCCTCGAGGTTTGTAGGGCCTTTCCCAATTATTGGTAGGATAGTGAACTTGGCATATAAAGTAGAGTTTCCGAAGAAGTTAGCGAGAGCACATGATGTTTTCCATGTGTCGCACTTGCGAAAATGCTTGCATGATTCAACTACCATAGTCAAACCGAGTTAGCTATAGGAGGTGGAAGTATAGTGGGAGTCAGTTGTTCATGGTGCATCCACTTGTATTCTTAAGAATGTTACAAAGCAACTCTGCAATAAAGAAATCAAACTTGTTAAGGTCCAATGGGGAGACGATCCAGGAGAGAGTACATGGGAGCCTGAGGATAAGATCCGAGCAACCCATCCACAACTCTTTTTTGGTGTGTTTCCGACTTAAATTTAATAAATACAGATTACTTATGAATTAGGTTTTAACTTGGTATACCCTTTTAGGTAAAGACCATTAGATGGTAGGAATGGTTGCAAACCCATCCATATAGCGCACACACTCACATCATCTCTTGTTTATTTGCTTTATCTTATTGAGTATTATGCATGTGGATGTTGCATATGGATTGAATGATTGCGCATACATATAGAATTGTATATTTACATAGCATATTGCATACCTGTTGGAAACATGGCATAAGCACTTGCATGACAAGAGAATGACTAGATTAGGAGACCACCTACTCTTTGCATTAGTACAGGCTTATGTGTGTTTAACGCTTGCATATAGAAATACTACATTAGAATAAGGACATTGAGTGCTCATGGATGACGGATAAATAAATGGTTGTAGCTATGGATTATTGCACGCATGAGTTACATTTTTTCATTCTTTGAGATTTCTAGGATGAAATCCTTTTAAGGGAGAGAATGCAATACCCTAAAAATTTAAGTGGAAATTAATAAAAGAATTAAATTAAATATAACAAGGGAGAAAATAAAGAACTTTCATAAACTTTCGAATTTGGCTATGAAACTTGCACCAAAGTGTTTGTAGTAATTTTCTGAACAATTTTCATATATAACACTTTGTAATCGGAGTTAGTATGGAGAAGTTACGAGCATTTTAAGAATTTGGAAAGTAAATAATGAGCGTTCCAGACGGAAGCAAATATTCTACCAGGGAAAATCAATGCTTCGTATTAACCTAAAACCTTTATAAATACAGAGTTAATCTAAACCCTAATTCATTATCAATTCATCACTGTGCTGAAACTCTGCCAAATTCTTTCTTCTCCACTTATAAGTTCTCTAATAATAAAATAAAAATAAATAAGGGAATTGATGAGCATCGGATCTAGAAAGGGGCAAGCAAACAGAGGTAGATTTCTATGCGAAATTGGAGCAAGCTTATATCTGAGATGAGTGGGAACATTTTAATAAGATGATTATTTGTTGTTAACTTTAATTTACACTACCTGATCTAGGATCTTAGAACTAAATCTAAGAATTATATTGCTTAAATCTAAGTTGAATTCAAAAATTAAATCGGCACAAACCGGTAAAGAGACATATGTTACTCTTGGTTAAACTCATTCTAATTAAATATAAGTTTCCCTAACCTATTGATATTTAACTTGATTATGTCGATGTTAACCTAGATAAACTGATTTGAAGAGAAATAAATATCACTTTAGATCCATGAGAACAGTAAAACCTAAAAACTTTAAGTGTAGGGTTCACGGTTGAAATCATAGAACGTACGAAATTAATAACAAGTTAAAATCAAATAAACTGTAAGCAAAAACCCTAATTTTACATAGCGATCGATCGACCATTCAACCCGATGAGGTATTACGGCCGATCGATATACGACCAAGATGTTTAACTTAAACCTCGCCCTAAGGCCCATGTTGAAAATAAAAATATTAGTAGTATATAGATTATTTACATATTTGGATGTTACTGATGGTAGGGAAGCTAGTTCATTACAAGGTGACGCTAGGACGTTGCATGGTTGGATAAATGCTCTTTACCCAATGGGATCGATTATTTGACTGGGGGCGATTTTATCGCAAATGGTATTCATAGGAGATTCTACGATGGACGCGTGGTACTGACTGATTCTCGATGAAATGTGTAGGCCTGGCACAATGGGAGTTCCTTGGTATGCGTGGATACTGAAGCGACGTGATACTATGTTGTTGATGAATCTCGACGGTTGCAATAAGAGGCATAAACTACCATTGAGAGGTGGACACGGATGCAGACGATGAGACATAATGGCAAGCCAGCATTGCGAGTTCCCCTCTTAATGCGTAGTTTAGGTACATGCAGTCGTGGTGTAGGAAATTTATTCCCATGTTGAAATAGTAGGGAAACCTAAGCGAGATAGTTATACGTAGTCCTAATATGAGATGTAGACCCATACGAGGAAGTTGTAGGATGACCCTATATTGAGCAGCTCTAGTAGCGGTGGTCGATCATTGATTATTTAGGTTCGATCCGTAGTTTGATCCGTAGTATGAGCCTGCACAAGATTTTAGTGTAAGTGTGTATTGAGTAAAAATCCTTAGATAAAGGACCCTAGGAATAAATGGACACTTGTTGAGCACCCTAGGTCACATACAATAGAATTAAAGTCAACTGCACATGATCACTATATATTAAACATGTACTTATTCACCAAACTTATGACTAACCCACCCTTTTCCTTTTTCCCCACCACAGGAGGATAGGGCAGCAAGTGATCGGCCAAACTTCTCTACATGGAGGGGCAAGCTCATCACATGAGTTGCTTATCCTTTTATTTACTCTCCATGTAACTGTCTATCTTGTCTGTACTTAGTATTTTTATCAAACTATGGGTTGTATATTTGTTTACTCTATATTTGATTACGTACTGTTTTCTGCGACTGTGTTTTGAGATATTTTCTAAGATGGTAATTTTCTATATTTATATTTTGTTCCTTTTGCAGTGAGTTCTGAAAGTGTAGTATATCTTAGGTAATACCTGTTTATTCTTAGTCCCTATAATGTTATAAAAACCCGATAGGTCATATGGCACCTACGTGAGTCTGAAAGTCACACTAGGCTTTGGATCAGTGTGTCAAAAGATGTGGGTTGTCATAGAGAACATAGGATGAAAAATAGGTCATTTTGGACCAAATCCCAAGATTTGATGGGTCGGTACCGATCCATACATGAATCGATACCGATCCTTGGACTTGGTCCAAAATTAAAAAAATTCTCCATAGTGCCTTAGTCTTCATGCTTTAAGTCTTCAGGGGCAAGATGATAATCACGATGGACTGCTATCGATCTATCCCCTTCTCCCAAAATTGGTCTTTTTCTCCAAAATAGCATGTAGATCCATAGTACAAGTAAACATGGATATTTTTGGCATTTTGAAGGATCGGTACCGATCCATAGACTTAGCTAAGAATCCCTTTTTCTTCCTTTAGCTCTTCATAATTCATCGTCTTCGAGTCCATAGTCTATTATTTCATCATTTATAAGTCCATCGAAAAGTCATATGGGTAAAATACCGGATAACAACGATATGTCCATATTCATAATAGGAACATTATAAGTACATTAAAGATGATAATCTAACCTAGGATATACATATACATGATGAATACGTGTCATGGGTGTATATTTATCCATTAGGATTTATGGTTAATAAGTATAGTATCAATGTAATAATCAATTCAACAAGGATATATGTATATCAAAAATATAATGAATAAATATTTATACATATTATAGATATAACTATAGTTAACTCATCTAAATTTTTTTCCACGAATTTATTTGTTTAAAATAATTTTATAGTTATATATATATATATATGCATATTTAAAGTTTGGAGTTAAAATGTTTTTTTATCGAAACCTTATATATTATAAAACATTTTATTTTAAATTTGAAATTTAAATATGTTTGACTAATTATACATTGAATAGAATTTAACTTATTCAAGCTTATAAAAAACACAGTCAACATCAAATATTTTTAATAGTTTTTTATCAAACAAAAAGTAAAATTTAAATATATATATATATAATGTGACAACCAGCATCCCAGTAGGCTTAAATTCTCGCTAAATTGAAAACCCAAGTCTACCAAAGTACGGATCGTTGGTTTTGTATCCTACAAGTAAATAAATAAATGCATATCATAGCACTATCGATATAACTCACATCGAAATAGTAAAGTATAATCAATCATACAAGATTGCCAACATCTACTGTCTTTTTCGATGTTGAGCATGCATAGGAAACCTATCCTTCCACTGTTCCCGTCTTCCACCAGTACCTATCCTTGTAAAGCTATCATGTGGGTGTAATGAGGAGGGGGTCAGAACAATGTTCTGGTGACTGGTAAATTATACATTTTATACATAACATTAGTTTATGTCGATTTCCTTCCATCACATGTTATGTTCTTTTATTTTACTTAGTCATCTGGACTCTATGTATGCCTACGATATGCCCCACCTGCCCAAAGTAGACCATAAATACATATGTATATATGTATGTATGTATATATATACAAGTAATACGGTCCACCTTTGGACCAAGGTACTATCCCCACTAATATCCATAACGCAGCACCTCGTCAAGATCCATATCAATGCAATATCACGTCCTCTTCATCATGCTTACCAAGGAACTCTCGCAGTGCCTAATAACAACATCACAATATTTTAGCCATATTCTATCTCGTCTTGGGAATTTACTTACTTGTTTGCTTTCTATTATGGACTCAGCTCCACGGACTATAAAGGACTCAGCTCCTCGGACTATCCCACTCGTTTTGAAAGACCTCACTTAAGGGTTATCTAGCCTTGCCTCCTAACAAACAACTATGGCTATGCATGACCTACACGCGATCTATAATAGTATGAGGTGCAGCCTATTTAGGTGTAACCCTCGTCTTTCCGCTGACCGCTCGGGATCGATGACGTTCTCGACCTATGTGTAGCTCCTATTCCCTAATATGTTACTAGATACACTGACATAGCACCGAGCCTTGCTCACCATCCTATTTAGATTGGAAATACCCCCACTAAAAAGTTGAAGCAGACCCAACTGGGGTATCCCTTCACCTACTCGCAAGTGTACATAATTCCACGGATCCTAAAGTTGGATATGTCTCACATCAGTATAATGTATACATAACGCTGGTAGCTCCTTACTGTGGGCAAACTTCTATCGTGTAACATCACTAACCTCGCATTCCAACCCATTATAATGGTTATGTCATTCTTATCCACTTAAGTTATTAACTAACTTTAATTATCCACACCTTTCATAAATGCATATTTGAGACTCTGTGTGTGTGTGTGTGTGTGTGTGTGTGTGTGTGTGTGTTCATTCTTGCTTGTTTCATTATTACGCCTCCATTGTTCACTATTAATAACATTTTTTTTACTTCTTTATGCGTTTACATCTTATTTAATTTAAGGTCATTTGCTACTTTCTATTGAAAGATCTAAATATTTTTTCCCATTTACTTCCATTTCTTCTTATTGTACTTTTCTTTCTATTCCTTTTTAATGTTTACCACCTTCCCTTGTTTAACAAACTTTCCCTACCCCTTTTATTTTTAAATTACTACTTGCCTACCTTTTTAGCGTTATTATTTGATTTTTGTCTTGCTTATATTTGTTTTATTACCTATCTACCTTGTTATCGTTTACTATTTGGTTTCCACTTTGTCTTTATTGCATATATTTATATCTTGATTTTTACAATTTAACCCTTATTATTATCACACTTCAATACTTTAATTGTTACCTAGGGATGTCTGCATTTTAATGCATTGGAATCACATCTTCTCTGAAGGAAAGTTTAACACTGTAAATCTCTATATCTTGTCCAAAAAGGTAATTTGTGTTACTTTTGGAATTGCAAGGAATTATATTTTGTGTTTATTGAATAGACTGTACAAAATACTGTAAAATACCCTTATTTTATACATCACTTTCTTTTAGGCGTATTCCTCGTCATTTCAAACGATATACTTTTATTTATGAATCTGAACTTGATAACCTATAGAAATTTGCATTGCAACATGCTACATTCCAATAAATTAAAATACAACTTTAATCCTCATAATTTATTGTAATAACTTATAATTTGCATTTACTTGCATAAATAAATTAATCTACAAATCTGGAATTACAATATATTCTATCAAACTCAGAGACTACTGCTATCCAATACTTTCCAGATTCACATACATGCAATATATAATTCAAATTATCAATCACAGAACTTTTTACACGTATACAATTTTAGCCTACAACTCTAATTTATATTTTAGGCATACATGAATAGATTTACAATGATATAAATTCAATATTATATATAAATATATAATTTTCCACTCATCTTTTTAGCTTTTCAAATCTTCAGATCTAATCCCTATTATTCTAGTTTGACTCCCTTTTCTCCCTCTTTGGATATATACACTGCAAGTGTACTCATATTTATCAAAAATCTAGATTAGAAAAGAGATTTGGATTTAATTTACATTTTAGATCCGAATTTTATAACTTACCTCTGCCAACGATTTGATTCGACCTTATTCTTCTTCTCAATCATCCTTTACTATTCTCCACTTGTATATGTGTATATACTGAAATTATTTTTAAGAATTAAGAACTCTGTGTAGAAGAGACAATGGCAGAGCTCCAACATCGCTTTGAAATTATGAGAGAAAAGTGAAGGTTTAGGTCTGTATTTATAGGGGTTCAAATCAATGCCAGCAGTTTGGTTAAATTATATTAAATCCGAGTTGTTGGGCCACATGTTTATCTTGAATTTACAGCTCCACCAGTCGACTACCATTCCTTATCGTCGATCACTACCGGTCGACCAACAAGCATTCAAGGTCGACCGGTCGGCCTTTAGTTTGTGAATATAATTGTGCATGTTTATTTTGCTTATTTAATTCCTTGTTTACCCAGCCAATATAATTTCTTTCCACCCCAATCTTACTTAATTTTTAAGTAATTAACGTCAATAAATTATTTTTATTACCTTAATTATATATATAATTATTTCTGGCTCAAAATCTTCAAACATCAATAACTTTTTCGTTTGAACTTTAATCGAAAAACTTTATATATGAAAATTGATCAAAAAATTGCCACGGGTCCAACGGTGCGGTTTCATAGCCAATTTATGACGTTTGTGAAAACTCTATTTTTCAATGTTATTATTTATTAATTAATTTCTTATAATCAATTGTCGTCAAACTACGGGGTGTTACATTCTTCCCCTCAAAAGAATTTTGTCCTCTAAATTCCTTAAGGACAGAATCACATAACATAACACGAAACCACTCTAAACTAGCTAGTCAATTAATGTACAACCAATTTTGCAACCAATCATGTACATGTGTATGGTGTATCACAACATATATGATATGCATACTGAGCAATTCTAAATCCGCGCTTCCTATAGAATGCATCTTTTAAAACAATTTTAAAATTTGATGCAAACAACCTATATATGCTGGTAGTTATATATGTATGAAAATTTTGAAAATCAAAAACTTTGTTTTGCATCCAGATTTTCCCACACTTCTATGAATAGAAGTATAGTACAACCAATTTTTCATCTAATCCCTATCATCCAAAAATCCTGGCACACCAATGCTAACATCCAAATTTAGAAAAAATCAATTTTCTAAATCTACATTCTTATAACGAAAAAGAGTTTAGATGGAGAATTCCATATTTCCATTCTTCTCTTGTGTAGCCTTTCTCCACTATATCTTGGAACTTCACTTTGCCCCTAACTCTCTTCCAATTTTTCCAAGAGCAGTCCGCATAAGTAAATTTAATTTTAAATTTAAAAGTTTTAAATCGGAATTATTTTTAAAAAGATCAGTTTTGTTCACCTACTAACAAGGTATGGAGAAATAGATACCATATGTGAGATAAATTTTTACCTTGTCATTAACTAAATCTTAATTTACTGTCAATTCTGCTACACAGTAAAATTTCTATTTGCTAACTCGTCGACTTCTTGCTCTACTAAGCATGTGGCATTTCCATAATCAATATTCTCTTTCTCCGCATAAAATATTTTTAGACTAAATTTTGAAACACTTGAAAAAATTCTTAAAAATTTACAAATTTCACCACCATTTTTCAAAACTTTCATAAAATTATTTTATCTTTAAAATTATGAATTTTGAACAAAACTTTCAAAGTACATTGTGTGTGTGTGTGTAGTTTTTTACTTTATTTTTTTCAAAACAATTCATGCAACATTCTAAGCAGTCGCGGTCCAGTCGATAGTTTGACATTCATAATGGACTCTATTATATTACACGGTAAATGTCAATTTCACAAACCTTTCTTTAAATTTTTAAATAACAACTAGTACACAAGTTCATTTATAAATTTCAGCTTTTAAAGTACAGGAATACTGATATGTGGCTTCACAACAAAATTTTCTTCTCCTTTGCTCGCCAAAATTTATCTTTCCAAAACTTTAGAGCTTTTAGGACTTAACATTACTTTACTTTTAGTAGCTAATAAATTTCCTAATTTATTTTAAAAACTTCCGATCGTACTTGCATTAGTTAAGTATCTACATGAAACTTTCTAAATTCCACGGTTTCCAATTAATATAGTTGTCTATCCAAAAAACAAATTTTCAAAAGGAACATTCATCATGATATCTTACGCGTTCTATACAATAGAAACAACTAATGCTTACAACCCAAAAGAAAGAATTGCTGGAAGCTACCCATCAACATAACTGACAATAACGATGTTGTGATCCTATCACTTCTTACTTACATTTAAAGGACCTTTCTAACCTGCCATTCTACTGTAACCTACATAATTTAACTTTCCTTTTTGGTATAAGGTTCATCCATTACTTCCATTACCACAGCCAATTATGGGATAAACTGTGCATCTCCATACTGTAGTGGGTAAGAAATATAACTATGCACACTTTAAATAACTCATTGGCAAATTGACTTGGTGGAATAACTTTTCCACCGTCTATCTTGAGACTACCTACTTCCTTTATGTGTGTTTGCCATTTTATTACCCTCTGTTACTATCTTTTCTTAATCTAAATCTATTGACAGTACCTTAAACTTTTGGTATTACTTTCTTTATCCTTTACCTTTCTTGCGAATTTACTTTAAAATTCGTAGAAGTATACTTTGATACAATTCAACATTCCTTTGTGGGGTTCTTCTTATGGCTTTCATACATGTCTAATAAAACATTCATAGGTTCTCACCAATATTCCTTACAATCTACGGGGATTCCTCATTTCTACTCTATGAGCAACCAACAATATTTCCTTCATAGACTTACCTTTTACCTCATGTTACCTGGGTAATTATTCTTATCCACTCCATATTAAAATTTTGGTTTGAAATTCACCATTTTCCGAAAAAAATTAGAACTTCAAAATTTTTGAAGCACATAATCCCAAAATTTTATCTTTAAGAGTACAAACATAGAAACTTTTTACCAAACCCAAAAATAACTTCGTGTCTTAACTTTAAAACCGTAATTAATTTTTTTTTGAGTTCTTTTCCTTTTTCTTCATATTAATTCTTTCTTTTAAAGCCCATTTTCCAACAAGGATTTATACTTCTTGAAATTGGGATTTTTAACTAAACCATTTATTAAGTTTGCTTTTAAAAACTCAATTCTTTTACCATACCATTTATTTTAAAAATACACTTTACAATGTCTCCAACACATCTTTTAAATTTTTAAACAATAAAAAATGGAGTGGACAAGGACATTTCCATCCTATTATTTTCCTATTACTGATTATATCTCCACTTTCAATCTGGAATCTCTAACAGCATGTGAGGGAGACTTTTTACAGATACGTACAATAAATGTGTACAACAATGGCAAACATCAATTTTCCTTTATTTTACCTTTAATTCCCTATGTTGTTTCTAATTAGATTAATAGCATTATTTTCGATATAATCTCCTAATACACCTTTTCCTTCCAATAAACCGTCTTCTTGATTAACCATTGTAGTGCGTTTGCTTACTGCTTTTATTTTTGGGATCTAGTCTTCTCTCCCATACTATTTACCCCATTTAAAACTAGTACCACTTCCTATTGTCCACCTTTAAAAAGAATTTTATAATTTAAAATTTTTATTTCATAAAAATCAACAAGCTATACATACGCTCTATACATTTTTTTCAAAAGAAATAACTTTTTCTTAAAACCTCATTTATTGAAATTTCCAATTTAACTAATTTCAATTCCAACTAAAACCAATTTTTTATTTAAATAAAATGTAGATAATTTATTTTTTTCAAAAATTTAATATTTACTTACTTTTCAAATATAGGGTTTTTCTTTTTTCAAATAATTCTTTTGAAAAATCATTTCAAATATATTATTTATTTATTTTCATCAAGCATTTTATTCAAATATTTTATTAAATTCTTTTATATAGGGTCGGACCCAAAGCGGTTTTATTTGTCCCTTCCTTTGAACCTTTCTTCTCTTCTACTGCTTTTTGACTTATCTCCTTCTTCCAAATATTAAAATCAGGTTATCATCTTGGAGTGATTACTACACACCTTCCTTTGGGAACTCAATTGCTTCCGGATATCTATAACATTTAGACATTTACTTTCCTCTTATCTAGACCTACTGTACATAATAAATTGGAAATCCTGTAGAGATCTACAACCATTGGGCTATTGGAGGCTCAACAAGGGAGTCACCTACTCTCCAGCTTCAGGGACCTTCTATATCCTATGCTCGTGCTCTTTTTTGAGTCAACACAATTCAATACGACCTATTTCAGTAGGTGTACATCTTCAACTTCATTCATTGCTCCGACTCATAGACTATAGTCTAAATTTTAGGATTTGGCGTATAATATAGTTATAGTTATTGGCAAAAGTATAAATACGCTCACTTAACATTTCCTAATTTTGTAAGATCGACTAGCCTAAGCTCTGGTACTAAATGTGACAACCCGCACCCCAGTGGGCCTAGATTTTCGCTAAATTGAAAACCCAAGTCCACCAAAGTATGGATCATTGGTTTGGTATCTTAGAAGTAAATAAATAAATGCATATCAGAGCACTATCGGTATAAATCATAGCAAAATAGTAAAGTATAATAAATCATATAGTACTGACCAAGATTGACACTTCCAATATCTAGTGTCCTTATCAATGTCGAGCATGCATAAGAAAACTTGTCCTACCACTATTACCGCCTTGCACCAGTACCCGTCCCTCTAAAGATATCATGTGGGTTTTAATGAGGAGGGGATCAGCACAATGTTCTAGTGACTAGTAAATTATACACTTTATACATAACACTAGTTATGTCGATTGCCTTCCATCACATGCTTTGTCATTTTATTTTACTTAGTCGTCTCGACTATATGTACGCGTATGATATACCACATCTATTCGAAGTAGACAAAAACTGCATATGTATATATATAAATATATATGTATTATAGTCCCCCTTTGGACCAAGATATTATCCCTGCTAGTATCCTTAACCCAACACCTCGTTAGGATCCATCATTAATGCAGTACCACGTCCTCGTCGCCATGCATACCAAGGAACTCCCACGGTGCCTAATAACGATGTCACAATAGTTTAGCCGTATTCTATTTCGCCTTGAGGATTTGCTTACTTGTTTGCTTTTTGTTATGGACTAAGCTCCACAAATTATAGAGGACTCAACTCCTCTAACTACCCAACTCATTTTGAAAGAACTCACTTAAAGGTTATCTAGTCATGCCTCCTAACAAATAACTGTGGTGGTACATAACCTAAAAGTGACCTACACTAGTAGGAGGTGTAGCCTATTTAGGTGTAACCCTCGTCTTTCCACTGACCGCTAAGGAATGATGATGTTCTCAACATATGTACAGCTCATACTCCCTAATATTGTACCAAACACATTGATATAGCGCCAAGCCTTGCTCATGTCCCATTTGGATTACCCAATGCAATCAAGGAAATACCTTACTAAAACGTTGAAGCAGACCCTACTGGGGTATCCCTTCACCTATACACAAGCGTACATAATTCCACGGGTTCTACAGTTCGATATGTCCCACATCAGTATAATGTATACACAACTGCTGGTAGCCTCTTGCAGTGGGCAGACTTCTGTTGTGTAACACTACTGACCTTCAACCCATTCTAATGACTATGTCTCTCTTATCCACTTAAGTTATTTACTAACTTTAATAGTTCACAACCCGTCATAAACGCATACTTAAGGCTACGCGTGTGTATATGTATATGTGTGTGTGTGTTCATTCTTACTTTATTACACCTCCACTGCTCACTATTAATAACATTTCTTTGCTTTTTTATGCATTTACATCTTATTTAATTTAAGGTCATTTACCGTTTTCTTCTAAAAGATCTACATATATTTTCCCATTTATTTTCATTCTTTTTATTATACTTTTCTTTCTATTCATTTTTAACATTTACTACCCTCCCTTATTTAACAAACTTTCCCTACTCTTTTTATTTTTAAATTACTACTTGCCTACCTTTTTATCTGTATTATTTGATTTTTGTCTTGCTAATATTCATTTTATTACCTGGCTACATTGTTATCGTTTACTATTTGGTTTCCATCTTATCTCTATTGCATATATTTATATATTGATTTTTATAATCTAACCCTTATTATTATCACACTTCAATTCTTTAATTCATACTTAGGGATTTCTGCATTTTAATGCAATGGAATCACATCTTTCCCAAAAAGAAAGGTTACACTGTAAATCTCTATACCTTATCTGAAAAGAGAATTTGTGTTATGTTTGAAATTACAGGGAATATATTTTGTAGTTATTGAAATAGATAGTATAAAATATGGTAAATTACCCTATTTTATACATCTATTTCTTTTAGGCATATTTTTATCATTTCAACGATAAACTTTTTTTTATGAATCTGAACTTGATAACCTACAAAAATTTACATTGCAACACACTACATTCCAATGAATTAAAATACTACTTAAATATCCGTGTATACAAGTTATAATTCAAGTTATCAATCACATAATATGTAGGTAGAGTTTATAAATTCATTACTTGTATGCAATTTCAGCCTACAATTCCAATTTACATTTTTAGACATATATTATATATAAATATATAATTTCTCACTTACCTTTTTAGCATTTCAAATCTCCAGATCTAATCCATATTATTCCAGTTTGACTCCTTTTTCTCCCAATTTGGATATATACACCGCAAGCATACAAATATTTATTAGAAATCTAGATTTGAAAAGTGGTTTGGATTTAATTTACATTTTAAATCTGGATTTATAACTTACCTCGGCTTTGATGATTTAATTCGACCCTATTCTTCTCCTTAGTCATCCTCTACCATTCTCTACTTGTATATACATATAAATTATAACTATTTTTAAGAATTAATAATTTTGTGGAGAAGAGAAAATGGCAAAGCTCTGGTGTCACTTTGCACATATGAGAAGAAAAGTGAGGGTTTAGGTCGGAATTTATAAGATTTCAAATCATTGCTAGCCATTTAATTAAATGATAATAAATCCATGCCATTGGGTGACGTGTTTATCTCAAATTTAAAACTCCACCGATCGACCACTATTCCCACACGGTCGACCGGTTGGCCTTTAATTTATGAATATATTTATCCATATTTATTTTGCTTATTTAATTCCTTGTTTACCCAACCGATATGATTTCATTCCACCCAAATCTTACTTAACTTTAAGCAATGTTGATTATTAGTAACTCTAGTTGACGATAATTAATGTCAGATAATTATTTTTATTACCTTAATTACATATGTAATTATTTCCAACTCGCAAACTTCAAATGTTAATAACGCTTTGTTTTAACTCCGACCGAAAATCTTTATCTATGAAAATTAATCACAAAATTGTCTCGAACCCAACAATGCAGGTTTCGTAACCAAATTTTAATGTTTGAGAAAACTCTATTTCTTGATGTTATTATTTATTAATTAATATCTTTAAATTAATTATCATCAAAATTACGGTGTGTTACATATAATAATTTGAATATAAATTTACATATATGGTGTGTGCGTGTATATATTCTTGAAAAATTATTATTATTTCTTTTGAAAAAAGAAAGCTAAACACAATTATTTTCGTATAATCTTAAAAAAATATTTTAAATTAGAAATTCGCATATACATATTCACACACACATATATAAATATATTCTTTATTTTCTTGAAAATAAGAAAACCAAAAACAATTCTTTTATATAATTTAAAAGCTAAATATATCATATATTAGAAATTCTCATATATATATATATATATAAATGCATGTATGTGTGTGTGTATAAATATATATATATAACTATATATATTCACACACACATAAATATTTGACCTTGTGTAGGACAAGGAATTTTTTAATCCTTAAATGGATAAAACAATATATATATATATTTAATATATATTTACATATATATATATATATCATTTAATTATTTAAATATTTATTTATATATTTATTTATTTTTGAATTTTTTTATTTTAGTATTATTTGGCCGAATGTATAAATGGGAGAGTAAGAATATAGATAATATATACATATTTATGAATTGATTAAAAAACGAATTATTGCCCTTTTCTGATCCCGTCGATTATCGAATATGTTAGTTGCTAGTCATTTCATTCTCTGAACTTCAAGTTTTTATCCTTGATCATAGATGTAACTCCGTCTAAAAGGCATCACCAATGTTCGGTAATGGAGGCTATGGTTGATATTTTATTTCAGCGCCAAGAGAGAAGGAATGGGGTGACTATTTATAGCCAACTAGATTGTAAATATCTAGACTCCTTCTCTCCAGATCTAAAGACTAAGTCTCCACCCTCCTTTCCATGTTATGGTCGACCTTCCCTATGTTAGGGCTTCCAACCTTTAGGGCCTAATATATTTAACAATTAAATTTTTTGTCTATTTTATTTATTAAGTCCGTGCTTTAAATAAATTAATGTATAAATTTTATACATCATTTTAACTAATTTTTAAGCTTCAAAAAAATAACTAAAATGCAAAAAAAATTAATACACCCTTTGCCCAGCAAAGTTCAGCCAGGCCAATTCTAGAAGACTCATTATAACCATGTAGCAACAGATGTTTACATAATTCATTTTTGAGTTTCACATTTTTTGCTTATATAATTCATTAAAATCATGTATACATAGTAATTTGTTTTTAGTTATTATCTCTTTTTGGATCATCTATATAATAATCTTTTCCTTTATTATCTACTTATATATGGTTACCCTCGGACTTATTGGTGGCTTTTGGCTTACTATTTAATAAAAAAATGAGTGCTCTCCTCATAATGAAGACCGCATTTTTATCAAAAAAGAAATACATCATTTATTAATTTCATTATTAATTTATAAAATTTATAAATTAATTTTAATTTGGTCGAATGTGCAAATTAGCTCAAAACATGGTCGTGTTCACTCTCTGGTGTGAACTCGATCCTCGATCAATATTTAAACAATTTAAATACTGAAGCATGGACTTTTCTAAAGTACAGTAACTGGCACAAGTTCAATCGTTTATAGATCCTTTAGACAAAATCCAATTTCTAATGTTTATTAAGCTGCAGCTATTAAGATATTTTTGTGCATGTTCTCTTTTCGTCATCATTGTATCACCAAGATATTTATAGTTTGGTCTAAGGTCAAAAGCTCTATTAACGTCCATAGTTAATTATGTAGACTACATTAATGCCCTTGGTTCAATGAGATAGTATTTATCGATTAACTGATTTACTTTGGCCAGAGATTTTAACTTAAGTCAACTACTAATTACGATGCTACTAACCTTCTACAATGAAGGAGTCAAATCCTCTCTTGAGTATTGTTTCACTTTAAGTAGTTCATCATATACATAACTATTGTCTTAACTTAGTCATTATGTCATGCGCTTGATCATAATCAAATTACATCCTAGCTAATTAAGATTGATAGTACCCTCACGTCTGAAGACTACAGTACATCATTACCATGAGATCTTATATTTCGACTGTCGTAGTATCTTATAGAAGACTCTCATCGAGTCATTCTGTGATTGTTCTAAACTACCACAAGTGCATAACCCCTTAGTGCCTTTAATGGTCATGAGTAATTCACCGTCCATCGTATGGAGAGCATTACGTACACTAGTATCAATGATGTATCAATATTCTTTTGTCCATACATCTTACCTATGAACATTTAAGAAATAAGCACTTAAATATTGATTCAATACTCATGGTTATGAACACATTTGTAATTGTAATTGATAAAATATTTCTCCTAAGGATTTTCTACTTAAGTATGTTTAACGTGTTAGTATCATTACTATATCTTTTTATTATAAAAGAAAATAAAAACAAAAGCATACTTTATTTCAAACAACATTCTCTATAAGTGTTTAGATATATAATAAAATTACATAATTCCCTCTAGGGCACACTTTAAACTCTATCAATCTCCCACTCGCACTTAAGACCAACTAAGGTGCCCCATGCACCTTCAATCAGTCTAGCTAAAATAGATTGAGAAAAGCCCTTAGTGAATAGTTCTGTGATATTATTAATTTTTATCTACTTTTAAATTATATTTTCCCATTAGAGACGAACTCTTTTATCCTGGGTTAATTACGAATTACACATCTCGAGATCTTATTAAGCTATTGGTACATATTACCATCTTTGTTGCGTTATTGTTATCATAATAAGTTATGGATTATTAATAGTGGGAACCACCCCTAGCTCTCTTATAAATTTGTGCATATGTACTATTCTGATTGTAGCACTACTCCAGGTGATATACTTATCCTTTATAGTTGAATTTTCCATAAATTCTCATTGGGGACATGTCTAACTCAAAGCTCCTTAATAAAGAGTGAATGTGAATTTAAAATTGACTTACTATATTCGATGTCACTTATGAAGGTCATGTCTGAACACTCCCTCATAAGGAGTTTACCATTTCCATAAAAAAATCTCTAGTGTTTTGTAAATACTCGAGAATATTCTTAACTACCACTTAGTGATTTTAACTTATATTTGACATCCGTTGACTTCATAACATAAAATAACATAACTATATGATAGTTCTTATTGTCGATGCAAAAGGAACCTTCTCGTATGCTCCATATTAGACATCTTACTGTGATTTCTATGTATATCGAGTAGGACAATCCTAACATTCTCTTATACCAACTATAAAGGATGCCTCTTTCAAATCTTTCATCAAGAATTAAATAATCGAATTTTAACTGATTTCAGCATAGGTACATCATTGACAATCAGTGGCATGTTTTTTACTTATAGTATTAGAAATATTTTAGTACTTTTGGTTTTCTTTCTTACAGACACATACTTCAATTGAATTTTGACTGAAACCAAATGATTTGATTTTTTATCAAAATACCTGCTTAACCTCCAAATGCTTGTCGGATGCAATTGTTGTATCGTGTAACGACCCGGAATTTTCGATCCCGAAAATTCCAAATAGTTAGGGAAAAGAAGAAGAGAGGTAGAAGAAGAAGAAGAAGAAACAAAACACAAATTTTCACATTCGCAGCGGATCAAAATATAATATCAAATAATAACGGTTATACAAAGGAAGCTGTATTTGTCAAATTACACTTTAATACATTAGAGTTACAACATATACACAAATCACTGGACAGATACAATTAACATGTCCCAAACAACTACAATATATCACAGCGGAATACACTCCATACGTTTCTGCCATCCAGCTTGCCTCCTGAGTTTCAGAACGTCCTTACCTTGAAATCTGTAATACTCGGTCTGACCCGAGCATTACATCAAAGTAACATCTGGGTCAGACTGGAAACCAGCGTGTGTAAACCCATCTAACAAGAAATACTAATGCATAAAACTAACTTAAAACCCGTGTACATCAAAGTGTAAACTTGTTCACATTCTAGTGATAAATCAAATGCTTAAACATCAAAGTGTAACTGTCACTAGCCATCATGTAGCCGTGTACCATATTGCAAATGCACGTTTGCATTTAATGAAATGGTACAAAACACTTTTCAACACTCATTCTCTTTGACTTGTATCAATTAAAGAAAAGATAAATAATATGCCTCTGCAACATTTTACATCCTTCGAACGCTCTGCAGAACATTAATGGCCAGGTGAGGATTTTTCTTTCAGATCTGCATTATTATTTGGCTTTGAAACAATTGGTGAGTTTAAATCCTCACATTGCTAATTTATTTCCAATTGTTGCACGCATTGAATGTATGAGTTCAAACTTTCACTTTCATGCGTGTTTTTTTTTTCCACCTCACGCATGACTGCATTAAAAGGAGATAATTGGTATGAGCAACATAATGTATAAGTTTATTCCTTTCTGTGCGTTCTTTTGTTTTGTTTTTTTCTTTTGATGTTTAGTTGTTTTACGCTCTCCAATTGTTGCATGCGTGTGTCCCTGTTAGTATAGATGTTTATGAGTTTTGCTTATATAAGCAACTATGCCAGATTTTAAGGTGGTGAACATTTGCCTCCATACGTGCCTGGGTTGCTTTAATATTGTGAATTTGTGCATCAAACTACATCAAGTCCTTGCGTGTATATTAGTGTTAGAGCTAGTTAGTGCGTGTACATGTATTATGGGAGTAGTTTGTACCAGTATAATTTCATTCATGCACAGAACCTTAATAAATTTCATTCATACGAAATTATACAATAGTTAGTTGCGTGTGTAAGAATTTTGGAGTGGAGCATGTGTCACATGTGTGCAAGTTGATCAAATATTTTTATGAGTAAGTTGAAATTGTGTTTATGTGTTACGTATCAAAAATAAACAAAGTTCATGTACAGGTGAACCAGCGCAACATTTTGTTGAATTTATAGTAGTGCCACCTGCTGGTTAATTTACGTTGAACCGGTGTTTGGTTTTAAACTTAATTTGTTGCCGTTATTTTTATAACGAAACTTTTACACCGGTTTTATAGTTGTGAAGCGCGGTGTTTTGGTGACATTTTGGATGAATAAAAATTCATCGTTATTTTAACGTCAGTAACCGTTAATTTAAAGTGATTTTTCAAGCGGTTATCCCGCAACGCTGATTTGGTATCCGTTTTTACGGTGTTTTGTGAAGCGCAATTTCCTCGTCGAAATTGTTACAGATGTTGCTGTTTTAATCACGTGTTTTAAAAATCGTTTTAAAATAAAAATTGTTTTCAAAAATTTTACAGTTTACGTTTTCAAAAGAATGAGGAAGCGATTTAAACGCTTCAGCAAAATTGAGGACTATAAACCCTCACTTTTACTGATTCGCTTAATTCCGGACTTGTCCGTTTGAGAACGTAAAATGTTATTTATTTAAAATACACAATTTTGCACTTTCAATGAAACGATGAAGAGATTTAAATGATTTAGCAAAAGTGCGGAGTATGAAACCACACTTTACTATTTCGGTTAATTCCGGACTCGTTAATTGAAACATCTACTGTTTGATGATTCTGATGATTTTGTTGGGCTTTCGAGTCACTCTGCTGGACCTTCGGGTCATCTGATGGACCTTCGGGTCAATTACCAGTACTAGACCTTCAGGTCTCTCTGTGGACCTTCGGGTCATCTGATGGGCGCCAAACTTTATAGTAGTTGGTAGGCTTCGGCCATCTGAGATGCACGTGTGGCGTAGCTAAAACTCGCCATCTGCTGGGAACGATCCATCTTTTATGCTGATTTTTCTAGTTATCTTGTTTTGATTTCTAGATTTTGTGACTACTGATTTTCTAGTTTTCTATTTTGATTTCTAGATTTTGTGAATTGTTGCTTTGAATTCAATTATGAATTTGGAAGTTGAGTTTGTGTATAATCTCATCTGAGATTATAAATTTGCGTATTGCTGTTTTAAATTCAATTGTGAATTTGAAAACTGATTTTGATGGAGTTTAAATTGAGATTTCTTCATTTAAACTATGCTGATTATTTATGCTGTATAGTCTCATTCGAGACTATAATTATTTGTTTAAGTGTTATTTATCATTCACTTATTTCTGAGAATAAATTAGACTAATCCATTTATTATTTTCTTTTAAATAATACTCGGGTCAGATCGAATCATTTCAGGGTAATCTCTATCTCTGATTCAGTAGCAGCTTCAGCTTTTGGGATTTCGCATCATCTTTTGTCTAGCCTTCGAGGAGTTCTTTTGGTTTATTAGTCCTCATCTTATGTATGTATTGATGGATATGTATATGTATCGGTTCATGTAAACTATCGATTGTTGTAGCATGTATTCCAGACTAGTCTTCCGCTATATATTTGATATTTATGTTCTGATATGATTATACTATCAGCGTTGTTGCTGTTGTTATGAGTTGTTCTGGATTTTTCTTAAGCCATCGTAGTTTCGTTTTAGATTTGGATTGAATATATATCTTTGGGAGTAATTCACACAACTCCTATCGATGTAATCAATACTCGTCTAAGGCATAACTTACGGATGGTCACTTCTAACAAGCCTTATTCTTCGCAACAGCAGACGTTATTCCTTATAATAACCTTTGTTATTGTGAGCATAGAGGTGGGGCATCACATTTCCCCATTACGTTGATTTATTTCCCAATTAATTACAATTAATTCACTGTTACTTCTCATTTCCTCCCAATGTTACCTTCCCGCTTAAAGAAACATTCAAACTAAAATTTCAAACTTTTGAAATTTCCTCCAAGTTCAAATTTTAAATATTAATTCATTTTAAATTATTTTCAATCCAAAAATTTCAAACATCTGTAACTTCTTCATACGTACTCCATTTTTAGCGTATTATATATGAAAATTCATCAAAAAACCACCATGGACGTAATGATACAACTCCCGGAACCAAATTCTGCCATTTATAGAATTTTCATTTTAACCTTATTCCAATTCTTAGTTTCTTATTAAATTTTACGGAGTGTTACAAAAACTCTATTTAAAGACTATAAGACTAGACTGTGAGACATTGGGATGACAGGTGAGATAAGTTTGAGTTGCCTAGCACCCACTATGAAGATGTTACCTTCTAACTGTTATATGTTACTTTCTCTAAGGAGTTGAAGGGATTCTAGTTATTCCCTTCCATAAAGAGAGTTAGGATATGATGTAGAGATTGCCAATTTCGATGTGTGGGATAGTGACCTTTTACATATATTGGCTTACTTTGGTTGAATTATTTGTATTGATTTGTTGCTTTCCTATTATTGCTTATTAATTTATATCGTGTTTGTTTGAATTAGTTAATTTTTCTTGTATTATGTTATTGGCTTCTTGATTGTCTACCTTGTGTGACTAACGTATGTATGTCAAGTTATATTACTTGTTATAATGATGATTTCATGATGAGGTAGTTATTCATTGTTGACTTTTAGTGGGGTATACATTTGAGAACTACTAAGATTTTAAGGGTACTACTATTTTATATTCGCTAACAAATACGCGCTCGTATCTATTATTACACTCAAACTCATTCTAGAGTACTACTGACTCTATCTCTAATGAGTAACACCCAACAGAGCCATGAATGTCGCTTAACCATATGCTCTGATACCACGTTGTAACGAACGCGATTTTTCGTCGCTCGAAAATCGACATCAATACGTCCACTGTATCGACTGCCGAGCCATCGAATGCCGGAAAACCGAATTCTTAGGGTTTAAGAAAGAAGAGGTAGAAGAAAATAGAAGAAAAAGAAAGAAGAAACAACAGAAAACACAGAAACAGAAACAATATCAGAATCTCACATTCGCAGCGGAACAACATATAATAGATAAATGAATAATCTTTAAAACAAAGAACTATATCCTTTTATACATTACATCATCATCAGAGTTTACAACAACAATACAACACTGGACAGTTATATAAACTTGTCCTCATACAGAATACACAGTGGAATAAATAATATCATATACAAGTGGTACGTCTCGCCATCTAGCTCGCCACTAAGCTCCACAGCATCCCGAATCCATAATGACCTGATAACCTAACTCTAGACTGCCCGTGTGGAAATTGGTGGGCACCCAGAGTTTAGGAAGGGAACAATAAACTCCAGTCCAGTCATGGTGACTGGTGTGAGAACTAAAACAGTTATTTATATTTAAAACAAACAACAGGAAATTTTTTAAAGTCAATTCGCAATGCTTTTGGAAAATGAGACTACCATAAGACCTTCTGCCACACACACAATGCAAACGCAGAATTGGAGGAGATTTCTTCTTATGATAGTCAAAGATGCTTACTACGCAAAATCAAATCCTTTTTGATATTATTATTAGTGCATAGTGTAGAAAACATTTCGAAAGTATAATATTAATCTTATCCAACATACGACCAGTATCGTATGCCTACTATAGCTATCATGTTCAATAGCAGGTTACCGCCACATTCCATGGCAGGTAATACAGCTAAAACCGTACAAGTTTCGTATTGTTTCTTTGGATTTCCAACAAATGGTCAGGCCAAGGAATTTTCCATTGCCACATAGGTACGCCTCTGGAAAGACGACCCCGAGAAATAACCTAACATTACGGTTAGATCTCTGCCAACACAAGGCCGGGTTACCCCTAACTGGGTAACTACTGACACGAATATGTCATTCCCCGGTCGTAACCGACCTTCATCCGAGGATCCTCGATTCCAACAACCACAAAGTAATAAATTTGCAGCAACAACATAGGTTAAATATTTGGGCTCCGTACCATGATACAACCTCTATCCAGAAGGAAATGACATACACTAAGGGGGCGCTATCCCCTAATAACCTTGCTGCATCCTTCCTGTTTTGACCATTTTCGGGGTGTGAGGTCCGACGAAGTCTCGTCCACAAAGCTACGCTTTGGTACAAAGCCATGCTTTGTGTCAACAAATGATCAAAGTAATGATCACAAAGATAAATGATCAAACAAATGATCATATCATAACTGATCAAAAAATGATCATTACACAGCAACACTCAGCATGCCTCGTTACCAAATTGGGAATATATCACTAGTAACCATCAACTACATAACCTCTGAGCTCGTACGTCTCAGAGAAGGGTGTTAAGCTAAGAGAATAAATTCTCCGCCACCAACAGATATGTATTTGAAAGAAACCAGCTTTATATCTCAATTTGTAACGTCAGACATACAACCATACAAGTCTGTTCCGGGATCGAACAGAACCGAAGGCACTTCCAAAGAAGTCCTTGCAATCCGGATAATTTCTAATCACGTCCGGACTTCCCGTCACTAAGGATGATAAAACCTCTATATCGGAGATCAGCCGATGCAGAGTAACTCGACGGTAATCCTTCCGTTTTCAAAAATATTCGGTCTTCAACACCGGTCATCAAATGCAATCCATTACGACGTATCACATATTCGGAATGGGTTATACGACCCAAAGGTCCTTTCCCGGCTAACCCGAATAGTGAGCGCAAAATTTTGAAAATAAGTGTGGCATTCAAATTCAAGCAAATCACAACAAATACCCATTCAAGGTAATTATTGATAGTTGGTTATTTAACTATCAATAGGTCTTCACAGCATCATCAGATTCCAAATAATTTTCCAAATCATTTATTTTCCAAAAATATCTTTACAAGATATATAATTTCCACACTTTAAAAATAAATCAACGTTTATTTTTTTAAACAATTTCCCTTTTCGGTTATAAATTCCATAGTGGATTTATATTTCAAAATATCTACTGATATACGATTTTCAATCGATTTCAAATATTCACTTTTTAATTTATCTTTACAAAGATAAATTCTCAAAAACGTTTCATTTCATATTGGAAAAGCATTTCCATACTTATTTAATAATAAGTAATTCACAAATCTTATTTATTTTCAACATTTGAAAATATTCAATATACTTAAATCACAATTAAGTATATATTTCATCTTTTAAGGAAAACGTTCTCTTAAACACATTTATTTGAGTTAAAACGAATGTTGCGTAAAACATCGTTACGACGACCCAAAATCACTAGTATAGAGATTCGAAATTAAGATAGATATATAAATCCCAATACTATATAAAACATTTCCTTTCGAAAATCATTTACTATAACAACAGTGTTATAGTCCACCATTTCCTTATTTCTCGAAAACGTCTATTTCAACAATGAATGTTGAAATCTATGTATTCGATACTTAACACGTTTTAAAACATCTTTTAAAACAATTACTTCATTTCGTAATATCACTTCTCCAAAACATATCCATTTTATTTAATAATATATTCACTGTCCAAAATCGTGAATATACTTTATTTACCCAATTCAATGTTTCTACACATTTATTAAAAGATTATCCACTATCTAAAATCGTGGATAAAATTCCTTTAATTTACTTCTAAAATTCACTTATCAAAATAAGTGATTTCGGATTTATAAACAACGTTTATAAATCACATTTATATTTTATAACAATTTCAACTTATAAAAATCATTTTATTAGCAAATTCTATTTATATCCCATTTAAGTGCCAAAATCTAATTTATAAGTAAATTACTTATAAATCTTTTATTTCACAACATCTATTCATTTTATAACTTCACAGTATAAATCTATTAATTTCATTCACTTATGAAATCCATTTATACTTCCTTTTAACACTTATAAAAACTCGTTTTATAATTCCAATATTTTAATTTATAAATATCAACTTTATAAATCTTTTATATAAATCATTTATAATAATTCAAAAATCCCAATTTAAACCATTTTACAAATTAATTAACTATTTATTTCAAAAATCACTTTTCGCTTATATTTCACAAATCTCATAATTTTCATAACACGAAAATTATAACATTTATTTATTTAAAATGAATCAATTCAAAATTTTAATAAAACGTATACTTTCAAAAATCACTTTAAAATCCCTTTAAATTAAAAATCGTTACTTTAACATTTTTAAAACTTCAAAATAGGCCCAATGATGCAACAACACCAAATAATCAATCACGGCATCCAAACATCATATATCAATATGATAACAGAATATACAGTAATATCTGTAAATAAATCAATATAGTTGAGGAATCCAGTCGGATCCCTCCAACCTGCTTCCCTGCATCCACAGATGTTAGCACAATACCAATTCCGTTCCAGTACGGAATATCGCGGTATATGAGATTTATAAAATATTATCCGCTATTATGCGGCGCAATAGGGTCTCATCTGCTATAAAATGCGGGAAATCAACTCCAAGTACATAAATAATACCAATTTCACTTTGCAGTGAAATATTCGCGGTATATGTTTTTAATAAATAACCTCCGCTTAATAACGGCGTATAATGTCTATTTCAATCAACAACAGATAACATACAATCAAGCAATTTTAAATCTAACTATTTAAAATTTAAATCGAACAATTTCGATTGAGTGAGAAGTTCTCACCTTGATTTCAATTCCGTTCCAGCGTTTTATTTCGAATAAAATTAAACGTGCGTTTAATTTTACCTGAAATTTTCACTGACTCCAATCACTTCCAATCCAGTTTCATAGCGTAGTGCTCGACAAAACGAAGCCAACGCACTTTGTTTCGTCGAAATCCGACCTCGTACCAAAAAGTTACATCATTTTAAAGATACGAATTTTAATAAAATTTAATTTACAAATCTTTTATATTTTCAAACCCTATCATCATCTAGCCGTCCATTTTCAACTGCAGATCCAAGCCCTTGCATGCATCCTCCCTCCCCACGTTCTTCTCCAGCAGAAGAAACACACGCAAGTTGAAACCCAACATCAAGTTCTAGGGCTAAAGGTCGCTCCCTCCACGTCGCTCGAAACTCCATCACACCACCACCACGCTGAAGACCATCATGTGAGCCACCGTCGACCCCAACCTGGTAGAGCTCGGCCCCCTCCTTCCCTTGAAAAACGTGCACAAAGTCGGCCCCTTCAAACACAAATTCGCGTCGATCCGTTGCTCCATTTCCAATCTCCACCGTTGGATAGCAAGATCTCACCACCCTCTACGAGTTTCTACTGCTAATTCTTCACGGATCAAGAGATTTTAAGGGAAGAAACTAAGCCATTTTCGGCCATTGAATTTCTAACTGGCGGCTGAACGTATTAAACCCTAGGGTTGATATTCTTTTGCAAAAGTGAGGAATAAGGGGCTTTTATAGAAAATATTCCAAAACACTATTCATCCAAATTTTTCCGAACTCCAAATTTCGCGCGGTGGCCGGCGTTTCTAGGGTTTAACCCGCGTTCCGAACACAATGGAATAGGTTTCGGAGGCTAATTCCATCATATGTGCGAGTTACGGAAATAAACGATCAAATTAAAATTAAACCGATTAAACAAATTTCTAGGCGTTTTGGTTTGCCCCGGACAAACCGTATATCCGATTGACACAAAATTTGAAACCATACAATAATTTAACATTACGGATCCGATGAAACTAGTTTCGTCAAAATCCAAGACTGTTTGAAAAATGACTATTTTAACTCGCCAAATTAATATTAAAACAATTTCGATGCGTTTCGATCTGCCACGGTCAAACGACAACTCCGATTGCTATGAAAATTGAAATCTGATAATAACAAACTATTATGGATCCAATGGAACTAGTTTCGTCCAATTCTGAGACTGTTCGAAAAATGGCTAATTTCACTAGTCGATTAAATATTAAAATATTCAATTTTCACAGATTAACTCTAAATTCGATTTTAAAAGTTCTATAACATTACTATAACTTCAATATGATTTAATATAACTTCATAAATCATTTTTAACACATTAAACCCAATTTCTAATTGTTTCTGGAATTTCAAATATTAAATTATCGATTTAATTACCCAATTAAATCCAGTTATTCGAAAAATAAATTATTCGACTTATTAATTCTACTTGTTAATATTTAAAATCAATTAAATATACGAATTTTAATTGATAGAAATTCTGGGTTGTTACATGATGGTTACCATCGAGGAATCAAAAAGATGAGTGGGAGGTTCATTATACATTTACCAAAATAAGGGGTTTTAAAAATGTGTTTTGAAATATATTTTTATACAAACAATTATCAATTTCCTTAAATATTTTATACAAACAGTTCTTATTTTGAAGAAATTTCTACATGTTTGAAATTTTTATAAAACTTTGTTCTTCTAAAAATTATTTTAAATTAATTTAAAATGGTGGTGATATTTAGTAAATTATTTTATAGATAGTGGTGATATATATTTAGGAAGAAAAAAGATTTTGTTTTAAAGAAATATTAAAGCTTTGAGTTTGGTTTGAATGGTAGTTTGTGGAGGTTTGGGTGATTGATTTGGATGGTCATGGTTGTTTGTAGAGGAAGGATGTGGTTTGTTTAAGAAGTTGGGCGATTGAGAATTGATGGTGTTTGGTTGTTCGTTAGCATATTGGAGGTCGGAGTTCAATAGAGGTATTGTTCGATGTGCCGATGGAAGGAAGGTCGTTTGCAATGAGGTTGTGCAATGAAGTGAGGTATGATGGTGAAAGAGGTGAACGACAGGTTTTGATGATGGAGTAGTGTGGTTTAGGGATTGGGATAAGAACAGAACAAAAACTAAATTACAGAACTATTGTTAATGACAGAACTAAATGCAAGAAAATAATGCCTAAACACAGAACTAAATGAAGCAACAGAACAGAGAACAACAGAGAATGAAATGGCAAGGAACCAAAGTGCAACAGAGAAATTCTCAAAACAGAAGAGAAATGAAAACAAATGACAGAACATGAAAGGCACAAGAAATGAGAAAAAATGCAATGGATTTGTAATCAATCTTTAATTTGAAATGCAATGAATTGCAATTTGAAATCAACTGCATTTTTCTCTTCTTTTTTATTTTTGAATGTAATGTAGCAATTGTAATGTATTTGTTTAAAATAACAACTCAAATTTTCAACACTAAGAATAGTGAATAGAGAACAAGCTTTGGACAATAAGAAAATAAAAAACAAATGCACAACAGAATTTTTTTTTTGAATAACACTTAAAAAAACAAAAGAACAAGTGAACGAATGAAACCAAAATGCACAAATGAAACTAAAACAAGTGAATAAAATACAAAATACAAAATAAAACAAATGCATAACACAACATTTTTTCTTGTTTTTTTAATAACAATTAACACACAAACTAAAAGAAACGAAGCAAAAAATTTCGAAGAGTAAAATTAAAATTAAATTACTCTCCCTGACAACGGCGCCAAAAACTTGTTCGCACCGGTATTTCTATCGATTAGAAAACCACTGAATTTAATCATTATAAAAACCGCAAGCGCACGGTGTACAACCGTAGTATATATACGAGTATCGGTCAATCCACGGAGAAATTAAAAATTCCAATATTACTCAAGCCCAAGGTTTTGAAATTGTTTAAGCTAAGAAAATTGTAGAAAAACAAACTTGAGCAAAAGCGAATAAATCTATGAGATAAAGGTGCAATTTAGAGGTAATTCACTTTCAATCATTCATATAAATCATACACAAAATGTACCCATAGCCTCTCATTTATATTTTAAGTAGATTATAAGCATGGCTTATTTGTTCTATGAATTAGCACAACTTAAACCATCAAACTCTAACATAGTATTCAAACCCACTTCTAAAATCTTATGAAAATGATCATGAAATTAAAAATAAAATATATTTTAAGTATGATCTATTTACTATGAACTAGTAAAATAGATCATCAAATTTTGATTCTAGTTTGACTTTCATTATCAAAATCATTTAGGCAAATGGTCAAATAGTTTTGTTTATATTGGATTAAGCATATCCTATTAGAGCTGTCAACATAGGTTATCAAATTTACTAAACAAGAAACATAAACTACCTTCATTCTTAATTTCCATTAAGCACAAAACAAGAGACTACAAATGCAACCATTTTATGTTGATTTATAGGAGCTTCATTACCACTAAATTGAAGGGGTTTAGCTTCTCATATTTGAATTCATGTCAACACAAATTGATTTAAACAATAAAACAAGGAAAATGAGACCTAATCAAAAGAAAAGAGAGTTGACTACTGAACTAAACTACTTGCATGAAATGAAACTAACTACTAACATGAAATAAAGAAGCATAAACTAAATAAAAGAGTATGAAATAAAATAGCAACAAAAGAAAGCATGAAATAAAAGTGCACGAAAGTAAAGAACAAGGCTAAGAAGTCATTAAAGAGATATTTTATTTAACATTGATTTTGTGCTACAATTTTGCATAAAAAAGAAGAGATTCATTAAATGAAACATAAGGGGTATTTATACATGCCTAAAATCCTAGTTCCATTTTTAGGGAGCTACCTAAAATACCATTGAGTTTGTGTAACATCCAAGTAATCATTGGAGAATTAATTAATCCCCGCTAACATTTGCTTTTGCCTTTGAATCTCCATTAACATATGCATGTACTTTTAATTATGATCCATTAGTTAGTGGGTAGGTGGGCTCCTCCGTGTTGCATAAATTCTTTTATTTTCTTCATTCTTTTGCTTTCAACAAATGAGCATGCATACCTACATGAAGACTCTTCATATTTGCACTTCATTTCCTACAAATTAAAATTAGAACATACAAATAAATATTCTCAAAATTAATTCATACATAAAATTCTCATTTTGCCCCCAAATGAAGATGAATGAATGATGTTTTGAAAACATTTCAGATTTTGCTTAAAATATATAAAATACCCTAATATGTTCATTTATTTTAATGAAAGAAGATTAAATATGAGAGTATAAATATACACTTTTACATGCACATCATGACCATATTATTTTAAGGATATAACCATGAGTAGGCATATATTATTTAGAGGATGTGGGTATGAGAAGGCGCACACTATTTTGACGATGTGACCATGAGTGGGCACATGTATTATTTTAGAAGGTGTAAAAATGAGATGATACCGAAAGTCGCTAAATGATGTAACTAATTTGCGGAATATGGAATGATTTATAATATGGAAAAACATAACTTAAGCTAATAATATAAGTACACTTAAAAAGAAAGAGTAAACAAATGATTGCACTAACGATTTTCATACTGGTTCAGACTTCCCGTCCTACGTCCAGTCTCATACTCCTTTTGGAATTTCACTAATCAATCCTTACCTTACCCGGAGGAATAGGTTTCTACAAAACTGCCTGAATAACCGAACAGGACTTCAACACCTTGCCCGAAGATCCCCAATAAGACTTCAACACCTTGCCTGAAGATCGCCCACAAGACTTCATTAAAATAGAATAAATTATGATTTTGACTTTGATATTTTCTTGACAACGCAGGTAAGTCTCTTTTCAGTACACCTTTCCTATAATATCCTTTGATGGTATTAAAGTGAACGTGCAGAATTTTAGAAGTAAGAAATTGGTTTGAAAACTTTTGATTTCAAGACAATATTAGAGAATAGAAATCAGAGAGTAGGAAAGGTGAAATCAATAAGTTAATCTTGTCTACATTTATAGTAGTGAAAAGTTATGCTGAAATATTACGATTGTCCAAAGAGTCGTATCTTTCAGTCAAGAGTATAACCTTTCAGAAAATAGACATCCATTAAAAAATGTAGTCGTTCATACGTTCTCGGATGTTTGAGTTGAATGGTCAGATGTTTGACTCTATTATATAAAAAACATTTTGGAACATAGTTAGACATCTGAATGATGGGGTCAGACGTCTGGACATATTCCAGAAAGGAATACATTCATTTTCACCCAAGTTCAGACGTTTGGTTTAATGGTTCAGACGTCTGGTTATATATAAGAAAAACTAATTTTTCACTGCTTAGACATTTGACTATATGACTCTTACGTATGGTTACTTTCAAAAAGGTAAATCCTTTTATTTCTCAGACGTCTGAATTGTGGGGTCAGATGTCTGACTCCCGATAAACCTAAAAAAATATCATCTATAAAATTTCTAAATTCAAAATCTATTTTAAAAATCAATTTGACTATATCTGTATGTGTATCATCAAAGGATGTTGCTTAGGTATTTTCTAGATTTACATACAATGACTCAATCAAGATATGGTCTTCGTTGATCAAGATTTCTGGACTTACATACAACGACTCAACTAAGATATGATCTTCATTGATCAAGCTCCTCGGTTGTAGTTATATGCCTTAGTCAGCTTGTCAGCTATAGTTGTTTGTCTTAGTCTTTATAGTTTGAATGTAACGACCCGTAATTTTCGATAATTAAATTTGTTAATTTAGTGAGATTTTGGTAATTTAATATTGAAAGAAATAAAAATTTGTAAATTAAAAATGAAATAATAACTAAGATGAAACGTAACAAGGTTAATTACAGTTAATAATTAATGAATTGAATGAAATGCCAATTAATGAAAATAATTTAAATGTTATACTTGGTTATAAAAATTGAATATAGGATAACAAATGTACTTATTTAATTGACTAACGAAATAATATATTGTCAATGGTAATTGAATGAAAATTAAGGTAATAATTGGAAATAATATTAATTTTATTCATAATATGACTATTGGTTGGATAAAAAATGGAAATCAAGATTTATCAATTTATTGAAATTTAAATTATAATAATTGGATTAATTGCAATAAAATGAAATTAAATATTTAAATATTACGTTAATGAAAATTTAGATGAAATTGAGAATATTAATGCAATAAACCATGAAACAATGTTAATTTCATCCATTTGATGATAATGGATTGAATAATATGATGAAAGGTCAATTGAATTGAATTATTGAAAATTTAATTTATAATTTCTAAATTTAATGAAATTGAAATTAAAGACTGAAATTGATGGATTAATCAACTTTAAATTGACATCTATTTTTTTTTAAATTATTGTAAGCGATTAAGAAATCAAAAATGATAGAAGTTGCAAATTATTAAAATTTAAACGGAAAAAGTGGTTTGATTAATTTATTATTAATTTATTTAATTAACTGAAATATAGCCATTTTGGCCACTGATTCAGATTTTGATGAAACCAGTTTCATCGGATCCGTAACGGTGAATTAATATAGGATTTCAAGTTTCATAATGATCGGACTTGTCATTTGATCGTACGGACTCGAAATGCCTTGAAATCAATTTAATTGAAATCAATTTGAAATAAGTTGATTTTAATATAACTTATTCATACGATGGAATTAGGATTTGAAACCTATTCCATTGAATTTAAATTTTTTGAAAGCATCTATTTTGATATATGGGATGACCTATTTTCGTCCCGGAGACAGAACGGGCTTTTCGGGTCGTTTATCGTTCAAAACCCAAATCAAATATGATCCGTTCTTTCTATTTTCCGACCTACCTATAAATAGCCCATTATAAACCCTAACTCCTTATTCTATTTGTCTGTATGTACATCTCTTCCTCAGCTCCTCTTTCTAATGGCAGATAACTCAAAACCCTAATTCCCCAATTGCAATTTCAATTCAAAATTCAACTTCAAAAATTCAAACTCCTCAATATATATCAAATCATATATCGATCTGAAGGTCTTGACGAGCGCATCTCAGATCTGAAATTCGTTTTCCAATTTGAGTCATCGTTTGTCCAGAAATTTATGATCAATTCTCGGCCGTTCAATTCGTCACGATCGACTGCAACCGATCATCGAATAGATGATACTAGGACGTGGAGAGCGACGAGTGCAGTTCATCGGAGACGTTCGCTGGTCGAATCAACGGCCAGATCTCTGTGGAAAATTCACTGGGGTTTAGGGTTATTTCGGCGGCTTCTGACCTAGGGGTATCGATCGACGTTGATTGAGGGGTTTGTTGACCGTGGATGTGGCAGGAGGCGAGGTCAGGGCCTCTGGTGCAGTCGCGGTCGAGGATTGGTGGTCAACGGCTAGGGTTAGTGTAGCGGCCGTTGAAGATGTCGAGCGAGTATGTAACGACCCGTATTTTTACGGATCGAAACATCGTAAAACAGTTATTATCAGACTGTTAGTATTGTTAAGTCGTCCAGAGTTTAGGTCGACTAGAGCTTAGGTTGTCTGGAGGGTAAGTCGTGTGATGGTTTAGGTTGTGGGGTAGGTTAGGTCGAGTGAACGACCTAAGAGATAGGAGCGACCTATAGAATTTGGCAACCTAAGGATTTTGGTTTAGGTCGTAGTGGTTTAGGTCGTATGAGAGTTTGGAGCGACCTAAGGAAGTTGGCGAGTTAAGGGGTAGACGACCTAAGGTTTGAGCGACCTAAGGATATGCAGCGACCTAAGAAAGTTAGCGAGTTAACGACCTAAGAGTTGGCGACCTAAGGGTTAGTAACCTACAGTAGTTAGCGACCTGGTGGTTAGCGACATAAGAGCTAACGGTATAAGAGTTAGCGAGTTAGCGTAGTTAGGTCGTGAGCGACCTAAGGTGTTAGGTCGTATCCTAGCTAAGTTAGTTAGGTCGTGTGTGTGTTAGGTCACAGGTGTGTTAGGTCGTAGAAGCGATCTGTGTTAGGTCGTAGAAGCGATCTGTGTTAGGTCGCTAGGCTGCATCTTTGTTAGGTCATAGGTCGTATGGATGCGTTGATCTGCTAAGTCGTTAGGTCGTAGGTCGTATAGATGCGCTGATCTGCTTAGTCGTTAGGTCGTAGGTCGTAGAAGCGCATTTGTTAGGTCGTGAGTTTTTAGGTCGTAGGTTCTTAGCTCGTGGACGACCTAATTCCGAGCGAACGACCTAAGGAGGATTCAGCCTATAAATAGGAGGGTTCCTCTTCATTTTTGGGATCCGGATTTCGAAGCGACGAAGTGCTGCCATTTTGAGAGCTCGAGTTCTACACTTCTTCATTTTTTTCTCCACTCTAATCTTTTGCTTCCTTCCATCCAAATCGAAGATCCAAGAGCTTTGATTGAAGATCTACATCCATCGAAGAGAGATTTCATCATTTGAAGCGGGATTTGTGATAGATCGAGTTAGATCCTTCGCTGTCCAGATCTGAAGTGTGTTGCTTTTGAGGTGTTTAGGTGATTTGGTGAGTGGTGATTATCTCTCACACAGATCCAAAGGAGTATATCGGATCGTTGGTTTGATTTGGTGTTAAAGTAGTGATTTCCATGCATTTTCGTAAACTTAAGTATAGATCTATTGTTCATGATGATTTGACATCCATTTTACTACATGTTAACCTATGCAAGTTCATTCATCAAGATTATAGAGATATTGCTCATGTTTTCATGCTTGTTAGACTTTAGACTCTTTATTTACGAAATTGCCATTATTGTTATAATTGTTCATTAGATCATATTTGAATGCTTGATTACTTGGATTAATGTTTGACTTGATTGATTGCTATGAATTAGATGATTGATGATTTGATTTAGACAAGATAGTCGAAGATGATTCAAAAGCTAAGTGAAAGGCTCTTGAATTGGAAAAGCTGCTCGTGGCATATGTAGCGGATGATGAAGCTCGTATGGATAGGATTGATGATGATGATGTTGAGATGAGGCTTTGCTAGGATGTGATGAAGCGAGGCATGATATGAGATAGTCTTGGTCTAATCCAGACGGGATTATTCCAAGCATGTTGATAACTCGGTGAAATGGTTCGAGTTTGAGGATAATGGTTTGCTCGAGAGGCGCTTGAGCTAGTATGAAAATAGTCGTCGAGGAGGATGACTAGAAGGCTGAGATTTCATCGTTGTTGAAGGATCTAGCATGCTCAAAGCAAGAGTACGTTGGGCAGATTCGATAGTCCCTGAAGGCTACTGATTGGTAGTCGAGTACTCTGGGCAGATTCGATAGTCCTAGGCACGGGTTTTGACGACGTGCGGAGTTATGTCTAGAACCGGGGTTTCCATTAGCCCTTGACGGACGGATGAAAGAATGAGCCGGTCATTCAATTAACGATGATATCGAAGCAATGATAACAGTGATAGCCAGAGTCATGGATGTTTGGTTGTATCGTCATTCGGTCTCAAGAGCGGTATTTTCTGGGTGCTTATCTGATCTTGGTTTAGGCCTTGGGGGTTTGTATTTGGAAAACATCGCCCTTGACTCGAGTGATAATTACTTTACTTTAATTGTTTGCTTTGCTTTGCTATGTTTGCTTCTACTTAGTGTGTGTCTGGGGGCTATCACTGTAGAAAGAGGTGGAGTGGGAGGGTTGGATTCCTATTCCTTTTTCCTTTATGCTCTTTGGTATGTTGTTAGTTAATTTACCGTTCACTAAGACTGTTGTCTGACTCAAGGCTTTATGTTTTAACTCTTATTGCCTTGGGTTGTTCGTCCATTTTGGGACGGGCAGACTAGGTAGCAGGTGACAGGTGCTGTTCTTGCTTCCGACGATGCTGATGACGAAGACGAGCTGGAGGCTTGCATATTATTTTCTTACTATATGTACTGGATGTTCCGCTGCTTTGTATAATTCTCTGAGTGATATGTAGTGAGGCTTGATGTATTGTCTATTCAAATGTTTGTACTCAACTATTATGAAGTTTTATATGATGACATTCTATTCTGTGAAGCTTCACTATATATATGTTCTATTGTATTTTATCCATGCGCTATGAGTTATACGATAGATTCTGTTGTTTTAATTTACCCTGACAATCGTCCATGGCTGCTTGGCACACTTTACAGCGCACTATCTCTAGGTTCAGTGCGGGGTCATGGGCGGTCGTCACATTTGGTATAAGAGCTTTGGTTAATAGATTTTACCCAACGCTCGCTGACATAACTACGTATGAGAGACGTAATTGTATTTTGATGGATGTCTACTATATATAATATAGTAGATTAGAAGAGTTTGAGTCCTTTATGCAGTTGTTTCTCAAGGTGTATTAATCATTCCTTTTATAGATATTGAGAATGAGTCGAAGAGGGAGACCAGCTGCTAGGGAAGTTCGTGCTGTTGAGGGGGCTGCTGATTATGCTGCTATGTTCGAAGCTATGATGACTTCGATCATGAGAAGGATGCCAGCTCCGGGGCCATCGGTAGATGTTGGAGTTCAAGTTCAAACTCCAAAACCGGATGATTTTGCTAAGTTGTGTAAAGACTATACTGCTCTTGGAGGAAAGGTTTTCTTGGGGACAGAGTCAACTATATAAGTCCAGAGGTGGATAGATGCTTGTAGAAGGATCTTTGGTGATTTGGGAATCGATGATGCAACTAAAAGGAAGCTTGCATCAAGACAGCTTCAAGGGAGAGCTTCTGACTGGTGGAACTCTATCACCATTGATACTCTGGAGGAAGAGATTACTTGGGAGCAATTCCAAGCCAGATTTGAAGCCAAGTTCATTTCTACAGCCCAGAAGTCTGTTCTGTTCAAGAAGTTTGTGGAGCTCAAGCAAGGTGGAAGACCAGTTCTTAAGTATGTTTCTGAGTTTGAAGCTTTGTCCAAGTATGCTCGGTCGTATATTGAATCTGCATATCAGAAGAATGAGAAGTTTGTGACAGGCTTGGGCAGTTATCTTGGGAGGCAGTTGGTGGATCATTTGGACGATCCATTTGAGAAGCTTGTGGAGAAAGCTCTCAGGCACGAGAATCTGTTTCCTAAAGAGGGATCTGTTGTTGCTGTGACCAAGGAAGAGTTTAAACCACAGCAGGGTGGAAACAAGAAGAGGAAGCAGCAGCAGCAGAAGGGAAAGGATGGCCAGAAGAAGCCGAAGGGCGAAGTGACCTGCTACAATTGTCAGCAGAAGGGCCATTTCTCTAGAGATTGTAAGAATCCGAAGGTGCCGGTGAAATGTCACAACTGTGACAAGCCGGGGCATGTTAAGAAGTATTGTCCAGAACCGAGGAGGGACAAGCAGATTGTGCAAGCTTATGCTTTGGGGGTTGTTCCATCGTCTTCGAAAGCTCCTACCGTTGAAGAGAAAGGAAAGAGTGTGGTGGTTCAAGGTACTCTTTCCATATGTGGTGTTCCAGTTAGAGTTCTATTTGATACTGGGGCGTCGCATTCATTTGTTTGTAGTGAACTTGTAGGCCGGTTGGGTTTAGAGCCGGATATTGTTGATAGGCCATTGGTTGTGACTAATCCAGTTGGGGGTTCGTCTTGTTTGTGTATGTTATGCCGTGGTCTGATTGTATCGAGTCATGATTGCTCTTTTGTTTGTGATTGTTTTGTTCTGAACTTTGCGGGGTTCGGAATTATTTTGGGTATGGACTGGCTTAGGAAGTATGCGGCAAAGGTTGATTGTGATAGGTTGGAGGTGACAGTCGAGAATGTGGAGGGGCGAAAGATTGTGATACGATGTAAGCATGAAGAAGGCGTCTTCATGAGCTTCATGTATTCGCTGGTTGTTCCACGGGATGGACTGTCATCTGTGCCAATCGCTAATGGATTTGAGGATGTCTTTGACGAGGTCAAAGGGTTACCGCCGCATAGAGAGATCGAGTTTCGTATAGATCTAGTTGAAGGAGCCAGACCTGTTGTGATGCCTCTTAGGCGGATGGCGCCTATGGAGCAGCAAGAGTTGAGGGTGCAAGTTGATGACCTTTACAGAAAGGATTCATTCGGTGTAGTGTGTCCGAATGGGGTGCACCAGTTGTGTTTGCAACCAAAGCAGATGGATCGTTGAGTTTGTGTGTGGATTATCGTGAGCTGAATAAAGTGGCTAAGAAGAACAAGTATCCCTTGCCGAGAATAGATGACTTGTTTGATCAGCTTCACGAAGCGAAGGTGTTTTCTCAGATGGATTTGGCAACGGGATTTCACCAGTTAAGAGTGGCTAAGGATAGTGTGCCGAAGACTGCTTTTAGGACACCATCCGGTTTCTTTGAGTGGCTGGTAATGCCGTTTGGATTGACTAATGCGCCAGCATATTTTGTGGATCTTTTGAATAGAGTGTTCAGAGATCATTTGAACAAGTTCGTGCTAGTGTTCGTGGATGATATTTTGATTTATTCCAGAACGGAGGAAGAGCACAAGACGCACTTGCGTATTGTTTTGGAAATCTTACGAAAACATCAGCCGAAGGCTAAGTTTTCGAAGTGTCACTTCTGGAAGAGTGAAGTGAGGTTCTTAGGCCATATTATCTTTGGAAATGGAATAGCGGTTGATCCCGCTAAGGTGGCGGCAATCCAGGATTGGGTTAGACCTAAGAATGCATCTGATGTGAGAAGTTTTCTTGGATTAGCAGGATATTATCCTCGATTTATCAAGGACTTTTCCAAGGTAGCTGCACCATTAACAGGATTGACAAAGAAGAACCTAGTATTCAGATGGGATGCTAAGTGTGAGCAAGCTTTCGGAATCCTGAAAGAGCGACTGACAAGTGCTCCTGTTTTGACTATTCCAAGTGGAAATGATGGGATGGTGGTTTACACCGACGCATGTGGTACTGGACTTGGAGCAGTGCTGATGCAGAAGAATAAAGTTGTTGCATATGCAAGTCGACAACTGAAGCCGCATGAAAGGAATTATCCGACTCATGATTTGGAGTTGGCGGCGATTGTATTTGCTCTGAAGATATGGAGACATTACTTATTGGGAGTTCGATTCGAGTTGTTTACAGATCATAAGTCATTGAAGTATCTTTTCTCCCAAAAGGATTTGAATCTTCGGCAGCAACGATGGCTAGAATTTTTAGCATCATATGATTTTGATATAGCCTATATTCCGGGAAAGGGAAACGCAGTGGCAGATGCGTTAAGTCGAAGACATGCAGGATTGGGAGCCATGTTTTCTGAATGGAAGAGTCTCGAGTATTTAGCCGGATTTGACTTCAGGCCTAGATGTGAATTGAAACTTGAGATGTTGGCAAACTTATCAATAAGACCGACTCTTGTGGAAAGAATTGGAGAGAGTCAAAAGCGAGATGATAAGCTTGTCAAGGTTATCCGTGATTTGGAATCTGGATTGGACCCAGAAAAGGATAAAGGATTCGAGGTCGATCAAGAGGGTTGGCTTCGGAAGCAAGGACGACTAGTTATTCCCGATGTGGATGAATTGAGGAATGAGGTGCTAAAGGAAAGTCATCACTCGAAGTTGACAATTCATCCAGGTGGAAACAAGATGTATCGGGATATGAAGAGAACCTATTACTGGGAAGGTATGAAGAAGGATGTTGGAAATTTTATTTCCAAGTGCATGAACTGCCAGTTGGTGAAAGCCGAACAGAAGAAGCCAAGTGGATTGCTTCAGCCGTTAGAAGTTCCTACATGGAAGTGGGAGCAAATATCGATGGATTTTATTGATGGACTACCTAGAACAAGAATGGGAAATGAAGGGATTTGGGTCATCCTAGATCGGCTGACTAAGAGTGCAAGATTCATTCCTGTTCGATCGACTAGGACTGCATCAAAGTTGGCTGAGTTATATGTTAAGTGGATAGTTCGATTCCATGGTATTCCGAAGAGTATAGTGAGTGATCGAGACCCATTGTTCACTAGTGGATTTTGGAAGAGCTTCCAGGAAGTTTTGGGAACCGAGTTGTGTTTGAGTACAGCTTATCACCCCCAAACAGATGGTCAGACCGAGAGAGTCAACCGAGTTTTGGAAGATCTCCTTAGAGCTTGTGTTTTAGATTTCGGAGGATCATGGGAAGATCACCTTCATTTGGTAGAATTTTCGTATAATAACAGTTACCAGTCCAACATTGGTATGGCACCGTATGAGGCATTGTATGGAAGACCGTGTAACTCTCCGACATGTTGGTTAGAAACAGGAGAAAAGCTGATACTTGGGCCAGAGATGATTCAACAGACTTTGGATTGTATAGAGATCATTCGGCAACGAATGAAGGCAGCCCAAGACCGTCAGAAAAGTTATGCCGATAAGCGTCGTAAGTATTTGGAATTCGATGTAGGTGATATGGTTTTTGTGAAGATTTCTCCACTGAAGAATGTTATTCGATTCGGGAAGAAAGGAAAGTTGAATCCGAGATTTGTTGGACCATTCCCGATAATCGAGCGAATTGGAAAGCTCGCCTACAGATTGGAGTTACCAGAGAAGATGTCGGGTGTGCATAATGTTTTTCATGTATCGTATCTACGGAAGTATGTGCACGACTCGAATACAGTGGTTTCTGCTGATAGATATGAAGATTTCGAGATTGATCCAGTCGATAAGAGACCTCATAAGCCGCTTCGTGTTGTGGAAACTGACACGAAACAGCTTAGGAGGAAGGCGGTTAGGTTGCTCAAGATACAATGGAGTGATGATGATAACGACTGTACATGGGAGGTGGAAGAGAGGATGAAGGCAGCTCATCCTGAACTCTTCAAGGTATGGCCATAAGGTGTCGTGTCATCTAACGACATTGTAACTTGTTCTAGTTTTAGAATTCTGCATGCTAAGTTAGAATTGGATGCATGGTTTGTTGATTGCTATGGATGGTAGGCATGCATGATAGTCTTTGATTGCTCTGGTTGTTTGGAATTTCGGGGGCGAAATTCCTAAGGAGGAGAGAATGTAACGACCCGTATTTTTACGGATCGAAACATCGTAAAACAGTTATTATCAGACTGTTAGTATTGTTAAGTCGTCCAGAGTTTAGGTCGACTAGAGCTTAGGTTGTCTGGAGGGTAAGTCGTGTGATGGTTTAGGTTGTGGGGTAGGTTAGGTCGAGTGAACGACCTAAGAGATAGGAGCGACCTATAGAATTTGGCGACCTAAGGATTTTGGTTTAGGTCGTAGTGGTTTAGGTCGTATGAGAGTTTGGAGCGACCTAAGGAAGTTGGCGAGTTAAGGGGTAGACGACCTAAGGTTTGAGCGACCTAAGGATAGGCAGCGACCTAAGAAAGTTAGCGAGTTAACGACCTAAGAGTTGGCGACCTAAGGGTTAGTAACCTACAGTAGTTAGCGACCTGGTGGTTAGCGACATAAGAGCTAACGGTATAAGAGTTAGCGAGTTAGCGTAGTTAGGTCGTGAGCGACCTAAGGTGTTAGGTCGTATCCTAGCTAAGTTAGTTAGGTCGTGTGTGTGTTAGGTCGTAGGTGTGTTAGGTCGTAGAAGCGATCTGTGTTAGGTCGCTAGGTGTGTTAGGTCGTAGAAGCGATCTGTGTTAGGTCGCTAGGCTGCATCTTTGTTAGGTCATAGGTCGTATGGATGTGTTGATCTGCTAAGTCGTTAGGTCGTATAGATGCGCTGATCTGCTTAGTCGTTAGGTCGTAGGTCGTAGAAGCGCATTTGTTAGGTCGTATAGATGCGCTGATCTGCTTAGTCGTTAGGTCGTAGGTCGTAGAAGCGCATTTGTTAGGTCGTGAGTTTTTAGGTCGTAGGTTCTTAGCTCGTGGACGACCTAATTCCGAGCGAACGACCTAAGGAGGATTCAGCCTATAAATAGGAGGGTTCCTCTTCATTTTTGGGATCCGGATTTCGAAGCGACGAAGTGCTGCCATTTTGAGAGCTCGAGTTCTACACTTCTTCATTTTTTTCTCCACTCTAATCTTTTGCTTCCTTCCATCCAAATCGAAGATCCAAGAGCTTTGATTGAAGATCTACATCCATCGAAGAGAGATTTCATCATTTGAAGCGGGATTTGTGATAGATCGAGTTAGATCCTTCGCTGTCCAGATCTGAAGTGTGTTGCTTTTGAGGTGTTTAGGTGATTTGGTGAGTGGTGATTATCTCTCACACAGATCCAAAGGAGTATATCGGATCGTTGGTTTGATTTGGTGTTAAAGTAGTGATTTCCATGCATTTTCGTAAACTTAAGTATAGATCTATTGTTCATGATGATTTGACATCCATTTTACTACATGTTAACCTATGCAAGTTCATTCATCAAGATTATAGAGATATTGCTCATGTTTTCATGCTTGTTAGACTTTAGACTCTTTATTTACGAAATTGCCATTATTGTTATAATTGTTCATTAGATCATATTTGAATGCTTGATTACTTGGATTAATGTTTGACTTGATTGATTGCTATGAATTAGATGATTGATGATTTGATTTAGACAAGATAGTCGAAGATGATTCAAAAGCTAAGTGAAAGGCTCTTGAATTGGAAAAGCTGCTCGTGGCATATGTAGCGGATGATGAAGCTCGTATGGATAGGATTGATGATGATGATGTTGAGATGAGGCTTTGCTAGGATGTGATGAAGCGAGGCATGATATGAGATAGTCTTGGTCTAATCCAGACGGGATTATTCCAAGCATGTTGATAACTCGGTGAAATGGTTCGAGTTTGAGGATAATGGTTTGCTCGAGAGGCGCTTGAGCTAGTATGAAAATAGTCGTCGAGGAGGATGACTAGAAGGCTGAGATTTCATCGTTGTTGAAGGATCTAGCATGCTCAAAGCAAGAGTACGTTGGGCAGATTCGATAGTCCCTGAAGGCTACTGATTGGTAGTCGAGTACTCTGGGCAGATTCGATAGTCCTAGGCACGGGTTTTGACGACGTGCGGAGTTATGTCTAGAACCGGGGTTTCCATTAGCCCTTGACGGACGGATGAAAGAATGAGCCGGTCATTCAATTAACGATGATATCGAAGCAATGATAACAGTGATAGCCAGAGTCATGGATGTTTGGTTGTATCGTCATTCGGTCTCAAGAGCGGTATTTTCTGGGTGCTTATCTGATCTTGGTTGAGGCCTTGAGGGTTTGTACTTGGAAAACATCGCCCTTGACTCGAGTGATAATTACTTTACTTTAATTGTTTGCTTTGCTTTGCTATGTTTGCTTCTGCTTAGTGTGTGTCTGGGGGCTATCACTGTAGAAAGAGGTGGAGTGGGAGGGTTGGATTCCTATTCCTTTTTCCTTTATGCTCTTTGGTATGTTGTTAGTTAATTTACCGTTCACTAAGACTGTTGTCTGACTCAAGGCTTTATGTTTTAACTCTTATTGCCTTGGGTTGTTCGTCCATTTTGGGATGGGCAGACTAGGTAGCAGGTGGCAGGTGTTGTTCTTGCTTCCGACGATGCTGATGACGAAGACGAGCTGGAGGCTTGCATATTATTTTCTTACTATATGTACTGGATGTTCCGCTGCTTTGTATAATTCTCTGAGTGATATGTAGTGAGGCTTGATGTATTGTCTATTCAGATGTTTGTACTCAACTATTATGAAGTTTTATATGATGACATTCTATTCTGTGAAGCTTCACTATATATATGTTCTATTGTATTTTATCCATACGTTGTGAGTTATACGATAGATTCTGCTGTTTTAATTTACCCTGACAATCGTCCATGGCTGCCTAGCACACTTTACAGCGCACTATCTCTAGGTTCAGTGCGGGGTCATGGGCGGTCGTCACAGAGTAGGGTTTTCCTAAGATGGGAGAACGAGGGTTGACGTGGCACGAGATGTGAGGGCTATTGTTTTTATTTTATTAATTTTAAATTTTAACCAAAATGTTCTAACTATCATAACTTTTACGTACGAGGTCTGATTCACGCACGGTTTCTTCCTTTGGGATCGTATCAAAATGCTGGACATTTTGACGCTAGTTTGGACGAATTCTGAGACCGTTTAAATTTTGGGTTTATTTTGAATTTAAATCCGATTTAAATTCAAAGGTGAGTGTTTTAACCCACTCACAATTTCTAAAATTTATTATGTTTGTTAAATTAATTTATGATGTGATTAGAAATATATTTATGACTATTTGGTATATTTTATATCATCATCTCAGTTAATTTGAATTAAATCATTATTTAATTTATTATTGAATATAAATTGCCAGTTAAATACCTGTTATTGATTATCAGTTCTATATTGATATTTATTAATTGATTTGGAGGATGATTGTGATGAATGTTTAATTTGTTGTATTGGATGAATGGATATTGTATTTATATTGTTATAACTGCAAGTTCCCTATGGGTTGAAATGATATATACCCGAATGATCAATAGATTAAGGAAAAATCATTATCGGTTGAAATGATAGACTCGAGCGATTTTATGGATTTTATTATTAATTCAGGATTGCGGTTTGAAATGATATATAACCGTAAAATTTTAAATTGCGGATTGAAATGATAAATGTCCATATCACTTGACCCTAGGGTGGAGAATTATATACGGACACCCGATTGGTTAAATTAAATGATTTTAAAATCCTTAAATTTCGAATTTAATTAAATGATATTTTGAAATAAAATTTGATTTAAGTAAATTGAAGTATTATTGGAAAAATCAAGTTTATGATGAAATGTGAAATGGTTTAAAAGGAATTGCTTTAAGAAATTAAATTGGAAGTTTAAAGTTAAACTTATAAGTATAAATGAAATTCTATCGAAATTAAGTTATCGAAGTTGTTTGAAAATAATTTTGAAATATTTTGAAATTGGAGTAATCTGAATTGATATTTGAACATAGATTGAAACGATATGAAATTCAATAGTTTATTGAAATGTTAAATTGAAAGGTTTGAAATTTGGTTTTGGGACACTGAAATGGTCCAAATGTATTGGAATGAAATGAATAGTTTAATTTGATATTAATTCCAAATTCATGTTTTAATATAAACTATTTTAAAAATATATTATTTTAAAATTTCTAATTATTAAGATTTCAAAGTATTAAACTATTTTAACCTGTATTAATTATATTAAGTCATTTTAACCTATTTTAAACCATTTAATTTATTTAAACTAATAAACCTGTTTTAACTTATTTTAAATCTAATTAATCTATTTTAAAGCTATTTAATCTATTTTAATTATATTTAATCTATTTTAAATCTATATTTACTATTTATAACTATTTAAAACTATTTTCTTCTAAATTCCAAACTAAGTAAAACGGATGGGTTTATATTCAAATTCTGGATTTTTAAAGTGAATGTGGTTAAGCGATATTATAACCTAAGTTGGGACCTAAATAACATATTTGGTTTAATATGGTAATTTTGAAATGAGAGTTTAGCCTATTTTGGAAATATGACTTTTGAAAGGAAATATAATTTCTAACTATGATTTCAATGTGGTATAATTTCGGAAGTAAGTAATGATTTCGGAAATGATATGATTTGAATTGAATATGATATTTTGATATCAATTATAAAATGATTTTGGAAGTGTAAAAGAACCATCCGGTGTGTAATAAGCGATTGGTTGTTAAAGAGACCGAGATCAGATATTTTCATACTCTCTGCCAATACCGAAAACCACTTTGACAACTGTGTACGCGGTGAAGATGCCAGAATGAAGTAGGATGGTGGCGACGATCCTAAAGGTATATACGTGGACCTGACTCCCATGAGTTAGCTTAAGGTGGCTAAAAAGGACCAATTGACGGGCTAAGTAAGGTCATTCCTCCGATCTGGCACATTCCTTCGATACTATATTCTGACTTTGCGATTATTTGGTGGCCACCACTCGATTTTTGATTTGGGAGTGTGTTCCAAGGTGAGCGGTAGTAGCTGCTATGCGTTACCACCGGTCCGGAAGTGTAATTGGTATATCTACACTGGCATTGCCTAGTTGTGCCGTGTCACCTACCCTAGCGTGCCTTCTATGAGTTTGGTTTGTACCATACCTATGGAGTGCCCTCTGACGACGTCCAGTACGGGCGGGATTACGATACTGTATAGACTATGGGAAATAAAAATGTGTTAAGGGGGAAAATGTAACGCCTTAACGCTATTTTAATAGTTTATATTACTGTAGACATATTATAATAGCGTATTGTATTACATAGTAGATAGTTTAACGGATCCTTAGGAGATGTGAATCTCGAACATCTCTTAAGTTACTGCATTCACGTTAGACACTGGATAGGAGATGCCAAACCCCGTAACATCTCCGACGCCGTTCCACTCATATTTATTTACCGTTATTTTAACTCATATAAGATCTTTTAGTTCTAACTCGAGTGTTTTGTCTTTTCAATTTGCTCGGGTCAGCCTGAGAATTTCAGGATTTGAAGACCTTATTTCTGGAGGACGAAGAAGAAGAATTGTACTACTATTATTTACTACATTATTCCACTGCATTATCTTTTGTTTATCTTTGATATGTGTAACTCTGAGTTTGTATTGTATAAGTATAATCAAATGTTTTGTATACAGCTTCATGAACTTTTATTTGATTATTATATTTTGTCATCCCACTGGGAGATTCTGTTTTGCTTTTTTATTTCGCTGCTTTTTCTTATTCACCCCAATAACAATCCGCCCTTCTGTATGGTTTGAGTTAGCATGTGTGTCTGCTCAAAGCGTCCAAAAAGGCGGGATGTTACATTGAATTTCCTTGAAATAATCAACATGTATAATATATTTTTTGATGTATAATTGTCACTTCAAAACTTGAAGCATAGGTTCTAACATGTACATCGATTATTTGAGGATGAGATTATAAGGAAGTTCATCGATAGTTTTGAGGATACACATATTATGATGGATGTGTAATCAGCATAGGGATTAATACATATGTGTTATTTGTTGGTATGGTGATGTGATTATTGCCCTTTTGGGTATGCGTGTGCTATATTTTAATGAGCTATGCGGATTGTTGTTATTTTTATTTACACATGGCATGATTGGACCAACCTAAATTTTGTTTTGGACTTTTGTTATAGGAAAGTATGGTTGGATTGTTGAGATGCATGATATGGTTTGCAGACGAGTTGATATATGATTAGATTGTTTCACCCTTTATTGATGGAGAGTTACTTTTATGTTATAGTTTAGGTTGCATGATAGAGGAAATATACATGTTACTAATATGTGTACTGAATTCATTATGAAAGAATTGTAGTGTGTCACGACTGGTTGTGTTATGCGGTTGTCATATACTACTTTATATGTAGATGGCTTATGATTGGTATACTTTCCTATGTTTTGTGATTAAATCCACGATGAAGCTTCATTGATTTGGTTGAAGGTTGTATTTGAGGAATTGCAAGGGTGCAATTCTTTTAAAGGGAGAGAATATAACGACTCGCAAATTAGACACTATCAATAACTAAAAATAATTTTTTAAATTACATGGTGAATTGGGTATCATATTTATAATTTTTGCATATGTGCCTCTGAGCTGATCGGTTCGGTATATAATTTTGATAGGGGATTACGGTTTATGAAATAGAGACGTTCTTGCATTGAAATAGAGTACGTGGCCATTTTTTAGTCAAATGGTTACACATAACTAAACCTGCCTCATTGCCTATATATATAATGCTATGAAACCCTAAAGAGAAGCCGTCACACCAGTCTTCTTAATCACACTCTAATGGCGGATTAAGAAACTAATCAAAAATCATTCAAAATTCAAAGTGCTCACACTGTAGCTTATAATATACGGATTCGAAGCACTCGATGATTATAAGAGGCGTCAAGAATTCGTTTTTGACATTGGTGCTTGAGATGAAATTGAGAAATAATTCTCAGTCGTCCACTCTAGGACTTCTTGATCAATAGTAAAATGGCGACATTCGAACTTTCGAAAGACACAATGGTGTAGAGATGTCAAAGGGAGTCGATCCATATGGTCAGATCGATGAATAGAGGGTTGGATTGGTCGAAATTTGTCAAAAGGCGGCCGAATTTTCATTCGTCGGTGGTGGCGTTGGGATGGTTGCGGCGATCAAGATTGGGGCATTTGGAGGTGGGCTACGTGGTGATTGACTCAAATCCGATTGAAATGCGGTGGTAGAGGCTTGGCGATGACAAGAAGTGGTGGTTTTTGGTGGTAATTGGGTTGAAAGGAGACTAGCATGTGATGTTCCACTTTAGCCCATAATATTTTTATGTTTATGTTTAATCCCTTATAACTTCTAATTCTCGTATATTTCGCATACGAACTTCATTTAACGTGCGATTTGTTCCATTGACTCGTCATGAGAATTAGGACGATGGGTACTTGGTTTGTTTGAAAAAGCACGTTGGAGTGATTATTTAATTTTATTTAATTGAGTTTGGAATTATTATATGCATACTTGTCAATGAAAATTTATATTTAGTAATACATGTAATGTTATATTAATGATTATTTGGTTATTATAATGTTTTAGATGCGTTATGCTTTGATTGGACTGTGAATTGTTGATTGTTGTATTATTGGTGTTTAATTATAGATAACAATGAAATTGAATGAAATACAACTGATTGATTAAACCAAAAAGGATGAAATATGTTGTAACAACCATGCTTTCTACACCGTATAAATAAATAATATTAATTAAAATAAAATTGTTCGAATTCGATATTTGATAATTAATATTTTGAAAATAATTTTTAGTTCTATTTATTATAAGATTTTGATTTAATAAATTGAAATAGATAATAAATTCTTTTCAGGTAATATACTGAAATTGAATAAAATGTTTTAATCAATATAAAATATTTTGAAGTGTAAATAATTTCGATATAATTGAAATAGCACGAAATAAATTTATTTTACGGTAATACAATAGATGGTTAAATAGAAGTACACAAATATTGAATAGGATAAAATTGTCTATATGGAAATATTTTATGTACAACATATTGTAAATTAAATTAAATTGGTTGAAATATACTTACAAATAAATACAACAATTAATTAAAAGAAAATAGAAGAGAAGTGAATAGATTTAAATTAGTGGGCCAACAATCAATCAATAATCCAAGACCACTTTCATTTCTAGAATTCTCCCTCTCCTTCACGGTTGCAAACCCAAACCCATGTATCCAAAAACCCTACCTCCTCCAGAATCCTCATTTTTAAAATTGGGACCAAAACTTAAAAAAAAGAAACGCAGTCGAAGTCGTCATGCTCGAAAGGACTGGCATTGGCGCGAGGTAGATAAGCGAGCGTTCGAGTCAGATGCTCGATTTTGGGGCCATTTCCAGGAAAGAAAATGCGACAAGATGGAGATGTGGGCCTAGATCAAGCGCAGGTGCCATGGAGGGGGACGACGATGCTAGGAATAATTTCAGGGAGGCATGCAGCCCTGGTTTTTGGCATGCATGACTAGAGGATATGCGATGTCGAGTGTTTGTTGGCGAATGCCGGGATGTGGTGACGCAGATGATAGTGAGGTGGAGGTAGCAACTAGCATCAATAGTTGCTGCTGTGGTGAGTGCTTGGGCTAGTGCAATGACAATGGCGAAGGACTTAGTCGTTGATTTGGTTATTCTAGCACTGTTTCGGCGAGTATACACTCACAACTATATATCTGATTTATTACATGTTATATATCTATCCTGATATTGATTGAATTGCCTGATTAAGATGTTTTGTTTAGGATAATTGATTGATTGTGATTATTGATTGAATCGTTTGATTGGTATATTGATTCGAGAATGATTGTTGTTTGGATGTTAGATGATTATGTTGATTGAAAGTGTTAACTTATAAATGGAACCTTGTCCGTTTACGAATTAATTATATATATATATATATATTTGAATATTAATATGCATGTTTTTATGGATGTATTATTCATTTTTTGTGTTTTATTGTTTTTTAAAAGTTTTGAAAAATTATTTTAAAAGATTAATTTCTTTTAAATGTTTTATAAATTATTAACTAAAGATTTATTTAATTTAACTTATTTTTCGTATTTTAGAAATCTATATTTTTTTAAATAAATATAGTTTACTTTAGATTATAAAACCCTTTATAAATCATTATTATGTTTATATGTTTTAAATCTAAGAGTGGGTTTTAAATCATTACTTGGAAATTTTATATATTATCTAGAAAAATGGAAAGGATTTCTAAAGTGCATTTAATTAATTTTAAAGAGTATTATTAATAATTTTGAATGTAAAAAGGAGATTTAGGTAATATTTTATAGTTTGGAATCAATCAAATCTATTTTGCAGGTTATAAATTTATTTAAAGATAGATTTTTATGAAAGATTATGAAACAATTTTTAATTGATATTAAGAGATTTCAATATGAATTGAGTATAAAGTGAAAATTTAAATAGTAATCTATATTATTAAATAAAAAGAAATTTATTTTGAAGTTTATATATTTATTTTAAAAGAACAACTAATCATAGAAAATTATGGAAAGACTTCTATAAATGAATTTGATTTATAATATGTGTGTGTGTGTATATTGAAAATGGGTTCACTTATTAATAACTAACAATGTAGTACATGCATAGATAACAATACAACAATAATACACAAGTACACTACATCTTACAATCACAATCACCTTTATCCACCAAAATTAATGAGTCCAGCCCATTAAACTACTACCTTGAATTTAAATTCCAAGAGCATCAAGATAAAACATTGTATATCTAATATCTACTCAATCTCTTAAGCCAAGCCCAGTAAGGATATGTTAAGTCCAGTGGCCCTTTACAAGGATAAATAACATGAATTGTCATGTGCCTTTCACTGATCTTCACGTGATCCAGAACCACGTTCTGTAACCAGAAGTGCATATCACATTCTAGTAGGGTTGTTATGGTAATGGTAAATTTAACATTACCATACCATTACCAATTAATCGATTACCATTTTAAAGTAAAGTCGGTATACCAGCATAATCGGTACGGTAATGGTAAATTTATCATTTTTTACGGTAAAACATCAGTAATATTTTTTCAAAACCAACATGAACGATAATTTACCAGTCCATTCATAATACATTGATATTCGTGTAAGATGTTGTATTACGGACATTTAGAAGCAAGAAAACTTTCAATTTATTTCAGTAATTCAACTCAAATGATGATGAATATACTTCTTTTCTATGTCCTTTATTAAGTGACCCAATAATGAGATATATAATGAAGCATCATTCAGTATAAAAATATATCAACTTATTATTTTTCTAGACAAACGGTAATTTACCATTACCAGTGTAACGGTTACCAATTTATCGGTATACCAGTCAATCGATAACGGTAATAGTAAACAATTTTAGTTTACTAGTAAAAAGGGTACGGTGACGGTATTTACAAAATGGTAACGGTAACCATTAGCATAACAGCCCTACATTCTAGGGTCGCTTTCTTCCTCTGCTAACAGCTCCTCGTCAGAAAACCTTGCTTATTCATCTTCATTTGCAAACCAGACTTGTCCTCCATGGTTGACCGCAAAGATACTCATCCAAACCTCATCTCAATTCGTCACACCAACCAATTTTATGAATACAAACCAAACAACAAGGTTCGAAGTTCCGGATTCCGTTTCCGTTCCGGTCATCTGAAAAATTTAAAATTTCGGTCCCATTTCGGGATTTCCGGAAATTCCGTTTTAAATCCGGTTTGTGAATTCCGGTACATTTTTATTATAAATACGCAAATAAATACGCAATACTAATAGTCAATTACACTAAATTATTCAAGTGACATGAAAGTTACAAAACATACAACATAAAAGTTTAATACCAAAAGCTATTTCTCTGAGCATCATATAAATTTTGTCCATCGCTCTCTTCATCTGGTATCGGATTATAATATGCCGGAAAAGCATACTGCTGTATCTGATCCGAACTTAGAAATGTCGTCGTCATATTATCAAAGGGTGAAGGTTCATCTTGGCTACTTGATTCCTCAGCAGCATACGGTTGATTTAACCCACAATACGAATAACCTCTGGTATAGTCAGACGTAGAATACCTAAAACTAGGGACATTGTTAGAAGTATATCTGCCATCATAATCCCCTTGATCTTCATGTACAACGTTCAAATTTCTATCTCTTCGTCGACTATAGTCACCTGCTTCATAATTTTGGATATGTCTTTGAGACTCATCAAAAGTGGAACCAATGCCATAACCACTAGAACCAATTCCGTCACCACCAGCATTACCTGAATCATCATTTGATGAACTATCATTTTCAGTATTTTCTGCAGATACATTATCATTGTCCGACCAAGGATTATCACTTGCATTATCAAGTAGTGGATTCTCAGCTTCTCTAGTCCATTCTGCAAGTGGATCCTCCTCATGAAAGATGTAATCTAAATCAATAAGTTGGTCGGTTGTTTGTTGGCGTTTAGCATGTCGTACTCTTAATCGCATATTATAATGTACAAATACCAGTGTTTCTAAGTTCTCCATTTTTATTCTGTTTCTTAACTTCGTGTGAATCATTGCAAATGTTGTCCAATTTCTTTCACAATTTGAAGAAGAAACTGTTTGGCTAAGAATACGCATAGCTATGCGTGTCAAATTTGGCGCAGCTTCCCTACCAATTATTGACCACCACATAGCTGGAAGACACGACTTAACTGCACGTTTTGCTTTTGCAGAACCAAATACATCAAGTTTCATTCTATATTTTTCAACCTATAAATCATTCATAATAAACCAAGTTATTCTTTGTGTTAAACATAATAGCAAGAATCATGAGTATTTTAATAATTTGTTTATTTCCTCTTTTGAAATTTCAATTTGCATAGCAATATCAGGTACCATTTTTTCAAGAACATTTGTCCATCCATTTAAAACCTCATCATCGTTTGTTGCATTATCTACGTATTGTATATGAGGATTGAGAAAGTAACCTAAAACAATTTGATAGTTCAAAAAAATATTGACATGATATGTACTTTTATAATTGTGCAATAATTAAAAAAATTACCTGCTGCATGAATAGGTCGATGCAATTGTCTTTCCCATCTTTTATTGATTATATTCCACCACTTTTGACACTGTCTTATACCGACATTTTTCTTAATTGATTCCTTCGCTCGATCCATTGCTTCATATAGATATCCCATCTCTGCTTTATCATCATTGTCCACCATTCTTAAAACTTTTACAAGTGGACCAAATACGAGAATAATAGCAGCAACGTTGGCCCAAAATTTATCACTGTGGATCAAATTATAGATAAGAATTGCAGTTTTTTATCTTTAGGACCGAGTTTAGGAATCTTTGTGCTCCACTCCCTCGAAGAAATCATTCTTCTTAGATTCTCTTTATGTGTATATATGGATTCCAATGCAATAAAGTGAGTAGCAAACCTGGTTACTGCTGGCCGAATCAGTTCTTTATTATTGGTTTCTTTTCTCATTATTGTAAGCAGCCAACCATGATTGTATATGAATCCTGTTATTGATTGACAATTTAAAATTATCGATTTCACCTCAGTTTCTTTTGAGATATCTTCAAGAATCAAATCGATACAATGTGCTGCGCATGGTGTCCAATATAGTTTCCTTCTTTTTTCCATCAGTAGTTGGCCAGCAGCTTTGTAATTTGCTCCATTGTCAGTTACTATTTGCACATTCTATCTTCTCCAATAAAATTAACAACATTATCCATTAGACCACAAATATACTCATCACTTTGAAATTTGTCGGTAGCATCTAAAGATTTAAGAAACACAGTTCCTTGGGTAGAATACACAAGAAAATTTATGATTTTTCTTCTATTTTGTGTGCTCCAACCATCGCACATCAACGTACAACCATACTCATCCCAAAAGTTGGAATAAGTGTCGATGTGTTGTTTGATTTCAGTGCACTCTAAATCTAAATATGTTTTTGATAATTCATGTGCCGTCGGTCCTTTAATTCCAGGACCAGCTTCTTGAATGGCCTCTACCATAGTTTCATAGTAAGGACTATTAGCAGCATTGTGTAGGATATGATTAAAGTAAAAAAAATTTGATATTGCACGACCTATGTGTTTTTTGGCATCTTTAATGCCTTTTATTGCAGTTCTAATAGAAGGTTGAGTTCTACCTCCTCGTTTTTGTACATAGGGATCAATCCTTCCAGCTGCTCGTGTTGCTAAATCATCATCTATTCTGATTGATTTAGAACGGTCATTGCGCTTTAGTCCGCTAGATCGTATACTTGTTCCACTAGATCCTACACCTGAGTTCATATAACTTTCTTTGCTTTCTTGCAAGGCACACCGTAGTTCTATGTCATTTTCACCTCCATCACTGTCGGTATCTTCATTACGTTGTTTGGGCATGCTCATTAGCTCTTCTTGCACACGTTGTTTTTCAAGCTTCCCTTGATTTCGCTCAGTTCTCTTTTTCTTCAAATGTTCTTGTATAAGTTTCCTGACTCGCCTGCTTGTCCTGCTAAATGTTCTTTCATACGTGTTATACCACCACCAGAAATTATTTTATGACAATAATTACATTTGTTTTTTCTTTTTTCACCAATAACTGCCGTACAATAATTCCAAACGATATCACGATTTGCCATAATCAGCCACCTAAATAAGAAACAAAATAATTTAATATTTAATTACTTAACGCTAATACATTTTAATGCAAGCTAAACAATATATTATTTGCATTATACAACTTCCATTCATGGTTATTCATTATCAAATTAAAGTAACCAATAATTTTTTTTACATAATAATTTTTATCACAATATATTTTTAAAATTGCTTCTAGCTTTAGCAAAACTGCTAGTATTGGTGTCATGTGTGAATATGCAAATTTTGTTTGACCTATTTTCTTAAGTATTCTTTCAGTTGACAGTACATTGTTCAAGTAGTTTATCATTGGGTTAAGAAGTGTACATATTTGAGACTTGCAACCGCTACTGCAGCACCAGAAACATATTTGTCTTTTTGTTTAAGAGGAGTTGAACTAACGGCCCATTAACTAATACGGAGTACCAGTAACCTTGCTTTCTTATAAACTCACCATGTTTGTTTATTTACACACGGTAAATAGGTGATACTAACCGGCCCATTAACTAATATATTTCTGCCCTAGCAAAACGAAAATCAAACAGAAGAAAGGGGGAAAAAACCTGGTCGCCGCTGCCAAGCTCGAGGAGATCGTTAGAGCCGACGCTAATGAGGATGGATGATTCTGCCGCGAACTGGTGTGCGCTCTTCACTGAAGTGCGCTCGAGCAAGGTTGGTTTCTGTCGCAAACTGGTGCTCGATCTGTTGCGTTCGTTCTACCGCTGCCACTCGATCAACGATTGTCAGATGCGATGCGAAGAGGAGGTTAGTTACTGTCTATATATTATATGAACGTCTCTGGTTTTATAGAGCGTAAATTGACTCTTGTTCACGTGAATTTTTGAATTGAATTTGTAAATGGCCAACAAACTGTGATTGATTTAGAATAAAGCTTTGATTTTGTTTGTTTGCATCACATGCATTCTCTTTGATTCTGTTGGTATTCGTTTTTCTCTGTTTTTTTGTCCAAGATAAAAACTGCGGAATCGGGTTTCTCCCCTTATTTCGGTCCGGCCCACGCCGGAACCGGGCCGAGATGGCCGGAACTCCGGCGTGCCGGTCGGACTTTAGTACCTTGCAAACAACACTAAACTTGGATAAGTTTCAGACAATGAACTAAACCAAACGATCAAACAAATCTCGTTTCTAAGCAATACTCCTAATTTTTTATCTACAAAATAAGGGTTCATGTAGACCCAAAACTCATACTAGCAGTCATCGAGTTTCACTAATTTTTAGATAGTTCAAGTCGCGGTGGTTACCTTTCCACAAATCGCAGATTTGGTTCACCTTTAATGGATGAAGCAACAGATCCATTTGGCCAAGTTTTGAGAGGCATTAACATTTCTTTCAATCGACGGTTGATTATCTAGCCATAAATCGGATTCTCCATTGCAACGGTAACCCAAAGTAAATCATTGTTCCCCAATTCATTGATTGAACTACAACTGCAAACGACATGTGATTTGAATGTATAAAACACAATTTCATCTTATTTCGCTATTGCGTAAATCAACTCGCATATGAATGTAACAACAACTTGGCATATGATTATGTAACAATATACTCGGTTTCGATGTAACCCAAATCTTTGGAACTTGAAACGCATTAAATACTGGAGAATGAAACTTTGTTGAATTTGCATAAGATGAATAATATGATTTGCTAATTCGCCTTTGCATATAAAAAGGGGATATGTTTGAATGGGAATTTGATTTTTCAGATCCCTAAATTGAACCGTCTGACATGATGTTCTACAATTTATATATGATCAACACATTCAAGAGAAAATAATTTATAGAAGTATTTAGTCAAGTTTTTACGTTGAAATCATATATAGTTAATTAAAATTTTTATTTCTAAGTTGCAACGTTTAATTTTTTATTAGTTTGAATTTTATTTATATTATTAATTAATAAACAATGAATTTGTAAATGAGTTTTATTTGTTTAAATGATATTTTTTTTGTCAGAACCTATTCTTAAGCGTAGAGGGATAGTTTGAATTTGTAAAGAAATTTAACTATTTTAACTTAGTTTGAATAGTTCCAGTCTAACTTAGAAATAATGGGCTAAAAATAATAGGAATAACATCTGCATCTGATTAGAATTTTGCCGATTCATTTTAGGTACTTGTACGTAGAACAATAGATAATAATTAAATTATATATGAGTAAAGGGTATTTTAGGAAGTTCACGGTCGGACCAAAAGTTTGCGCTTCCAAGCCAACTATTAATAAAGATATATATGAGTGTTACGGCACGCGTTTCTCGCGTGAATTGTTTTCCCTATAAATTGTATATGTTTAAATCAGTCAAAAAATGATTTTTCATTTTCAAGTGATGTTAAGATTTGTATATCTGTAAAGAAGTATTTTGAATTTGTAAAGGAAGTTTAATCTTAGATCATATTTTTAGATGTGTTTTGAATTTGTAAAGCATGTTTAATTGTTAGACCCTACTTTTAGGGATGTTTGAATTTGTGAAATAAGTTTAATATTAGATCCTATTTTTAAGTGATTAAGATTTGATAATATATAGAGGGGCGTTTTTGGTAGTTCACGTTGATACCAAAAAAGTGTGACACCAAAGCTATTACAACTATTATTAAAGATATATATATATATATATGGATATTTGATTTAATTGTATAAAGAAATATTTTGTTTAATTTTATTATCATTACTTTATTTCTGAATTACATTGAGATTTTATGTATGATTTCTATATTTTCTTATTTCTCATTTTTCCTATATAAATTTCGATATCATAAAGAATTCACTATTGATGTTGATTTGATTTGTGGTCTTGATATGATAAAATGATGACGTCTTTCTATTTGATTTTGTGATGTTTTATTCTGTGTAGCGAGAAATATGAATAAACGGAGTTATAATACCATTTGGGATGAGGCATTCATAATATTTCTTATGTTATTCTTTGGACATATTATATAGATTATTGGGAGATTGAGTGTAGTTTATAAGAAGTGAATAAAGTTTGAGTATCACTCAGTGGTATGGGGCGCTATTGTGATATTATTCGATTATTCATTGTAAGTAACTGATGCTCACGTGACGGGAATAGTGTTATGTGTGAGGTGATACACATTCAACGAGCATGGCTTTGTGCCTACATTCAACGAGCATGGCTTTGTGCCTAACAATGAGCAAGACTTCATGTTTTTATGGATTAGTTCTATATGCCACTATTATGAATTTCTCTTTTTATTTGCATTAGAGTGGACCAGATGGCTAGAATCCACCGTAGAGGCCTGATTGTGGGGTTGCGCCTCAAATTTGTGACACTCTATATTTATATAGTTTTGTGCTCTTGCTTCGTGCATTTTCCCATGTGTCACATAGGATAGTAGTTTGTTACCTATAGGGACTAGAGTCTGACGTGACTATTGAGTCCTCGCATTGATGAGAACACAGGTGGATACATGTCACGATTCCGTGATGGTAACTAAGACTGTAGAGACTTCATGACTTTGGAGCCTACTTCGTGCAATTAGTCTTCCTTCTGGTACTGATGGAGTAGTAGTTTGGCATATACTATTGATACACCTCACCTTAGTATAGAGATAGGCTATGCGACCCACATATTGTTCTATTTATATAACTCTACTTGGGACTTCATGTCTATCATATAGTCATATCCTATCATGATGTATTCAGATAGTTATATCTATGGGATGATGAGATTATACTTGAGATAATCATCTTGAGTACTCATATTACTATTCATATTGATAAGCAGCCAATCCTATCTTTTATATATTGATGATGATGTTCTACTTATCGAGACTGAGAGATATATTTGGCTAATGCTATATGCTAGCCTGAATATTCTTAGTGATGTCTCACATATTATTGATCTATGAGTTTTGATGATTATTTTTGGGTATGTATGATTCATCCATTTGATGTTGATTCCGTGATTACCGATTTGATATGATTTCATATAGGTGATGACATCTTTGTGCATGAACCCAAGCCTCCTTTCCACCGCGCCACACCCGTGGACTCATACATACATACATACATACATACATACATACATACATATATATATATATATATTTGTGTATGTGTGAGTATATTCCTTGATTTAGATATAGTTTGACCCATGTGTTATTTATATAATACCCGGGTCAGTCCGAGACATTTAAGGTACAGGGCAGTATAACCAAATTAAGTTTTGGGTGTGAGGAATGCGGAATATGGATCTTAAGGCTAGAAATAACAATAGAGGGGGGTGAATAGTGTTTATAAGAAATTACTAAATATTTTTGAGTTTCTGTTAATTTGAACACAAATGTATGTAATATTCAGACACAGATATAATCACAGAAACAAACACAGATGCAGAAATAAAGTAAATGCAGTAAAGGAAAAAACACACTGGATTTTATACTGGTTCGGAGTTACCCTACATCCAGTCCCGCACAACTATGTGCAGATTTCCTTTCAAAAGCAATTCAACAATTACAACCCTCGGTTTCAAGGCTACGAGGTACACCCTCCAGAATCACAATCCTCTGGGTAGAGATAATTGATTTCCGGGGCAACAAGTTCACCCAATTGATTTCCAAGGCTACAATCACACCTTTTCGCGCTTGATTGATTTCCAAGGCTACAATCGCACCTTTTCTCGCTAGATAGATTACAAAGAAGCCTATAACTCTAAATAGCACTTGGATCTTATTGAGATAGTGATAGAGAATCAAACCAGAAATAATCTAGTTAGATTCAATATTGATTTCGGCATAGTAATGATAGGATTTTGAATAAGAAAATGTGGAAGAAGAAGAGAAGTGAAAAACCAGAAAATCTAATATAAAATTCATTGAAACTAACCCCTATTTATAGAAGAACAACAGTCATGTCCATTCGTGAAAGGTTATGGCGAATAGACACTTCTTTTGAAATTTAAACTTTTGAATCTAACTGTCACTATGTCGACATGGGGTACTAGGGCATGTTGACATCCCAAAGGAAATTTTGATGTTTTGTTTTTCTTTGAAAATAACCTTTATCTTATATTAAAACTATTCTAAACTTTATAAATATATTTGACTATAGATAAAATACATAGATAAATATAGAAAATAATATATATATATATATACGAGTATATATGCACGCCCGGTGGGCTTGCATTTAATCACAACGTGCATGCATTTATAGTTGCACCTATAGAAGTAGATTTGACAGTAGCATTTTTAGCATAAACTGAACCCGAGGCATCGACCGAGAAGACTGTGACAACTGAAGAACATTCATAGAGCTAATAACTTGAAAAAATCATAGTTTTATTACTTGTTTCTTTTGTTTTGATTTATTTTATACTACTGAAAATGGAAATAATACTTGTACTTTCACATGCATATGCTCTTTTAGCTAATGTGGGTTGTGAGCAAACATGTATCTAAAAATGTATCAAATTTGAAAGGTAATTCTGATATATGACCGTGTTTATATTTTGAAATTTGAAAGGTAGCTTCCAATAAAAAAGGAGAAAAAACAAAAGAAAGAAGAGGACAACAGAAGATTACAATATCAATGATCAATTATGACATCAAAAAGCAGTAATATCAATGAAATAGATTTTAAAAGTTAGGTCAACAATTAATATTTCTCACAAATAAATAAACAATATGAATCAAATTTGTTCTTGATTACTCATTTGTTCTAGATTACTTAGCAGCAGACAACATCATTACCAACACTTTGCCAACATTTCTTTTGCATTGTTATTTGTCTAACAAATATTATTGGCATGCTAATATATTGATAATCGCTATGGTAATTCTCATTTGCATAACAAATCAAAAAGTGAAGTTTCTTATTTTACTATATGGATAGAATTCATCCTATGTTTCATTGTAATGCTTAATAAAAACACCACCAAGAAAAAATGCAATCACGCCACTTCAGTTGGAATTCTAAACTAACTATATAAGAAAAATATACATTAAGAAAACAGATAAATAGATCAATCTGTAAATTAACATAATCATTATAAAAAAAGTTGTTTTACTATCAATTACTATTATCTTATCAATTGTACTAACACAACAATTTAGCTTTAAACCGATAACTGCTCAGTCGGTAAAATGATAGAACAACGTATCTACCATTAACATAAAATTCAACTTGGGAGATAAAACTGTTAAAACTTTAAGAAGTGTAAAGGCAGTTGAGAATAGAATAATATCAAAACATCAATTGTATGTCTATGTTCAGACATTCTATATTACATAATCCCATATAATAAAACATTATTAAAGATGCTTATCTAAATCATAATTCCACAACTATTTCTACAGAACCATGTAAATTTTCTCAAACAGGATGCCTAAAAAAATCTAGCCAGTGTATCCCATACTGCACTGCATTCCTTTCGAAAAAATCATCCTCCTTCAGTCTCTTCCTCTGACTGAACTCGCAGCCATTGGCTCCCTTGGTCCCATTTCCATAATTGACATATTTGCTTTTTAGTCATTTTGTGTATCAAAATGAAAATCGAATAGCATAGCCAAGCATTTCACTTTATGAGACAAAACGAAGTTCTCACATTCTAATGGCAACATCTTTAGGATGTGAACATTTACCTGTATGGCACAAATGCATATAAGAATAAAACTCGATCGAAAATAAAAACTGGAATAAACAAAATATTTTAACCATCTTCAAGAGGAACTTTATAGGTCATAATCAAACTTTCTCTAAATGACGTAATGAATGTAATGACTAACAAAGTGGGATGGCTGTATACTTTATCTGTAAATGAAGCAGGCGGGTTGACGGTATGGGGTAGGCGTGTTGACAGTATGGGATAGGCGGGCTGGACTTTGCCAAAGAGGAATTGTTACATAAAACTAAATAAGGAATTTAGTGTTATATCTAAATTGAAGAGGAATTGTGAATGCACATGCTACCATAGCAAAACACACATTGACAATTTAGACACCAGCACAAATCTATGGGTTAAGAAACACAAATGCAAGTAGGCATCTCATACTGTCCTTTCATATACAGTCGAATAAAAATAAATTAAATAATAGCTTTATTCCAAAACAAATCTCCATATATTTTCAGTTTAGATAAAGTATCACTGGCTGAACTATATCACAGTTCTATTTTCTACAATGCATATATATTAAAATCAGAAAGAAAAAACCGGCTAGATCAACTTAAAATTGACACTACTTACAAATTAAAACTAATATGCAAAACACGGCAGTAATCAGTCAAATAAAAAATTTCTGCACCTTACAATCTAAAAAACACACTCAAACCAATACTCTATATGAAAGGAATAAGTAAAATTGAGTAGTAGATTCAGAAACTACCAATATAAAACTAAACATATGTTAGCTACAGTTAAATTAGCCGAAGCACGAAAAACACTCACATCATGTGTATATGTAAGGTTGAAAGCATGTCAAATAAAGCTTTAACGAACTCCATGTAAGGAAGAATATAAAATAAATAAATGGAAAAATAAGCTTGAAAAAGAATCAAGCAAAACTCATACCTACGGAAGGAGTCAAATGCTCATCCATGACAAACAGAATACCTACTCAAGGTCTTGAACAAATAAAATTGACCTGAAATTCTCAAATTCAATTACCTCTAACATCTATCCAATCAAATGTTTCTAGTTTGATGTTTCCCTATTTCCAAAAGTGCAACTATAAAATCAAAATCAAGATCTGTAATATACATACAGACGTCGTTAGGTAAATTATGGAATTAAAGGTAGGTTTAAGGAAAGTTATATCTGCAGATACATTGTGAAATCATGCAATCCTATCTTACACATAGTGATCTATTTTCGAATAACATTGAACAATATAAAGAGAAGGTCGTATAATTTTATGCTAAGCTGTAGCATGTAGCATAGGAATTGCATTGGATAGTACATTTTAGGTTTTTGTAACTATGCTTAAAGTTGGAATTTGAAAGATTGTAAATTATTAGTTTACAAAATTCATCAGCATAACTCTTCTTATCTCACACTTAAATATACAGTTATGTATTAGGAATCATCATAGAGATTGCTTGCATAAAATTATTTCCTGGCTAGCAACTGGATGTAGATTCTAAGTGCCGTTCACCTACGTCTCTTGCTTTAAAAAAAGAACGAATAAAAAGATGTAATAATGGCCCATATATATCATCATAAAGCTAAATAAAACCTTAAGTAGCTAAAAATCAAAGTGTGTCAAGAAACGTGTCAAACAATATGTAGAGTATTATAATCCCAATTTACATTTTTTACTCCCTATATTTAAATAATTAATTAAACATACAGTATGATTTTAGAATTTTGCACGCTAACATACCAAATTATAAAATAAAACCGAAGCATCATTTGACTTGTATTCAAATAAACATGTATGTGCATCATTTGACTTGTATTCAAATAAACATGTATGTGCATCATTTGACTTGTATTTAAACAATATACCCTTTAGAACCAACTATCTAATATGAAAAATAGTGGTGAATGTACATAAGCAATGTATATCTAGCATTCAATTGTGTCTTTACACATGAAAATGCAATATCATTGTTAACTGTATGGTTTTTAATCTAAAAAAAGTCATCTAATTCTAGCTAAGAGGTTTTAATATCATCTTAGACTAAAATAATGAGAGAGAAATCAATTTGTGTATTATCCACTTTAAAATAATGTTTATTCCTTGTGAACTTGCCAACATTACAAAAGGATTAAATCATGATTTTTTTCTCATGACTTCAAAACAACAAACCATGCCTCCATGTTTTTGTGTTATGCACACACATATCATGTATAGTTTCATATATGCATTAAACCAATTAAGATAATCATGGTTAGTTAATGTGGTCGAACTAAGTCAATACATATTGAATTTACTTTGAAATAACATGAACAATGACTTTGAAAATTTAGGAAAATCCATATAAAATTGAATCATTAAGTAAATTTAGAAAATGAAATCAAAGAAGGAAAATAAAAATCTGGTTTGAAATTATAGAAAAAAGATTAGCAAGTTTGAAAACAAAAAACATGCATCAAAATTGATTAGAGTTGGAGAATAATAAATTGGATAAAATCAAGGGGGAATTAATTTAAAGGACAAAAATTTGTATATATTTTGCCTCAAGGACACGACTTCAATATTTTATCCACAAGGACAAACATTCTTTCAAAATTATTTATAAGGACAAACATTCTTTCAAAATTATTTATAAGAACAAACATTTTTCCAAAACTGCTACCGAACTAAAAACTGATACCTAAAAACTGCTACCGATAACTACAAACTGATACCTAAAAACTTAAAAACTGATATCTAAATAAAGTTGTCCTTCGGGATAAAATACTGAAGGTTTGTCCTTAAGGATAAAATGCTGAGAAATTTTGTCCTTGACAATAATTTACTGTAAAATCAAATAGGGTAAAATCATTTCATAGACTCTAAATTTATTAAAATTACAATTATATGCTAGTATACAATAAAACAGATTTGAACCAGTAAACTAAAGGAATGTAACAAAAGAAATACTTGCTGATTTATTAAATATTTAGTTGAATATATATAAGGAAAAACTGATTTCTTTGTACAAAAGAAATTTTTGCTAAAATTTCCATCTATAAAATAGTTTAATAAATTCTAAAAATGATAGTCAAGAATTTGGTACCAAGCAAATTCTAAAATTTTGCTAAAATTTCCATCTATAAAATAGTTTATCCACCTTTACGTAACGATCTCATCTTCGAACCGCACTTACTAATGCACTTAATGAACTAAAATTTTCAAACAAATTATATTATGATAAAATATAGCAAATAAGGAGCATAGTTAAAAACCCAACTATTTTGAGTTAGCATATATTATGATAAGTTTTGTAATAGAAATAGAATGATGCTAAAAGCAACTGTCTAAATCACCTAATAAATACTAACAGTAAATCGGCAATATTTTGTAAAATCCTTGTTTACACACACCCCTACCCCAATACATTAGAGACTTAAAATAGTATAGGATAGTTGGATAAAAATCAAGTGAGAACCAAATATAATGGTAATAATATGAAATTCACTAAAAATAAAGCAAGTGTCTTCTTCATGTTTGAGAGTTGCTTCAGCAACTCAGTTTGGACCGAGTTACTTCGGCATGCTTAGAGCTGAGTTGCTTCGGCAATTGAGTTTGAACTGAATTACCTAGAGCATTACTGCTCCAGGTCCATCATTAACCGGTCAATTGCCATGAATGGCTGGTCGACTGGTTATAGTAACCTGGAGAAGTAATGCTCTAAGTAATACACATAAGTTATATATTTTTTTCATTTTCTTTTCTTTCTAGATTCCTAAACTTTGAGTGATGAATTGAAATTGGCCATTTACCTTCACAGATATCATAGAATTGAATTTAAAGCATTAAACCAATAATTGGTGAAGATTGAAGCTCACTGTAAATACACTTATGTGTATTACTGCACACTTTGCTTAATCAAAGAATTAAGTACTGCACTTATTGCTTGAGTTATTCTTCTTGACCCTCTTTTCACTTCTTAACACTTCAAAAGCAATTTTAAATTGAAACGTGAATTAATTTATTAGCACCTAATCGAGCAGTTCAATAGAACCTATTGTGCATATTAAAAACCTCGTTAGTTTAAGTTCTCAAAACAGAAAACTGAAAGTCATCGATGCTTTGTTAGTGTAGAAAATTACCGTATGTTTTAAGTCGATCCGGACGACGGAGGATTCATGGGTAGCCTGGAATCAACCGCGGATAAACATGATGATGGCGACGATGTTTTTAGTCGATCTGGAAGATGGAGGATGTATGGGTAGTGCAGATTTGATCTAGGGCAACAGCGTCGATCGGTGTAGGGGCGTTGATGATTACTGAGGAGAATAGCGGCGAATTGCCCTGGTGATTAGAGATTGGAGATGAGGAGGATGAGCGATGCGATCGATTTAGTAGCAGGAGGTGTTTGATTTTGGGGGAGGATGAGCGATGAATCGCATTCGCGTATGCGAATAGAAGTGACGAAATAAGACCCGAACAAAACAGCAGAAGGAAGGGCATTTCTGGTACTTCGGAAAGACACGGTTGAATCATGTTCAAGGAACTCTTATTATTAGTAGTAAAGATATATAATTTTTCTATAATTTTAAATCTAAGTATAAAGATAGTTTAAAACAAACGAAGTTTAAAAACACGAGTTTATTAAAAACAAAAACAAAGAATATTTTAAGCCTAAAATATCTTTTTGAAGATCATTTGAAAAGATATTTTTTAAGGCTAAAACATTTTGAAAAGCAGTTTTGAAAATCATTCTAAAGTAGTTTTGAAAATCATTTTGAAGTAGTTTTGCAAGCTTCTTCCTGCAGAATATCTCATCATGTCAGGACTCAATAACTTGTACAAAACCAGGATGTTCGTGGGTTTGTAAGCCACTTGTCGTGGATTTGTAAGCCACTAAAAAGGTAGAAATGGGTTCCATCCCAAAAGAAAAATGGAGTGAAGATTTCAGTGCTATTGTGAAGTTTTAATATAATTCTAGACTCAATACTTATTTTGAAATCTTGAACTCTTGATAATCTTGATACTCATGAGTCTTCAATCTTGATATCTTGAATCTCTATACTGTACAATCTTCATTCTTGGTACCTGCATGGTTAAATCCTGCATATACATATATATCTAAACTATAATGTTAGTATTTATATTTTATAATCTTATTCTAAGGTTGTTGTCATCAAAACCATCAACTCATGGACTAACAATCTCCCCCTTTTTGATGATGACAACCTTTGTTTATAAAATATTACTTCTATCCTAATAACTCCCCCTAAATCTAATAACTCCCCCTTAATCTATGCCTAAATACCCTATTTTATATTTCTCCCCCTTTGTCATCAACAAAAACAAACTAACTCCAAACTATATAATTCTTAGTCTAATATCCTATATGATGATAGTGTTATCATCAATACTTGTAAACCTAAAACTTAGTCCTAAATTACAAACTCTCCTAACTAAGAATCTATATAATAATACTTTTAATAGAACATATATAAGAACACACATTATTTATTAATTATATATTTGTTTATATTTACATTTTTCGTAGAGATCGTAAAAAAACAAACAACAAATAGAAAAGAAAGAAAGAAAAAACTAATGTGTGTCTTTGAACATAGGAGATCTATGAACCGAACAATTTGGATAGTGGAAACAGAAATTTCCACGTTGTTCGACAAGATTTCCATTTTTGTCAAAGCACACTTCGCCAACACAAACGACTTTGTCGTTGTCTTCCGCATGCTCTTCTTCCATTGGTTCTTCTTCTTCTTCTTCACTTTCCTCTTGTTTATGATCTCCTGAAGAGTCTTCGTCAATCAAGATTGGGTTAGCATGATTATCCATAAGAAATTTTTGCAAATTCCTAAGGATTTTTCCTTGCCTCTCTTGTTCTTTGGCCATTCGAAGTTGCATCACTTGGATTTCGGTCATTAACTAAAGGGTATCTTTCAGAGAATCCTCCATTTTCGTTACACGAGCGATCATTGATTGTTGAAACGGACCAGAAGTAGGAGATGGGAACGAAAGGTTGATTTTAAGTTTGATTTGGAAGAGGAGGCCATTGATAAATTGATCTCAGAAGAAAGACAGAAAGAGAACAGAGAGAATGAAGAACATTTCGAAATAGGAGAAATTTATAACTACTTATTTGAATTTTGGTGGGAAAAAATTTAAATTTAAAAACGTTATAAGTCGACATGGGTATAGGGGGGATGTCGACATGGTTCTTGAATTTTTTCCTATTTAATTTATTTTGAATTAATTTTTAATTATACTTTGTTATTTATATTTTATATTTCAGTTAATGAACAAATACCTATTCTCTTCTTAATTTAGTAAATGTAGATTCATTTAAGGGTTTTGTTAAGATATCAGCAATTTGATTTTCAGAATTGATATAGTCGAGAGTAATTACTTCTTTACTTATATTATCTCTGAGAAAATGGTGTCTGATATCAATATGTTTAGTTCGAGCATGTTGAGTAGTATTTTTGGATAAATTTATTGCACTAGTATTATCACAATAAATTGGTGATTTTGAGATATTTAAACCAAAATCTTTTAAAGTTTGTTGCATATATATTACTTGAGAACAAGCCAAAGCAGCAAAAATATACTCTGCTTCAGTTGTTGATAGAGAAACTGTGTTTTGCTTTTTACTAAACCCGAAAATCAGAGAATGCCCTAAAAAGTGGCAAGTTCCACTTGTACTTTTTCGGTCTGATTTACAACCAGCATAATCAGCATCACAGTAAGATATTAAGTCAAACGAATCATTTTTAGGATAAAATAAGCCATAATCAAAGGTGTGTTTAACATATCTTATAATACGTTTTACAGCTTTTAAGTGAGTTTCTTTAGGTTGGGATTGATACCTTGCACAGAGACAGACACTATGCATGATATCAGGTCTACTCGCAGTGATATAGAGTAGTGATCTAATCATTCCTCTATATATTTTTTGATCTACATCTTTCGAGAGATCTTCTTTACTAAGGTACTCATTGGTTGCCATGGGAGTGGGTTTTACACTCGCAGTAGTCAAACCAAATTTACTAACTAGGTCTTTAGCATATTTTTCTTAACTAATAAAGATACCATTATCTAATTGTTTTATTTGTAATCCTAAAAAGAAGTTTAATTCACCCATATGACTCATCTTAAACTCTTTTGTCATTATTTCAGAAAATTCTTTATTCATTTCAAAATTAGTTGATCCAAAAATGATATCATCTACGTAGACTTGTACTAGTTGAATATCATTTTTATTATTTTTAATTAAAAGAGTATTATCTACTTTATCTATTTCAAAATTTGATTGTAACAAGTAAGATCTTAGTCTATCATACCAGGCTCTAGGAGCTTGCTTTAGACCATATAGAGCTTCCTTAAGTTTGTAAACATGATTTGGAAATTTATCATTTTCAAAAAGTGGTGGTTGTTTAACAAATACTTCTTCTTTTATAAAACCATTTTAAAATGCACTTTTAACATCCATTTGAAATAATTTGAAATTATTATGATTTGCGAAAGCAAGTAGAATCCTAATAGCTTCTAATCTTGCTACGGGGGCAAAGGTTTCATCAAAATCTATTCCTTCTTCTTGACAATAACCTTGAGCGACTAACCGAGCTTTATTTCTACCAACCTCTCCTTGTTCATTCATTTTATTTTTATAAACCCATTTAGTTCCAATTATTGTTTTATTTTCAGGTCTAGGAACAAGTTCCCAACCATCATTTCTAGTGAACTGATTTAATTCTTCTTGCATAGCCAAAATCCATGAATCATCAGTTGATGCTTCTTCTGGATTTTTGGGTTCAATAGTTGATATAAAAGCTACATTACTCATTTGACTTAGTTGGTTTCTAGTTTTAACAACAGATTGCATATGTCCAAGTATATTTTCTATAGGGTGATCTTTTAAAAGTTTAATCCTTTTATTAGGATGATTTAATTCATTATTAGTTTCAGTTGACTCTTGGTTTTGAGTGATTAAATCCTCTTCATCATTTATTTCTTCAAAAAATTTGAAATTTTCATCAAATGAAACATGCATTGTTTCTTCGATGGTATTAGTTCTTAAATTAAATACTCTGTATGCTTTACTTCTATTAGAGTATCCGATAAAGATACCTTTGTCGGATTTAGGATCAAATTTATCTAAGTTATCTTTTGTATTTAAAATAAAACATTTACTTCCAAAAATTCTAAAATAAGATACCTTAGGTTTCTTTGAGAAAATAAGTTCATAAGATGTCTTATTAGTTAAAGGTCTAATTAAAATTCTATTCAAAATATAACAGGCGGCAACAACTGCTTCTGCCCAAAAGTACTTTGGTAAATTACTATCAGAAAGCATAGTTCTCGCACACTCTTGAATCGTCCTATTTTTACGTTCTACTACTCCGTTTTGTTGTGGAGTTCTTGGAAATGAAAAATTGTGAGTTATTCCCTTTTTATTGTAGAATTCTTCAAACTTTTCATTATCAAATTCACCACCGTGATCACTACGGATAGTTATAATTTTTTGAGAAAATTGATTTTGAACCCTTTTTGGAAAATTCTTAAAACATTCAAAAGTATCACTTTTATGTTTCAAAAATATTGTCCATGTAAATCTAGAATAATCATCTACAATTACAAAAACATATTTACTGTGATTTAATGATTGAATTTGAGATGGACCAAATAAATCAAGATTAAGTAAATCAAGAGGTTTTGAAGTTGAAATCAAATCTTTTAATTTAAAGGAACTTTTTCTAAGTTTTCCTAGTTGACATGCATCACATAGACTATCTACTTTAAAATTCATTTTAGGGAGGCCTCTTATTAGATCATGTTTTGACAGTCTAGATAAGAGTTTGAAATTCAAATGCCCAAATCTCTTATGCCAAATCCAAGGGTCACTTGCATTTGCCAAAAGACACAAGTTATCATTTGAAATTTTCATACTAAGAATATAAATATTCTTTTTCCTAATTCCCTCAAATATTATGGTTGAATCATTATCTTCAATGCGACACTTATCTTTTTCAAATTTAATTTTATATCCTTTATCGCATAGTTGACTTATACTTAGCAGATTGTGTTTCAGATTCTTAACTAGCAAAACATTAGTAATAATAGAAGTTTCAGAGTTACCGACTTTGCCGATGCCGATCACATAACCTTTTGAATTGTCTCCAAAGTTAACCAGTCCTCCGTCTTTGTATATTATATCATTCAACATATCTGGATTCCCAGTCATGTGTCTAGAACATCCACCATCGAGTATCCATTTGTTCTTTTTGATCTGCACAATTTGTTTGTTCTGGATTGATTCCTCAACTCCCATAAAGCATAATTCCTGCACATCACACAATCTTAGTAGACAACTTTTATTTGAATATTGATTATATGCAGACTCAAGAGACAATGATGATCTGAATATTTATAAACATGCATTAACAGATTTCTTAAACATAGCCATTTTTAAAAAAACTTTTTCAAAATCAGATTATGAAACTTTTGAAAACCTTGCTCTGATACCAAATGTGAGGAACGCGGAATATGGATCTTAAGGCTAGAAATAACACTAGAGGGGGGTGAATAGTGTTTATAAGAAATTACTAAATCTTTTTGAGTTTATGTCAATTTGAACACAAATGTATGTAATATTCATACACAGATATAATCACAAAAACAAACAAAGATGCAGAAATAAAGTAAATGCAGTAAAGGAAAGAACACACCGGATTTTATACTAGTTCAGAGTTACCCTACATCCAGTCCCGCACAACTAAGTATGGATTTCCTTTCAAAAGCAATTCAACAATTACAACCCTCGGTTTCAAGGCTACGAGGTACACCCTCCAGAATCACAATCCTCTAGGTAGAGATACTTGATTTCCGGGGCAACAAGTTCACCCAATTAATTTCCAAGGCTACAATCACACCTTTTCTCGCTTGATTTATTTCCAAGGCTACAATCACACATTTTCTCGCTAGATAGATTACAAAGAAGCCTATAACTCTGAATAGCACTTGGGTCTTGTTGAGATAGTGATAGAGAATCAAACCAGAAATAATCTAGTTAGATTCAATATTGATTTCGGCAGAGTAATGATAGGATTTTGAATAAGAAAATGTGGAAGAAGAAGAGAAGTGAAAAACCAGAAAATCTGATATAAAATTCGTTGAAACTAACCCCTATTTATAGAAGAACAATTGTCATGTCCATTCGTGAAAGGTTATGGCGAATAGACACTTCTTTTGAAATTCAAACTTTTGAATCTAACTGTCACTATGTCGACATGGGATACTAGGGCATGTCGACATCCCAAAGGAAATTTTGATGTTTTGTTTTTCTTTGAAAATAACATTTATCTTATATTAAAACTATTTTAAACTTATTATGTCTAGCGAGAAAAGGTGTGATTGTTAATAACATGAGATCTTTATCTTATAATAAGTCTGAAGACTTATTATGTGTCATCACCATGAGATCTTCTATTACGACTCGGTTATAATAACATATAGAAGACTCTCGTCAAGTCGCTTTTAAACTTATTAAAATAACCTTTATCTTATAATAAGTCTGAAGACTTATTATGTGTCATTACCATGAGATCTTCTATTACGACTCGGTTATAATAACATATAGAAGACTCTCGTCAAGTCGCTTTGTGATTATTTCAAAAAACCACAAGTACATAATCCTTCGGTGCCTTTAACAGTCATAGTAATTCACCATTCATCAAATGAAGAGCTTTATGTACACTAGCCTCAACGCACATATCGATATCTTTTTCTCGATACATCTTGACTCGGAGAAAGAGTTAGTATTTAAATATCGATTCGATACTCATGATTACGAACATATTCATAACCGCAATCAATAAAATACTTATTTTAAGAATTTTTTACTTATATATGTTTACCGCGTTATTTTCATTGCTTGTATCTCTATATAACAACACAAACCGAAAGCATACTTTATTTCGAGAAAGATTCTCTACAATAGCTAAGCTATATAATCAAATTACATAATTGCCCATATGGCACACTCTTTACTCTATCACTATTATCATTTGCAAATTTTGCATGTTCATATAGCGACTTATTACATTTAAATATTAGAGCGTCTTTAGTAGTTTCTTTCCTCGTATCAAACTTTTGAGAAGCACTAGTTTTTTTTAACGCGGACAGCAAAATAAGTATCTAATTCTCTAACTCATGTGAGTTTTCCTCACTACTAAATTGATGTTGTAGAGGCTAATTAAAAGCAGCTATGATTTAAAGTAGCTTTATAAAAACAATCGTACTATGCAATTTCTGCTTATAATCAGAGCGTTGTTAAATACACCAAACTAAGTACTGGTTAATACCCCAAAAACATGTTGCCCTTTAGTTTTTTTCTGTAGTTAAAAATACCACCATCCCTAGCAACCTAAATCCATTATAGCTTCTCTTCTCTCATTAGTAAAAACATAGATAATTCACTCAATCAAATTCACAAAGTCAAAATTGATTAAGCACGGTCAAAATTTTCTTTAACAATGAATTTCGATCTTACTAATGAAATTTAGGTTTATTGTATATATATTTTTTCTAAATTTCATAATTATTAAAAAATTGATCACCGGTTTGATTTTAAATATTTTGTGTTTTTTCATAAATTTAACAATATGGTTAATTTCATCAGGTTAGTATTCTTAATACAACAAGTAAACAATAAAGAATTGAACGATTTTATTATTGAGAATTTTTTTTGGATAATTTGAAAGTCGTGATGCATTTAAACACATGTTTATGGTGTAGGTTAGGCAAATGTAGATTTATGTAGTATAATATGGTTATTTGATTTGTCTTCATTATAGAGTCACGATAATTGTTGTAACATTTTTTTTTCTTTTTCGAATTAGACTTGATAAGAATTATGGTGTATATAGGGTATTGATAAGGGGATATTGAGAAGATGCGGTATTTTCAAGATAGGGTAAAATCAAGTGTATTTTTTGGTGTACTTAGCATCACTCTATAATCAATACACAACGGTAAACACAAATATTTCTACATAATACCGATACAATGTCTTTCGTACGATTTATTCAACTCGAAATGCTTAATACCTTTATCTATTTGACAATAATTAAAGTTGCATCTGTCCAGCTTAATTCGTTGAGCAAAATTTACAAGCAAACAAAACATAAGAACCAAATTTAGGGTCACAATGGAAATACAAATTGAATTATATAATAAGGAATGAAAATATGCAAAGCAAGAAAAAATACCCTTTTCCGAGTCTCAATGCGAAAAGGCGTGAAATTAAACTTCACAACAGAAAAAAAGGTAAACCGGAAGAAAGAAACCAGAGAGAAAAGGAAATTATTCAAGGTTGTAGACGTAATGAATTAAAGAGTGGTAAAAATGGAATAATTAAATAAGACGACCCTTCAAGCGACTTTACGAAAAGATGACACTATATACATCCACAAAAACACTCTCTAACGCCACTTAAAAGATATACTAAGAAAATAAAAAATATAACTTCAAACACCCACCACAATCGTTTATGACAAACATTTAAAGATCTATTAATTTTAGAAAAAACTCACTTTGAATTTCTTCATCGTCTTGAATAATGCTTCTCTAGACCTCGTTTTTGCCATAACTTCAATTTTCTTTCTCTTAGAGAGATTTCACATGGAATAGTCGTCTATTTTGGTTTGAAAATTATTAGTTTAAGCATAATTTACTAGATTTCATATTGATAAATATACTTGGAAACAAAAACGGAATTGATGAAATTTCATGATTGCTTTATAGTGTTCTTTCTAAAAGTTTCATGAACGAATGCTTTTTGTTAGAAAACGGATAAAATAAAAAAGAAAGATGTGTATTTCAAGCATGCATATTAGATGTAGAATTTTGTTTATAACCATGGTAGCCATCTGAGATTTGTGTATCATTTATCCTGGTCTCGTATTACTACGTGTACCATTTTTTCTCTGTGCCACTAAAAAGAATTATCAAGGAAATTGTTAGATTGCATGGAGTTCCTACTTCTATTTTTAGCGATCGTGATCCATTGTTTGCTAGTGGATTTTGGAAAGGTCTTCAAAAAGCTTTGGGAACGAAGCTTAATTTTAGCACCGCTTATCATCCTCAGTCCGATGGACAAACCGAGCGTGTGAATCAAACTCTTGAAGATCTTCTTCGTGCACGTGTCCTTGATTTTGGTGGAAGTTGGGAAGATCATATTTCTCTTGTTGAGTTTTCGTATAATAATAGCTTCCAATCAAGTATTGGTATGGCACCTTTCGAGGCACTCTACGGAAGGCCATGCCGATCTCCTTCGTGTTGGCTTGAAGCCGGTGAGAAGCTGGTTTTAGGTCCAGATTTTATTCGTGATGCCATAGAAAAGATTGACTGTATTCGTCATAGGATAAAATAAGCTCAAAGTATACAAAAATCCTATGCCGACAACCGAAGAAGGAAATTAGAATTTTCTGTGGGAGATTTTGTGTTTATTCGTGTTTCACCTATGAAGGGTGTTGTGCGTTTCAGTCGATCGGGAAAATTAGCACCTCGATATATTGGCCCATTTTCCATCACCGAACGCATTGGTTCCGTGGCTTATCGCCTTTTATTACAGGCTCAGCTTTCTACTATTCATGACGTATTCCACATCTCTCAATTACGGAAATGCCTTCGAGATTCTGATTCTATTCTTGAGCCCGGTGTTATTGAAGAAATTGAAGTTTTGCCTAATTTGACTTATGAGCAACATCCTATTTGTATCATTGCTACGGAGGTTAAACGCCTTCGAAATAAAAATGTTCCTCTTGTAAAAGTTCAATGGTCCACAAATGCTAAGGATTGCTCTTGGGAATCTAGATAATTCATCGAGCGAACACATCCGGACTTACTCTCTCGTGCTCCTTAAGGTGAACTTCTTATTTCAAAATTTCTTCTTTTTTTGTTGTTATGCCTTTGTATGGTTGTTACTTTTTATTTCTTTTTCTTAAGTATTGCGAGGATGCAATTTCTTTAAGGAGGGGAGTCTGTAACAACCCACATATTTTACGATTGTATATTAAATGTTTTATTTAAATATAGCATCGTTAGTCGGATTTAAGTCCAAAATGTCACTTTTTGCAAACAGTCGAATTAGGACTCGAGACCACTTACATTGAGTCCAAAATGGCGTTTGCGACTTTTTTGAGTATAAACATCGATATGCTTGGAGTTGAGTGAAATTTTGATATTTTCATTTAGGGCTTTGGGTTTGGGTTTCAGCCCAATAACCTAACACCCAACCCCTCTAATACCCTAACTCCCACTCCACTCCACTTCATTCCTTCATAACATTTCCTAACACTCTAGCTAAAGTAAAAATGGGGAAAGAGAAAGGAAATTAGAATTCCAAGCCCTAGATTGATTAGGAAATACAAATTCTAGCTCCAACATCAAAGAAAAGCTTAGGTAAGCATCCTCTTCTTCTTCTCCATCTCAATCTCTCTCCAATTTCAGAAATTTCCTATAACCTAACTTAGGAAATATTGCTTATGATCTTAGATTGGAGCTTCTAGAGTTGAAACTGAAGAGCAGTTGACCTTTTCTTTGCTTTAGAGCTTCTCGTTTTTGTTTTTGGGTTAAAAGGTGAGTTTTTGAACTCACATCTATGTCTATATCTTTGATAGTTGTTTGGTAGTAATTCCTAACATCTATTCCTTGTTCATTTTCTTTTGAATTGAATTGGTTTGATGAATATTCCAATTTTTGGTGTTTTGAGGTCAAATCTTTAAAAAAAATCCTATCTTTGATGTTTGAACACGTTTTTAGGGTGTTTTAAAGAGCTATACAAGGCTGGGTTGTCGCTTGGCATAAATCCTTAGTCTCCGTTTCTCGTCCGTTTGCCTTCGGTTAGGATTTTGCCCAATATGGGGGCTAGGCTGATAATGCTGTAGAAGCAGGTTCAATCGACTGAACCAGGAGGTCAGTCGACTGAACCAGGGGACAGAAAATACTCTGTGCCTGTATTAGTCGACTGACCTGGAAACCGAAAGTTTCCAGGCATAGTATCAGTTGACCGACCACCTGGTTCAGTCGACTGATCTGCTTGTCTCAGCCCAATTTGCCTACTTTGCGTGGGTTTCCAATTTTTAACGATTCGTGTTGATCTGATTTGTTGTTATCATTTATTATCGACTTTGATGACTTCTTTTTCGGGATTTTTGGGAATATCCATTTTGATGGATTCGGTATCGATTTCTATGGATTTGATTCACGTCTTCGAATGTGGATTTTGACGATTGATTGTTTCTACAATCATTTCTGTGATTTGTCACTTTAAAATACAAAGGTTTCTATACTAGTAGTAAATATTCAAACTCTTTCACAAAGATGATTCCAACTCTATTTTTATTACAAATCTCGTTTATAAAACCGTTTTCTAATCTATTAGTATACACAAACCTTTACCTCATTCATATGAGAATTCTAATTAAATGGCTTAACAAAACAAGTGGTATGAAACGTTTGCGTTTACTTCGTCGGTTAATTCTTGGACTTGTTCGATTGAACTCTGTGACAATTTTCGAGTGGAAATCTATAATTTGTTCGTAAATATTTAAGTTAAGCCAGTGGTTATGGGACATGAAGCTAAACTCATTTATTTACTAGCTTAGTGTAATCGACACTTCTTGATGATCGATGATGATCATTTTGTGGTTTAGACTAGCGATGTGCGATGTCTCTTTGTCCCGTAGGGGATAGTACCTCGTTTTATGGAGCTTCGTCTCATTCTTTTTATAGGCTAGCAAACTATGGTTTTATGGAGATCGGTTCATCGGGCGTACCGTTATTGTACTACGTCGTTGTTCCCAATTATTTGAGTTTCAGGTTCCTCGGACGTACCATTATTGTACTATGTCGTTGCACCGGCTCTATGGTTAACGACCATGGGTTAGCGACCCGTTTGTGATGCACTTGTTGGTGAGATTTCATGCTTCCGTTTGTGATAGGCCTTCCCCCCTTTGTGATTTCTGGATTTCTAGTTGATGATTTCTATAATTTGTGTTTCACCAATTTTGATGATAGGCATTGATGTGCTCTATCAATTATTTGTGTTTCTGGTGAATAATTTAAAGAATGCTATTCTTTTTGGATGTTTGAGATGATTTGGGATATTGTATGATTTTTGTTGTTATTTCATGTATACTTGTCGCAATATGGCATTATTGTTATCATACGTTTTTGGCATATCTCTTATCCTATCTCACTTTATATGATATTTATAGCTATACTGATCAGTTTATTATTTTCTTCTTAAATAATACTCGGGTCAGACCGAGGTACTTCAGGTGCTCCAGCTTGACTTCTTATCAGGGCCCGTCACCTGACTTTTGGCTAACTACTTTTGCATAGTAGTTTTTGTTAGTATACATTTGAGATAGAGACTCCTTGTTGTATACTTATTCTTTTGTCTAGCACTTATATCTATTCTTTTTTGATGTAGTGGATCTAGTTTGACCACTATTTTGATGTACACTTTTATGTGTTATATTATATCTGTTTCCGCCTTAGTGATATGATTATTTGTAACTGATTTGTGACTGATTTGTGTTATGTTTGTTTCTATATTTGTTTCTGAATGCCTCATAGCCACTATGTTGTAGCTTTGAGTTTGTATTTGATATGTCGGATTTCCTCTTGAAATGAAATGTAAGTTATATTATCTGACATATTGGTACTCGCACAAAGCAATTACACAGATGGTCGCTCCTCAACAGCCTTATTCTTCATGCTTGTCGACGGCATTACCCCGTAGTGTCCTTGGCTATTGTGAGCATAGAGGTGGGGCGTCACATGAATAATCTCTTTTTAACCTAATAAATTGTCGTTAGCGATAAACCTAAAGAACAACACCGACTACCACACGTCAGTTTCACACATTACCACATAATGAGAACGTGAGCATGTCTATAGAAGTGTATTTATGTGTATACACACATGTATATATACTATTATTCATACACATACACACAGACACCAGACATCAATCTCTCAGACTTTTTCTAGGTTACATAATACATGCACTGCAGAAGGCAAAACAGGCAGTCGGGGCAGTAACAAAGTATTCAGTAATAATTTTAATAAATTTAGGATTAGTCATTGCAAACGTAATGGAGAACCCTATAGAACCTGGTATATCAATCAACCACGTGCTAACCCATGCAACCATACAAACACACGAGTTGAAAACATAACAGAGAACTGATACAAAATAAATCACATCACAGTTTTCCCAAATTTTTAAATGCCATGAGAAGGCCTAGCCTTTAGCTAACAACACTGCCGGGGGTCAACCCTCCCATGTATTCGTTCTTACAAATACCAAAAAACGTCCATAGTAACATGAAATTAATAAAAGAAAATGCAAGCATTCCACAAAACTATTTTCAGTTTGTGAATTTGTGAAGTGAGTGATAAATTGCTGAAGAGAAATGTTCTTGTAAATAATATAATATAATATAAGCTTGAAATGGACGTGAAATATAAAACTACTCTTAGTCTTAAAATTATTATTACATGATATTCTCAGGAAAATAGTAAACCTTAAACAAAAATTAAAAATGAGCAATATGGACGAAATAGAAACAGTTAGCTTGGCTTAATGTGAATATTTTTGTAAAATTATACAACCGAATTTTTTAAAATAGACTATTATTGGACTTCTTGGTACGTTGATGGATTAATGCAACTAATATTAACAATTAATACCTAGAATTGATCATATGGATTATTATGTTTTGTAAAATTATATGGATGACATGATTCCTTTAAATTCAACAATTATCAGAAGCTAATCCAATGATCTTACCACATTTATCACCACAGTGAAAACTTTAAACATGATTCAAAACTAATTTCAATCCTAAAAATGGAATAGAATGTTCTTTCAATCCAAAAAATAAATAAAAACTTAAATAATCAATATTACTATGTATTAACCAATGTTGGACATCTGGCTAAGTTGGAACTATTTTGGATACTTGAAAATTGTACAACATTATCAGTAGTGTAGAATATTATTGTTAATACTTACTACACTATCATTCACCAAACCGGTATACATATACGTTTGTTATTAATCATAAAATTTCAACAATTGTTTGATCAGAGTCATATTTCTAAAAATTTATCCTTTGATAAGTATATTGCACTGTAACACATTTGATCTAGAAGCATAAAACAAACTTATAAATCCAATCTAGTTTTTCAAAATGAAAAAGCTATAAATGCTTACCCAACTTTAGTAACTTATACCTGAAAGTATAGATAAACTATAAAAGTTTATGTTTAAGATTCAATCTAGCACAAAGAAAACCAAGTACCATATGTCAGTTTGAAATATATCTATGTAAATTGCTAACTCCATACAAAGGTATCCATGTATAACATCGATTTTTTACTCGTGTTTCCTCTAAAGACAGAATTCTAGATATATTTTAATTAAACAATTCTAATGTATACTAATTAAAAAACGTTTACCATATGATAAAGAAATAGTGATAGTTCAACTAATCTCTGTTATTCATAAATGTAAAATAGTTTGCTTTAACTTAAAGGAGCAGTAATTAGCAAAATAGCCTTTCGTCATTGCCATGAGAAAATATTATTGGAATACACTTCCATACTTTATTCAATCAAAGAGCAGTGGTCTGTTCTCTGTTGTATATTTAGAGAGTATCAAAAGTTACATAGTTTCTATGCAAAATCCATTTATTACGTGTTGAGAATAAGAACAATATATTTTGCTCTCTACCGAAATATACAGATAAAAATTGCAAATATCTAGAAAAAACTTGGAATGAACTAAAATTTGTGTAATCAATATACTAAGAATACAAAAGGTCATATTTTTGAAAATGCATATGTTATTCAAAAGTATGGAAGCATTGGAATACACTTCCATACTTTATTCAATCAAAGAGCAGTGGTCTATTCTTTGTTGTATATTTAGAGAGTATCAAAAGTTACGTAGTTTCTATGCAAAATCCATTTATTACGTGTTGAGAATAAGAACAATCTTCAAATGGGAGCAGAAGAAATAAAATAAATCTAAATTTACTGGTCACCGATGAAGAATTAAATCATGAAAATAGCAAAGATTAGACTTACCATATTTTCCCAATGACATGTAAACACAACTGGTGTGTGCAGTTTACATGAAAATCATTGGATTTCCAAATAGGTTCCTCCAATTCGAGACTATGCAATCAAAATCCACTTGTCGAAATAAGTTATGTATGCCAAAAGAAAGAAAACAGAAACAGACTTTATAAAAAAAATAAGAAGACGCCTTCAAATTATGGAACATAATTTGAAATTCATACCTCAAATCGTCTGTTACCAATAGTTCAAATCCATCTTGAAACCCTAGATCTACTCTTTTTTGCCATTAAAGATTAGGGCCTTGTAAAAGAGAATCGGTGAAGATGAAGAGTTTAAAAAAGAACCGCAGTAGTAGTTTGAGTAAATTGGAAGTGATAAGTAAAAGGTCGACAGGGAAGCGAATGAACAGTTGGAGAAACTAACAGAGGACAAATAAAAATAGAATACGTGATGTAGCAGTTAGATAAGGTAGGGAAAAAGAACGCGGAAGCGGTCAGCGAAGTGGTATTTTGAAATGAGAAAAGCAGAAGAGCCACGTCAGCTTGAGGAAGTTCCTAGTTTAATATAAAGTAATATGATGTATACAGTAACATCTTTCGTTAAAACAGCGACATTCGTTTTTCCACTACACCGCTACTTTTCAAGTGTGTCATTTATTCTGGCCTCTTATTGCTACGTGTACCATTTTTTCCATGTGCCACCAAAAAGAGTTTTTTAAGAAAAAAATTATAAGCTATCAGCCCAAAGGCTTAATAGCTGTACCAAACTTAGTGGCAATTTTCGATTTTCGGCCCAACAAAAAAGGTAATACTCAAATCTCCATGTAGCTCAGAAGAACGCCAGAATCCTCCAGAAAAGTTTGCCCATTCCCCATTTTCCCCAAATGAAAATCCATGTCTTCTCTAGAGAATTCTAGGCTCCTCCTCCATTTCAACTCGTATATAATCCACTTCCTTGCTCTCCTTTCTCCATCAGAAAGTCGAAACAAGCAAAGCGATCCTCAAATTCTCAAGCTTCCCGATTATAAACTGAAACCCAATTCTCGTTAAAGAAATGGCACTGATCCCTCAAATATTTGGACAAAGGAGCAACGTCTTCGATCCATTCTCCCTTGACGTATGGGATCCATTCCAAGACTGGCCATTCGGCAGAGACATTCAAGGCAGCGGCACGGCCTTGAGCAAGGAGACATCTGCTCTGGCCAACACTCGCATAGATTGGAAGGAAACTCCAGAAGCACACATATTCAAAGTGGACATGCCAGGACTAAAGAAGGAAGAGGTGAAAGTGGAGGTCGAGGAAGGCAACATACTGCAGATAAGCGGAGAGAGGAGCAAGGAACATGAGGAGAAGAATGATAAATGGCATAGGATTGAACGGAGCAGCGGTAAATTTCTTAGAAAGTTCAGGCTGCCTGAGAACGCAAAGATGGATCAAGTGAAGGCAACCATGGAAAATGGTGTTCTTACCGTGACCGTGCCCAAAGAGGAAGTGAAGAAACCAGAGGTTAAAGCTATTCAGATTGATGGTTAAATTCTCTATACCAGGTTTTTTTTCGTGATGTGGGGCTGTATGATTGTATGTGTTCCTTATGTTAGTGGTATGAATGGTGTGTGTGTGACTTGTGTTCTGTACTCTTTCCATCTATGAGTCTGGATAAATGAAAAACTCGGTTGAACAAGTCCTGTTTCATTACTACAGTTTGCATATTTTGTACTTCTAAGTGCGTCCGGTTTTGTTGTAATGTATATTTCTGGTTTGTGCTGAGTTAAGCTGAAGTGATTGCTTTTGGTTCAGTATATCGGTGTGCATGTCCCATGTCGAGAACTTTTTTTCTTTTTTTTTTGAAACCACCATATTGAGAACTTATTGGTGTAGGAGTTCCAAAATGCAATTTATGTGCTGGTTTATGGTCAATGTATCATATGCTTGTATTACTTGACTGCGTTTGTTACATGGTAAGTAGTTTCTTTAGCATCAAGCAAATTTATAGATGTATGTTGAAATTTTATTGATGAACATGTCTCACTTGTCGCTGACTGCTTATCGGTACAGCTAGAGTTCAAAAATGCCTATGGTTTCCAAATATATTTCCAGATTGGTTTTTGACCGTTAGATGGTTTATAATTCAATGTCCTTGATCTCTTTAATTTATTTTATGTGAACATTCATCCCAGTTTCCTTGTTTTGGTCGAACAAAATCACTTTATTTGTAATATATATCCGATTTAAAGTCTCTGTTCTAATTTTATTTTGATTTAGCTGAAAAATTCATGATTCCTGCCGTTTCCAGTTTAAGTTTTTTACTCAATGTCGGTTCGGTTTTGTAACTGATTGCAAATGAAAACCCACCATTGTCCAAATTAAAATGGATACAGCGAAAAGAAAACGGTATAACATTAGAAAGTGAAAGAATTAAGGGTGCATTGGCAAAAGTTGGGGTATTTTGATACATCGGTAAGGGGATGCAGTATTGTGGTGGGTGAAGCGGCTTTTGATTGTTCTGTTGTTAATAGTTATTGTTATTATTGGTTTATTTTTTATAAATATAAAAGTAAATTTAAGATTGTTGATTGAATAATAATCTTAAAAAAAATATGGTTGTTAATTAAAAAAAAATACATTTCATTGTATATAACAATATTAGAGGGTGTGTAGTTGTTCACTTCCATTCGTGTGCACAATATAAATTTTGATGATTTATGAAGGATCGGAAATTGTTGTTGATTGGTATAAAAGTTTGTTAATTGGCTGAGTTACTGTGCAGTTTTGAAAATTCCTTTCAGATTTTAACCTCTGGTAAATGTAGCTTGTAAATTTTTGAATACTACGTATACGTTTTTTCAAAGAAGGAATGAAGGTACAGGCAAAGAAAGTGAATACTGATTGTGTATCATAGGGAACAAACAAATTGTTCTGTTTAGTACAACTAAAAGGTACAATGCATTACATGGTGAACATATATTGATGATGTAAGGGGTGTTAATTGCAGTAAAAGAAACATTGAAATGTAATGGTAAATAGAACAAAATAATCAGAGACGAAGCATGGAGTTGATAGTTCACGGAAGTTGGTAGAGCAGATAACTGGTTGTTAATGTTATGGAAGAAAATAAGCAAGCATTATAGTAAATAGTTGGGTAGACGGACAGTAGATTATACAGCGTATTAAATTTTATAAGGCGGAGGAGTTATGACAGCTACTTTATTGCCAATTGCGCATTGGGAAAATATGAGGTAGAGCAGAAAGAGGAGCAAATGTTTTAGTAGCGCACAGCACGATTAGTTGTGCGAATGCTCTGCAAGAAAACACTCAATAGCTCTATCGCACTCTTCGATCCGTGGGAGAAGGTAAAAGGGGTTGGAAATCAGAAGAAGCATATATATGTTGGGTAATATGAGTATGTATTAAGTATAGGGAGGTATGTGTAGCATACCACTTCCGGTGTGAAGAAAGCATCCCAATTGTCATGTGGTTGACAGGGTGTACGGTGTTGATGCTCGTTACGGATTTGCGGTTGTTCTGCAAATGTAGACGGTTGTTCTACGTTGAAGTTTTGTTGCGCAATGTTTGGTGTTGTCACGCAATTTTTGAAATGTTGCTGCGCAATATTTGGTGATGTTACGAAGGAGGGAAGGTGTAGCAGGCGGTTTGCATTGGTACTTTTATCTGACTCGTCCTCTATAGCAGGAGGTGGTGGTGTAAGGTCAAAAGCATCAACTGTTTCAGTAGGAGGTGATCGTAGAAGCTTTGACGCACGGGTGCATTTTCGCTTAATTTTGTCCGTGGAAATGCCGTCTGACTCTGTTGAATGGCTGTTGAACATTTGCTCTACGGTGGGGGAAGGAGTTAGTGGAAGTGGAGGAAATAAAATAGCAAACTTTTTATGGGATAGAAGTATACAAATTAAGTATTAAAACATGGTATAAGTAATGGTGAAGAGGAGAAACGTTGAATTAAAATTGGGGGCATGCGGGATGAAAGGACAGTGGTTGGAAGCAGTTGTAGGTGAAAATTAAGTACGCGTAAGTTATGCAGTCAAAGTGGGTTTACAGTCAGTGTGCGGTAAGTGGTAGAAGTAAGAGGTAGTTAATGTATGGATTTATTGTGTAGTAGGAAGTGTAAGGGTATAGGTACAGCTATTAAAACATGCATATTGGTTTGTAAACTTGTTAAAACGAATAAGCAGTATGTTGTGAAGTTTTAAAAAAAGAGGAAAAGTAGAAGATGGTGAGGAAATAGAAGGTTGAAAAAAATACCTTTTTCATTGTGGTTGTAGCGTGGAGGAATGAGAATGTAGAAGTTTTTGGCTGGGGAAGAGTTTATATGTGGGTGGGGATGTCAGCTGGATATAGGGGAAAACATAACACGTAAGAGGACAGGGCGGGTAGTGGAATAATTTAAGGAGAAATATGTGGCAGATGGTTTCTCTAAGGCATACTTCTAACGTCGGTTTCAAACCATAACATCTCAAAACATTCTCAAGACATCAGAAAGCGTTCTTTTCATGCAGAAGTTTCTCTAACGGCGTTCATCTTCAACCCAATGATGTGTTTGGTTGTGTCCTATGGTAGAAGAGAAGACGAAGAAATGGTGAGAAGAAGAGATATGTGTGGTTTGGTGTTAAGAAGTGTTAAAGTGGGCACTGAAATTGATAGAGTTAAGAATGTGTCCAAGAGACAAAGTTGTATCTTATGGAATCTTGTTTGAAATAAGGTAAGCTTTTGATTTTATTTTTATTTTATATATATTGTACTTTAGGATATAATTAATGCTTTTAATACATTAAGTATATCCAAGTAGAAAATTCTTAGTACGTGTATTTAATTGATTACAGTTACGAATGTGTTCGTAACCATGAATATTGAATAATATAAAAAATATTTATCCTTAAATATTATTAGTCAAGATGTGTTGATAACGAGATATCGATATATCCATTGAGACTAGTGTATATAACTTTCTTCATATGATGGACGGTTAATTATTCATGATCGTCGGGGCCACCAAGAGGTCATGTATATGTAATTAAGGGAACTTGAAGTTCAAGTACATACTGAACAAAGAAAGTAACAATAGATAAGAATAAAAAAAGGGACAATATGGATTTACATTGAATGGGTGACATTAACCGTTACAATTCAATCTCCTTCTTCCCAGACATAGTTATTCATTGTTAGTGATTTTCCTAATGGATCTCACAGTTTGGAGTTAATACATGACACAATTAAAATGGAAACCAGTAAATCGGTCACTATTGTGATAACAACCAAACCAGGGAAAGCACACTTTACTGATCCAAGGCTTACCGAACAAATATTATCAACCATTGATCAAGATCAACGGTCATCACTTGCCAAAGGGATCTCTCTTGGATTACCAGCCACTTTGGGCCTAAATACTCAGCCCACTTTATTTTTATAAATAGTCTGTGATGTACGTACTTCTTTTGTATCAAAGCATTATCAATAAAACATATATTTCTGCTTTTCTCTAATTTGGTATCGGAGCAAAAAAAGCCTAAAGGCAAATTTATCACAAATCCAAAACTGAGATTTTTTTATATTCTCTCCCCTCAGAAAAGTGTCATCATCGGGGAGGATACCTTTCTTTTGATCAAAGGAGTCTCATTCCATCAGCCTCATATCTTTTCCGCTGCTATTCATGCATATTACTGATTCTTTGTGAAACAGTAATATACATATATCATAGCATTTCCCTCTTTCCTGTTTTCGATTTCTTGGCTGATAATTTCAAGATTAGCCTCGCCATTTGCCCTCATCATTACCCTCTATCTCCAAGAAACCGGCATTTCAAGATTCTTGAATCACCATGGCACTTGAAGAAGAAGATGTAACATCAGGGACCTCTGCAAATCCATCAAGAGATCACCAGAGTTCAGATCTGGCCCTGATCAAACCAAAGAATCAAATTATTTCTACTCCATTAGATGAGGATAACTACATTCTTTGGAAATATCAAATCGAGATTGCGCTAAAAGGATATGACTTACATGACTATGCCATGGGCACCAAGATCATCCCACCAGTTATGATCACTGAAAAAGAAGGAAAAACCGTAAGTAACCCTGAATACAAACTGTACCAAAAGCAAGACAATTTGCTATCATCATGGTTGTTATCTTCTATTAGTCAGAGTTTGTTATCACAAGTTGTGGGCTGTAACAGTTCCCACGAAATATGGTCAGCAATCCAACGCATTTTTAGTTCACAATCAGCAGCAAGGGTCATGCATTACAGAAGGGAACTACAAAATGCAAGAAAGAATGATATGCCTATGAGAGAGTATCTTGCAAAAATCAAGAACTTATGTGACAAATTAGCAGGTGTTGGTCACCATGTCTCAGCCAGTGAGCAAATTCTAGTGATTACCAATGGATTAGATCAAGATTATGAATCTTTAATAACATACATAGCAACACAACCAAATCTGCCAGACATAGAATACATACATACAGCCCTCCTTGCTCATGAAGGAAGGATTGATCAAAGAAAGACCATGCAAGAAGACTTTAATGTCAATTATGCAGCAACATCAAAGAGCAAGAATCAAAAAGGTGTACCAAATCAATCCAAGCAAGACAGTCACAATCAGAGAGGAGGCTATACCCAAAGAGGCAGAGGAAGGGGGAGAAGCAATTATAACAACAGAGTTAAATGTCAGATCTGTGAAAAGTTTGGACATATGGAAAACAAATGTTATTTCAGATACAAGGAAGACACTAATAATGGTCAGTCATCTCATACAAATAAACAAGTCAGTGCAAATATGATTCAAACTCAATCCAAGAATAATGGAGACAACATTACTGATGACACAGCAAAAACCAATGATTACAATATGGATGAATGGTTTCCAGATTCCGGTGCCACAAATCACATCACTAACAGTCTGCAGAACTTAAACTTGGGGAGCAAAGAATACTCAGGTAACCAATCTGTTCTCATGGGAAATGGTGAAGCTACAAACATAACACATGTTGGTACTGGCTACATAAAAGGTACAAGGCTACTCTACTTAAATAAATTATTAAGAGTGCCAAGTATCAAGAAAAATCTAATCAGTGTCTCACAATTTGCCAGTGAAAATAAGGTGTATTTTGAGTTTCACCCAAAATACTGTTTAGTTAAAGACTCATTGAATAAACACATATTATTACAGGGTAAACTGGAGAATGACCTGTACAAATTCAGAAATTTGGGAAATAATGATGCTGCTAATAGGACAAAATGGTCTAATAATATTAGCGCTAATAATGTTAGTACTAAACATGATAATGATGTAAAATCCTTTTACAAGTGGCATTGTAAACTTGGCCATCCTAGTTATAATGTTGTCAAACAAATTTTAATACAAAATAATATTTCTGTTCCAAGTATTTCTGATTTACATTTATGTGATCACTGTCAAATGGGGAAAATGCATAAATTATCTTTTGCTAATTCGGAAACCATATATGAAAATCCTCTTGAGTTAATTGCTGCAGATTTATGGGGCCCAACACCACTCAATTCAATGCAAGGATACAGGTATTATCTATCCCTTGTATGTGCACACACCAGACACACTTGGATATACTTTCTCAAAGCTAAATCTGATGCTAGTAATGTTGTCATACATTTCATCACTCATATTGAAAGACAAATTAACAAATGTGTTAAAATTTTCCAAACAGATGGTGGGGGAGAATTTAAACCATTAAAGGAATTCTTTAATCAAAAAGGAATACTTCATAGAGTTACTTGCCCCCACACATCTGAGCAAAATGGTTTAGTGGAAAGAAAACACAGACACATTGTTGAAACTGGTCTAACCCTATTATCTCAAGCATCACTACCATTGAAATACTGGAGTGAAGCTTTTGCCACTGCAGTATTTCTCATTAATAGAATGCCAACAAAGGTACTAGACAATGTTTGTCCACATGAGAAACTTTATGGAGTTAGACCAAATTATGACTATTTAAAAACTTTTGGGTGTTTGTGTTTTCCCTACACTAGACCATACAACAAACACAAATTAAGCCTTAGATCTAGTCCATGCACCTTTTTGGGATATGCACATAATCAAAAAGGGTATAAGTGTATGGACAGTAAAGGGAAGATTTACATTTCTAGACATGTTGTTTTTAATGAGCTCATATTTCCATTTACAGATAAAAGCAAGCAATGCAGGGAAATCAATGATGAAAAAACACATGCTACATCTATTCCAGATCTATCTCAATATACTAAAAGTGATAATCAGCATATACAAAGAAATGATAATGGAGCAACATCACCACACAATTCAGATAATGAGACAACAAGTTGTCTACCAATGGACTCAAGTAATGAGGAATGTGCCAGTATGCTAAACAACAATCAAAACAATGGTCAGTGTACATCCAACAACAGTCCAGAAAATAATACTATAACTGACAGCAATAATCAACAGGAGGAGGTTCATCAACAACATACTGAAATAGGACACCCCATGATCACAAGATCTAAAAGTGGGATTTTTAAGCCCAAAGTCTACACAGCACAAGCAAATGAAGTAGAGCCAGTATCATATGATCAGGCCATCAAATATGAAGCATGGAAAAAGGCTATGGATGAAAAATTCAATGCTTTAATCAAAAATAAAACATGGACTCTCGTCACAGCCCCAAAACACAAAAACATTGTGGGATGCAGGTGGACTTACAAGATCAAAAGAGATGCAGATGGCAACATAATAAAAAATAAAGCCAGACTTGTTGCAAAAGGATATTCTCAACAATATGGATTTGATTTCACTGAGACCTTCTCCCCAGTAATCAAACCCACAACCATAAGGATTACGTTAACACTTGCACTTCATAAAAACTGGAGTATAAAGCAATTAGATGTTCATAATGCCTTTTTAAATGGTGAGTTATGTGAAGAGGTCTATATGCAACAACCAGAAGGGTATAGTTCTAGTGCTGATAAAGGTCTTGTATGCAAGCTACATAAGGCCATATATGGACTAAAACAAGCATCCAGAGCATGGCATGAAAAACTAAAAGATACCCTTACTCAGTTAGGTTTTAGTGCAACAAAATCAAATAACTCACTCTACTTAAGGAAAGCAAAGCATGTGAGTACATATATACTGGTGTATGTGGATGATATTCTTATCACAGGAGATGATCAACAGGAGATTAATCAGGTTATTAGACTTCTTGACAAACACTTCGCCATTAAAGACATGGGTGAATTGAAATTCTTTCTTGGTATAAATATTCAAAGAAAATTCAACAATGAGATCATCCTATCACAAAAACAGTACATCAGTGACATTCTAGTCAGAGCCAACATGGACAAAGCCAAACCATTACCAACCCCGATGACAAGTCACAAACAATTATCTAAAAATAAGAGTGAACCCATTGAAAATGTCAAACAGTATCGAAGTATCGTTGGGGCACTTCAATATGCCACAATCACTCGACCTGACATTTGTTTTAGTGTGAATAGGGTCTGCCAATACATGCAGAACCCATTAAGTGAGCATTGGTGTGCTGTAAAACGCATACTAAGATATCTTAAAGGGACATTATCATATGGCTTGCATCTGAAGGGAAGTAAAGACATAAAAATACATGCTTACAGTGATTCTGACTGGGCTAATGACGTTGATGACAGGAAATCCATCTCAGGATTCTGCATCTTCCTAGGGCAAAATCCGATTTCTTGGTGTACGAAGAAGCAGTCCACTATCTCCAGAAGTAGCACTGAAGCAGAGTACAGATGCATCGCTAGTACCGTTGTCGAGATTATTTGGATCGAGACCCTAATTTGGGAATTAGGGTTCGAATTAAGTCAAAAACCCACTGTTTGGTGTGATAACCTCAGCGCCATATCACTGTCAATGAACCCAGTTCAACACGCTCGCACAAAACACATGGAAATTGACCTTCACTTTGTTCGTGAGAGAATTGGAAGCGGAAAGCTGGTCATCAACCATATCCCATCCTTCCATCAAAGAGCGGACTTTCTAACTAAAGCTTTATCAGCGACCAATTTCAATCGATTTCGAGACGAGCTCAAAATTTACTCCGCCGACATGAATATTGAAGAGAAGCTAAAACCCTAGTTTGGTTTGAAGGGGCGTATTGTGATAACAACCAAACTAGGGAAAGCACACTTTACTGATCCAAGGCTTACCGAACAAATATTATCAACCATTGATCAAGATCAACGGTCATCACTTGCCAAAGGGATCTCTCTTGGATTACCAGCCACTTTGGGCCTAAATACTCAGCCCACTTTATTTTTATAAATAGTCTGTGATGTACGTACTTCTTTTGTATCAAAGCATTATCAATAAAACATATATTTCTGCTTTTCTCTAATTGTCACTACTATAACTACTTGCTTAGGAATTGTGTGTAAAGCAATCACGTTCGTGCAATAAATAAGTAAGTTTGTATGTCCATATTTTCGTTTAACATTCAATGACATAGATTTATGCCGATGCTACTAAGCTTACCTCGCAAAAGAAAGAAGAGTATAAACATAAATTATTTAATGTATGTTTCTCAACTAGTAATCACATAGTTCATTAAAATAAATTAGTTCATAATCATGTATTTTGAGAAGAGTTTATCCCAATTCAACATGCAACTAACAGAGTTAACCTTATTATTATGCCAAAAATCAAAGCATTTACCAGAAACCAAACTCACAGTAGATACCTAAACCATGAATTTTGGGAAACGGTTGCCACTGTAATAATTCGCCGTACTTTTCAATTTTAAGTACGAGTCTTCTCTGTTTTTATTACCCTAATAATTCAAAGTTACACAAATTTCTTTGGATAGTTTAGAAGAAAATTTCACTACATTTATGATGACTTTCATGGAAGAACTCCCATTTAATTATGAATTTAGAAAATGTATTTAATGAGTTATGGTATTCCTATTGAATCATACTGAGGATTTAAGAAGAGAATATCAACCCTTATACAATACACCTTTTGGTGGATAGTTTTGTTTTAAAAAAGCAAACTTTTGAAGGTATATTATACTCATTGGCTGATGATATATACAACATTTTTAAGCAGTTTAAAACTTCTATCTGCTACAAAGTCGTGCACCAGTCTAAATGTCAAAAGAATTTATTTTAACTTCAATTTGAAGTATAAATTGGTGGGGCTAAAAGTCTGGAACTGATTCATATTTTAACAAAGATGATCTTTCTAAAGCATATAACATATCTACCTAAATCAACTTTTTTTCCATAATTTTCTTCTCAATAAATCAGGAATGGAATCTAAAAACACATATTTATGTATATATGTTCCTAAACAACTATGACTTACGAGAATAATTTTAAAGTTGCTTATTTTCGTCTAATAGTTGATCAAGCTTTGACTTCACTTAGAGATCGAATTGATCAATTTAAACATTACGAAGAAACTTTTGAATTTTTGTTGAACTTAAGATTTAAAAATATTGATAATAATGAATTGAAGGATCGTTGAACGAATCTAAAAGATTTTTTGAAGCATGATGAAGAGCAAGATATTTATGCTAAAGAATTATTATTTGAACTTCAACAACTAAAAAGGATTCTACCATCCAAAGTAACTACATCAATTGATATACTTAATTTCTTGAGATCTTATCAGAATATAAGTGGATTTCTAAAGTTTGAGTTGCATATCGTCGGTGGAAACAAGTTTTTTAAAATTGAAATTGATAAGGCGTATCTCAATTTTAATCGTGCAGTCAACTGTGGTATATACATTCGTACAGGCTACCAATTTTAATCGGTTTGTGCTTTTTTAACGAGGCATGCCAAAGTTCTATTTATTTTTTCATAAAATATATAGCTATCTAATAAATTGAATTTTTTCGATTAACTTTAACACTTGTTTTTATAGCTGAACTGAAGAAGAAAACCTTAACGACCACAAATGGGTTTAATGGTAACAGAGTGTTCATGTTTTTGTTTAATGGTAACAATAGATTATGGAAGCTGATATGCATCTTTTGTTGATTATGATAAATGGAGATAAACCTACAAAGAGCGTTGCTCTGCGAATTCTTATTTTCGTCTTCGTCTCGTCGCAATTTCTTCCTCGAGTTGGTCGGTTTTCTCTTCTACGTGTGCTCCTTCTACGCTACTACCTCTGTTCTCTGCTGTGTGATTTCTAGGGTTTCGGCTATGGATTTGGGGGTTTTCTCGTTTCGTGGTGATTTTGTGCGTTGCTGCCCATCATTCGAGAGCATCGCTTCTGCTCTGATGATGGTGGCGGCGCCGCCTTTGTCGGTTTGCTTTACTAGTGGCTGTTCGATTCAGATCTCTGTTTTCTCTCTCTCGGCGTTTGCGTCCCTCGCGCGCTTCAGGTTTCTGGTGGTGGATGAACTTTTCATGGAACTGTCCCCTACCTATTCGAATGTTTTTGGGAGCGAGGGATTGCGACCGGAGATCTTTGAGACGTCAGGTTTCTCGTCTGCTTGTCCGTCCCTGACTGCGATCTGTGGTAATCGGGATTTAACCACCCGTTTCTCACCACGTCTTGTTTTCGGGGAGGCTTTGTCAGGGCAGGTTGAGTTCTTGCCTGATGTTTGCTTTGGCTCATTTGGCTCTGGCACTGTTCACTCTAGTGACTCATCATTGGTCGGTGGCTCCTCCCTGGGTGGCGATCGAGATTTCATCACTCGATTCGCTCCCAGTATGACTTTCTCTGGAGCAGGTTTGGCTGCTTGTTCGGTCGAGGCCCCTACTGCCTTTGGTTCTCTTGCTGCTTTTGAGGTCGTGGGTGCTTGTAGGGAGGAGGATTTGATCACCTGCCTCCCTCCTCCCACTGATCCGTTGGTGTCTGTGCCTGGTGTTGTCGAAGGTTCTGCTGACAGTCCATATGTGCCTTTGCTGGTTTCTCCTTCGCTTTTAGGCCTTGCTATGCCTTATGCTGTGGAAACCGCTGCTTTTGCAGGGCTGGGGTGTGGCTGGTCTTCGGCCCTTGGCCATGAGGTGAGTTCTGTCCTTCGTTGGCAGGTATGCTCCTCGTCCTACTGCTCCTTTACCTTTGGTTCCTTTGGAGTGCCTACTGTTTTCTGGTTTTGGTCCGTTGCGACCTTTGCAGTCTGTCTGAGCCATGACGCACGCTTGTGCGTGCTCCCTAACACTGTCGTTTCGATTTTGAAAAGGGCAGTGTTAGGTCCCTTCTGTGGTGCTTGTTTCGTTTGTGCTTTGTTGGCTGTCTCTCGCAGCGGTTTCCAGGTGTATTTCACTGTGTTATCTCACCTTTGTTTCTTTGGGGGTTTCCCGTATAGCGTGCTGTTTGGGTTGCCCCTGTCGGTTTTCTGGCGTGGGGGTTTTTCAGTGTGTCATGACGAGGCCGCTTCTGTGTCGTCATTGACCGTTTTTTCTTTTAGCTTCCTTTGGGAGTCCGCTATTTCTGATTATCCACGGAGGTTCCACCAGACGTGGAGCGTATTGCCCGGGGTTTTTCCCAGCTCTATGCGTATAGTGGCCGCCCTCGACCACTATATGGATAGTCCGGGAGTTTGCTTTTATTCTGCTCTCCGCTCCATGTCTTCGGTTGGAACCGATCAGCGACTCTTACCACTTTTGCGGGGCTGTTTCATTAGTAACAGTCCGGCTCCGGTAAGAATCCCATAGCAATTGGGGGAGCAGCTTGCTTGCTCTCCCTCACATGTTTTATCTCTGTCCCCAGTGTTGTCTTCGGCGTTCGTCCGTCCTTTGGTTTCTTCCTCCTCCTCTCCTTTATCCTCGGCCTTTTCTGAGGTTTCAGTTGCTGCCGGATCGTCTCCATTCTGTTCCTTTTATTCTGCGCTATTTTTTAGGTCCTTTGGATTGCGCTCGGGTCGCTTTCCTTGTTTCTCTAGCACGACGGTCGAGCCTCCGGATAGCCGGGATCCGCCTACTGTTCATTGCTCATCGGCGTGCTCTTCCCCTTCGTCCTCGTGCTCTTTATCCATCTCCATCCCTCTTATGAGTAGGGAGGAAATTGCGCTCCTTAATGAGCGTCTTGATCGCTTAACTAGGAACTCCTCTCCCTCTTTCTCGCGGTCGCGGTCTATTCCTTCGACGTCGTCGTTGAGGGAGATCGCTGCTGAGGAGTCGCATGTGTCTGTTCTCCAGCCCGCTGCCCTTCCTCCTCGTTCGACTCGACGCGCCTCGCGTAGGGTCCCGTCTACTCCTCGCACCATCCGCACACGCTCTATAGCGGCGTCCGAGCAGATCGATCGATCTTCTCGATCTTCGTTGTATCTTATTTGAGTCCTTCTGTCTCCTTTTCCTGCTGTCCGCTTGTATCCTTTGTCTTCCTCGTTTTTCCTCCTCTTCCTCATGGCTAACATTCTCTTTTGGAATGTCCGTGGAATTGGCAACGATGCTTCTTTGGCTAGACTAAAACGCATCGTCAGAAAGCACTCTGTTGGCTTGATTGCTCTTATGGAACCTCTCATTGCTCCAGAAGGAATTTCTTCTGTCATCTGCTCCTTAGGATTTGGTGGCGGGTCCGCCAACATCTCGGGAAAGATCTGGATTTTATGGTCCAAATCCTTTTCGGTCTCCCCCGTTTTTGATTCCCCTCAGCTCCTTTCCTTGTCCTGTTCGTCTCCTTCATTTCCTTCTGCCTTCTTATTTTCGGCGGTCTACGCCAGTTGCGATCGGTCGATTAGATTAGACCTTTGGTCAGCTCTTCTGGGCCTAGGGTCTTCGGGGATTGCTCCCTCTGTGATCGGTGGGGATTTTAACATCGTCGCCTGCCAAGCAGAGAAACGGGGCGGGGCGGCCATCAACCGTTCTGCAGTGGAGGATTTCAATTCCTTCATTGCCAGCTCTGGCCTCTCCGAGTTTCCTTTTACGGGTTCAGCTTTTACTTGGTCTAACAACCAAGAGGGTCCGAACCGTATTCTTTCCAGACTCGACCGTGTCTTTGGATCGGAGGATTGGTTTCGCCTTCCCTTCTCCTTCTCCATCGCTCACCTTCACCGCTCCTTCTCTGATCATGCTCCTATGATTGTTCGGTGCTCCCCGTTCTCCCTTTCGGGTCCTTCTTCCTTTCGGTTCCAGAGCATGTGGATCTCTCATCATTCCTTTATTAAGGAGGTGGAAGATTCATGGATCACTCCGACTGCTGGCCCTCCTTGTGCTGTTTTCAGCCGTAAACTTAAGCGTCTCAAGGAGAGCCTTAAGGTCTGGAATCGTCTCGTCTTTAAGAACATTTTTGATCGCGTTAGAATGGCTGAAGAGTCTCTAATCTTAGCCGAATCTTTGCTTGACGATGATCCGTCTCCGGCTAACAAGGAGGCTTGGTCGCTTGCGCAACTCGTTTATTCTTCGGAACTTCGTATCGAAAATGACTTCCTTCGTCAAAAGGCTAGGATCAAGTGGGTAGTCGAAGGCGATACGAACTCCAAATTCTTCCATTCTTCTATTCGTAAGAAGAATAACCTTCTCACGATTCGTGAGATTGTGAGGCCTGACCTTTCTACTGCTTCCTCTCCTGAGGAAGTAAAAGATACCATTTTGGCCCACTTTCAATCCTTTCTTGGCTCTGAGTCAGTTGCGGTTACTGATCCGGCTCTTTTAGCCTTCATCCCTAGTGTCATCTCTTCGTCGGATTGTGCCCTTCTTTCTGAGATGCCAACCGCTGAGGAAATTCTGAACTGTGTCTTTGCCTTAAGCAAGGACAGCGCTTCTGGACCGGATGGTTTCAACGGCAGTTTCTATCGGTGCTCCTGGCCTATTATTCAGGCTGATTTTTGTCTTGCTATTCAGTCCTTCTTCTCTGGGGATTCCCTTCCTGCCGGATGGACCTCCACCAACCTTATCCTCATTCCTAAGTGCGATAATCCTAGATCGTGCGGGGATTTCAGGCCTATCAGTCTGTGCAACTTCTCTAATAAAGTCATCTCCAAGATCTTAGCCTCTCGCTTGGCCCTTTTTCTTGATCGTATTATCTCTCCATCGCAAGCAGGTTTTGTCAAAGGTCGTTTGATCACCGACAACGTCCTTCTCGCCCAGGAGCTTATTTCCCAAATTGATCGGAAAGTTAGGGGCTCTAATGTTGTCTTCAAACTGGACATGGCCAAGGCCTATGACCGCATGTCTTGGTTCTTCGTCATCAAGGTTTTACGGGCCTTCGGTTTTCCGGAATTCCTTATTGACTTGGTTTGGAGGCTCATCTCTAACTGTTGGTTTTCTGTGCTTATAAACGGATCGGCCCAAGGTTACTTCAGGGCGGGAAGAGGGCTTCGCCAAGGGGATCCTCTTTCGCCTTCCCTTTTTGTGATCGCGGCTGAGGCTTTGATCCGCGGTCTCCATTCCTTGACTATTTATGGGCAAGTTCAACGATTCGGTATTCCGAGAGGTTGCCCTCTTATTTCTTCTTTATCCTTTGCTGATGACATTGTCATTTTTGCTAACGGTAGTCGCTCCTCCGTTCGGCGACTCCTTAGCTTTCTACATCAATATGAGAGGTCCTCTGGCCAACTCGTTAACCCTTCGAAAAGTTGCTTCGTCCATGCTAAAGACTTGTCCCCATCTCGTGCTGCCTGGATTGAGTCCGTCTCGGGATTCAAAGAGGCATCTCTCCCTCTCCCCTATCTTGGTATTGTCCTCTATCGTGGTAGGAAGCTCAATGCCTATTTCGATTCATTGGCGGACAAAGTCAGGGGTAAGATTTTACGTTGGAATGCGTCTCTCCTATCCCAGGCAGGCAGACTGGTTCTTATCAAATCTGTTCTAGATTCGATGGGAACTCATATTTTCGCTGCTATGTCCCCTACCTCTTCCTTCTTCCGGGCTTATAAGTCTTTGGCCTCGGCTTTTTTTTGGGGTTCAAAGGAAGATGCTCGCCGACATCATTGGGTGTCATGGGAAACGATTTGTCGCCCCAAATCCGAGGGTGGTCTTGGTCTTCGTAATCCCAAGGATCTTTGTGTGGCTTTTGCTTGTAAGCTGTGGCTGAGGTTCGGTGCGAATGATTCCTTATGGGCATCTTTCCTCCGCGCGAAATATCGAAGGCTTGCTATCTCTAATTTTTCAGGATCGCCGTCTTATGCTAGCGAAACCTGGAAGCACATGCAGTCGGTAAAAGCGTTCTCCGACTCTCATGGAGGTTCCTCTGGCTGGGATGGCACGCCTTTCTCCATCCTGAAAGCGTGGTCATCCTGCAGATCTCCGAGTCCCAGTAGTCCAGTTTTCTCCTTCATTTGGGACTCCCGTATTCCGCCGAAAATTTCTATTCTGATGTGGCGCATCATGCACGATGGTTTGCCTCTCGACGTTAACCTTCAGCTTATTGGCATCCCTTTTGTTTCGCGTTGCCACTGTTGTGCCAACGGGGCATCGGAATCTTTAAACCATTTGTTTTTCGATAGTGTATCGGCTAGATCTTGCTGGAATTATTTCGGCAACCTAGTGGGTGAAAGACGAATGGCCAGATCTCCTTTTGACCTACTGCTTTCCTGGTGGTCTGGGATGTCTGGCAAATCTCTCCGCTCTTCCGTTTTCCGTTTGATTCCTTGCCTTATCTGCTGGCACCTTTGGTGCGCTCGGAATAAAGCTATCTTTGAGAATTCCCCTATGGATCCCCCATCCATTATTAGGCGTGTTAGGAATGATGTTTTCCTGGCATTTCGAGGTAGACCATTCAGGGGAATTTTGAGCCATCAGTCTAGGCGATTGGTGGGTCTGTTGTCTATTTCTTGTGGCCAGACCTATGCTCGTCAGGGAGTTGGTTGATTTCTTATCCTGGGTGTCGCTTTCTCTCATCGTCCCCGTCGCCCCCCCCTTTTTTGTTTGGTTTTAATGTGTTTGCTAGTGTTGTAGTTCAGGTGGCCTTGGCTTGCTTTGCTCTTGCGGATATCTTTGTCTGACCGTTTCTGGGTCAGTGCTACCGACTGGGAGGCGGCTCCTGGTTCCTCTCTTTGTTTTTGTCTTGGTTGTTGGGTTGGTTGGGGGTTACCTGTCTTCTCTTATCCGCATTGACTACTACTTCTGGCGCATGGTTATTGTTTGGGTCGCCTTTGTTCGTTGATGTTTTCGTCCTTGTTGGTGAGACGTCGCTTCCCCTTGTTTCCATCCTTTTCCAGATTTTCATTGAGGTCTCGTCTCTGGTTCTGTGGTATGGTTTGGAGGTCTGGCCTGCTCTTCTGAGCTCAGGCGGGTTTGCGGATTGCTTTGTTGGTGGTTGTTGCTGGACTTCTTTGGCTAGCTGTATTCATATTTCTGCTGGTTTTTCCTTCTGTTGCTCTTTGTACTGATTCTCGATTTTTTAATTCTGTCTGGGAGGCATACGGTCTTCATATGCTTCGCCTATTTTTGTGAGCCACCGGAGAAAGGCGGTTTTTCTCCCTATATATTTATGTATTTGTGTTGAAAAAAAAAAAAATACAAAGAGCGTTGATGATTCTTCATTTCAAATAGCTGCAGCACGGCAAGCTAACAAGAACTAACGAGATATGTCATATTTTTGTTATAAGAATATTAAGAACTAACAGATTATAAGACATTTCACTCTTTAGTCTTTGTAAGCTTTTACGTGTGGATGTACATGTCGTTTTTTTCCCTTTTTCTTTCTTTTCTTTTTGCTTTTTTCTTTTCTTTTCTTTCTTTCTTTCATTTTCTTTTCTTTTCTTTCTTTCTTTCATTTTCTTTTCTTACTTTCTTTTTCTCTTTTTTTTTTTTTTGAGTTCCTGTTTCAACAGGTAAGCATTGAACATAAGATATTGCTGTCCATACTTGAACTGAAAACTTAGTTGGTTTGGATCAAACTCTAACACGCCAACTGATTTTTACTTCTTAAACTATTTACATAATTCTGCATTATACTTTCTACCCACAATGAATATAAAATATAGCGAATACGATGTTTTGAGTTGTTGATTTTGCAATTGCATGAAATGAATTGATTCTATATATAAGATCCTCAAGCTTATACAAAACATCGTACCTCCAACATAATGCCCTAGCACCAACAAAGTGACTCAAATTTTCTAAATATCGTATTTAATAGTTTCAAATTATCAAATTCAAAACGAATATTTTTTAAACTCAACTGCTAAGTCAAAATTTTGAAAGTACAAATTTACAAATAATTCAAGCTTTCAAATTCAAATTTTAAATTTTTAATTAGAATATGAGCTAAAATTTTAAATTTCATATAGGTTTTTTTTTCTAAAGTAGGTTTACCAATTGATCTTTATTTTTCTTTTAAATTCAAATTTGAGGAAATACACCAAATTTTCAAATATAAATTTTCATACCTAGTTTCGAATTCAAAACTTGTCATTAAAAATTCAAAATATCATTACAAAATTCAAATTTTTTAATTTAAATATTAAAATTCAAGTTCCAAATTTAAATTTTGATTTTCAAATTTTGTAGTTTCAAAATCAAATCTTCAATTTTGAATTTTCTAATAAAAATTTGGACTTGAACTTCAACATCTAAATTTAAAATTTAAATTTTGATTTTCAAATTTTGTAGTTTCAAAATCAAATCTCCAATTTTGAATTTTCTAATAAAAATTTGGACTTGAACTTCAATATCAAAATTTAAAATTCATATTTTAAAATTTAAATTGGCTAATTCTATTCGTATACCGTTAATCTGTTAACATATATTAGAAAATATAATAAACTAGCATACATCAAAAATACTTTACATACACCATAACTTTTAAAAAATTACACTTTTCTACATTTTCACCGTCTTCCCTTTTTAAACCTTAAAACTCATTTACACAAAACTTATGAATTCCTAGCAATAAATTTAGTTAAAATTCAACAAAATAAACTTTGATCTTTCACTACTAGAAATGCTTCGTATAGCGGCGGAGGCTAGCGACGGCTAAAAAAAGCGGCCGTCGTTATACGCAGTATACAGATCTGGTCGAGAGCAACAGCTCCTTCATTCCTTCTTCCCCAAATTTCCTTCCTCCTTCCCCCTTCGACGCCCCCCGTCACCGTAGCCGCCGCCCCAGCTTCCAACGTCTCCAAATCACCCAAATTTACGTCGGTATGCTTCTAATATCTTGTTTGAATGTAAATTTGATGTTTTTAGGTTTAGTTTAAACCCTAAGTCAATTATGATTTGTTGTTAAATTGGGTATTAGTAGTGTTGTTAAATTGAGTATTAGTAGTGTTGTATGTTGCTTTGATAGATTAATTAATTTATTATCATGAACTTGAATTATTTAGTATTATACATTAACTAGTTTATCATGATCAAGTTGAATAAATGGTTGATGTAGATGATTAGTGTTGGCGATTAACATGGTTAGTTGTTTTAGGTGAAAAAATAGTGTATATTAATGATTAACTTGGTTATTGATAAATTTACATGAAAGTATTTCATAGTTTATGAAATTGATAAATTACAAATTTAAGTTGTTAAAATCTAAATTCTGTAAATATGTGTATTACAAATTACAGTATTGTACAAAAATAAAGTTTATATAGTATAGTACAAATTTAAGTTTAATAAATTACAAATTACAGTATTGTACAAAAATAAAGTTTATATAGAAAAATAAAAAATGAATATGAGAGCCTTAAAAATTCTACAAATATCTAATTTTAAAAAAAAATTAGGAAATGACTTTAAAAACAACTGATATTGTACTGAAATCTATTTTGTAATGAAATTAAGAAATGAATATAACAACAACAAAGATTACGCTAAAATCTATATCGTAAAAAAATAAAGAAATGAATATTGAACTAAAATTGTTAATTGAATGTTGAACTAAAATTTAAATATACAAATTTATTAAATAAAATTTAAATAGTTGAAACATTGTCAAAATTTGAAAAGTACAACAATATTTGATAAAATTTAAAGAAATTTTTTTATCTCTTAGATTGGCTTTGGCCCCGTCTGGCAGGTGTTGTATATGATCGTTATATGGATGTTCGTTTTGGTAACGGAACGGACATTTATATTCATCTGATACAATATTTGTCGGATTTGTCACTGTATTGGACAAGTTACAAACACAATAAAGTAATTACATATTATAATTCATTTCATTTTAAACGGTTACAAAATTTCGATAGCGCTTCCTTTACGTTCCCTATGTACACGCATTTGTGTACAATACAGGGAACAGAAGGGAAGTGCTGCCGAAATTTTGTTGAACCGTTTAATCTGAAATAATTTATAAAATGTAATTACATTATTGTGTTTGTAATGGGAAGTAGGATGACTGACCACCGAAGTGAAAACCAAAATACTAAAAAATTAAAAAATAAAGTGAAGTTTTTATTTTGAATTTTCTGCAACGGTGAACTGTTTACAATGGAGAATGGTTGAAAATTAATGATTTAAACTGTCTAACATACATTTTCAAATCAGGAAAAATGTTCAATTATTTTCTCGACCGTACTTGGATGTATGAAGTCAGAACTGGAAAGAAGGGGTCAATAAAGCAACATTTTTACAACGGTGTACACGAATTTATTAGATTTGCTAAATCTAATAACCGAAACAACACAGAAATTCGTTGCCCGTGTAGTAAGTGCCAACATTTGAAGCATTGGAAACCGGATATAGTTGAAGTACATTTGTATCAATATGGTTTCGTGTCTGATTATTATTTCTGGGATCGTCATGGAGAACTTGTTGAACCTACACCTAATACTGAACTATTAGAGGACGGTAATATGATGACAAATTCGATAGAAAATATGGTGGATGATGCAGCACGATCAATGTTTCCTACAACTGAAGCTGTCGATGAAGACGAAAATGTCGAAGAAGAACCGACTACGGGAGCTAAAAAAATATACGATTTGTTGGATTATGCTAAGAGGCCGTTGTGGGACGGATGTAATAGCGGAACCGAACTTTCAGTAACCGCCGAATACATAACTATGAAATCAAAATTCAACCTTACGGAAGCTGCATTTACAGCAGTTGTACAAGCTGCAAAACGACACATGCCACCCAATAATCTGATGTGCGATAGTCATTATAAAGTAAAAAAATTAATGTCCGCTTTCGGTCTACCGTACGAGAAGATAGATGCATGTGTGAAAGGTTGCATGTTGTATTGGAAAGACGATGTTGACCTCAGAAAATGCAAAATATGTAACGAAGAAAGATACAAACCAAGAAAGAAGAAAGGGAAAGAAGTCCCGTACAAGAGAATGCATTATTTACCCATCACTCCCAGACTTCAAAGATTATATGCATCTTCTGCTACGGCCTGTCATATGCGATGGCATAGTGTGAGAACAGCGGAAGAAGGAACTTTGATACATCCATCCGACGGAGAAGCATGGAAACATTTTGATAAGACTTATCCCGCATTTGCTGCGGAAAGCCGTAATGTCAGACTTGGTTTATGTACGGATGGTTTTTCACCATTTTCACAGTTTTGTAGTAAATATTCATCCTGGCCAATTATCGTTACTCTGTATAATTTACCTCCATGGATGTGTATGAAGACACCATATATGTTTTTCACCACTGTTGTTTCCGGCCCTTATGATCCAACCCAAGGAATTGATGTTTATTTACAACCATTGATCGAAGAGTTGAAGAAACTGTGGTATGAAGGAGTCGAAACTTACGATGTATCAAGGAAATTTTTTTTTCGTATGTTCGCTTCTTTGTTATGGACTATTAATGATTTTCCTGCATATGAGATGCTTTCTGGTTGGAGTACGGCCGGTCGTCTAGCATGCCTTTATTGTATGGAAGAAACACGAGCATTTTCGTTACGATATGGGAAGAAAGTTTCGTGGTTTGATTGTCATCGGTGTTTTCTTCATCCCAATCATACTTTTAGAAGAGATAAGAAAATTTTCATAGCTAACAGAGAAGAGAATCTAAAATCACCCAAGGTTTGGTTAGGCGAGGAAATATACGAAATTGTAAGGGACTATCCAAAGATACATGAAACTGGAGTCCAGACTGAAATCCCAGGAAAGTCAGATATTCATAATTGGTGCAAACAAAGTATATTTTGGGAGATATTGGAAAGATCTCTTACTCCGACATAATATTGACGTGATGCACAACGAAAAGAACGTGTTTGATAATCTGTTTAATACAATTTTGAATGTAAAGGGCAAAACCAAGGACGATTTGAATTCAAGGCTTGATATAGCAAACTATTGTAAGCGGCCGGAACTTCATATGAAGTCTAATGACAATAAAAAACCGAAAGCATGCTATGAGCTAGACAATAAGCAAGTAAAACTCGTGCTAAAATGGGTGGAACATTTAAGATTTCCTGATGGGATTTCTTCCCATCTTCGTAGATGTGTTGACTTCAAAAATAGTAAACTGAGTGGGATGAAAAGTCACGATTGTCATATCATGATGGAATATTTACTACCCGTGGCTTTCAAAGAACTGTTGCCCGTAAAAGTATGGAACGTCATAACAGAGTTATGTTTGTTTTATAAACAGCTTTGTTCGACAACATTAAAGGTGGATCGTATACGTAAACTTGAAGTAGAAATACCCATACTGCTATGAAAACTGGAGAAAATACTTCCGCCTGGTTTCTTTAACGTAATGGAGCATTTACCTATTCATCTTCCATCCGAAGCACTTCTTCGAGGTCCTGTGCAATATGGATGGATGTATCCGTTTGAGAGGTAAAACATGTGCAATGTTCATGTCAATTTCAAATTCAAATTTGTATATCTAAATATGTAATAAATATCTTAATAGGTACTTGAATCATCTGAAGAAGAAGATTCGACAAAAAGCCCGAGTTGAGGGTTCGATATGAAAATCGTATCTTGAAGAAGAAGCCTCATTTTTTTTCTCTCACTACTTCAAGGACGATGTGAACTTATCGTTTGTAACTGTTCCTCGAAATGAGGAAGTCGTTGAACAAAATTCTTCTCAAACAATGTTATCTGTTTTTAGACAACATGGTAGACCTGGTGGAAAATGTGTGGAAATATGGTTGGACGATAGAGACCACCATGTAGCGCACACGTATGTTCTTTTAAATTGTGTCGAAGTCGCACCATTTGTCAGGTAATAATTAATTCACTTGTAATTTACTTGTACGTACATAATAATAATAACACATATTACATATATGTAGTATCTACGAATCACAGTATCCATCTGGCGATCTCAGTAAAGAATTTGCCAAATGGTTTTTGAACTATGTTTATGAGCCAAGAAACTGTGTCGTTGATGAAGGCTTAAGACATCTTGCGATTGGACCGAAAAGAAATGTGAAGACTTATCCAATATTCTTCGTCAATGGGTTTAAGTTCAACACGAAAGATTACGGTGCTGAAAAATTAACATATAACAGCGGGGTATTTGTCAAAGGCAGTGATGATCCAGATGAGCATTTAAAAGTTTTTTACGGCGTCTTAACACAGATTGTAGAGTTGACATATTATGTTGAACCTTTAGAAAAGGTTTTTTTATTTAAGTGCAATTGGTTCAGTAACGTTCCTGGTTCCGGAATCAACGTGCATAAAGAGTACAAACTTATTGAAATAAGGCATACATCACACTACTATAAGTACGATCCTTTTGTATTAGCCAAGCAAGCGTTACAAGTTTATTTTGCTCCGTATCCATCTTTGAAAAGAGATAAAGCGGATTGGTCCGCTGTTTTCAAAACGAAACCAAGATTTACGTTTGATGGAAATAATATTTCAGATGAAGCAGCATATCAAGCCGATCTTGAAACAAATATAGAAATAATAATAACTGATGATATTGATGTAGGGCCTTTGAATGATGAATCGAACGTCCTATTTGATGCATTCGAAAGTACCGAAGAAAATGAGATAGAATACGAGACTGAGTCTGAATCAGAAAACGATGAAGACTGATCGTTATTGATATAATTGTTATGTGATAGTGATTGAAACATGCGATGTAATAGTAAATTTCTGTAATTGTTCTGTGATGATCATTTAGTTAATTTTTATCCATGTTTTGTACTAGTAAATGTTTATAATTGTTCTGTGAAATTGATTGAAACATGCTATGTAGTAGTGAATTTCTATAATTGTTCTGTGATGATATTGTTTTTCTATAGTAGATATGTCTGGCAGGAGACGAAGTATGACAGGCACGCCATCCCCATCTCCCGGTGCAGGTGGCAGTGGCACTGCATCGGACTTACGCCCGATTGCAGAAGTTGTTCCTAGAAGTGCTGGGTAAGTATCAATTTTATTTAAAGTATAATTTTTAAAATCCACTAAACATGTATATCATAACTTTTGCAGTGGCTTTGAGGTGGAACCATCGGATTATATTTTACAGGTTTCGAGAAAGGCATTTAAGAGCCGCATGGATGGTTGTTGGCCACGCTAGGACGACATCCCCCCTCACGTAAAAAACGCAATACAGGCGGATTTACTTGTAAGTAGTAGTTTGAATATGAATAATTAAATAATTAAAAAATGCAAAACGACACCCCCCCATGTAAATGCATATGAATAGTTAAATAATTTTAATAATATTATATATATACTAATATATAAATAATTATGAACTATTTTACAGGCGATGAGAATGCAGAGTGCATACAGGAGGTCGCAAAAAGATGTGGAGATTGCTCTGTTGAGGGCGACGGTGGAAGAAATAAATGACTGGAGGAAGAGTTTCTTTGAGCAACAGCTGGATGAGCGGATTGCGGCTTATTTGCAACAGCATGGGACGATGCCTGGAGAGGACGACAGCGATGGCGAGGAGTAGGTATGTTTGTTTGCTCGTGTTATAGTTTGGTATATACACATTTTGGTTGGTTTGGTGTATATATATATTTCAGGATATTATGTACATATTTTGATAACTTCTAGTTGATGGATTTGATTGGTTATTATATATATATATGTCGGGATAACTATCTACATATTCAGGTTAATGGATTTGGTTGGATGTTATATTGTTTGGATTTGAAAATGAGATTTGGTTGGATTTTATATTGTTTGAATGTATAGTGATGTTATATGATGGATATATGATGGCTATAGTTGATGAATATAGTGTATATTGGCTGTGATGATGTTATATGATTGTTGTTGTTTGAAGTGGGGAAGCGCTGTGGAAATACAAAAAATTTGCTTCAGATTAGCGACGGCTAGCGACGGCCTGTAGGTTGCCAGATAACGACGGCTAGCGACGGCTAGTGACGCCTAATTTCCAAAAAATTTGTGTCGCTTAGCGACGCCTAGTGACGCCAGTTAGACGTTGGAAAATTTCCACGTGGCACATTTGCAGTCGCGAGCCGTCGCTATTTTGATGACGGAACCGTCGCTAAAACCGTCGCCATACTATTGGACGACGAGGCAAATAGCGACGGCTTTTAGCGACGGCCGGCGACAGCTAAAAGCCGTCGCTATCTGCTGCCGTCCTTGTAGTGTTTGGAACTAATATTGTACATTATTTAATTACTTTTCATTTGAAAATTCTTAATTTCATCAAAATCAGTTATAATTATAGAAGTAAAATTTAAACACTTTGAATTAAAGTATTTAATTGTGAAAGTTCTATTAATTGATATTTTGGTTTCATTGATTTTACTGTTTTAATTAGACGGTTTATAAGAAAAAGACTAAAATTGCAATTAAAAAGAAGGGCAACTTAGTCATAAATTTTTTTAGTCAAATAACGGTGTATGTTAGAAGATTTTTGATGTATGAATAGAATTTGCTTTTTAAATTTTCAAAGTACAATTGAAAATAATGAAAGAAAATCCAACACGACATCATTGTGTTTAAATGATGAAAGATCGCAACAAAATTTTTTTTGTTCTCAAAAAAAGAATTACGCAGCCAAACGATCGATTTTTCATTGTTGTGTGGTTTTACTACTTAGTTATAACATTATAACATTGCTATAAAAAAAATCATTTATCACTCCTTGTATTTTGTTGGAAGTTTCAAACAACCAAATAATAGGACAAGCGATTAAGTAGATTAATAAATATTATAACTGATCACGAATTCATCCTAGAAAAAAAGAAGTCTCCAAGCAGCCAAATTTGTATACATTTAATAAAGAAAAAAGCTAATCGAATAGTGTTTTGAGTTTGAATGGAAATATGTTTCTGAGAGCAATTCCAAGTACATGGTTCAAAGGGTGGTTGTGGGTTGCATTGTAACTCTCAAGATTGCCAAGCCAAACTTGGAATTGCCAAGTTAGTCGACTTTTATAAAGACAGTTATACTTAGCCGACGTTATAAAACTCGGTTAAGATGGAAATTCAAATATTCTCATCATGCAAATACAATAATGTGGACAAAAATTGTAATCCGCGTGATTTACTTTAACCGGTCTTATAAAACCAATTAAAATTTAGTTTTTTGTTACATTTCCAACCAAGTGTGTCACGAGCCATCACTTCAATCCATTCAAATTCCTAATCCCATCAACCTACCCCCAACTAACAAAAGAGCACATTCATCCACAGCAAAAACTACAATTTTAACCGGTCTTTATAAAAATCGGTTAAAATGAATCACGTGGATTGTAATTTCCGTTCACACGATTGCAACCTAAAAGAGAGCAATCCATCCCCGTTGAGGGTGGGTCATGTCGCAACTGAAACTCGTTTGGAAATGCTCTTAGATCTCTTATGGTTGGGATTTGTTTTTTTTTTTTGGTTAGTTGGAGGTAGGGCAGTAAGGGTCCAGGGTTTAAATGGGCAGTGACCAGGAAGGCACTTCACTAATTTTCGCATTTGCAACTTATACAGCTAGCCCTCTTTCTCTACTTCATAGAGTATGTCCCTCGACTTTTACATGTAAATATCAATTTTATAAAACTGCACTAAACCCACGACAAAACCGGCTCGACCATGGCAACCTCCGACCATGAACCACACAACAGATCAACGGTACAATCACCAGGATAGATCGCGGTGATTTGCAATTGTTTATCAAATAACGATGAGCGGGGTTTTGAGCCCACCTTTTGTACAGTGATCGCACCGTCTTATGCTCGTGTGTTGATTACTTGATACCAAACTTTTCAATTATCTGAACAAAATCTAAATCTAAACAACCCATTTATCGTCCCTCGTTCAGTTCAATATTTGCTTGAAGCTAAAGAAAATGAATCATTAAGCATGTCACAAAAGCAATCAAGTATTACAGGTATACCATGTTTTGATTATAAAGCGTAAGCTAAATTGCATTTCCGTACTCCTTTAATTACCAATAACGTCCCGATATGAGACCTGCACATCAATGTTCTTGTCTCTTGATCTTTACTTCACCATCAAAATACAACTCATCAAGCTTTTGTTACAGAACCCAAAGCAACCACTTAGGCTTAACTCGGCAAAAACCAGAAATACACAATTACACAAAAAAACCGGATACAATTAGAAGTCTATAACTTGCAAACTGCAGTAGTAAAGAAATACATATTCAAGCAAGCTGTTGTTTTATTTATCCAGACAAGAACGCAATTCACATACACCTCATTATCAATACCGACACAACAATCAAACAATCTCACTCTCACATCATGAAAAGGAAAACAAGACGTAAGAAATCTAACCATCAATCTTGATAGCCTTAACCTCAGGTTTCTTCACTTCGTCCTTGGGCACAGTAACAGTAAGCACACCATTCTCCATGGCTGCCTTCACCTCGTCCATCTTTGCATTTTCAGGCAGTCTGAACCTCCTCAAACTTGCCACTGCTCCTTTCAATCCTATGCCATTTATCGTTCTTCTCCTCTTGTTCCCTGCTCCTCTCTCCACTTATTTGCAGTATGTTAACTTCCTCAACCTCCACTTTCACCTCTTCCTTCTTTAATCCTGGCATGTCAGCTTTGAATATGTGCGCTTCCGGGGTTTCCTTCCAATCTATGCGAGTGTTTGCTAGAGCAGAGGTCTCCTTGCTCAAAGCAGCGCCGCCGCCTTGAATGCCTCTGCCAAACGGCCAGTCTTGGAATGGAGCCCATACATCCAGGGAAAATGGGTCGAAGATGTTGCCCCTTTGTCCAAAAATTTGAGGGATCAGTGCCATTTCTTTGACGGGAAATTGATTTGAGATTATAACTGAGAAGCCTGCGAATCTGCTGATTGCTTTAGTTGTTTTGATATTCTGACGAAGAAAGGAGAGCAAAGAGGTAAATTATACATACACTAAAATGGAGGAGCCCTGAATTCTCTAGAGAAGACATGGATTTCCTTTTGGGGGAAAACGAGGACAGGGAAAGTTTTCTGGAGGGTTCCGGTGTTCGTCTGTATCGTATTGAGAAGTTCTAACAAACTTATTGGGTCTAATACAAAATCCTAAAGTAAAATTTGGGTCTCGGGCCCGATAGTTAATTAATATGATGATATTTTAAGAAAATCGTGCAAATGATTTTTGCATATACACAATTTTTATTTTTATTTCCAAAAATTGAGAAATGGCGTGATCAACTATTTCGGAATGACGTGAAATATGTGTTTATTTGCACATTAGTGCGGAGGGTTTTAATTTGATATTTATAATATAATAGATTTGCAAATTGCGTACATTTTGAATTTCTATTTTTTTGTTTATATCAACATTTGAAAGGTGCAGAATATATGCTCTTTGTTATTTCTTTTACGTTTTACAATTTGTCATACGTAAAATATACAAGTTTTATAGTTATATTTTAAGTTTTCTTTTTTTAGATAAATGACATTTTGCATATGTATTTTTGTATTATTCACTAAACTCATATACATATATACCTTTGTACATAAGGATGATACGTTATCCATGCAGTACACTTATTGCGATGTCTCGTGAGTCGAACCAAAGACATGTAGAACAACAATTTAGAATGCATAATCCATTGCCACTTAAGTTAGTGGTCCATGACGAATATATATATACCTTTGTAAAATATGCATTTTATACAATATAATTTTTACAATGTATAAGATGTAAATATTTACTTATATTCCAATTTACTGCAGATTTTTTTTACTCATGCAAATTTTTTTTATTTCGAAAACGTATAAATGTCAAAGCCTTGTAGATGTCCAAAACATGTTTATACTATACATTATTATGGAGCGTGTTTTATATTTTAGTTTAGAGTTGTTCTTTCAAATTACAATCAATCTGTACTTGTGGTTTAATTTTTTTTTTCGAAAAGTGCAAGTTTTTGCACTATTCTAAAATATGTTATGTTTCACATTTCATGATTTTAACCTAAACCTTGCAAAATTTATTTATATTCCAATTATTTGTAGTTAATTAGCACTTTTACTTTCTTTTTATATTTTTTGAATTGTGCCTGTATGCATACTTCATTTTCAAATTTGTGATGATTACAATGGTACTTTCAGTGATTATATGTGTAGTGACGAGTAATAAAAAATTATGTGATTGATTTTATTTTGAATTAAAAATTTTAATTTTGAAATTGTCAGATCTGGTTTTTTGTGAAGGCTTGGTCCATTGATTGAGTTGGAAACAATCTCTCCAGTGACGGGGTAGAATTGCATACAACTTGTCTATTTGAGACCACACTCAAGTAGGAGCCTCGTGCACCGGGTATATTATTTTGATTGGTTACATTGTTTTATCGAGCCAATATAAAGCATGTATACAATAGGGATTTACCTTTAATTGCGGACATTGTTACCATATTCACTTATTAGGGATCACAATCCAAATTCTTCCATTAACAATTCTAGTATATTTCTAATATTAAGTAGACTTTTATATTAGGGATCTCCTGTGCCACTAATCAAAAACAAAAAGACTTTTATCACCGATCTGAAGCAGCAGTATCTGCTGCTTTTCTCCCTGATTTGAGCAAATCTTCATTGCCCAAATCTCACCCAACCTCTATCCCACAATCCAATATCAACCCTATCAACAACGTCATTCTACCTCCTTCTGTTCCTACGAAACGCGCTGATTCTTCAACTGCAAAAAACCAATCTCCTCTCCCTCTGGAAAAGCCTGTGCATGCTTCCCCTGTGCACGTGCACAGCCATAAAGACTCCAATACTAACTCAGGAAATTCAACTTCTCATAACTCTGGTGTAGCTGAATTTGATCCAATTCTTCCCTATGACCACATACCAGCTCCCAAAGCTTGGATGCCCCCTCCATCTGCCCAGCTCCTCTCCACGTCAGGCCCTTCAAATAATAATCCGAACCAAATCGTAATGCAAAATGTCAGGGCTTTGCCGTTAAACTCCAGTCAGATAAAAAATCTGAAACAAATGACTGAACTGGATCTCAACCCCCCAGCTGGAGCACATCTATCGACTCCAATTCCTGAACCCAATGTTCAATCATCCCCCCTCACTAGAGGTGGCAAGAAGAAACTTCAACAAAAACAATTGGTTGTTTAATGATGAACAACATAGGTGCATGGAATATTCGTGGTGCCCACTCGGAAATCAAACTTAACCAATGCAAGCAAATTATATCCACCCATTCTTTGAGTCTTTTTGCTATCCTTGAAACAAAACTTAATGCTACACTTTCTTCCAAAGCTGCTACGATCATTAACCCCTCATGGAAAATGATAAATAATCTCAGTGAAGCTCCCTACGGCAGAATCCTTATCCTATTTAACCCCTCTATCTTCCAACTAAACCCTATCTTATCTACTTCACAGCTAATCCACCTTCACTGTATCCACCTTTCTTCTTCTACTTCATTCTATCTTACTGTCATCTATGGCCACAACTCTGCTCAAGCTCGTCAGTCATATCTTTCTCTCCTCCCTTCATTACGTCAAGAAACTCACCCGTGGTTAGTCATAGGGAATTTAAACTGCTCCTACCTCTTATCTCATAGACAAGGTGGGAACCCCTTGTCTCACTGCCAAATAAGACCCCTTAGCAATGCTATCTCTCTATCTAATCTTATTGAACTTACCTCTGTTGGTGCCAACTTTACTTGGAATAACTCTAGTAGGCAAACCCCGCGTACCTTTTCCAAAATTGACTTCACCTTCTCTAATCTCAATGCTTTTACAAAATGGCCTCATATGTATAATCTCATTCCAATGCCTGGCTTATCTGACCATTCTCCTCAAATCATATCCTTTGGAACTGCTGTGGCAAAAAGGAAAACTAATTTTAAATTTTTTAATGCATAGGTTCAACACCCTGACTTTTTTCCTATTGTAAGAAAGGCTTGGACAATGAAATTCTTTGGTAACCCTATGTTTATTTTGCAGAGTAAACTGAGAGTGGTCAAATCAGAACTAAAAGCGTGGGCTCTGGGCAAATTTGGTCAAGGTAACTTAGCTTCCTCTACTCTTTCTAAGGATCTGCAACTCATTCAGGAATCGATGATGAAAGACCCATCAAATAGTGAGCTGGCGAATACTGAAACAGTTGTTTCCTCCCAACTATTTGAAGCATTAAGAACTGAAGCTGACATGATTAAACAGAAATCTAGGCTCAAGTGGTTTAAAGATGGCGATAGAAACTCTGCTTTCTACCACTCCTCCCTCAAAGCAAAGCAGACTCGAGAGTTAATTAGTACCCTCATTGACTTAAATGGTGAGTATATTGTGGACCCTGTCCTTATTGACGAAATGCTCCTCGATCACTTCAGCAAAATGCTTGGAAACCACAATCAATTCAAACCATCTCTTGAGCTCCTGGATTCTATAGACATTCCTAGAATATCTTCAGAAGACAATGCTTTTTTAAGCACTGAAATCACTGACATTGAAATCAAAAATGCTCTCTTCTCCCTGAATGCTAATTCCGCTGGAGGTCCTGATGGATTCAACTCATATTTCTTCACCTCTTCTTGGGAAATAATCGGCCAAACATTCACGAAGGCAATTCATAATTTCTTCAACAAGTCCAAGATGATAGGGTCCATCAACGCTACGAACATTGCTCTAATCCCTAAGGTGAAGAACTCTTGTCGTGCTTCTGACTTCAGGCCTATATCTTGCTGAATACTATTTACAAGTGCATCTCGAAAATAATAGCTAATAGGCTCAAATCTATTCTTGATAAAGTAATCTCTTCTAACCAAACAGCATTTCTTAAAGGCAGGAGTATTCTTGATAATGTAATGATGTCTCACGAATTATTGAGAGGATATAACAACTCCCATGTTTCCCCCAGAGCTTCTTTCAAGCTCGACATATCGAAAGCTTTTGACTCCTTACAATGGGACTCAATAGTTAGAATTATGGGATTAATGAATTTTCCCAAACACATTGTTGCTTGGATTCACTGCTGTATCTCTACACCAAGGTATTCCCTGATGGTCAACAACTGTTCTGTTGGATTTTTCCAGGGGAAACAGGGTATCAGACAGGGAGACCCGCTCTCAGCGTACTTATTTATTATTGTGATGGAGATTCTAACCCAAATTCTTATCCACCTAGTTCATGAAGGCAGATTCATCACTCACCCTAAATGTAAGAACCCGCTTATCACATCTTTGATGTTTGCTGATGATTTGGTCATGTTCTTCAAGCCTAATATGATGACAGTTACCTCCATCATGCATGGACTAGACAAATTCTACAAAATAACTGGGCTAGCTATTAATCTAGCGAAATCTGATTTAATGATAGCAGGTGTGGACCCTGAGTTAACCTCCCAAATCACCACCTTCACTGACATCCCTTATAGAACTGAAACTGCTACGTACCTTGGGCTTCCTTTAGCAAAATCCAGAATTACATTAGCTCAGTGTATTCCTCTTTATGACAGAATAACTGCCAAGCTATCGAATTGGACCAATAGACTGCTTAGCCAAGCTGGTCGGCTAACTATAATCAACTCCATCATCTTCTCTATGACAGTGTATTGGTCGAGGTCATTCATTCTTCCTTACAAGCTCCTCAAAATGATAAGGTCTGCCATGTCTAACTTCTTCTGGCACGGGTCTATTACTGCTAGGAAGCTATCCCCTTGTGCCTTTTCCAAACTTGAGAGACCTAAGTCGAGGGGAGGTCTGGGAATTAAAAACCTGATGCTATGGAACCGTGCTGCAATGGTGATGCACATTGACAACCTGCTTAACCATAAAAATTGCTTATGGGTTAACTGGTCTTACAAATATATAATACGTAATAAAAATTTCTGGACTATGGATATTCCTCAATCCTGTAGTTGGACCTGGCGTAACTTGCTCAAAATCAGATCTGACATCCTCCCATATGCAAGAAGTCGAATTGGTATAAATGGTCGTCAATCTTTCTGGCATGACCCATGGACTAAAGAAGGGACTATTCTTAATCGCTGTCTCACCTTCAATCAGCAAATTCAATCTGCCATTCCCTTATCCGCTCTGGCTTTGGACTGTATTTCTGAAGGCAAGGTTGATCTCCCATATTCCAGTAACCAGTCTGTTCGAACCCTATGGAATCAGCTGAACGACACTAAAGTTAATTTATTCCCTGATGATGGCATATCCTGGTCATGCTGTAATAACACCTTTATGATTGGTGCATTGTACAAGAAAATTATCAGCCAGTACAACACTACCCTTCTCAGCTGGTACAAACGAATTTGGCTACAACACAACTCTGAAGGTCAGAACTTGATGTTATGGAAGTTATTTGGCAATGCTCTGAAGACAAAAACTAAGTTGAGGCAGCGTGGGTTAATTATTGATACAACTTGTATTTTCTGCCAATCTGCTGAAGAGGACATCCTTCATCTTTTCTTCAGTTGTTCGTATGTTCACAGGTTGTGGAGCTGGATCATCACTGCCATCTCTAGTAGGACACCATCTAGTGACAGTGTGGTGGAATGGAACATCATATACAAGGCAACAAGATGGAGAAGTGAATCAACGTATGTTTTGCTATTTACTCTGAAGACATTCATAGCGATAATTTGGGAGGAGAGAAATGACGTTATTTTCAATGACAGAGGGAAATCAGATATGCAAATGAAACTCAGCATCATTGGGAAAATGAAACATGGGATTCTTGCCTCTAGCCATCAATTTGTGGGTTTGTTTCCTTGTAGTTCTTTGATCTTGGTATATCAATAAATGGTAGGGGCCTATTCCAACCCCGCTGGCTTTGCCAAAAAATATATTAAGTAGACTAAAATCGCGGTTCTTATTTCTTGCTATAAGTCTATCAAATAATCCTAGGCAAGAACTATACTTCGTGTACATATTTGGTAGGGAAACGAGGGTATCACAAAGGAAAAGTTTCTTCTTGCATTTGTAATATACTATAGGGACACCATTACTTAATAAGGCGGTATCAATCTTTGTTAAATTTTATTTTACTATTTGCACCCCTTTTGGGTGAGTAAACATGATTAGATTACATAGTTCTCCGGTGTCAAACAGATAGCCAAAGGTGTCGTTTTGTGGTTTTTTTTACATTAATTCCACTTAATTAATTCAAGTACAATAAAAGAGAAAAATAAAGCATTTAAGATCACAAATATCAGTGGTAAAGAAATAAAAAATACACAGGGTTTTTGTGGTGGTTCGGCCCAAGTTTGATGTCCACATCCACTTCTTCTATTATTCTTTCCATCTACATTTGTTTACAATTGATTATAAAGAGATTACAATGCTTTAACTTTAGAAAATACAGGAATTTTGAGAAGAATAATGAGTTAGTGTAACATTCCGTAAAATAAAGTAATTAATATTTTATTAGTAAGGCTCAAATGAGGAATTGGAGCAAACATTAGAATTTGGCTATGAAACATACATCATTACGTACGTGGTGATTTTCTGAGCAACTTTCATATTTGGAGTTTGCAATCGGAGCTCAAACGAAGAAGTTATTAGCGTTTGAAGTTTTTGAAGCGTAAATAATTTAAAATGAGAAAAAGGAAATAAATAATATTAATAGCGTAGGCCCCACCGGTCGACACTCTTACTTGGGTCGGTCAACCGGTGGTAAAGATGACGGCTAGGGTTGAAACTTGACCGAATGGCCAGATTTTATTATTTTAAATCTAATGAATGCGATTGATTCGAGTGCCTATAAATACAAGTCTAATCTCTCATTTCTCTTCTCATATTTTCTGATGAAAACAGCGAAGCTCCGCCATTTTCCATTCCCCGTTAATTCGATTAATTATAAAATATTATATTATATGTATATATAATCAGAGAAGGTAGAAATAAAATAAAAGAAGGGAAGGAGCGAGTAGATACTGTGGAAAAAGGTAAATCATATAATTATAAATTTAAATTTCCCATTTTCCCAAAACTCTTCTCGGATCTGTAATTCTAATAGTATGTATATACCTTGTTATATATATTCTTTTGGGTTGGAAATGAAAAAAAGTCAAATTAAAGGGTTGAATTCGGATTTGGGAGATTTGCAAAGCTAGAAAGATGAGTGAGAAATTATATGAATTATTTATAACACTGAAATTTATATCTTTGAATTTTATTTCATTATTATGCCTATATAAGATCTGTTGTAGGCTTAAAACGAACGTATTTAGTTGAAACCATGCCCATATACCCCTTAAGTTAGGTAATTGGAATATAGTATACAACCAAATCTAGAAATTGGAAATCAGTCTCTAAAGTTTGAATGTTGATAAAGTAGTAAAGTTTATTACAGATTTATATTTGAGTTGTAAAATGTTAATGTTGGTTTAGATTGCCTTAATTTGACTTGGAATGTGAATTTCTATGTTTTTAATTTATTGGGGATGAAGTACAATTTAGTTGTATCTATTTCTATGCAATCTCAATAAATTATCAAATTCCACAATAATGTATAAAAGTGCATCGTCTGAAATAATAAGAAATATATCAAAAAGGAAAGAGATGTGCAAGGTACAAATGTTCTTCCCCGTAGTTTGCACTGCCTATTTCAATAAAAGAAAAGAGAAAATTCTTTGTAATTTCAAACGAAGCAAAGATCTCACTTTTGGTTAATTTATAAGAAGTTATAACGATATCCTTTTTGGAATGATAACTCTAATAAATTAAAATGTGAAAATGAATGTTTTGGTTTAGGAATTAATTGTTAGAAATATGAATATACATATACGTATAACCGCACATGCCGACAAAAATAAAAATATATTTATATAGCGTAATATACGTTGATATTCGCGTTAGTTATAGTTAGGACATCTAGTTATAAATAGAGTAGTAAATTATAGGATTATGAGGTGTAGATGAAAAAGAGATATTAACTACAGAATTAATAAGGCAATAAATGTGCACTTAATAAGGAGTTACATGAATTAAATGAGGACAAATTTATTTAATGGGACTAGTTAAAGGATTTAATATGGCATTTATGAGAAAATTAAATAAGCATAATAGGTTTAATTAGAATGAATAAATAAATGTCATCAGTGATTGTCCAATTAGAATAATAATGACCCGTTATTGCGGACAATTGACATTTGTGGACGTGAGGGGGGAATTAGAGAATATACGTAATAGACATATTAAATACTAGGAGGCGGTATAATTTTCATAATAAGAAATTATATAGCATTAATTATACATTTAAAATGAGCATGAATTAGTGAGTCTAGCCCAGTATTTAGGTTTAGGATGATTGGTTTGGCTTAGTGGATTGGAATGCGAGGTCAGTAGAGTTATATAACAGAAGTCCGATCTTCACCTAGAGGCTACCAGCAGTTGTGTGTACTTACTATTGATGTGGAACATCTCCAACCATATGACCCATGGAAAAGGGATATGCGATTGCATATAAGTAGAGGAAAATACACTAAGGGATTGTCTCGGATTTGAAGTATTAAATGACCCGGTACTTTTTAGGGAAATAGGGTCTGCTTTACTTCTGATAAGAGGTATTAACTAACTGGATGAGAATTTTCCTTGACTTACATTAGTTAGTCTAAATGGGATTTCGGCTGTGGGAGGTTAAGGAGCTATGTCAATACTGTTGTTGAACCAGCATTTAGTCGTAGGTTGGCACATAGCCTATGGCCACTAGCAGTCGGTAGCAAAGTCTCGGGTTATGCCCTAACGGATTTCGCTTTCTACTAGTGTAGAATTCGTATGGGATACGCACAAACCTCAAAGTTTAATTAGTTAGTTATTTGTTTGTCGAAGGTGGGCTAGTTAACCCCTAGATGAGTCTTTGAGATGCGATAGTAATATAAAAAATAAATTATAAAGCCGTATCTAAGGGTCAACAGTCTCTATAGCTAAAGCGATTGAAAAACAATTACATTACGGAGTGCCAGCTTTGGGGTTGAGATATTGTTGGGCATAACACTCGAGGCAGACCACGATTACCGCCGTTCAGTGGACCCTGCAAAGCCGGAGTACTTGGCTGAGATGGTGAGAAAATTGGTGAATGAAAATCAACACCGGACTAATGATGAATGTGGCTCTTCTCTTAGCCAAAACCCATTCACCGAGCAGATATCGCGTGAAGAATACCCTAAGAGGTTCGTAATGCCAGCGATGTCATCGTCTAACGGAAGGAGGGATCTAATGCAGCATTAGATGAAGTATGAATGACATACGGATTCAGCCAAAGCAACTGATTCTATGAGATGTTGTTGTTTCCCGATTTTCCTCGAAGGTGTTACGACGATGTGGTTCACTTGACTTATGCCGAGATCCATATCTCTTTTGATTAGTTAGCATGAAAGTTTATTGAGCAAATCAGTTTACACACCACTTGTCCTAAGGACGTGATGTCACTGCCAAACCTCTTTTAAGAAGCGGGAGAGTTGTTGAATGATTTTTAAACAGATTCCACACAGTTGTGAAGGAAGTTAGCAACGTCCAGGAAGATATTATTTTGATGACACTGATAAGGGGGGTTCATCCTAATACTGATTTTCACAAGAAGGCTGAAGATGAAACCTCCGCTGACGATAGACGTGTTTTATAGAAAAGCGAACCGGTTCCTACACTTGGAAGAGGCAAGTACTACTACCACGAAGGTCAGTGCCGGGTAGTCGACGGAAGTTAGTTAGAGTAATATTGCTGTGAAGTAGTCTGGAGGGAACTCTGGGAACGTTGATGTTAACATTGAGAATAAAAGTGGTGGCCAAAGACGGAATGATGGTAGGCCAGAGACTGAAAGTCTGATTCCTGTAGACGCCCTCGATTTCTGAAATATGACAACTACACCCCGTTGAAAATTTTGATTGAGAACATATACCTTGCGACCCAAGGTAAAGAGCAATACAAGAAGCTGACTCCGAGGGAGTCAACCGAGAAGGAGAAAAATTTGGAAAGTATTGCAGGTTCCATGAAACCCATGGTCACAACACAAACGAGTGCAGACACTTACATGATGCGATCGAAGATTTGATAAGAAAGAAAAAGTTACAGTAGTTTGTCAAAGTCCTGTAAGATGGCAAGCAAGGAAGTTCTAACCTCCAAGGACCGATGAGGAAAAGCCGGGCCTGGTGAGGATGAGCCCAGGCGGCTTGAAGAGAGATTGATCATCAACGCCATTTCCGGAGGACCGTATCCAACGGAGAAGAGATGAAACAAAATGGAAAGATATGCAAGTGCTTCGAAACATGCTGATAATGAGAGTTGCTTTTTTGTCATTCACTCATCTACATTTGGGTAAAACAATAATTTTATGTATGCATTAATTTTAAGAAAATTTATTTGTACATTTTAATTTTATTTCGTAGAAAATTAAGTGCAAATTGGAAGAGGCATTATGGATAATGCATGCACACATTTTGGAAGCCAAATAAAGAAGAAAAGAAAAAAAATAATGCTTCATGGAGGAGCCCACCAACCCACTTGCTAATGGATCACAACTAAAAGCTAAAACACATGTTAGTGGAGATTAACTTATCATTAATTATGATCTGGAGGCCACACATAGTTAAGGGTATTTTTTATAGCATCCTAAAAAGATATTAGGGTTTTAGACTTGTATAACCCTCTTATGTTTCATGAAAGGATATGTAGTTTTAGCCACATACTAGAAATAAAAGTTCTCTTCTCTTTAATGACTTCTTAGACATCTCTTTTATTTTATGCACCTTTATTCTATGCTCATTTTTTATGCTATTTTATTTCATGCAAGTAGAGTAGATTTCTTTATTGCAAATTAGTGTAGATTTACCTTTGTGCAATTAGTTAGCTTTCTTTCCTTTTGATTAGCATTTCCTTTCTTTTTGTTTATGTTGAAATCTATTTGTGTTGATATGAACTCAAAGATGAGAGACTAAACCTTTTCAATTTAGAGGTAATGAAGCTCTCACAAATCATGTAAACACATGTTAATCCCAAATAAGCTATACTTAATCAAATATAAACACATGTTACATCTTTATCTAACTAATTGATTTTGATAATGAACTTAAAAGTAGAATCAAAATTTGATGTTCTGTGTTACTTGATCAAAAATAGTAAATAGATCATACTTAAAATAGATTTTACTTCTAACTTTATAATCATTTTCATAAGATTTGATGACTGAGTTTGGACGATGTATTAAAGTTTGATGGTTTAAGCTGTGTTAGTTAATATCACAAATAGACCATGCTTATTGTAAATACATCAATTATTTCTGCTTGTGTTAAAAAGAGAGATTATAAATTTAATATGTGTTTATTTATATGAATATGAAGGTGGATTTATCTCTAGATTGTCTTTTAATCTCATTGCTTTATTTCTAATATTTATCTAGTTTTTCTATAATTTTTAATTAAAAATATTTTCAAAACTTTTGAAATAATTTGATTGAGTAATTTTGGAAATTTTTGCTTTCCTTGTGGATCTACCCGTACTCGCATATGTACTACAATTGTACGTCATGCGCTTGCGTTATTTTATTTTATATAACTCGGCGATTTTTTAATTGATGGAAATCCATTTTTGGTATATTTTATTTTGTGTTATTAAAAAAATTGTGTGCTTTTGTTTATTGTCTTTATTCTCTGCTTTTGTGCAATACTGTGCTGTTCTCGTTACATCTCATTCGCACTATTTTGTTTGTTACATCTCTGTTTACTATACATTTCATTTGCACTCTCTTGTTATAAAAAAGGAAAAAGGCAAATATGCAAACACAACTGCACATCTTCAATTGTTTCAATTCTTACATTTTGCATTTCATTTTCAAATTCTCTGTTAAATTTTTGCATTTTACAAATCAACCTCTGAAATCCTTAACATCACACTCCATCACCTGCAACCAAACATCACTTCTATCACCAACTCCTCCTCCCTTCCTCTGCCACTACACAAAATCTTCATTCAGCACAAAAACCTAAACAATCACCAACCTACCATCTATATCTCCCCACTTCTACAGAACAACCCGTACCTCATATACAAACGAGCATTAACAAGCACCCACCTTCACCAACCTCATCACCATTCCACTACAACCTGCTCCTTCACCACCATATACATCACAACCTTAAAACAAACAACTAGCAACCACCTTCCTCGACTAAACAACAATCTCCTCTTCACCAAACCTGCGTCAAAACACCAACCACTGCCACTCAAAAGAGTCAAAACTCCACGCCTACACCCAACCCACCTGCATCCACTGCTGCCAATTCCAACCAGCACCAAACAATCACCACCAATATCCTACAGCAACCTCACAACCCATCGCCTCTGCCATAAACAAACTCCAATAGCAATACACTTAAACCACTTCACCATCCACTTCAAATCACTCCACATACAAACACTTCTGGAAATCATCTCCTGAAACAGCAAACTTTTGCAAATCGCCTCAAACCCACAACCAACTTCTTTTGATTTCGCTGCAAATTATATATATTTCTTTCTTTCTGGTTTCGTTTTTTTATTTAAATGGAGAAGACGCAAAGGAGGGCAAAGGATTAATAAAAGGTTTTGGGTAATTGGGTTTTTGGGGTTTATTGGGCTATATTTAATATTTTTTTAAGTAAACTCATTTACTTGATTGAGTTAAAAAAATTGTGTCGGAATTTCGATTTTGGGTTTGGGTTGAGTGTTTAATATATCGTGTGTTTTGAGCTGGTTTTAAAGTCTGTGTTAAGTTTTTTTTACAGTTTGGGTTGTGTGTGCTGGAAATTTTTTCCTTGTTTTCAGTTTGTGCATCTTCTCTCTTTTCTTTAGAAAAAAACTTTACAAAATTTTTTTAGTGTAAATTCATGTGCTTTTGTTTTCATTATATCCTTAAAAAAATATCGCTTTCAACACTTTTTCAGGTTGCGAATAAAAGAAAAGTGAACAGGAAGAAGAATTACTTATTAAAAAAATCGCTCTGCTTTGCTTGTCAAATCCGCGCTAAAAAAGTTTGCTGCTTTTAAAATAAACTAGTGTGAAACCCGTGCGTTGCACACGATAATATTGTAAAATATAATATTATATCTTTAATGTTAAAATGAGAACTTTGTTATATAATGTATGATAAATTCAGTGAAATAAATGAACTATAAATAAAAACTGGTATTATGTTTGTGTATAATTTATGTTGTATAGCACGCACACACATATATATAATAATAATAAAGTAATTTATTCAGTTTTGTTAATATGGATATAACATACATGTTGAAACTGACGTATGTTAGTAATTTATCAAATGAACTGAAAAATATTATTTAACAAAATTTGTTTAAATAAGTCAAATATAAAATTATGTAATTAGTTTACATACATGGACTTGAAAATAAACGATAGGAAGAATCCAGAGGAATTTTGTAAAAAATTGGATAATTTTGATGTGGATATATTGAAGCTAAAACATAATTTTGTAATATAATGTATGATAAATTCTTAATATAAAGGAATTATAACTTATTTACAAATTAATTTGTTATGATGTTTATGTACATAATTTATATTATGTGATTTATATATCTTTATAGTTGAATAAAAAAAATAGTCTTACAATTTTCCATAATGTGAGTGTATATGTTAAAATTGACGTATATTTTTATGATTTATTAGAAGAATAGACTAAATATTCATTGAAATTATTTAAATTTGAGATTTCGTAAGTAGTTTAAAAATACATGGATTTAAATATAAAATAATAGGAAATAATTGAGGGCAGTTTAGGAAATAATTGTAAAAATGTTAAAATATACGTATTTGAAGCTAAAAACAGAATTTTTCAATGTAATACAATATAAATAAATTTAGATATATGAATAATATATTAAATTTGGAAATATTGCTTATGCATATTATTTATGTTAGGTGACTTATATATCTTTGTATTTAAATGAAAAAATAATTTTATCACCTTTGCGCCTAATATGAATACAGTATACATATTGAAACCGTTATATCTTAGCATTTATTAGATGAATTAACAAAAATTTATTAATTGAATTTATTTAAATAATTTAAATTCAAAATCACATAATTAATTTGAAAATATCGACTTTAATATACAATGGTAGGTGATATTGTGAAGTGTTTTGTAACTAACTGGATAAATTCAAAATGTAGGTTTTTGACGTTAAAAAAGGGTTTTACAATGTAATGCATGACACATATTGATATAAATAAATAAAACTTTAAACTTGTAATTATTATTTATGAATATAATTTATGTTATGTGATTGGTGTATTTATATATTTGAATGAATTTTTTTTATCATTTTTGTTAATATGAATATGGTTCATATTGATCATACTTATTTGATAAATCGGTGAAAAATTGTATAGTGAAATTATTTAAATAGTTTTAAAGTTATGTAATTGATTACAATATATGACCTTAAATGTAAAATATTGTAAAGGAATTGAGGGGAGGCTGTAAATGATTATAGAAAATTTATAATGTAGGTATTTGGAGTACAAAAAATATAATTTTGTAATGCAATTCATGATAAATTTATTGAGAGAAATTTGAAAAAAGTATTTATTATTATTATTTATGTATTCACTTTAAGTTCTTTAAGTTATGCAACTTAGGTATCTTTACATTAATCTTTTTTTTTAAATTTTGTTAATATGAATATGGTGTACATATTGATATTTTCATAAATTAGTAAACGAATTAACGAATATTAGTTAGTTGGATTTATCTAATTAGTTTAAATTTAGATCGCATAATTAATTGATACATATAGGGTGAAAAGTAAAATATTAGAAGAAAAGTGAGGTAAATTTTGTGAATAATTATGGTAATTTTAAATGTAGGTATTTGAAGTTAAAGTAGAATTTACAATTGATAAATTTATTGAAATAAATTAACTACAATTTTTTATCGTTGGTTTATGTGATTTATATATCTTTATAGTTGAATGAAAAATTAATATTATGGTTTAGTTGTTTAAGTGTTATACATATTTAAATTGTCGTTCTTTAGTATTTATAAGAAACATTAAATGAATTTATTTAAATAGCTTAAATTTTGTATTATTTAATTAACCTAAATGTATGGACTTAAATATAAAATATTAGAAGGTAGCTGATAAATTATATGTAAATAATTGTATAAACTTTAGAATATATGTACCAAAATGTAAAATAATAGAAGAGAATTAGTAAAATAAGTGTAAAGTAATAAATTAAAGAATTTGAAAATAAAATATCTAAAAAGAAAATTAAGGAGAAGAGAGAAAATTCCTAGAATCAATGAAAGAGCCTGAAAATCTTCTGCTTTACTATTATTTAATAGATTTGCAAATAACTCTGCACGCGCTGGTATCAGTTCTTATCTCTTGTTTTTATTTTTCTTGCATTGTTGGTTGCTTATATTTATTAAAAAACAAAAACAAAAATTCAATTGTAGTTGCATTGTTAACGCGCATTTAATTTCTGTTTTGCATCATTTCGTATTTGTTTTTGTTTTCTAAGGGCGCCACCTAAATTCACATAAGGTGGGGATTTCATCACCCTTTACTTGGTCCACAAATTCCATTTCATTATATAAAATTGAATTAAATAATAAAATTTAGACGTTTGACTTAAGGGTGTCACGAGCCCAACTAGGGAAAATTTGTATTTTAACAAGTTGATCCTTTTAACAAACTTTCTCTTGGTGTCTAAGGCAACGGCAGTATCATAATCATTTATAATTATTATGGGGATTAGTAAGATATTATATTGATTGTTTTTTCTGAAGGTACTTAAACCTTCAGCTGCATTGCTACGATGATTCATGGTGCACTGGTAAATCATATCCGTTGTCTGGCTAAGAACTATTTTGTTGAACTAAGTCAAAGTATCACGATATAATTTTGGGTTAGGATATACTAAGGACTCTAATTAAGTCCTTGCATTCATTTAGTTATATTAGTTTCATGCATATATAAAAAAGCAAAAAAGTAAAAAAATCCAAAAAAATTATTTTTCTTTTGTAAAAAAAAACATTTTCTTGCCTTTTCTCTTAAAAGGAAAAGAAAAATTTTAGAAAAAATCAAACTCACTTCCTTCTTTTCTCTACCTTTATTGTTCACCTTTTCTTTTTCTCTCTCTCTACTTAATCTTCTCTCATGTGCAATAGTGTTTGGACTTATGACACTTCGACAAACCGTTTAATTCAAACAAACAATCCTTCAACTATGGCAAATGAAAATGCTTCTCGTACTCTTATGGATAGAACTTTCCCCGATCGAGTTTCTATCCCTTCTTGCATTACCTTACCCGCCCTAATGGGGAATCATTTTGAAATCTATTCAAGTCATATTAACACACTACCAAAATTTGGCAATTTTGAAAATGACGATTCTTATATTTTGTTTAAGAAATTCGAACAAGTTTGTGCAACTATAATGTAACAACCCCCCGCACACCAGTGGGCCTGAATTTTCGCAAAATCGAAACCCAAGTCCACCAAGGTACAAATCGTTAGTTTGGTATCCTGCAAATAAAATAAAAGAATGCATATGAAAGCTCTAACGAAATAACTTGCAGTGGAATAATTTAAAATATAATAGACCATATAAGTACCGACCAAGGTTTGACACTTCCAAATTAAGTGTCCTTGTTAGCATCGAACACGCTAAACACCAGTATCTGTCCTTCAATCAATCCTGTGTGTTATAATGAGGAAGGGGGTTAGAGGAATGGTCTGGCGACTGGTAAATTATACACCTTATACATAACACTAGTTTATGTTGAATGTTCACTATCTCATGTTATGTTTGTTTACATTTTATTAGTTGTCTCGACTCCATATATGCGTACGAATTGTTCCCATCTACTTTCCGTAGACTTATATCTATGCATATAACTATGTATACACACACCTCATGATCCCCTAGTGGACCTAGATACTATCCCCTAGTATCCCTTGTTCAGCATCTCGTCAAGATTCAACACCTCTTCATATCATGATCTCGCCATCGTATATCTCAAGGAAATCCTATAGTGTTCACTGACGACCTTTCCTCTATTAAACCATGTTCTCTTTAAGGATTCTCTACTTTGTTTGCTTCCTATAACGTGGGCTCAGCTCCACTAACCACCCCGTCCATGTCGTGAAGGAATCTCGTTATGGGTTACCAGCCTTACCCTATCAAAAAAACTAGTAAACAACTGTGGCGGCGCATTACCCAACTGAATTAATCCTGATAGGCGACAAAGATCAGTTAGGTGCAATCCCGTCCTTCCCGTTGACCGCAAAGGACCGATAATGGACTCACAACCTATGCAACCTTACCCTTTAAAAAAATTCTGGTACCACACACGTTGCATAATGTCCGATCCTAACCATCGTCTGTTTAGATTATCTAGTGCAATCAAGGAAGTACCCTCCTCTAAACAAATTCGAAGCAGACTACTCTATGTTATTCTATGCTAACAATCAATTTGTATACAATCAATTTTTACAACAATTCGTGTACATGTGCACAGTGCATCACAATACATATAATATGCATGAGCAATAATTTCTAATTGGGGCCTCCTGTATGAATGATTTCTTTTAAATCAAATTTTGAAAACATGATACTAACATCCAAAATATACTGGCTGTTCTACATGAATGCAAATTTTGGAAAATAAAAAACGATTTTTCATCCAAATTCCTAGCACGGCGTTGCTAACATCCAAATTTGAAAAAAAAATCAGATTTTCTAAACCCGTGGCTTCATGCTGGGAAAAGGTCTAAATGGAAATTTCCATATTTCCAACTGTTTCTCTTATGTACCAAACTTTCCACTGTACTTTGGAACCTTCTCTTATGTCCAGAAATCTCCTTTCAACTTTTTCAAGTATAGTTTGCACAAATGATTTCATTTTTAAAGTTCAAAACGTTGTCGTTTCAAAAATCATCTTTTTAATTTTTCACTCATCGATAAGGTACACAATAAAACATTCCGTAGACAAAATGGTTTCCTTGTCGCTCACCGTACTAATTTTACTATCACTATTACTGCATAGTAAAATTTATTCTAACCCACTTGTCGTGTATTCCTCGATGTCGGAATGCAACATTTCAAAATCTTAAAATTTCAGGATTCTTAGCTTTCAAAATCTTTTCCATATATATATATATATATTTCAAACTTGCACTATTTATAATAAATATCTTTTATAAATAAATTTTTCATAAAAATTTTCTTTTTCAAAATATGCAAATTTAAATTTCATAAATAATTTTTCCATATGTCTGATAACGGGGTTAAACCAACAATCCATCATCCATAACGAACCTCTCTTAATTGCACGGTAAATTTCTAAGTTCTCAAGAACTATTCTTTCTTATTAATATCAATTAGCACACAAGTTAAATCTTAAATTTCAGTCTCCAAGGAACATGAACATTGACATGTTGCTCGCTTTGCTATACCCCTGTCCTCCGTCTAATGAAATTTACCTTTTGAAAAATTTCTATTCTTTTTGGAACCTACATTTTCAATTTTATTTTATCTCAGTGGTTAGTTTAATAAATTCTTTTAATTTATTACTTAACTTCCAGTTTCAACTATTTTCTTTTCCCTCTCATTAGTAAAGCGACTTTCTAAAATTTTCTTATTTTTATTGTTTTCTCAAATCATAGCAGTCCACATAGAAAACACATAAAAATGAACATTTCCATAAACATAAGAAATTTTCATTGTAACAACTAATGCTTATAACCCATAAAAAGAAAATATACTGGAAGGAAATACAATAATACTAACTACTACACTACTACTAATATCTAGGGCTAGGATGTTAGGAATTAGAATTCCTCTTATAAAGGAATGCCCTAAGCATGGAATCTATACATCCCAATTGATGCCCTTGCCTCCTTTGCTCCATCTACTTATCCAACTGATGAGACTCTATTCTCTTCTGTCTCTACTTCACGTGTGCAACCTTAGTCTCAATCCTATCCCGAGACTCCAAAATCTCCTTGTAGATCCAAGGCTGCTGATGATATCCACCGATCGGCTGATAATACCCACCGACCTACTGGCCGGGCTGGGGGTCCCAATCCATTTATGTCGGACCAACTCCATGCCATGGTTGCTGCTGCTGCTGCTCCCCCTCTTCCACACTCTCCTCACTCCCAGTGGGTTTCTTATCTATATCTATGCCCATCCTCCTAAGAGAGGCCCTATCCAAAGCCGAGTGCCTCTCAACACTCGTCTACTCTGTCCGGAAACTGACCTCAAACTATGCGAAGATCCGTAGTCCAAAGAGGGCAATAAGGCAGAGAGGCCCTCCTAGCACTACTCACTCCAACTCCCGCAAAATGGGCCACAATCACTCGGGCACGGTTCACCTCAATGCTTACAATAATGGCATAGGTGCCTCTCTTAATGGCAAGGTAAATCTGGTCATAACTCCCCGTCTTAGGATGATATTGTACTAAAAAATGCGTACAATCAATCGAGCTCTAGGAAGCAAATGGTCAAAACGCCAAACATGGCGCTCAGGAAGGAAAATCTTACCTAAAATAGCAGGGTCAGTTATCTCTACATCATTTGCATCATATCCTACCCCTCGGATGTTCAACATCCCTCCAAGCTGTGCATTCAAGAACTCAATTGGTACTCCCTTCACCTCGGATGTGAATATAACCTCATGTGGACGAAAATCATAAACCAAGTTAGCATCAAATAGACGTACCAATCTCGGGTAACAGACCCGCTCAAAGACATTAGGCCTCATAATCTAAATCAATCCAGCAGCGGTGAAAAGTTGTTCCAATCCGAATGCGCGAGCTCCTCAAAATTAACCGCTCGTCCCTGTAGAATCCTGTAATGAGCGGTTGCCACGTAGGCCTTTACGATATCTCTACTATTCTGGCACCATGACAGTTCTTGTAGGGTTAGCTGGGGTACTAGGTGGCTAGGATTCCGCGGCGGGAGGCATGGTGAAATCGGTTAAACCTAGGATTAATTGCGAAGGAGACGAGGTATTGGGGTTTTGCTCAACGTTTGGAGGAGTTTGGTCATGGTTGGTGGTGGTTTGGGGCTAATTTGGGTGGAGGTGGTGGATGAAATAAGGAAGCGATTGGGTTTGTTCGAGGGCAAAATGAAAGGTGCTGGGAGAAACCGAAGCAACGCTTCGTTATATACAATTTTGCTCTTGGATGGTCGACCCGAAGGGTTAGGTTGTTGACCACCTATGGTCGTCCGTAACCTATCCCCGGTCGACCGCTCCAACCAAAATTAGTATATATTATTTTAACCTAGAACGGACGTACAAAATTTCCTAAAACTGAATTTCCCATTTTTATTCCTTTTTTAAATTCAAAATTTCCCTTTAAAATGTGTGTGTGTGTATAATTTCAAACTTTTTCATCCATCTCTAAAAACAAATAATTATTTATATACATATTTCTTTCAATTTCATAAAAATTTTCTATTATTGGACTGAACTTAGAGTGGGTTCCTAGTCATTATTTTCTCTAAGAATATTCCTTTCCAAATCCTTGATTTACCTTCTTCCTCATATCCAAAAATCCAAAACAAAAAAATCCAATCATTATCTTGGGGTAACCATATCACTCCTCTCTACTAGAACTCAGCTATTATGGGTATTTACGACATATGGGCTCTCCTTTCTCCCTTTCATCTAGACCTTATGTACACCATCAATCGGCATCAAAATGGGGATCAACAATCATGGGGCTAACAAAGCCTGATTAGGGAGTTATGTACCATCCAATTTAGGAATTTTTCATATGTAACTGCTGTATGGTAGGAATTCTTAAGTTTTAACGTATATTATGTTTATAGACAAAATGCAACATGTTCACTCAACGTTTCCTAAAATTTTCAAGATCTACTAACCTAAGCTCTGATACCAAATATAATAATCTACACCCAGTGGCCCTGAATTTTCGCTAAATCGAAAACCCAAGTCCACCAAGGAACAAATCATTAGTTTAGTATCCTGCAAATAAAACAAAAGAATGCATATCAGAGCTCTAATGAAATTACTTGCAGCAGAATAATTTAAAATATAATAGATCATATAAGGACAGACCAAGGTCTGACGCTTTCAAAATCAAGTGTCCTTGTCATCACTGAACACGCCAAACACTAGTACCTGACATTCAATCTATCATGTGGGTTGTATCGAGGAGAGGGGTAAAAACAACGTTTTACTGATTGGTAAATTATACATCTTGTACATAACACTAGTTTATGCCAATTGTTCACTATCTCATGTCATGTCTGTTTACATTGTATTGGTCATCTAGACTCCAAATATGCATACAAACCATTCCCATCTACCTTCCTTAGACTTATATCTATGATATAACAATATAAATACCCCGTGGTCCCCTAATGGACTAAGATACTATCCCCCAGTATCCCTCGTTCTGCACCTCTTCAGGATTCAATGCCTCTTCGTATCACGATCTTGCCATCGTATATCTTGAGAAAATCCTATAGTGCGCACCGATGACCTTTGCTCCATTAGGCCATGTTCTATTTGAGGAGTTTCTACTTTTCATACTTTCTATAACGTGGACTTGGCTCCACTAACCACCCCGTCTATGTTTGAAGGAATCTTGTTATAGGTTACTAGCCTTACCTTACCATACAAACATGCAAACAACTATTGCGGTGCATTACCCAACTGAATCAACCTTGGAAGGTGGTGAAGATCAGTTAGGTGTAACCGTGTCCTTCCCATTGACCAAAGGGACCGATGATGGACTCGCGACCTATGCAACCTTACCCCTTAAAAAAATTATGGCACCACATGAGTTGCATAATGTCCGATCCCAACCATCGTCCGTTTAGATTTCCTAGTGCAATCAAGGAAATACCCTCCTCTAAATAAATTTTAAACAGACTACTCTATAGTGCTTTTCCAGCCTCGACATCCGCCTAACGGATCGCCTAATTGCCTACGTTTATGGAGCTTTTGTTTCAAGCACTAACATGAACTGAGGGTATCCCTTACCCTATACGCAAGCGTATACTCTCCATGGGTCCTATGGTTGGATATGTTTTCACATTCCAACCGACTTTAATAACCTTATGTCATTTACTTTTAGCATTTATAATTATTAAATTATACTAGCCACACCCGTCATAAACGTATATCCAATGCAACATATATATACATATTTAATTTATGTATATTCATTCTGCTTACTTTCTTTATTACCTTTACATCTTTTATATCTGACCCTAGGTCTTTGTTTTGTTATGCATTTAACTTTTTCTTCATCCAATTCATTTACCGCTTCGTATTTTCAATTATCAGTATCGTTGCTACCATATTCATTAGTTTCAACTTTGATTTTTTTTATTCCATTTCATTTTATATTCTTTTTTTCCTGGCCAATAACTTCACATTATCTTTTTCATTACTTCCTATCTTATTGGTAATTTTATTTCATTTTTTTCTTAATGTTCAACCCTTGTAATTTACTATATCTTAATATGTTGGAACTAAACTTCTACTCAACATATGTTAACACAGTAAATTTCCATATCTTATCAAAAGAGGAGATGTTTGTGCGGTGTTTGTAATTACAAGGAATTCGCTTTTTAATTTCTCTTGAAATAGATAGTATAAAACGTGGAAATTTTCCCTTGTTTTGTGCATGTCTTTTGTTTTATTTTAATTTGTGCATTCCTTATTATTCCAAACATCACACTTTTTCTTTATTTTAAACTTGATAATATGCGGAATCTACTTGCAACATTTTAAGTTCCAATGCATTAAAATATCTCAAAAACCCCAAAGATCTAAACAAGTTCTTATTTCCACTTTATTTATATTGTCAAATAAAAACTTGTTTCTAATCATTACACATTCATTAAGATTTCATTCAGTTCATTTATCATTAAATACTTGTTCTAATCATTAGTCAGTTATAGAATAATCTAATCATTACGTATTTATAGAATTAAATCTAATCATTATGCAATTACATAATTGAATCTAATCATTACGCTTTTGCAATTATCAATATAAATTTCATAGGCAAGTTTAACATCTTCAATATTTCATATTTATAAATTCATTTGCAATTTAAATTCAATTCTTAGGCATATAGGAATAGATCTGCTTCGATATAATCTAGTATTATATAAAAACACATAATATTCCCACACACCTTGTATTAACGCTCCCATATCTCTAGATCTAATCCACATCTAAAACCTATTATCTGTATTCTCCATTTTGACACCTTATTCGGATCCACAAATAACATTTATACAGATCTATTAGAATTTGGATTAGAGAAAAGAGATTTAGATATGATTTATTAATTAGAATCAGATCTATAGTTTACCTCCGATGTAGCGATTTGGTTTGAACCTATTTTATACTTCTTGTCCTTCCCTATTTCTTCTTCAAATTGTATCTGTGCAATCTAAAAATATTTCTATGTATTTAAAATTTTGGAGGAGAAAATAAAATGGTAGAGCTTCCGTGCTCATTAGAGAATTATGAGTCGGAAGTGAAGACCTAGGTCCTAATTTATAGAGGTTCAAATCAGTGCTAACCATCGAATCGAGCCATATTAAATCCGGGTCACATAGCCAAAAAATTTCGCTGCACAAAACACATCCCGAGTTGACCGTAGCCTAGCCTTAGTCGACCGCTCGTGGTTGATCTGAGCACTTCTATGGTCGACCCGTATAGTTCTTTTATGCAAATATCAACGTTATTGATTCGTTCGATTTATTTTCTTTATTAATCAATTAACGTTAAGTCTAACCCTAATTACAATACTTAACGGCTAAGTAACTATTAATCTTAACGGCATTCAATTAACATTAATTAATTAAAAATTACTTCTTTAATTACATATATATTTATTTCCGACTTTAAAAATTCAAACGTTAATAACTTTTTCATTTGTACTCCGACCGAGAAAGTTTATATATGAAAATTGATCTGAAAATCGCCAGAATTCAACGGTGTTGGTTTCGTTGTTAAATTATGATGTTTACAAATATTCCATTTTTCACTATTTTATTTATTTATTTATTAATTTCCATTTTAATTAATTATCGTAAAAATCGCGGGGTGTTACATATAAAACTTTAACAATTGTGTGACGATGGAATAAAACTTAGGTTAATCACATTCGCACTTACCGATCACGTCGAGAAATGGTTGTATTGCTTGCTTTCAAATTCGATTAAAATGTGGGATGAATTTGTAAAAGTTTTCTTAAGAAATTTTACCCCATTGAAAAAACAACCAAAATTCGAAATGAAATTATAAACTTTCATCGATTAGGGGGTGAATCCTTTGAAAAATATTTTGAAAGATTCAAGGAACTTTTTAATAAAATGTGCTATCACAATTTTGAAAAATGGACTCTTTTCTAAATTTTATACGACAGACTTGAAAATAGCTCTTGAACTGTGCTTGAATCAATGTGCTAAGGAAACTTTTTAGCACAACATCATGATGCCCCTTGGCAATTTCTTGAAAACTTAGCTAAAAAGTCAACTCAATGGGAACGATCTAACGAGAAATCAATCTATTCAAGATCAAGCGCACATTCGATAGGATCATCATTAAGCTTTAAACGAAAATCGATGCAATGATAAACAAACTTGATAACATTTTTTCATCTAATCAAATAAACCAAGTTTTTTAAGCTTTATTTTATAAATGTAATATCCAAACCACATCGTCGATGAATGTCCTCACTCGATCAATGTCCTAACTCGTTAGGACAAATCAATGCTTATAACAAAGTTAGGAATAATCCGTTCTCTCTAATATATAATCCCGGTTGAAGAAATCATCCTAACTTCGCTTGGAACCAAAACAATTCAAACACAAATTTGCTTCGACCATCTTTTCAAGTATTTCCAGACAATGCATCAAATCCTTCTTTTCAACCAAGTCAATTTCAACAAAACTTTGCTCCACCTTCTCAAAACCAAGCACCACAATCTTTCATTCCTTAAGAAGACAAATGCATGACGTCACTTGAAAAAAGTTTGGAAACTTTGGCTAAAGCGGCCACTCAAAATCTTCAATCGAATAACAATTTGCAAAATTTGTTTACTTCGTATATGCAAAACACAAGTCAATCGAGCACTAAACTCGAAATAAAAATGAGTCAATTAGCCACCACTTTGAGTGAACGGGAAAGAGGTACATTCCCGAGTCAATCCATTCCAACCCTAGGAATCAAAACACAAGCTCAAACAAAGCTCATGTCATTCAAGATAGCAATTTGAATCAAATGACACTATCACCACTTTGCGATCCGGTAAGCAAACCGATTACCAAATTGTCAATCCTAATGGCTTACCGAAAATTTCTTCCAAATCTCCAAACCTCGACTATGTCCAACCCAAACATTGAATCCAATTCTGAATCTCATCCTTCGCCAACTCAAGACCTACTAAGTTGTGAGTTCCATTTCCACATCGACTTCGACCTAAAAAACATTCTGATCAAATGGAAAAGATTTTAGAAATTTTCAAACATGTCAAAGTGAACATTCCTCTATTAGATATCATCCAACAAGTCCCAACCTATGACAAACTTTTAAAGGACTTGTGCACACAAAATGACACACTCAAGTGTCGAAAAATTCGTTTTAGTGGTCGGTCTAAGCGAAGTCTTGTCTCAATCCATTCCTGTGAAATACAAAGATCTTAGCTGCCATATAATTCTATGTACGATACAAGATAAGAAAATCAACAAATGTTTGTTAGACCTAGGTGCTAGCGTAAACTTGCTTCCATATTCAATTTACCAGTAACTAGGTTTAGGTGAGCTTAAACCGATGATGGTCACCCTTTAATTGGTCGATTGTTCTATAAAGAAACCGATTGGAGAAATCGAGGATTTACTCATTAAAGTAGGGGAATTCATATTCCATGTCGATATCATCATCCTTAAAATAGAACTTGTAAACAATCTCACTAGCCAAATTTCTTTGATTTTAGGACGACCCTTCTTAGCCACCTCGAATGCTTTAATCAATTACCAAAATAGTTCAATAAAAATTTCCTTTGGTAATATGATTATAGATCTTTACATCTTCAATTTAGAAAATCAATCAAACGAACCATTCGACCACATTTCAGAAGTTAGCATTGTTCATGAAAACTTCAAAAATGAAACAACTGACCTTAATAATGAACAAGAGGCATGGTACGAAATTTTGTTTCAAGACACGCCAAACAAGATCGAAGACACACTTCCCTTCGATCCTCTCACGGTTGAGTCCAAAACTCGACCGATTCCTTAGACTAAGCAACCTCCTAGGTTAGAGCTCAAACCTCTTCCATGTCACCTTAAGCATGCATACTTAAGACATTTCCCATCATTATTTCTACCGATATTTTTATTGACCAAGAAGCATCTCTTCTTTTAATTCTTTCGAAAAACAAAGAAGCGATTAGGTGGTCCATTACCGATATTAAGGGAATTGGCCCTGCAATTGATCAACATTGCATTCACTTAATCGACGAAGCCAAGCTTACTCGTGATGTGCAACGAAGGCTGAACCCCAAAATGAAAGATGCAGTTCGAAAAGAAATTCTTGAGCTCATTGATAATGGTATTATTTATCCCATCTTAGATAGTTCATGGGTTAGCCCAATTCATGTCATGCCTAAAAACTCTGGTATTACCGTAATCATGATTGACGCTATCGAACTCATTCCAACTCGTACACAAATAGGTTGTCGCATTTATATTGATTATCAAAAATTAAATGATGCAACATGTAAAGATCATTTCCCTCTTCCTTTCATCGTCCAAATGCTTGAACGATTAGCCGACCATGAATTCCATTGTTTTCTTGATGGTCATTCCAGTTATAATCAAATTCCAATTGCTCTCGAAGATCAAGAAAAATCGACTTTCATATGTCCTTTTAGAACCTTTGCTTATCGACGTATGCCATTCGGACTTTGTAATGCCCTTGCGACTTTCCAAAGATGCATGGTTAGCATCTTTTCTCACATGATCGAACACTTTTTAGAAGTTTTTATGGATGATTTCTCTATCTTTGGAGATTCTTTTTCTGAATGCTTACATCATCTCGAGTGGTTCTAAATCGATGAAAAGAGAAACACTTAACTTTAAATTTGGAAAAACGCCACTTTATGGTCAAATAGGGCATAGTCCTCGAACATGTCATTTCAAATAAGGGCATAGAGGTAGATAAAGAAAATGTTGATTATTTTGAATCTACCTATTCCCAAATCCATTAAGGACATTTGATCATTCCTTAGGCACGCTGGTTTTTATCGACGCTTTGTGAAAGAATTCAGCAAAATCGCTCGACCTTTGACTTCTAGGATCCTCCGCCTTACGTATAGGTGAAATGGGGCGCACACATGGCATTGATCGTCTCCGAGGATCCTCCATCTTCTATCATTCTGGTCGAGACTCAGGATTGGGTAAACGAAGAGATAGGGATGAAGGTGGAGACAGAGACTATCATTCTAGAGAGTCGTCCTCCTCTTCCCAAAGGAGGTCCCACGATCACTCTTCATATCCAAATGATCCTCCCAATCTTCCGGTGCATAGTGGGGATAAGTCTGCTAAAAAAGGCTCCCAGTCCGAAGTCCCTCACGACCAACATTCCGGCTCCTCGAGCATCGAGCAAACCCGCAAGCCTCAAAAGAAATCCGTGACTCCGGTAAGGCAGACTCCCTCGGCTCCCGCTCACAATCCGACCACTGTAGAAAAATTAGCCGAGCTCAGAGCTACATTTTTTAAGATTTGTTTCGACGGACTGAAATTTCTCCCCGCAATTCATCCTATTCCTAGGCATGTCAAACAAAGCACTATTGCTTGTAACAACAACCTGTATTTCCAGCACGACGCGTTCGTACACTTAGTGGAAAAAGTCTCGGAAGTCTCCATCGAGCGCCAGCATGAAATTGACCGCCTTAAGCTCGAAGCCATTCATGACAGAGATATTATAAAGGGCCAGGATGAGGAACTACTCTCATACAAGTCTCAACTCGAGACAACCCAAAAGAATGCCAAGGAGACAGCCGAGACGGTCAGACGCTTAGAGGCCAGTCATAAAAAAGAGTTAAACGAGGCAGTTCAACACAGCGGCGCTCTAGCTCTGGAGAAAGACTCTCTTCAAAATGATAAAGATGCCCTTGCCCGTCGGGTCAAAGAGTTGGAGGAGTTACTTTCCAAAGAGAGGGAAGAAAAAATCGCAGCGCAGGAAGAATCATAAAAATACTGCGATGAAATCGTCGAGATGAGGGATTTTAAAACAAAACTCGACGAAGAGCTATTAAAGATCGAAGCGCTAAAAGATGCCGCTCGCGAAGAAGGCAGAAAGGCGACACTTTCAGAGGTAGACTCCCGAATTGAGGAAGCAACCGAAGCCGGCAGAGAAGAGATTAAGTGTTCCTTTGACCTACTCATCACTGAGTACAATGCACGAGTCCTCATGCACCATGACCTATCTTTCTTAGGCAATGGTTATCTCGAATCACTAGCCGAAGCATGAGATACTTTGATAAAAATTAAGAGAGTGGAGCTAGGCGTTGAAGAGGTAGATGAAGAGGCTCTCGTGAGGGAAGTGGTCCAAGGAAATGAGCCTTCAGACTTATCTGCGGCAAAAGCCCTCTTTGGAAGAGACTCCCCATCATCGAAGTGTAAGGAAGATATCACTAGCCCGTCCAACACTGAGTCTCAAGTTCCTTCTCCCATTCAACCAGCCGAGACTTCGTCACTTAGGCCTCCTGAGCAGCATGTTGGTTATGACCCGGAGAAGCCTAGACTCGACATTCACATTTTATCCCCAACCCTTGAGGGTGATACTCCAAGGACCACAGAAAGTCAATTAGAAGCTGGTACGTAGCTTCACCTTTTAGAATTCAGGATATCATCGCTTTTAGCGAGTAACAGATGTGTTCTAACAATTTTTTTCCATGAATTCGTATAGGTCACTCTGGTCCCGAGCCGACTCCAAGGAGCGATGCCGCCATGAAGCGGGAAGAAAAAGAGACTAAGGCTCCTCACACTGGAGATACCCCTGGTCTCGATGCTCAGGTGATCGGGGCACTAGATGAGGATAAACCCGAAGATCCCTCACATGTAGAAGAACACGACGATGTTGAAATTACAGGCGCTTCTGAGCATACTTCCCAGCTTAGCATGAAGGAGCAACTCGAGGAGGAGGAAAAAGAGAGAATCAAAGTTAAGACAGATTCCAAGGTGGTGGAACTCGATGATCCCCTAAATAGGCCATTGAAGGTCATTCTCCCCAATGGGACCACACCTTTGGAAGTTCCCCTCCTTCCTCGGATACCACGTTGCTTGGAAGTAAGGTGTCCAGGAGAAAATGCTCAGCTGAGGAGACTTCGGAGAAGCCAAAGAAGGAAAGAAAGCTGAAGAAGTAGCTGTCGTCTGGTCATGCCTCGCTGAGCTTAAATAAGTCAAAATCATGTAGTCGTTTCCCTTTTCCCTTTTTTTTTATTTTGTCAGTAGTCGTTGTAGATAGACTTGGTCTCTGCACTTTCGAAGAAGTCGTAAGGAATTTTTTTTGAGAAGTAAATAAAATCTTGTTTCTTTGCATTCACAGATGCTCATCGCTTAGCTTATAATTTAATCTACAATTGAAATTCGGAGTCTTGCGGGTCATTTAAATTTCAATCCGCTTTCAAAGGACTTGGAGATTTTTGAATTATTTATACTCTAGTCCGCGCTCTGGGGACTTTGAGATTTTTTAATCGTTTATACTCTAGTCCACACTATGGGGACTCAAAGTACTCTAATCCGCACTCTGGGGACTTAGAGATTTTTTAATCGTTTTTACTCTAGTCAGCACTCTGGGGACTCAGAGTACTCTTGTCCGCACTCGGGGGACTTAGAGATTTTTGAATCGTTTATACTCTAGTCCGCACTCTGGTGACTCAGAGTACTCTTATCCGCACTCTGGGGACTTAGAGATTTTTGAATCGTTTATACTCTAGTCCGCACTCCGGGGACTTAGAGATTTTTGAATCGTTTATACTCTAGTCCGCACTCTGGGGACTCAAAGTACTCTAGTTCGCACTCTGGGGACTTAGAGATTTTCAATCGTTTATACTCTAGTCCACACTTTGGGGACTTAGAGATTTTTGAATCGTTTATACTCTAGTCTGCACTCTAGGGACTCAAAGTACTCTCGTCTAGGAATGGCAATGGGGCGGGTTGGGGCGGGTTTCTTGTGCCCCAAGCCCGCCCCGGGGTTTTTAGACCCCGCCCCAGACCCGCCCCGTAGACCCGGTGCGGGTCCAGAATTTTGCCCCAACCCGAGACCCGTACGGGTCAGGGTAGACCCGCCCCGCCCCGAGACCCGGTGAAGGTTTTTGTATTGATTCAAAATTGTGTACTAATGTACAAGTATTTATATTTGTTGTCACTAAATGATCATTAAATACAAATTACAATGTGTTTACAATTATAAAGGAAGATAATAAAACTGTGGTGTACAAAATAATTCAAAAAAATATGCATATGTTATTTTATAAATATCAATGATGCAGCTTAATACTATAAACTTTTTATAGCTTATTGATTAGAACATTATAATATCCATGTCATAATCAAACATACACAAATATATATATATATATATATATATATATATATATATAAAGATCAATAAATCATCGTTATAATACTAAAGCGATTTCATGAGATCTTAGAAGTGCGGGTCGGGTTGGGGCGGGTCAGCCAAGCCCCGACCCGACCCTAGACCCGGAGCTCTTAAGAACGGGTCACGGGTCTACCCGCCCCGATGACCCAATGGGGCGGGTCTAGGCGGGCCAAAACAGGGGCGGGTCAACCGGGTTTGGACCCTAGACCCGCCCCATTGCCATCCCTACTCTCGTCTGCACTCTAGGGACTTAGAGATTTTTGAATTATAGCTGGTCGACTTTTAGTTTTGTGTGTGCGTTCATACGCCAGACGGATTAATGCAAATTAATTTTGCCATGAAATTATAAAACACGGAACACCAATAGTTCATAGAAAAACAGCTTCAAGCCTTTATTGATTGTAGAAAATAGGGACAAACTGAATTATCTTATTACATGTCGGAAATAGAGAACAACAAAAGAAACATATACTGGAAACAATTGCTACTAAAATGCAAAAGAAATAAACTAAGTATAATAACGGCGCAAATGCTCGCTATTCCATGCTCTGGGGAGTGTCATGCCATCAACAGTCGCTAGCTTGAAGGTTCCTTCTCCAAGCCTCCGTTCGATGACGTAGGGACCTTCCCATGTGGGATTCATATGTGACGGGACCGGAAAAACTCGCTTCAAAACAAGGTCGCCCACATCGAAAGTTCTTGGTCGAACTTTTTCATTATAATATCAGGTGACTCGGTGCCGATATGTGGTCGTCCTTAAATCAGCTTCTTCACGCTTCTCGTCGACAAAGTCCAACGACTCCAGTAAAAGATCTCGGTTCGTTCTAGGATCATAATGAGTCACCCGGTGAGAAGGAACTTCAAGTTCCACGGGTATAACAGCTTCAGTGTCGTATGCCAAGGCGAAAGGAGTGTGGCCAGTCTCGGACTTATGGGTGGTTCTATAGGCCCAGAGTGCTGTTGGAAGCTCATCCACCCACTTGCCTCTAGCCTTCTCTAAATGGTTTTTTCAAGATGGAATTGATTACCTTATTTACGGCTTCAACTTGCCCATTCACTTTAGGATGAGTGACTGCTGCAAACCTTTTCTCAATGCAATATTTTTGGCAGAACTCTTTGAATTCTTTACTCTCAAATTAAGTTCCATTGTTAGTAATGATAGTCTGTGGGAGACCAAAATGGCATATAATGTTTCACACAACAAAGTTAACGACCTTTTTGGTGGTGATCGTAGCTAATGGCTCCGCTTCTGCCCATTTGGTGAAGTAATCGACCGCGACAATTGCGTATTTCGCACCACCTTTAGAGATTGGCAAGGAACCGATTATATCGATTCCCCATATCGTAAACGGCCATGGACAAACCATTTGCGTGAGTTCTGTCGGCGGTGCTCTATGGATCTTTGCGTACTTTTGACATTTGTTGCATATCCTTACATAGCCTGTGGCGTCCCGATTCACGGTTGGCCAATAGTAACCATAGCGAAGTATCTTTTTGGCTAGTGTCTGCCACCCAGTATGGTCGCTACACTCTCCTTCATGGACTTCTCTTGAAACCCACTTTATCTGGTCGTGGGTGATGCACCTAAGCAAGGGAACGGAGAATCCCTTCCGATACATCATTCCATCCTGCATTATATACCATGAGGCATTGCGAATGACTTGTCATCTCTCGTTCTTTCTCTCGGGCAAGGTTCCGTGTAGCAAGTATTCTTTGAACGGGGTCATCCATGACTCCCTTTCAGCTTCCGTCTTCGCCACAAAATCTACCTCCATCGCATTTATACTCGGGCCATGTAAAGTTTCCACGGGAACAAAGCCCATCTGCTGTGCATCACCAGTACTTGCAAACTTTGCCAAGGAATCGGCTTCCCCGTTTTATTCGCGTGGAATGTGAGAAATATCGTAGTATTCGAGGTCCTCCAACAATTCTTGAACCCGAGCGAGGTACGGGGCAAGCCTTTATCCCTTTGCGTGATAGTCTTCCCGTACTTGGCACACCACCAACTGTGAGTCACAAAAGATTTCAACCGATTTTACTCCAAGTTCTTTGTAAGCTTCAATCCAGCGATCAACGCTTCATACTCGACTTCGTTATTCGTAGCGGGGAAATTAAGTTTCAAAGCATAACAAATCGATCGGTTCTCGGGAGTTACAAGAATAACACTAGCCCTAGAACAATGGTCGTTGGATCCCCATCGGTATATAGCTTCCATCGAACAACGGGAATCACATCACCTCCACTTATCTTGTCTGATATAGTGAACTCTGCAATGAAATCTGCTAGTGCTTGTCCCTGGATATCCCTCCATGGCAGGTAGGTGATGTCGAAATGACTTAGATCAATGTTCCATTTGAGTAATCTTCCAGAAGTCTCTGGTCATTGGAGCACCTATCGTAAAGGTTGATCGGTATAGATACTGACCAGATGTGCCTGGAAATACCGGCGGAGCTTACGTGATGCGATCACCAAACATTAAGCTAGCTTCTCAATCTTGGGATAATTCCTCTCTGCCCCCGTTAAACGCTTACTAACATAGTACACTGGCTTTCGGATTCGGTCCACCTCATGAATCAAAGCTGCACTGATGGCATGCTGGGATACGACCAAGTAAACATACAACTCCTCACGGTCTATGGGCTTTGACAGAACGGGGGGCCTCTTCAATTGACTCACCAGAGCTCGGAACGCGTCCTCGGAATCCGGCGTTCGTTCAAAATTTCTTTCCCTTTCCTTATCACATCAAAGAAAGGAATACACTTGTCAGTTGCTCTGGATATAAATAGACTCAGCACAGTGACTTTCCCATTCAGGCTTTGTTGCTTTATAGTTCTGGGTGCTTGTACGTCTCGAATAGCTTGAATCTTTTCTGAGTTCACTTCGATTCCTCGTGCGTTGATAATGAAACCCAAAAACTTTCCCGACGCAACGCCAAAGGAACATTTCAATGGATTGATTTTCATTCCATAAAATCTGAGTATATCAAACATCTCTGCTAAGTCTCGAATGTGGTCGTTTGACTGTCGTGACTTCACGAGCATATCATCCACATAAACTTCCATCGTTCTACTAATCTGGTCTTTAAACATCCGATTCACCAAACGCTGATAAGTTGCCCCTACGTTCTTCAACCCGAAAGGCATCACTACATAACAGTACAATCCAACGTCTGTGAAAAAACTGGTATGCTCCTGGTTCGGAATGTGCATCGGGATTTGGTTGTGTTGAGTCACATAGTCCATGAAGTTTTGATTTCTGACAAAGAAATAAAGGCGATCGACAAAAAGAAGACATCTTGGCTATAAAGAGACACAAAAGAGCTACATATGGTACTCTAGATTATAGGTTGATTATTTGATGTTGTAATAGTGTTAAACTTGTTAAAATCTATCCTCAAATAATCATGCACCTCAATATAATCAATATATATACGTTTGAATGGCATTGCACATTCATTGTGCAATTTGACAGGGACCGGTCGACCGGTTGGTTTTTGGGCGGTCGACCGTTTCTGTGTAAATTGCACAAAGAACGTGCACACATGCACATAACGTCTATATATTTGAAATCCTGTCTACCGGCCATTTTTGACCTGTCGACCGTTTTCAAACAGAGAGCAACCTTTCGTATAGACACTTCCTTTTCTTCAACGGTTGCTTCTCTTTCTCTTCACCAATGATCATGACCTTTATTTGTATCTTTTCACAAAGGGTTACAACTGTTTATTTCTTATATAAACATCATGAAATCATTATTCCAATTAACCAATTCTATTATTCTAATCTCTATTCTATTGATCTCTGTCTTGAACTCTCAAACATTTCAATTGCTTATTGAATCATTGAAATTATTTCATATCTTTTGATTCAATTAAGTAATATACTTCCTTCAATCTTCACAAACATCATTCACATACTTTGAGGATAAGATTATAGGAAGGGTGTACTACAAGTGACAAATCAGTGTTATCAAGAGCATAAGTTGTCAACGACAATTGTATTTGTTTTTGTTGAAGTCCTCGGTGTTGTAAGAGGCACGAAATCCCGTTCGGCTGTTCGGGTGTTGTAAACCTGTTCCTCCGGGTGAAGCGAGGTAGTTGGTTGTGAAAATCTAGATAGGAGTCTGGGACTGGACGTAGGACGGGAGGTCCGAACCAGTATAAAAATCCCTGGTGTGATTTTTACAGTTTACTGCATTTACTATTCTATATCTGTGAATTGCTATATAGCTAGTTTATTGAATATTTACTTGTATAGCAATTGTAAATAACATTCTGCATATATTGTTAGTCCATATTACACGATCCACAATTAGTGTGCACAAGCGCATACACACTTTCATTTGGTATCAGAGCACGGTCATCATATAACTGTAACACCGTTATTTGATATATTCTTGTAATATGGCAAATAACGCAAGCACTAGCACTAACACTTACACGGAAGGTCAATCAACACAAAGACCTCCATTCTTTAATGGTCTCAACTATAGCTATTGGGCAACACGTATGTCATTTTTTATGCAATCAAATAGCTATGATGCTTGGAATGCTACCCAAAAAAAAATAGTAAATCCAGCAACTGAATATTCAGAATGGACAACGGCTGAGAAAACGGCAGCAGCCGTAAATGCAAAGGCAATAAATATGTTGTTTTGTGCATTAGACCAAAATGAATATAACCGTGTTAGTATCTGCACTACTGCATATCAAATTTGGCAAACGTTGAAAACCACTCATGAAGGTACTAACAATGTTAAACAAGCCAAAATAGCCATGTTGAAGAGTCAGTTTCAAAATTTTAAAATGAAACCGAATGAGACAATCAATGATATGTATTCAAGGTTTCAAACTATTCATCATGCACTTATCGGATTAGGACAAAAATATTCAGATTTTGATGTTGTTTCAACAATCCTACATTCTCTGACTAGTGAATGGGAAGGAAAAGTATTAGCAATTGAAGAAGCTAATGACCTTTCCATCATGAAGCCAGATGAATTGATAGGAAATTTAATGTCCTATGAAGCAAATTTGCAGGCTAGAAAAGAACAGAAAGAAGAAAAGAAAAATGTAGCATTTCATGTTGAGAAAGATGAAAATGAATCAGATTCTGAAGATGAAGATTTGGCATTCATTGCAAAAGGATTCAAAAAATTCCTAAAATATCGAAAAGCCAGTCGTTACAACAAAAGGAAACCTGGATCAAACAAACCATCTTCATCAACTATAGAATGTTTCAACTGTCACAAAAAGGGGCACATGCAGAAGGATTGTCCAGAACAGAAGAAGAAGTCAGAAAATGATAAATTCAAACATAAGAAGGACAAGTCAAAGAAACGAGCCTTCTCAGTAACATGGGATGATTCAGACTCATCCTCATCTGAAAGTGAAAGTGATCCGGAGAATGAACAAGCTAATGTTTGTTTTATGGCAACAGAAGATGAGGTACAAATTCCTACATTTGATGAATTATTTGATATTAATTCTGAATTGATAGTCAAATATAAAGACATAAAACGTCAATTAAAAATAGCCAAAGCATATTTGAGTAGAGCAGAGTTTGAACGAGATATGTTAAAAGACGAGAAGAAAATATTAGAAGAAGAACTTGAAAAACTTCAAGAATCATCATCTAATGTTGACTCTCAACTATCTCTTTTGAGTCAAGAAATTGAAACTCAAAAAGAGAAAAATGATGCTTTCACTACTGAAAATCATGAGCTTAAGGCAAAAGTTAAAAATCTGGACCTAGAAAAGGCGAGCTTACAAACTAAGTTAGATGACATTACTCAAAATGTTTCTAACTTTAACAAAGGTCGAGAAAATTTGACAAAGATCATTGAAAGTTCAAAATCTGTTTCAAATAAACAAGGTTTGGGATATAAGAAACAAGAAACATCTTGGTAATGAAAGGAAAAAGAAAGTACAAAAGACTGAAGCTAAGAAAAATCTTAGTTTATTATATTCCAAACCAAAGCCAGTTGTGAAATTCCAGAAGAAAAATGTCAAGACTATCAAAATATGGGTTCCTAAAACAAATAACAATTTGATTAGGAACAAATATATTCAGAATTTCATGAATACTGTGCATTATAATTCTAATTATGTATATAAAGGGGATACCGGACCCGTATGGGTTTGGATTCCTAAGATCTAACTCTTAGGACCCTATAAAAAGTGGGTACCATGGTCTTAATTATATTTTTTGCAGGTACCACTTAAGAAAAGAGGAAAATGGATATTCTGGTTGATACATTCCTATATTATCTATTACTCCTTTTTGTCGATGACAAAGGGGGAGAAAGAGCTAACAATTATTTGCAGGAATATATATATATAAAGAATACAGACAAAATCTCAGGGAGATCACATATTCAGGGGGAGATTCAGAACTTCAGATATATGTTGTCATCAATCAAAAAGGGGGAGAATGTTGAGTCACATAGTCCATGAAGTTTTGATTTCTGACAAAGAAATAAAGGCGATCGACAAAAAGAAGACATCTTGGCTATAAAGAGACACAAAAGAGCTACATATGGTACTCTAGATTATATGTTGATTATTTGATGTTGTAATAGTGTTAAACTTGTTAAAATCTATCCTCAAATAATCATGCACCTCAATATAATCAATATATATACGTTTGAATGGCATTGCACATTCATTGTGCAATTTGACAGGGACCGGTCGACCGGTAGGTTTTTGGGCGGTCGACCGTTTCTGTGTAAATTGCACAAAGAACGTGCACACATGCACATAACGTCTATATATTTGAAATCCTATCTACCGGCCATTTTTGACCTGTCGACCGTTTTCAAACAGAGAGCAACCTTTCGTATAGACACTTCCTTTTCTTCAACGGTTGCTTCTCTTTCTCTTCACCAATGATCATGACCTTTGTTTGTATCTTTTCACAAAGGGTTACAACTGTTTATTTCTTATATAAACATCATGAAATCATTATTCCAATTAACCAATTCTATTATTCTAATCTCTATTCTATTGATCTCTGTCTTGAACTCTCAAACATTTCAATTGCTTATTGAATCATTGAAATTATTTCATATCTTTTGATTCAATTAAGTAATATACTTCCTTCAATCTTCACAAACATCATTCACATACTTTGAGGATAAGATTATAGGAAGGGTGTACTACAAGTGACAAATCAGTGTTATCAAGAGCACAAGTTGTCAACGACAATTGTATTTGTTTTTGTTGAAGTCCTCGGTGTTGTAAGAGGCACGAAATCCCGTTCGGCTGTTCGGGTGTTGTAAACCTGTTCCTCCGGGTGAAGCGAGGTAGTTGGTTGTGAAAATCCAGATAGGAGTCTGGGACTGGACGTAGGACGGGAGGTCCGAACCAGTATAAAAATCCCTGGTGTGATTTTTACAGTTTACTGCATTTACTATTCTATATCTGTGAATTGCTATATAGCTAGTTTATTGAATATTTACTTGTATAGCAATTGTAAATAACATTCCGCATATATTGTTAGTCCATATTACACGATCCACAATTAGTGTGCACAAGCGCATACACACTTTCAGGTTGTATGCTGAATACACATCCATAAATGAAAATAACTCATGTCCTGCTGTCGTGTCGACCAGTTGATCAATTCTGGGCAGTGGAAAACTATACTTAGGGCATGCCTTGTTTAGGTTCGAGTAATCAACATAGGTCCTCCATTTCCCATTTTCCTTCCTCACCCAAACGGGATTAGATATCCATTCAGGATAGAGGGCATCGCGGATGAACCCATTGGCTTTGAGTTTATCCACCTCCTCCTTGAGTGTAGCGGACCTCTCCGTGTCCATGCCTCTTCTCTTTTGTTTCACAGGCACATACTTCGGGTCAATGTTAAACATATGACTTGCGATGGCGGGAGAAATCCCACACATATCAGAATTTGTCCAAGTGAAAACATTGAGATTCGCTCGGAGGAAATCAGTAAGATCCCCCATCATCGAGGGATTGAGCTATGATCTAATCTTAAGCACCCATGACGGGTCATCATGGCTGATTGGAATGTCAATCGTTAGTTCAACCGGTGCCGCCTTGGCTTCCTTGGGTTCTTCATCGTCATCCCTCGAATCCATGTCTCTATAGATCCGACTGTGTTTTCCAAACCAAGGCTCGAGCGCTATTTGTCAATTTTCAGCAACATGGATGCGGACAGGCTTGTCCACACCCTTTCCCTTCTCTCTTTATCGGGCCACTCTCAGCTCAGCCACATAACAAGCACGACCAGTCGCTTGATCGCCATGCACTACACCAACTCCACTATCCATTGGAAATTTCAAGGTCAAACACCACGGGGCTAAAGCTTCCCTAAACTCCGCCAGGGCCGGTCGGCCCAGAAAAACATTATACGGGGAATCAACATCCAAAACAATGAACGGTAGGATCTGTACCCTCTTGCGTTCACCTTCCCCTAGTTTAACTGGATTTTCAACAAAACCTACTGCATCATTAAAGCCGTGAATGCGGGCTTTAGATGGTTTCAGATCCTTCGCCTCCATCTTCATTTGGTCATATGCCTTCTTGAAGATAATATTAACAGAACTCCCACAATCAATTAGTATTCTTCTCACGAGCGTCAGTCCGATCGTAGCTGAGATAACCATCAGGTCAATGGTGGGTGCCTCCACCTGATCGGCATCCCTACTTCTGAATACTATATCATCGGTCATCATTCGCTGCTGTTTCGCCGAAATCCCGTCTTTTGTGTTCGAGCAGCACTCGAAGCCCGCATGCTTCAAGGAACTAGCATAGGATTCCATTTCTTGCCAACTCTTGTCTGCCGGATGAGGTCCACCAATTATCATGTTTATGACCAGCCTTCCTCCGGTCCGAGCGGGCTCCTCAGGTTGGTGTGAAGCTTGCCCGCAATTAGGGTCGGATGTCCCCTGTCCACCTTCCTGCAGATCCTTAACAAACTTCTGTAACTTCTTCTGGCGAATCAGATTTTCTATAGCATCATGGAGGTGTCTGCACTCTTCAATATTGTGCCCATAGGTCTCGTGAAACCGACACTACTTTCCAGGATTCTTTTGTTCTTCAGTCGATTCCTTTGGGTGCGGCTTTCGGTATTGGAATGTATTACAAGTTGATAGATAAATATTCTCCAAAGACGTATTCAGAGGCGTATATTCACTATAGGTTGAAATTCTTGGTTTCCACTTTCCTGCTTCCCTCTTTCGTCCGGAATTTCCTCCTTCGAATCCTTTGGACTACTCCGGCTTATTTTGAACATTGATTTGGACCTTACCAGAGTTTTCGCCAGATTGCTTTACCGCAATGTTGCTTTGCACCGCTTCCTTACTGGGTCCTGGCGCACTTCTCTGTCTTGACCACCTGGCCTCTTCCCTTCCCATGAATTGGTTCGCCTTTGAATAAAAGCGGTCCAGGGTAGTCGGTGGTTTGCCTGTCAACCAATCACCAAACTCCGAGTCTGGATCTACTCCTTGCATCATGGCCACAAGGATAGCATGGTCATTCGGATTGCTAACTTCAGTAGCAGCAACATGAAATCTTTGCAAATAATCCTTCAACGACTCTCTCAGAGTCTGGATCACACTTGACAACGACATCACGTCCTTTGGGCGAGTGGCATGGATCCTAAACTGCTCCACGAACTTCGCCGCTAACTCATCAAACCTGGAGATCGATCGTGGGGGAAGTTTGGTGAACCACATGGTAGCGATTCCGAATAGGGTTATTGGGAAGCATCTTTATTTGGTTGCATCATTTGCCCTAGCCGAGTCCATCATCCACTCGTATCTCATTATGTGCCGTCGAGGGTCAGTCTTCCCTTTATAAGCTAGAATAGTAGGCACGTTGAATTTTCGGGGGTACTTAGCTTGTAGGATGGTATCTGTAAATGGTGTATGGCTCCTCGATAGGCCCCAATCATTGTTGGTTAAGCCCTGATTCTCCCTCATAAGTTGCCTGACTATAGCTGATAAATCCGGAGTCTGGATGGAAGGTGGCAAGTCGGTATCCGTCCTACGCGATTGCTCCGGTTGGTGCCTCCTCGGTAGGCGATCACCTAAGTATGCATCCTGAGGACCCGCTTCATTATGACCCTGGCGAGGTGGTGGACCAGTTGCCAAGCGTGCTCTAGATCCTAAGTTTCCCACTCCAGGTTGGGTGCGACTCCCCAGGTGCAGTTGAGGGGCCACGGTTCCAGCTAAGGAATCTGAACCATTTCTGTTGGTTTTCTCTTGGCAAGTCGTCACCAATTGCTCTATAGCACCAGTTTGTGCCGTTTCAATCCTACGGCGTCTACGCTTGGGGTGTTCAGCTGTCAGATGATGAGTAGGAAGCAGGGCTTCCTCCAACGTTCTGACGCTGCTGCTGAGCGATCTGGGTCATCAGGTTGGCGTTTGTTTGAATCTACTCGTTAACTATCTCCTACTTTCCACGAGCTTCCTCATCATCTTATTGAACTCTGACCTTGTGACAGCTTCTGCTTGGTTTGGAATGATGGCGGGTTCTGCACCGGCATTAGCTTGCCGATTGCTAGGTCCTACTTGCTAGACGCTAGCGGTCTCATTGGAATCAGCGTTGTGGGAGGTGGATCTGGTACGTGGTCTTGTCATCTTAGAGTTGTCCATAGGAACTCTGCGTAGAATCTATGAACTCTTAAGAATGAACTTGGATCTCCTTCAGGGGATTTCCTCAATCCAGTAGCAACAAAGTAGATCCTAACAGCCTGAGAATGAACTTTCTCAGTGAAAGCACCAAAATGTTAGCACCAAAATTGGTCACTAACACCCTTGAATAGAATTGTGTAGAGAGATTAATGAAGAAAGTAAATTAAAACAGAGAAGTAACACAGTTGAATGCAAAAGGAACAACAAAAACGAGAACACCAAATTTATAGTGGTTCAACGTAATTGCCTATGTCCACTTTAAATATAATCTTTATTACTTTTCCAATCACTTGAGTACAAATACAATCCGTAAAAAACAACTTGAATACAAGTTTGAACAGAAAAGAAGTGAGTATAGAAAATGGCAGAGTATCCCTGGAGTTCTCGAAAAAAAGTCCCCTAAACTGGACCCCTGCCCCTCTATTTATAGGCGAAGAAAGGCTGGCTCCCCTCTCCAGGCCCATGATTAAGATAGCTCGGCCCATAGCTGATAAGTTAGGTAGACTGAACCAGGCATCCCGAACCATCATGACCGACCCATCTATTGCCGATCCCCTCTTGCTAACTTGGGATCCTCTGGATGTTGACTCGATGTAGCTCTCGTGCACGCACGAAGTAATCTGGATCACGACTCAGAGTAATCCATGCTTATACTCGTGCTGATCCTCTCTTCCAATCTTGAAACCAAGCCATACTAACCGATCCCATATGACCGAACCATTAAGGCCAACCCACATATGACTGAACCATCAAGGCCGATCCACATACGACCGAGCCATACTAACCGATCCCTATACGACTGACCCACCAAGGCCAATCCCTATACGACCAACCCACCAAGGTCGATCCCGTCACAATCACCCATCATTGCTGACTCACTTATGCCAATCCTCCTTGGCTGAACCACCTTGGACTTACAATGGCCGATCCCAATATGTTCTTTGATCATAGCCATCCTACCTCAACCGACCCATCATCTAATATCGAACCACCGTGTCCATACTCCAACACCAACCTACCTTCAATTCCGATACTTTTAGCATAAATATGTGGTTCGGCAAATATATGTGGTTTAGCATAAATATGTGGTTCGACAAATATATGTGGTTCGACATATATGACACTGGGTCGGCGTGCTTGTGAAGTATCGTAATTGAAGGTGGGTCGGTGTTGGAGTATGGACACCGTGGTTCGGTATTAGTTGATGGGTCGGTTGAGGTAGGATGGCTATGATCGAAGAACATATTGGGATCGACCATGGTATGTCCAAGGTGGTTCAGCCAAGGAGGATTGGCACAAGTGAGTCGGCATTGATGGGTGACTGTGATAGGATTGGCCTTGGTGGGTCGGTCGTATAGGGATTGGCCTTGGTGGGTCGGTCGTATAGGGATTGGCCTTGGTGGGTCAGTCGTATAGGGATCGGTTAGTATGGCTCGGTCGTATGTGGATCGGCCTTGATGGTTCAGTCGTATGTGGGTCGGCCTTAATGGTTCGGTCGTATGGGATCGGTTAGTATGGCTTGGTTTCAAGATTGAAAGAGAGGATCAACACAAGCATAAGCATGGATTACTCCAAATCGTGATCCAGATTACTTCAAGCGTGCATGAGAGCTACACCGAGTCAACATTCAGAGGATCCCAAGTGAGAAGAGGGGATCGACAATAGATGCGTTGGTCATGATGGTTCGGGATGCCTGGTCTGGTCTACCTAACTTATCAGCTATGGGCCGAGCTATCTTAGTCATGGGCCTGGATAGGGGAGCCAGCCTATCTTCGCCTATAAATAGAGGGGCAAGGGTCTAGTTTAGGGGACCTTTTTTCGAGGACTCCAGGGATACTCTGCCATTTTCTGTACTTACTTCTTTTCTGTCAAATTTGTATTCAAGTTGTTTGTTTATGGATTGTATCTGTACTCATGTGATTGGAAAAGTGTTAAAGATTATATTCAAAGTGGACGTAGGCAATTACGCTGAACCACTATAAATCTGGTGTTCTCGTTTTTGTTGTTCGTTTTGCATTCAACTGTGTTACTTCTCTGCTTTAATTTACTTTCTTCATTAATCTCTCTACACAATTCTATTCAAGGGTGTTAGTGACCAATTTTGGTGCTAACAACTAAACACTTAGGAAAATACGTTCTGTTCGATTTCAATTTTGACCGTGTCTCTTCTTTTGAACGCCTTAAAAACAAACTCATTTCTGCTCCAAACATCTGCTCGCCTAATTAGGATCTTCCCTTCGAGATTATATGTGATGCTTCTAATTTTGAAGTTGGTGGTATCCTAGGACAACGCATCAAAAAAATCCTTCACATCATCTATTACGCTAATATGACTTTGAACGTTGCTCAAGTCAACTATACAACTACTGAAAAAGAGGTTCTAGCCGTAGATTTTGCACTAGAAAAGGTTAGACCTTATTTGATAGGCTCACACATCACGGCCTACACTGACCATTCCGCTCTTAGGTAACTTTTTGCTAAAAAGGACGTTAAGTCTCGTTTAATTCATTGGATCTGGTTACTTCAAGTATTTGATCTTACAATCAAAGATTAAAATGGATCTGACAATGTCATAGCCGATTACTTATCACGTCTTCCAAACGAATCCTCTTCTTTACCCATCAATGAGAACTTCTGCAACAAATAATTTTTTTCAGTTTCCATTGATCCATGGTTTGCCAATATAGTGAACTATTTAGTCACTAAGGAAACTCCTTCATTTTGGTCTAAACAGGATAAATACCAATTTTTATCCCATGTGAAATATTTTTACTCGGACGATAGATACTTTTTTAAGTATTGTTCCGAACAAATCATTCGATGATGCATCCCGTATAGCGAAATCAAGAGTCTTCTTTCGATTTGTCATGACCAAGCTTGTGGTGGACATTTCGGTCCTAAGAAAACTGTGGAAAAGGTGCTCCAATGTAGATTTTATTGGCCTATACTTTTCAAAGATGGGTTCAAGTTTGTAAAGCGTGTGATCATCGTCAAATGTTAGGAAAAATCACAAAAAGAAACATGATGTCGTTGACCCCTATCCTACCAATTGAAATCTTTGACGTATGGGGAATTGAATTTATGGGACCATTTCCTAACTCTTTTGAAAATCTTCATATTCTCCTTGTTATCAATTACATTTCTAAATGGGTTAAAGCCATTCCATGTAAAACAAATGGCCATAAAGTTGTGAAAGTCATAAGAGAAAACATTCTTACTAGGTTTGGCACACCTCGCACAATAATAAGTGATAACGATACCCATTTTTGTAATTAATCTTTCAAAGCTTTAGTGAATAAATACTCGATAACCCACAAATTATCCACTCCTTATCATCCTCAAACTTGTGGTCAAGTTGAAGTTCCAGATCGACAAATCAAACAAATTTTGGAGAAAACTTTTAATAAAAATCGAAAAGATTATTCTCAAAAATTGACAGATGCACTTTGGGCTTACAGAACTGCTTTAAAATTGATTATAGATTAGTACATGGTAAAGCATGTTACTTACCAGTCGAGTTTGAACATAAAGCGTCATGGACTATAAAGAACATAAACTTTGATTTTGAAAAGGCTGGTGAAAATAGAAAATTGCAACTCAATGAAGTAGAAGAGATTAGAAATGATGCATATGAAAATGCAAAAATTTACATGGAAAAAACATAAATTTTTCATGACAAGTCAATCCTAAGAAAAATGTTTTCGTCAATCAGAAAGTTTTTTGTATGACTCTTGACTTCATTTATTCCCTGGGAAATTAAAATCGAGATGGACGGGACCATAAATGGTACATACTATTTTTTCACACGCTGTCATAGAAATAGAAAATCATAGGGTTGGATCGATTTTTAAGGCCAACGGTCATCGTTTTAAAGCCTTACTTGGAATTGGCAAGCGACTGAAAGGAGGAGCTTATGATTCTTCATGAGCCACACTATGTCTGGTAAGGAATTTTAACCATCTCTTGTAAATATGAATATAATCTTCTCCTTTACACTCATTATATCATGCATTCACGGTAGGGACACAATCGAAAATAAGTGTGGGTGGAGTTCTCATGTATATTTTGATTTTACATGGTTTAATGTTTGCATTTTCTTTCCCTTTCTTTCAAAAAAAATTTACAAAAATAAAAAAAAATTGCATAATTATTTCTAGATAAGCACTATAGAGTAAGCATACAGTTTTGTCATTAAATTCAAATTTTTGGAAAATTACTTATCTTAATGAATAATAAAAATAAAAGTTTAAATTACAAGCAACTATAGTGTAACTAGTATATAGGGCGATTCTTTAGTGATGGTTATGAAGTCTATTCTAAATTGTAGTCTTTGTTTGAAGAGTGGTTGACTTAAAGTACATGCGTTAACATTTTTTATCTTTAAAGTTAAGGGATGCTAAGATGATTTTACATAACTCCCTCTCTCTCTCAAAAAAAAAGAAAAAGAGGAAAAAAGGAAAAACTAATAAATACCTAAAGTTAGGTGTGCACACATAAGTATGTACACTCGCCACGCTCTGTACTCTGCTCATGTAAGCCCGCATGGCAGTGCATGAATGGTATATCTACTGTAACGACCCGTATTTTATGTATTGGAGGATCGTAAAATATTTTTATTTTATTTGTATGAGGTCAGATGGTTTTATAATTTTGGGATATGACTCTTAGGGACATTTTACACACCTTTGATTTTTACCGAATTTCTATGTGACCATTTTGACCTTGAAAAGCTTGTTTGGACTATAACTTTTGATTGGTGTCGAATTAGGGCCTCAAAATAGTTCTGTTGCTTCAGGATGATGGTTTCCCATTCCGTAGAGTGCTTATAATAGAAAAACGGACTTACAGTTAGAAATTTTTGTCTGTTTTAAGTTTTTAAAGCCGCTGGTCATGATTGTGTGTAATTAATAAGCCCATTGGTGAGCTCATATTCATATAAGATCACCCAAATTGCTCTCTAAATCAAACTAGATTGCGGATTGGAGATTTGATCCTCAATTAGAAGCTAGGGATCGCCAAATTGGTTGATTTGGAGTGCTTTTCTTCACTATCCAAATTAGATCTACACACGAATAGGTTGAATTTGGTAATTGGTGAGTGGTTTATGCCTTCTCATTATGCTATACATGTTTCTATGGGAGAATTATAGGATTTAACATGTTTTGAATTGATATCTGATCATAAAAACCTTTTCTAACTTTAATGACATGTAAATCCATGCATATGATATAGATTGATTGGAAATCACCTTGATTTGTGTTCATATATTCATGCATATGTAGACCTATGTTAGAAATTTCCTTGTTTATCTTATTTTGATGGGTTGGAAGTTTGATTGGATGAAATTGCTTGTTGTTCTATGTTTGAATGATATGATTTGATGTTGTTTGCTATTGTTGTGCATGCATAGAAAGATAGGTCAGAGGATTGAGCAAATCGGAAGCTAAGTTGGTCAGAACTGGACGAAACTTGGTAGATGTCATTTGGAGTATGGTGGGAAGACACATGATGAGTCGCAATACAAATAGGGCTAAGTACATAACTCGACGTCAAGTCGAGTTATGCCTATAACTCGGTACCGAGTTATGGGGAAGAGGGCTATGACTCGGTAGTTGACATGGGTTAGATTGAGCTTGGCTAGATAAGGTATTCCATAGCAAGATCCAATGTATTTGGCTAAAGATTGGATGCTGTACCGAGTTATCTCTAGAACTTAGAAGTGGAGCTTTGGATTGGGGGCCGAGTTATCAAAGGTGGATGAGTCAGGGTCCAAGGCACTGGAAGAGGAGTGCTAGATAAATGGAAGAATATTAGCCATTTGTTGGCTAAGTGTATGAGTTATACCTATAACTCGGCACCGAATTATACCTATAACTCGATATCGAGTTATCAAGGCGAATGATATGGGTTTGGAACTTTTAGGGCAGTAAGGGGATGCTTGTAGATCGGGCTGGAGGTGTTGGCTCGTTCGTATCAGGTTGGATGACGATATAATAGTATGATGAAAAGATATGATCTTCGGATGTTGGCTCGTGTTGGGAGTAGGTTTCGAAGACGGCGGCTCGTAAAGGAGGGAGCCGTATGATCGGGGAATGTAGAAGGCTTCCTCATGAATGATAGAAACTAAATTAAGTAAGAAGGGCACTGTATCCAAATGGAGTAAAGGTGAGTTTGGGCATATGTGCTATGGAATCATTGATGCTCGGAGAGTTTTCAGTTGTACTCGAAGCAGGGGTATTGTAAGTGGGGACGCCCATGAGTCAATTGAGGGACCTATATACCTTGGACCTGTAGCTTTGGGTCTAGTGTCCAACTTTGGGCTGCAAGACACATATCTTACTTTGGGCTACGAGATACGAGAGTACAACAAGAACCGAGATTTCCATTAGTGCCTAGCTTAGGGGTCATACGAGTTATCATATATTCAAAGCATAAGGAGTGATATATGATGCCTCTTCTGTTGTATATGTGATATTATATTTTGTCAATTCACTGTAAGATATACTATAGATTATATGCTATATTGATTTAATTCAACCTTAATGATCGTCCTATACTAGCCGGGTACGACAGCAGGGCACTATTTATGTACTATCGATGCTGGTGTATAGGGCGGTCGTCACATCTGACCTCGGTATTCTCTTGACTTTACCGATTTGACTTGTTTTACAAATAGATATGAAGATACTACTTTGTAAACTTTGACAATTAATCAAAGAATTTATGTCATAGTTGCACTATGTTATCAACTGAAAAAACTAGTCAAGCTAGAGTTGAAATGTAATTTAGAAGTTGCACTATGTTAATAATTTAGAAGTTTTGATTAGTAAAGGACTGAAATTTCCTAACGATAATCATGACTTATATATCACTATCTTATGTCATTTAAAAGTAAGTTCTTCATTTTGTAAATAAAAATCGCATTCATATCTTTTGCATTAGAAACTTTTCATATTTCATTTGAATTTTATGGGTAGTATCCGTTGAAAAGCCTCACGAGACAACATCCGTCCTACTATGGACACCTAAAGGTTTAATGAATCATATGCTCAATGCAACCGTGTTTCCTACGAAAGTGGATTTATCTTAGTTTTGATTTATTCGAGTATGAATAATAAGATAAGTATAGGGGCATTTGATGTACACGTAAAGAAGTATATTTTTTCTCTCATACTTAATCTTCTTCTTTAAAAATAAATGACATATTAAGGTATTTTTACATGTTTTTACCCAAATATTAAAGTGTTTTCAAATCACATTCACTCATCTACATTTGGGCAAAATGGTAATTTTATGGATGCATTAATTTTGAGAAAATTTATTTGCATATTTTAATTTTATTTCGTAGGAAGTGCAAATTGGAAGAGGCATCAGGGATAATGCATGCACACGTTTTGGAAGCCAGAAAAAGAAAAAAGAAAGAAATAATGCTTCATGGAGGAGCCCACCAACCCACTTGTTAGTGGACATAATTAAAAGCAAAAGCACATGTTAGTGGAGATTAATTAATCATTAATGATGACTTGAAGGCCAGACAAAGTTAAGGTTATTTTTGGCAGCATCCTAAAAAGATATTAGGGTTTTAGACTTCTATAAACACCCTCTTATGTTTCATGAAAGGATATGTAGTTATAGCCACAAAATAGAAATAAAAGTTCTCTTCTCTTTAATGGCTTCTTGGCCTTCTCTTTCATTTTATGCACTTTTATTTCATGCTTTTTTATGCTATTTTATTTCCTGCACTTTTTATTTCATGCAAGTAGAGTAGATTTTCTTATTGCAAATTAGTGTAGATTTACGTTTATGTTAGTAGATATGAATTCAAAGATAAGATGTTAAACCCTTCAATTTAGGAGTAATGAAGCTCTTCCAAATCATGTAAGTTCAACATAATGGTTTCTTTTATGATCTCTTATTTTTGTGCTTAATGTAAATATAGATATTGATGGAAGATTGGTGTTTATTAGTGTTTTTGATAGACTATGTTGTTAATCACAAATAAGCTATACTTAATCAAATATAAACACAAGTTATATCTTCATCTAACTAACTGATTTTGATAATGAGGTTAAAAGTAGAATCAAAATTTGATGTTCTATGTTACTTGATCAAAAAAAGTAAATAGATCATACTTAAAATAGATTTCATTTCTAACTTTATAATCATTTTCATAAGATTTGAAAAGTGGACTTGGATGATATATTAAAGTTTGATGGTTTAAGTTTTGTTAGTTAATATCACAAATAGACAATACTTATAATAAATACATCAACTATTTCTACTTGTGTTAAAAAGAGATATTATAAATTTGTTATATGTTGATTTATATGAATACACTACGCCATAAATGACCTTCTGCAACATTTTTGCAAGGTGTTGCCAGCTAAAATGTTGCGATAGCTATAGAATTTTGGTCCTACTGCAACGTTGTATTTTTGGTGTTACCTTAGCCATAGAAATGTGTTGCTCTAGCTAAACAAGTGTAACACGATGCAACATTTTTATATAGTGTTGCCATAGATGTTATCAGATTAAAAAATTAAAAAAAAAATTACACCTCAGCGATCCACACCACCATTTAAAACAAAATCTCAACCGTTGATTCACACCATCGATCCACACCTTACCAATTTCCATTTCCCGCTTTACTTTTCACTCATCCGCTTTCGTTTCTCACCCCCAATTTTCCAATCCCTAATTTTTATTCCTCCAACTTTAAAAAAAATGACGCCGCTCCTCCTTGTTTCTTCGATCTGGAGAATAACTGGCTTTGATTTTATCCCTTGTCGGCCATATCAATTTCCGTTATTTTCTTTCGCCTTGCGTCAGTTTTCCTCACTACTTCCGGATTTGCGATTTTGTTCAATTTTTTGGCGATTCTGGTGATTCGAGGTAAGGCTGTGGGATTGCGATGGTTCAAGGAGTTGTTGATTTGGTCGCAATTTCGTGGTTGGGGCCTGATGTCAGAGTGGCAGGGGGTAGTCGAATTGGTTTCGGTGAAAACTAGGGCACGCGATTCCAGTTTCTTTGATGCTCTGATTGATCGAATCTAGTGTGAGAAACGTTCCTGGTAGCTTGCTCCTTCGTTCTCCTTGATTGATTGCTCGAATTGCTTTGACTTCGTCGTCGGGTGCGATGTGATATTATTTGGTATGTTTTCTGCCTTCTGGTTTACTTGAATATTCTTGATTTTGGTTACACTCGCACGCTTTTGCCGATGATGAATTGGGATTTATTTATAGGCTTTATTTCCTATAATCTCGTGTTTAATCTTTCTGTTGGACTTTGAGAAATCTGGTATGTTGGATTGCAATGATGAATACAAACATATGTGTGTTGAGCTTTGTTGGTTTTGCTTGGTCTGGACTGAACTGGTACCATGCTAACCTTGTTCTTTAACATGAACTGATGCTCCAAGTCCTCTGTATATCATGTTACTGCCTAGGTTTCTCTTGTACATGCCTGATGCATTCACTGTTTTTGCTTGATGGGCTGCCTATGTGTACTGCTGTGTTTCTTGCACTGGCTTGTCTATATTTTGCTGAACCTGGTTCTTGTTTGTTTTGTTGGTTGCTTGGCCCTGAGTTGAATCCAGTCGATGACTCGGGTTTGACCTTGTGCCGTGTCCGTTTTTTTGGCTTGTCTACATATCTAGCTGCACTTGAGTATGAACTTGCACTTGAGTAGTTGCACTTGAGTAGTTTCTTGTACCAAGCCTTATGATGCATGTATGTTCATCCATGTACATGCATTTCTTGGTCATGTTATGTTGCTTGCTGTGTTGAGTACTACTTTGTGCACTTGGCTTCTCCTTTGTGCATTTTTGCTTGAACTGTTGCTTGCTGTCTTCCATACTGCCTTGTATCCATGTGTTGCATTCATGTTTGGCTTATGCACTTATGAAAAGAAACAACCCAAATACCTGAGGCAAATAATATAACAAAAATATTTTCATTTTCTGTTCGAGTTAAATATTATTTTCCAGATTACTGCTTTTGAATTATATGTGACAGGTATTAAAGACTGGACAGCTGGATATAAGCTTGAAGACAGAGTCAAATCAAATGTGCATGAGCTTGAAGGCAGGTTTCAAAGAAGGCTCGATCTTTCGAAATCAGATGAATCGGGCGGTGCCCCGGACCCCCGCCGGCGCTGCGCCCGGACCCGCTTCTCGGCTCGCCTTCGGCTCGGCACTCGGCTCGCCTTCGGCTCGGCATATATTTGTCAGTGTCGGTGTTTGTATAAATTGAAATTGCACATGTAATGAGTGAACTGAGTGATGTAGTGAGGAATATCTGTATATGTGAATATCAGTGTTATATATCATTGAATTGTAAAATAGTGGAGTCAGGAATTTGTACTATTTCAAATGTTGAAATAAAATATTTATTTAAATAAATTACTGTTTAAATATCAAATTCTGTGCAATAGCATTTTATTAAATAAATATTTATTTTTATTAAAAAATCAAATATGCTCTATATTGTGGGCCCCACAAATTCAAAAAGTTCATATCTATAGCAACATTTTGGAATGTTGCTACAGATACCTATGGGTGTTGCCATAGACCCAAATAGGGTTCTATTGCAACAATATTACTTATGTTGCCTTAGATAGTCAAAATGTTTCCTTTGAGGTCTAAGGCAACGGCAAAAATTGCATCACCCTAAAAGTGTTGCCATAGACCTATGGCAACATTTTTCGGGCTTGAGCCAACATTTTTTTTGTGTTGCAGTAGGCCATTTATGGCGTAGTGATATGTGAGCGGATTTTTCTCTAAATTATCGTTTAATCTCATTGCTTTATTTCTAATTTTCTATAATATTAGTTAAAAATATTTTCAAAACATTTGAGATAATCTGATTGAGTAATTTTGAAAATTTTGCTTTCCTTGTAGGTCAACCTATACTTGCATATGTATTACAATTGTATGTCATGGGCTTGTGGCATTTTATTTAATAAAATACAATATATTTCTAATCGATAGAAATCTGCTTCGAACACCATCCTATCAAATCCTCTGGAAGACGAAGATTTGTTTGTTTACCTAGCAGTGTCGGCGCACACTTTGAGCACTGCACTTGCATTGAGGAATCTCGAATACAAAGTGTAACACCCATCGTATTTACGTTAATTAATTAAAAAGAAATTAATTAATAAGTTGTAACAGTGAAAAATGGAAATTTTGCAAATGCCAGAATTTGGCTACGAAACCTGCTGAAGGTGAGAAAGCTGTGGCTAGTTAACACTTAGGATCGTGTAATTTGGAATATTATATTAGTGTGGAAATATAAACTAGATAATAGATAATTGTAATAAAGTAAATGAAATAAGCACACCAGGACTTTTTATACTGGTTCGAACTTCCCGTTCTACGTCCAATCCCAGACTACACTCTGGATTTAAACTATATAAACCCCTCTCTTAACTCAGAGGAATAGGTATATGTAGGATCTAGATTAACCCTGGGGGTGGGGTGAATAGGGTTATAGCAAATTTTCTCGAATTAAACACAAACACAAACTGCAGAGAAGTAAATATGCTGAAAAGTAAATCACACACAAAATTTACCCAGCTTCGGCAACCCCTGCCTACTGCTGCATTCCCAGATTTCTATTAGAATTAAACAGTATCCCGCTTACAAACACTCTAACATACTCGCACACCCTGCTACCGCCTATAGAGTTTTGTAAACTCGCACACCCTTCTCACTGAACTAATCCTAACTAGACAATCTGACACAACCTAAACCCTAGGTGGTGATTTACCCTATTTTGATTTGAAAAGTACAAACTTAAAACTAAAACCCAAAGAAAACCGGGAGCAAAAATTAAATTAAACTTTAAAACTATTTTGCCCCCAAATTAAAAAAACTAGTTGAATAATTAAACTATTAAAACCCTTAGTAATAAACAAGCCCGACCCAAAGTAAATTCCTTGTTAAAATTTAAACAAGGCCGGCCCTTTCTTTATTTTGTATCGACCCGCTTCTCATTTTTGTTGACCCGGTTGCTTTGCTTGATGGAATTGAGAAATGGCAGCTTAGTTCGTTCTTCTGGAATTCAGAAATTAGGGTTTCTCGTTTCCCTTTCTTGTATCTCTGGCCCGATCCCCTTTTTGATAATGGATTCTGAATTAGGGCTTTGGGTCTCTGGCTTTTTGCTGGCGATTCTGGAATTGAGGCTTTTGTTACAGTCTACTTTGTTGCTTCGAGATGATCGAGTTTGCTTTGTCGATCGACGACTCTTTGTTGCTTGGCTTCGACTGCTCCTTGTTTGTTGATCGAATTTGATTTATGACTTCGGTATGTGATTTCTCCCTTTTGTTCTCTCTGGAATAGATACTTGAATTCGATGATATTACAGTCAGTGATGATTGGGTTTATATAGGAGTCTGATTTGATTTTTCGTGATCCTCACGTTGTTGAATCTTACCCTTTTTATTGCTATGTTATTTTGGGTAATTACGTTGAACCTACGACTTTGATTTTAAAAACGTTCGATCGGTTTTCTTGATTGATACAGCCAATACTTTCCTAATTTATAATTCTGACTTTGACTTTTTCTTAATTTGTTAACTCTTGATTTTTGAAATTGCTTCATCTCTCTAACCTGTTCACTATTGATCACGGCTTTGACATTTGTTTACTGTTGATCATGGCTTTGACATTCTGTACATATTTTCTGACATCACCTGACTTTGATCTTGTCTCTGAACATTTTTGTGATATTCTTGTTTTTGCACTTGTACCCACTGATGCATTCTGATGTATTTGAACAACATCTGTTCTCTCTGTTGCATATTCATTTGACACCATACTTGTATGTTCATCCCTGACCTGGAGCCACTGTAGTGCTTGTTTTGAGTTACCTTGTAGCTGTGCACTTGTGTACTTTGTGCATTTATCTTGTTGCTAGTTCCTTGGTCACTTCCAGTTGCTTGAACTGCTGTAGTCATTTCATGTTAACCAGACTTGTTCATATTACTTGTAGCTTGACAATTTGTGGTTGTGTAGTTGCCATTCAGTTGCCATTGATTTTGTACAGACATTGATGCACTGTTGCATTTGTTAGTTGCCATTGTAGCTTGGTCATGTGAGTCATTCATTCCAGTCTCTTGTAACATGTTATTGCCATTTCATACTCTAGTCTTGACCTTGTAGTTTTCATTTGTCTTTACACTTATTCACTGTATCAACTTGAGTTGTTTATGTGGATACATGTCTCTGATTTGCTGTACTTGAGTCACTTGTGCATATTGCTGTTGCAGTTGCACTTCTTTGACTTCACTGTGTACATGCTAGTCTCTAATCATGTTAGCTTCACCTGTGATATTGCTTTACTTCCCTGTTGCCATCTTTTAGTTGCACTGGTCATTTGTTAAGTCTGGGTTGATGTACTTGATCATGTTACTATGTACATGCTACACTGCATCTTGAACTTGAGTCATTGACTTGATATTATTGCAGTGATACTCTGAATTTTGGTCGAGGCCATTTGCACTTGCGTTGAATCTGATTTTGATTTGACCTTGTGCACATGAGTTGGCGAGGCAGTGCACACGTGTATGCGTGTGTACTGTAGCCACTCGTAATTACCTGTCCCTGATATGAATACTGATATGCACAGATATTACACAATCAAAGATGATGACGATAACCCATATATCTGAGACAGCTTTAAAAAATAAATTTTATATTTTTGCAAATCAAATTTGTTTCTTTTCAGATTATTGCTGTAGTTTTTTAATTATACAGGTACACAGGAGACAAGACAAATACTGGAGCTGGAAAATGCAGATGTAGAAGACTGAGTGTATGAGTGATGTAGTGAGGACAGAAATGTAACAATGAATTGTATGAATGAGAGTGAACTGTAAATATGAAATCAGTGTAATGTATGAAATTATGAAATGTAAAAATCAGTGTATGAACTGAAAACATTGTACTGAATAAAATATTCTATTGAATAAAATACTGATTGAATTTGTTAAATTCTGTGCAATAGTATTATTACTCAAAATGAATATTTATTCCTGTATGTATATAATCTGCAAACACATCTATAATTCGATATATATTTTGTTATCATCAAACACTAAACACACATCAAACAATCTCCCCCTTTTGATGATGACAAACATATATATTAATGAATTTGAAATTCTGATAAATGTGTTTAAGCAAATATTTAGCTCCTCCTATATGTATGCTCCCCCTTCAACTGAGACCACTCCTATTTAGAAGATTTAGGCAATTACAGAAGAATAAAAGAATTATAGAAGAATAACTAACAACATTTAACAAATTTGATGAAGTATTCCAAAAATACTTATTTCCTTATCAAAATCTCTTTCTTCTCCTCCTTTTGTTATCATCAAAAGACTGACAAAAAATAATGGAACGGTAGGGGAAAACAAATGGAAAAAAAACAAGGAAAAACCATAATATATCATAACAAGATAACAATTTCCACATTTTAGAGAATGGATCGATGATTTGGTTTTTATATAATGAGAAGAAGGATGTTTTATTTTATTTATTATAGTTTTTTTTAAAATTTGACATTTGAGCACAAAAATAAAATAAGCACTTACTAATCACGCATAACCATAAGGACTTTTAAATGGGATTAGCGGGTACTCATTAGCTATCAAGCTCCATCCATGCATAACCATAAGGACTTTTAAATGAGAATGGAGTGATGATAAACTAAAATTCACATGATCCATCCATGCATAACCATAAGGACTTCTAAATGAGAATGGATGCATGAGAAGTATTTTAAAAAAATTTCTTTATTTTTCTTTTGAATTTAAAAAGTAATTCACTCTTCTCATTTTTCAAAACCATCATGAATGATAGAAAGATGGTAGAAATAGAAATGGTCGTGGAATAAGTTACCAAATTAATCATATTATGAAATTTCTTAAACCAAACGTATTTCCACTACTGAATACCATATTCGAATCAATCTTTGAATGATATCCAAAACAGGTTTGAATCCTAGAAATTGAAGTTGAAAATAAATATCCAAGAATATTTCAACCAAAAATTGAAAAAAGATTAGTCAATTTCCAGAATTCCCAAATCCAAACGTAATCTAGAAAATCTGTCTTCGGGGAGGGGTTTTGTGAAAATATCAGCAAGTTGATTCTCAGTTGAAATGAATTCAATGCAAATGTCTTCCCTAGCAATGTGATCTCTAAGAAAGTGGTGTCTCACATCAATGTGTTTCATGCGTGAATGATGAACAAGATTATTAGACAAGTCTATTGCACTTTTACTATCACATTTCAATGGAACTTGTTTATAAACTAAGCCAAAATCAGAAAGAGTTTGCATCATCCATAAAATTTGAGCACAACAACTTCCTAAAGCAATATATTCTGCTTCAGTGGTGGATAATGCAACACAATTTTGTTTTCGACTAGACCATGAAACTAATGAATGTCCTAGCATGAAACATGTCCCACTAGTGCTTTTCCTGTCAACCAATGAACCCGCATAATCAGCATCAGAATAACCAACTAAATCAAAATTTTCACAAGAAGGATACCATAGTCCAAATTTGTGTGTGTGTGAAAGATATCTTAAAATTCGTTTAGTGGCTTTCAAATGAGATTCTTTAGGGTTAGATTGAAAACGTGCACACAGACACACAGAAAACATAATATCAAGTCTAGAAGCAGTAAGATAGAGAAGTGAACCATTTATCCATCGATATTTCTTTTGATCAATAGCAACTCCTTTCTCGTCTTTATCCAACTTTGTTGATGGGCTCATAGGAGTTTTCATTAGTTTAGAGTTTTCAACTCCAAATTTCTTCAACAGTTCCAACACATACTTGGATTGTGAAATGAAAATACCATCACTGCTTTGCTTGATTTGAAATCCAAGAAAATATTTTAATTCTCCAACCAAGCTCATCTCGAATTTAGGTTGCATGACTTGTTCAAATTTCTCACACAAGAGTTCATTAGTAGCACCATAAATGATATCATCCACATAAATTTGAACAATCAAAAAATCACTTTCTTTATGTAATAGAAACAGTGTCGTGTCAGCACTTCCCTTTTTAAAGCCATTTTCCAAAATATATGTACATAGACAGTCATACCAAGCTCTAGGAGCTTGCTTAAGACCATATAATGTTTTTTCTAGCTTATACACATGATTTGGAAAATCGTGATTTTCAAAACCAGGGGGTTGTTCAACAAAAACTTCTTCTTTCAAATCACCATTTAGAAAGGCACTTTTTACATCCATTTGTTTAAGTTTGAAACCTTTATAACATGCAAAACTTAGCAAAATCCTAATGGCTTCTAACCTAGCAACTGGAGCAAATGTTTCATCAAAATCTATGCCTTCTATCTGGTTATAACCTTTTGCGACCAACCTAGCTTTGTTTCTAATTACATTTCTAGATTCATCAAGTTTATTTTTAAACACCCATTTAGTTCCAACAACTGGATAATCATTAGGCCTAGGAACTAATTTCCAAACTTTATTTCTCTCAAATTGATTAAGTTCATCTTGCATTGCTAAAATCCAACTTTCATCATTAAGAGCCATTTCAACAGAATTAGGTTCAATTTCAGAAATAAAACCACTGTGACAATAGAATGCACACAAATTTTTATGAAATGAAGAGCGAGTACGTATACCTTCCGTAGGATCACCTATAACCAATTCAGGAGGATGATTGGATTTGAACTTCAGTCTATCAACATCAATAGTCCTATTTTCAGCTTTCTCACTAGATGTTCCTTCTTCAATGCCTTCTTGATCTATCGTATCGCCAGTCGCCTTTTCAGTTGTCCTTTCCAGATCAGATTCATCGAATTTCACATTGATTGATTCAACAATTGTCTTTGTTCGTTTGTTGTATATCCTGTAAGCCTTGCTCCTTGTTGAATACCCATAAAAATTCCCTCATCAGCCTTTGATTCAAATTTTCCTAGTTGATCACCTGTGTTAAGAATAAAACAAGGACATCCAAATACACGAAAATAAGAAATGTTAGGTTTCCTTTCATGCCACAATTCATAAGATGTTTTTTCAAGTATTGGTCTAATCATCACTCTATTCATTACATAGCACGAAGTATTCACTGCCTCTGCCCAAAAGGTTAGAGGTAGTTTATACTCACTTAACATGGATCTAGCCAATTCTTGTAATGTACGATTTTTCCTTTCAACCACCCCATTTTGTTGAGGTGTTCGTGGAGCAGAAAATTCATGTTTTAAACCATTTTCTTCACAAAAGTTTTCAAATTCCAAATTTTCAAATTTGCCTCCATGATCACTTCTTAAAGTTTTAATTGAAACTCCTTTTTCATTTTGAACAAGTTTTGCAAACTTTGAAAAATAATCAAAAGATTCAAACTTTTTGGCTAAAAAATAAACCCATGTAAATCTAGAATAATCATCAACCAATAGATAACAATAACGTTTTCCATTTAGGCTTGCAATTTCATTTGGTCCAAATAAATCCATGTGAATTAATTCAAGGACCCTTGATGTGCTAACAATGTTTTTAGGGCGAAATGATGATCGACTGAGTTTACCTAAGGAACATGATTTACACACTTTATTGTTTTTAAATTTCTGATGTGGTAACCCTCTGACTAATTCTTTTGTTTCAAGTTTTTCTAAGAGGCTCATGCTAGCATGTCCAAGTCTCCTATGCCATAAAGATGCCTCTTCGTCAGTAGCTACCAAACATCTAGAAATATTTAAATTATCAAACGAAAGAGAGTAAACATTTCCTTTTCTTTTGCCCGTAAAAACAATGTTATTAGAAGATTTATCAATGATTTTGCAAGTATCACTATCAAAAACCACATTCATACCTTTGTCACATAGTTGGCTAATAGAAATAAGATTGTGACGCAGATTATCAATGTATAAAACATTAGTCAGAGAAAAATTACCGTTACCTACTTCACCTTTACCAATAATCTTACACTTGCTATTGTCTCCCATGATCATGTTTCCACCTTTAAAATTCTCTAGGCTAAGGAACTTTGATTTGTCACCTGTCATATGTCTAGAATAGCCTGAGTCTACATACCATTCTTGTTGCTCCTTAGCCCGCCAACAAACCTACATAGAGAGAGAGGAAGATGACCTAGAGAAACTCTTAGGTCCAATGATATTAGTGACTGAAGCATTGTGAATATACAATCCCTTTGGAACCCAAACTTGTTTTGTCGTTTTATTCTTGTTCCAATAGACATGAAATTTGTTTGTAGAATTCTTAGGAACCCAAACTTGTATAAATTTTGTGTTCTTATTCCTATGAGTACAATTTTCAGCATGATGTCCAATTATTCCACATTTTACACATCTATCAAAGACACTCTTTCCTTTTGCATTATCATCAACTTGTGTTTTCCCAAAACCTAGTCCTTTTCTGTTGTTAGCGAAAAGTTGACTTCCCAATAACATGTTAAATGATTTTTCTCCTCTTGAAAAGTTATTCAGAGTTTTCTCAAGATTTTGGACTTTGGTTTTCAGTGTTGTGTTTTCAGTCACAAGTGAAGTGTACCTATTTATAAAATCCTTTTTCCTAGTTTCAATAGTTTCCTTTAGATTCAAGTTTTCTTTTTCAAGATTCTCAAAGCTATTCTTCAGTTTTGATAATTATGAATCTAAAGTTTTACAGTTTTTACAGTCTAGGTTTTGAATATTTTCAAGTTCAGTTTCTAACCTAAAATTTTCACGGGCAAGTTCTCTCCTATCATATTTCAGTTTTTCAATTTTAGAATCTAGAGCATCAACTGTTTTAGTAAGATCAAGGCACATAAAGACAAGTTCTTTGTAAGAATAGTTCTTTACCTCACTAGATTCCTCTGAGTTTGCTTCTGAATCTGATTTTCCCATAAGATACAAGTTAACCTCCTCTGAGCTATCACTCGAAACTTCTTCTCCTTCCTCATCATCCCAAGTTGCTGCAAATGCCTTCTTCTTCTTTTTCTTTCCTTTGTTGATTTTGAGAAGTGGACAATTTTGTTTGAAATGACCAGGCTTATTGCAGTTATAGCAGATTAATTCATTATTGGAATTGTCAGAATCTTTTGACCTATTACCACTCGTTTTCTTCTTGCGTGGCTTGAACTTCGACCATTTTCTAAGATTATTGACAGCCATTGCAAGCTCTTCAATTGGATCTTCTTCTTCATTATCGCTCTCTTCTTTGCTCTTTAAGGCAATCGTCTTTTTCTTTGATTCGGAGTTGTTGCGTTCCTCCTTTGCTTTTAGCTCAAGCTCATATGTCATCAAGTTTCCGATCAAATCTTCCATGCTCAGTTTACTTAGATCTTTGGATTCTTGTATTGCTGTGACTTTTGCCTCAAAGTTCATTGGTAAGACTCGTAGTATCTTCCTTACTAGCTCTACCTCAGTGAATACTTTCCCAAGTGCTCTAGCATTGTACACCAAGGTTGAGAAGCGTCCAAACATATCCTTTATGCTCTCGCCTTTGTCCATCACGAAGTTCTCATATTCATTGCTGAACATGGCTAGACGAGACTCCTTGACTTGAGAAGTTCCTTCGTGTGTCACCTCCAAAGTATGCCAAATTTCCTGTGCTGTTTTACAATGAGAAATTCTATTAAATTCAGTTTTATCAAGAGCAAAGATCAAAGCATTCATGGCTTTAGCATTTGTGGTTTTCAATTTCTTATCGTTAGCATCCCACCTTTCCTTAGGTTTAGGAATCTCAGTATCACCAATAGTTATAGTGGAAGGTGTATAGCCAGTTTCAATAATATCCCAAACATCATAATCAACAGAGCTAAGATAAATACTCATCCTAACTTTCCAGTAAGCATAATCATTCCCATTAAACATTGGTGGCCTAGCAATAGATTGCCCCTCAGAAAAAGCATTATTTGGTGGATTCATGACTCTAGAGTTAAAGAAAAAATTACCTCGCTCTGATACCACTTGTAGGATCTAGATTAACCCTAGAGGGGGGGGGTGAATAGGGTTATAGCAAATTTTCTCGAATTAAACACAAACACAAACTGCAGAGAAGTAAATATGCTGAAAAGTAAATCACACACAAAATTTACCCAGCTTCAGCAACCCCTGCCTACTGCTACATTCCCAGATTTCTATTAGAATTAAACAGTATCCCGTTTACAAACACTCTAACAAACTCGCACACCCTGCTACCGCCTATAGAGTTTTGTAAACTCGCACACCCTGCTCACTGAACTAATTCTAACTAGACAATCTGACACAACCTAAACCCTAGGTGGTGATTTACCCTGTTTTGATTTGAAAAGTACAAACTTAAAACTAAAACCCAAAGAAAACCAGGAGCAAAAATTAAATTAAACTTTAAAACTATTTTGCCCCCAAATTAAAAAAACTAGTTGAATAATTAAACTATTAAAACCCTTAGTAATAAACAAGCCCGGCCCAAAGTAAATTCCTTGTTAAAATTTAAACAAGGCCGACCCCTTCTTTATTTTGTATCGACCCGCTTCTTATTTTTGTTGACCCGGTTGCTTTGCTTGATGGAATTGAGAAATGGCAGCTTAGTTCGTTCTTCTGGAATTCAGAAATTAGGGTTTCTCGTTTCCCTTTCTTGTATCTCTGGCCCGATCCCCTTTTTGATAATGGCTTCTGAATTAGGACTTTAGGTCTCTGGCTTTTTGCTGGCGATTCTGGAATTGAGGCTTTTGTTACAGTCGACTTTGTTGCTTCGAGATGATCGAGTTTGCTTTGTCGATCGACGACTCTTTGTTGCTTGGCTTCGACTGGTCCTTGTTTGTTGATCAAATTCGATTTATGACTTCGGTATGTGATTTCTCCCTTTTGTTCTCTCTGGAATAGATACTTGAATTCGATGATATTACAGTCAGTGATGATTGGGTTTATATAGGAGTCTGATTTGATTTTTCGTGATCCCCACGTTGTTGAATCTTACCCTTTTTATTGCTATGTTATTTTGGATAATTACGTTGAACCCACGACTTTGATTTTAGAAACGTTCGATCGGTTTTCTTGATTGATACAGCCAATACTTTCCTAATTTATAATTCTGACTTTGACTTTTTCTTAATTTGTTAACTCTTGATTTTTGAAATTGCTTCATGTCTCTGACCTGTTCACTGTTGATCATGGCTTTGACATTTGTTTACTGTTGATCATGGCTTTGACATTCTGTACATATTTTCTGACATCACCTGACTTTGATCTTGTCTCTGAACATCTTTGTGATATTCTTTTTTTTGCACTTGTACCCACTGATGCATTCTGATGTATTTAAACAACATCTGTTCTCTCTGTTGCATATTCATTTGACACCATACTTGTATGTTCATCCCTGACCTGGAGCCACTGTAGTGCTTGTTTTGAGTTACCTTGTAGCTGTGCACTTGTGTACTTTGTGCATTTATCTTTTTGCCAGTTCCTTGGTCACTTCCAGTTGCTTGAACTGCTGTAGTCATTTCATGTTAACCAGACTTGTTCATATTACTTGTAGCTTGACAATTTGTGGTTGTGTAGTTGCCATTGATTTTGTACAGACATTGATGCACTGTTGCATTTGTTAGTTGCCATTGTAGCTTGGTCATGTGAGTCATTCATTCCAGTCTCTTGTAACATGTTATTGCCATTTCATACTCTAGTCTTGACCTTGTAGTTTTCATTTGTCTTTACACTTATTCACTGTATCAACTTGAGTTGTTTATGTGGATACTTGTCTCTGATTTGCTGTACTTGAGTCACTTGTGCATATTGCTGTTGCAGTTGCACTTCTTTGACTTCACTGTGTACATGCTAGTCTCTGATCATGTTAGCTTCACCTATGATATTGCTTTACTTCCCTGTTGCCATCTTTTAGTTGCACTGGTCATTTGTTAAGTCTGGGTTGATGTACTTGATCATGTTACTGTGTACATGCTACGCTGCATCTTGAACTTGAGTCATTGACTTGATATTGTTGCAGTGATACTCTGAATTTTGGTCGAGGCCATTTGCACTTGCGTTGAATCTGATTTTGATTTGACCTTGTGCACATGAGTTGGCGAGGCAGTGCACATGTGTATGCGTGTGTACTGCAGCCACTCGTAATTACCTGTCCCTGATATGAATACTGATATGCACAGATATTACACAATCAAAGATGATGACGATAACCCATATATCTGAGACAGCTTTAAAAAATAAATTTTATATTTTTGCAAGTCAAATTTGTTTCTTTTCAGATTACTGCTGTAGTTTTTAATTATACAGGTACACAGGAGACAAGTCAAATACTGGAGCTGGACAATGCAGATGTAGAAGACTGAGTGTATGAGTGATGTAGTGAGGACAGAAATGTAACAATGAATTGTATGAATGAGAGTGAACTGTAAATATGAAATCAGTGTAATGTATGAAATTATGAAATGTAAAAATCAGTGTATGAACTGAAAACATTGTACTGAATAAAATATTCTATTGAATAAAATACTGATTGAATTTGTTAAATTCTGTGCAATAGTATTATTACTCAAAATGAATATTTATTCCTGTATGTATATAATCCGCAAACACATCTATAATTCAATATATATTTTGTTATCATCAAACACTAAATACACATCAAACAATATACAGCACCTGAGCAGCTGAATAGGATTTTTTCGCCTCAAACAGCCGAAGAAGACTTTTACCGCCTGAACAACCGAACAAGACTTCTACTGGTACAAGTAAATAGTTGACGCTTGTGTTCTGAATAACACGGATATGTCTTTAATAGTACACCCTTCCTATAATCAAATCCTCAAGTATATAATGTGTGTGTGAAGATATGAAAGGAAGATATTGCTTAGAATCGAAGAATATATTAACTAATTCGGAGTTTCCAGCAATATATAGATTGTGATTGCTTTTAGATTGCAGAGATAGATAGTAGAGAATATAGCAAGAAATCAAAATAAAATTCAGTGGTTTGAGAAGTGATTCTAACGTGTTTATATAGTGAACAAATAGTTACAACTATTCACAAAAATTTTCAATCAAAAGGTGCAGCCATATCTCTTCAATTTGGATCGAAACTCTTCGCAATTAGAAGCGACTCTTCAGGAAAAATAGCCATTAGAGCCAGTCAGTACACTGAGCAAAATCGACCAGTCAACTGAATATTCAAAAATAGTGTAAAATAGTGCATTTCTGTGCACTGAACAGGTTCAGTCGACTGGTTGTTTTCGGTCAGTCGACTGACCTGGTCGTCAGTGCACAGTTTGCACATATTTAAAAATTTTGAACTTTAAAACTACTTTGAGTATGTGCAAACTACTTGAGGATAGATTTTAACAATTATAAACCATATCTAAGACTAAAACTTCAGTAAATAATCATACTACACTTAGATTTGTAGTCTCATCTCCTTTATAGTTTAATTAGCTTGCATATCTCATTCTCTTTTTGTCGCTTAATCGTATAGTCTCATCACTGATTGTTTAAGCTTTTTGTCACGAATCAAAACTCATGATTCAACATTCTCCCCCTTTTTGATTGATGACAACCTATTTTTGATGAAGCTATATATTAAGAATTATATACTAGAAGTTATATATTTCTCCCCCTAAATATGTAGCGAAATATCTAATCCTGCAAAAATTGGTTAGTCATACAAATTTCTCCCCCTTTGTCATCGAAAAAAAGGAAATAAACAACCATATAATATGTATTGCATATTTATAACAATCACAAACAAACATATTTTTTCAAATTCTACCGGGCTATTTATACAAGCCCATCAACATCAAAGAAATTAAACGATACTAGAATGTTTTTAATTAAAAAGAAACTTACTACCACCATCATGAATTACTATCATCACTCATCAGAGTTTGAATCTGTTTCTTTTTCCTCTTCTTCTTATGTTGGTTCTTTGCCTCATGAAGAGCTTTCCACATATTGTCTACCACCATCATTTCCACTAGTGTCAAAACTTGCATGTTCTTCGGATGTAGACCAAGTAAAATGAGGTGCCGGGTGTTTTCCCGGATTATGATGTGAAGGTTCTGCAGTGGTCAAGGAGGAACAAGAGATTGCATCCTATAGAATCCCGAAAAAGCTTTTGATCTTGTCAAACTTCCTGTCAATCTTCTTGTCGAGATTCTCAATGGAAGAATCCAGAATTACTTGAATACGTGCAATGAGATCAATGGACTCTCGGGTACTTTGGGATGGGGTGGTGGTGCGTATTTCATCTCCTCGTTGTTGTGGAGTAGCAGCTTGTTGGCGAGGCCTTGATTGCCAATCTTGGAATGAAATGATAGTGAGCGGTCTTGGAGGCAATTTCATCAAACTAATTGTGCAGCTATTTAGTGTTTTAACCGTTGAGGTGTCGGATTCTAGAACTGGAACATGTAGATTTATTAGGAGTTGCATAATATACTCGACATAGTAAATGATGTTCATCCATCCTTGGTTGAAGGCTAGGAACTCGACAAGTATAAGCTTAGGCCAATTAATTTGAACAACACCCCAAATTGCATATAAAGCTCTATAATTCTCTGGGTAGACAAGTTCGTAAGACCCGATACGAGGAAGGATTGTGCGCATTAAGGCTCGATGCATAATCCAGGCTGTAGGACGTAAGGCGGTAGATTTTAATTCTGTCATGTCGTCCTCCAAAAATTTATGACTCACTTCAACTCGTTCTCCTAAAACAACATTCAAATCTTCTAGTGGAATACCATTTGTTGGTGTTTGAAGGATGTGTCCAATTCTATCTAACGACAAGAAGACTTGTTGACCACAAACTAAACTCCATACGCAGTTGTTACGGTTTCTTGGATTTTGATGACCCAAATTCAAGTTAGCGTAAAAGAGTTTTACCATTGTATGATTTATCTTGAGATTGTTCTGGTTGTAGTCAAGGAGAGATTCTAGACGACTTCTTCTAGAAAGATCTTGAATTCTATATGCTGCGAAGTCAGGAAATACAACAAATAATCCTTCTAGAAAGAGAGCTTCCTTCATCTGGTTCCATCTTTGGATAGCGGTGGCATCATAAAGCCATCGAGCTATTTGGGTGTCTATAGGTTCAGAGGCCGAGGATGAAGTATTTCTAGAGCGTTTTGGTTGTCTTGGAGCCATTTGAATATTTGGAGGGCTAGGGTTTTGAAATTTTGATGGTGGAAAGTAAAGGTGAGGAGTAAAAGTGAAGAAGATAGATTATATGGATAAAAAGTGGATGAAACAGGAGTTAATAGGCCCAGATAAGCCGGTCAGTCGATTGATCGAATTTGGTCAGACGATTGATCAATTTTCCCGAAACATTATGTTTCCAGATTCAGTCGACTGACCAAAATTCGTCAGTCGACTGAATGCACTTTTTCAGCATTATCAGTCTTTCTGATCACCTTTGCCAATGATATAACCTTTTGAATTATCTCCAAAAGTGACCGATCCTCCATTTGAGTAGACAATGTTAGTTAACATGTCCTTATTACCAGTCATGTGTTTTGAGCAACCGCTGCCTAAGATCCATTTTCCTCTCTTTTTAAGTGGTACCTGTAAAAAATAAAGAATAAGTTGGTACCCACTTTTCTTTTAGGGTCCTAAGATTTAGGTCTTAGGAAGCCAAACCCAAGCAAGTTCAGAATTCCCTTTATAAATATAATTCTTATTTTTATGAACAGTTTCCATAAATGTTTTGATATGTCTATTCCTAATTAAATTGTTATTTTCTTTAGGAATCCATATCTTAATAGTTTTAATATCTTTAGAAACTGTCTTCTTAATATCTTTCTTAATTTTGTTTTTAATCTTATTTTTAAACTTTCCAGATTTCTTTGGATTTTCAATTTTCTTATATCCTAGTCCCATTTTATTTGAAGTAGACTGAGAATTTTCTATTATTTTAGAAAGATTCTCTCATCCTTTATTGAAGTTAGAAATATTTTTATTAATATCTTCTAACTTGGTTTTGAGTCTAGAATTTTCTAACTCTAATACTTTAGTGTTAGATTTTAAATCAATAATCTCTACTGATAAATCATCATTTTTATTTTTTTGAATTTCTAATTCCCGAGTTATCATAGAAAGTTGAGATGTTAAATTAGAATTAGATTCTTGAGTCATTTCAAGTTCTTCTTCTAGAATTTTCTTTTCATCTCTTAGCATACTAACTTCTAACTCAGATCTATTCAGTTTTCCTTGTAACCCTTTATTTTTCTTTTTAATTTGTTTTACTAAGTCTACTAGTTCTGAATTAATTTCAACCAAATCTTCAAAACTTAATTCACTTACATCATCACTTGTAGCCATGAAGCATACATTCGCTTGCTCCGTGTCACTGTCGCTGTCACTATCTGATGATGATGAAGAATCTGAATCATCCCACGTTATTGAAAATGCTTTCTTCTTGAATTTGTCCTTCTTGAATTTGTTTTTCTTTTTCTCTGGACAATCTTTCTTCATATGACCCATTTATGACATTCATAACATTCCATGACAAAGGATGATGGTTTATTGCTATTATTGTTGTTATTGGAGTTATTTTTGTAACTCCTGAATTTGTTATTCTTTTTGAATTTCAAAAACATTTTGAAATTTTTAGCAATAAGTGTCATATCCTCTTCATTTGAATCTGAATCATCTTTTTCTGCTTGAAATGCTAGATTCTTCTTATCTTGTGCCTATACTTTCTTTGCCTACAAATTCACTTCATATGACATTAGATTTCCTATCAATTCTTCTGGTTTCATGGTTGATAAATCATTAGCTTCTTCAATTGCTAAGACTTTTCGTTCCCAATTGTCCGTTAAAGAATTGAGGATTTTTGTAACAATATCAAAATCAGAAATTTTTTGTTCTAGTGCCAATAGTGAGTGATATCTATCTTGAAATCTAGAGACCATGTCATTTATAGTTTCATTTGGTTTCATTTTGAAATTCTAGAACTGATTTTTCAACATAGAGATTTTGCTTTGTTTGACTTTGTTAGTTCCTTCATGAGTTACTTTTAGAGTTCTCCATATATCATAAGCAGTTGTACACATACTGACCCTATTAAACTCATTTTTATCTAATGCACAGAATAACATGTTCATAGCTTTAGCATTTGAAGTAGCATCAGTTTTTTGTGCAGTAGTCCAAGTTGAAAAATCTTCCGTTGGCATGGTATATTCTTTTTGGGCAATATTCCAGGTTTCAAAACCATTAGCTTGCATATATATTCTCATTCTAGTAGACCAGTAATTATAGTTAAGACCATTAAATAGTGGTGGTCGTGCAGTTGACTGTCCTTCAATGAAACTAGTGTTAATGTTAATGCTAGAGTTGGTGTTACTTTCCATATTACTAAATATATCAAATAACCGTGTTACAGTTATAGGATGTCCTTGCTCTGATACCAAATGAAGGTGAGAAAGCTGTGGCTAGTTAACACTTAGGATCGTGTAATATGTCATATTATATTAGTGTGGAAATATAAACTAGATAATAGATAATTGTAATAAAGTAAATGAAATAAGCACACCGGGACTTTTTATACTGGTTCGAACTTCCCGTTCTATGTCCAGTCCCAGACTACACTCTGGATTCAAACTCTATAAACCCCTCTCTTAACCCGGAGGTATAGGTATATAACACCTGAGCAGCCGAATAGGATTTTTCCGCCTCAAACAGCCGAAGAGGACTTTTACCGCCTGAACAACCGAACATGACTTCTACTGGTACAAGTAAATAATTGATGCTTGTGTTCGGAATAACACAGATATGTCTTTAATAGTACATCCTTCCTATAATCAAATCCTCAAGTATATATTGCGTGTGTGAAGATATGAAAGGAAGATATTGCTTAGAATCGAAGAATATATTAACTAATTCGAAGATTCCAGCAATATATAGATTGTGATTGCTTTTAGATTGCAGAGATATATAGTAGAGAATATAGCAAGAAATCAAAATAAAATTCAGTGGTTTGAGAATTGATTCTAACGTGTTTATATAGTGAACAAATAGTTACAACTATTTACAAAAAATTTCAATCAAAAGGTGCAGCCATATCTCTTCAATTTGGATCGAAACTCTTCGTAATTAGAAGTGACTCTTCAGGTAAAATAGCCGTTAGAGCCGGTCAGTCGACTGAGCAAAGTCGACCAGTCAACTGAATATTCAAAAACAGTGTAAAATAGTGCATTTCTGTGCACCGAACAGGTTCAGTCGACTGGTTGTTTTCAGTCAGTCGACTGACCTGGTCGTCAGTGCATAGTTTGCATATATTTAAAAAATTTGAACTTTAAAACTACTTTGAGTATATGCAAACTACTTGAGGATAGATTTTAACAATTATAAACCATATCTAAGACTAAAACTTCAGTAAATAATCATACTATACTTAGATTTGTAGTCTCATCTCCTTTGTAGTTTAATTAGCTTGCATATCTCATTCTCTTTTTGTCGCTTGATCGTATAGTCTCATCACTGATTGTTTAAGCTTTTTGTCATGAATCAAAACTCATGATTCAACACCTGCACCATTGTGTTCGGGGTGATTTTCCAATCAATTTTCATACATAATGTTTTCCGATCGGATTTCAATCAGAAAAGCTATTAACATTTGAAATTTTAGCATCGAAAATAATTATATATAAGTATGGTAATAAAATCAATTAACACTAATTGGTAACACTAATGTAGATTTAAAATCAAACAAGAAATAAAATCACCATTCAAAACAAGCATAGGTCGACCCCTATAGCACCCAGGTCGACCGCTATAAGTCGACCCAAGCATGTTTATGGGCGGCAGTAAATTTTGGTCATATGGCCTAGATTTAAAATAGTTTGATCGGACGGTCAGCACTGGTTTAAGCCTCTATAAATTAAGACCTTTGGCCTCGCTTCCAACTTGTTATTTTCTAATGAGCGCAGAAGCTCTGTCACTTTCTCTTCTCCTCCGAAATTCTAGATTCGTATAAATAGATTTAATTTGTATGTATACACTTTGGAGAAGAATAGAAGATGACAGAGATAGGTTCAAACCAAGTCGCTACATTAGAGGTGAACTGTAGATCTGGTTTTAATTAGTAAATTAATCTAAATCTTTTCTCACTAATCCAAATTCTAATTGATCTGTATGAAAATGTTATTTGTGGATCCGAATAGGGAGCCAAAATGGAGAATACAAATAACAAAGATTAGATCTAGATTAGATCTAGAGATTTGGGAATGCTTAAAAAGGTGAGTGGAAAAAATTACATGTTTTGTAATAAAACTAGATTTATTTCTTTGTAATCTATTTTGAATCATGCCTATCTCTAATTGATTAGAATTATAATTGCAAGTATGTAATGATTAGAATTATAATTGCAACTATGTAATGATTAGAATTATAATTACATGATTAGATTTATAACTACAAGTGCATAATGATTAGATGTAAATTTATTGTTTATGCAGAATGAATTTAAATGAAATAGATTAAATAAATGATTATGAAATGGATTATAGTAAATATTTAATAAAAGTTGGAAACTTGCCTATACATGTTATCCTGATAAATTACATGAAATTGAAATTGACAAAATTGGTATTTTGGATGTAATAAAAGAATGTAAAATAAAAAAGGGACTTTATTAAGATTTAGGGTTGAAGTAATATTTTAATTTGTTGGAATTTGAGATGTTGCAAGTAGATTTTTATGTATTATCAAGTTATAATAAATAAAAGGGCGACGTTTGAAATGACATGGAAAAATACCTAAAAAGAAAGAGATGTGCAAAATAGGGCTAAACGCTATATTTTGCACTGTCTATTTCAAGAATCAAAAAAATAATTTCTTGTAATTACAAACACCACACAGACATCCTCCCTTTTTAGATAAGATGTAGAAATCTACTGTGTGACATTCTTATGGTAGGAATGTAATTCCAACGTATTAAAATACAATATAACCCGAAAATGGAAGGGTAAGAGACAAAGACTTCACAATTCTTTTAATTGTTAAGATATGAAAATACCAATAAAAGCAACGTAAATGAAAAAGAAAACATGGGAAATGGGCTAAGAGGGAATGCAGGGATAACATGGGAAAAACAGGAATGGAAGTTGGAAAATGTGCAAAATTAATTGGCAATGATATTATAAATCAAGTAAGAAGGAAGCGGTAAATGAACTTGAAGAATAAAAGTAAAACGCATAATAAAATGATGACTTAGCGTGAACTATAAAAACTGTAGAGGTAATGAAGGTAAAAGAATGTAATAATGGGAATATATGTATGTAGAAGAGATACATATATAAGTAACCTCGAGTATGCATTTATGATGGGTTTGAATTACTACAAGTTAATGCATAAATTATATAAAGAAAATGACAAAAAGAGTATTTAGAGTAGGTTGGCATGCGAGGGTCGGTAAGGTTACAATAGTTGTGTAATATTATACTGATATAGGTCATGTTCAACCCTAGGACCCATAGAGAGTATATGCTTGTGTATAGATAGGAATACCCTTAGGGATATAGTTACATAGGCCTTCTTTAATTTAGCAGGAGGAGGGTATTGCCTTGATTGTGTTAGGAAATCTAAATGAGCGGTCAACGTTATAGGGTTATACCTCATAAACTCCATTGCCTGCTAATATAGGTCAAGTTGGGTCATGCACCGCCATAGTTGTTTGCTGATTTGGTGGCTTAGGAGGTAAGGCTAGATAACCCGTTTAGAGACGTCTTTCAAAAACATGGATGGGGTAGTCTGTGGAGCTGGGTCCACACATTCTATTAGTCCCTAGAGCTGAGTCCATACACTATTAGTTTGTGGAGCTGAGTCCATATAGTAGGAAGTATGAAGCGGACAAGATAGAAAGTCACCAAAGAGAATATAGAAAATTGTATGAAAAGCCAACGAAAGAGGATGGTGAAATGTATGAAAAACCATAAGTGCAACACAATAGGATTTCCTCGAGATATACATTAACGAGATCGTGATGCGACGAGGCGATGGATCCTGATGAGGTGTTGAATGAAAGATACTATGTGGATAGTATCTAGGTCTATTACGGGACCGTAGGATATATATATATATATGTATATATATGTATGTATGTATGTATGTATGTATATATGTATATACGTATAGTTATAAATCTACGGATGGTAGATGGAAATGGTTCGTACACGGATAGGGAGTCAAGATGACTAATAAAATTTAGGGAGAATTAATTTAAAGGACAAAGATTTGTATATTTTTTGCCTCAAGGACACAACCTCAATATTTTTACCATAAGGACAAACATTCTTCTAAAAATTATTCATAAGGACAAATATTTTCCAAAATTATTCATAAGGACAACAAAACTGCTACCAAGCTAAAAACTGATACCTAAAAACTGCTACCGATAACTACAAACTGATACTATCAATGACTAAAAACTGATACCTAAAGAAAGTTGTCCTTCAGGATAAAATATTGAAGGCCTGTCCTTGAGGCAAAAACGCTGAAATTTTTTGTCCTTGACAATAATTTCCTGTAAAATTTAAACAGACATAATATGAGATAGTGAACAATCGACATGAACTGGTATTATGTACAGAATGTCTAATTTTACCAATCACCAAAACGTTGTTCTGACCCCCCCACCTTATTACAAACCACAGGATAGTTAGAAGGGTGTGCATGGCGTGTTCGGTGCTGACAAGGACACTTGATTTTGGGAAGTGTCAAATCTTGGTCAGTGCTTATATGATCTATTATATTTTAATTATTCTACTGCAAGTTATTTCATTAGAACTCTGATATGATTTTTTTGTTTTATTTCCAGGATACCAAACCCATGATCCTTACTTTGATGGATTTTGGATTTAGCGAAAATTCTGTCCCAGTGGAGTGCAATTTGTCATTTTGGTATCAGAGCTTAGGTTAGTCGATCTTGAAAATTAGGAAACGTTGAGTGAACGTATTTGTAGTTTTCCTATAAATATAATATATATTAAATCTTAATAATTCCAACTACATAATAGTTACGTGTAGAAAATCCCTAAAGCTGGATGGTACATGACTCCCTAGTTGGACCTTGATTGCCCGATGATTGTAGATCCCCATATGATTGCTGATTTACAATGTACTTTAGGTCCAGATATGGGGAAAATAAGAATTCATCTGTCATAGATAGTGGAAGATAGGGAAGTTCCTAAGGAAGGGTGTGAAATGGTCACTCCTTATTGATAATTGGGTTTTCACTACTGGAAAAAAATTAAGTCAGTAAATCGAAGGAAAGATGTCCTTACGGGAATAGTTAGAAATCTAATTTGAGTCAAACCTAATAGAAAATCACTTTAAAAATTTGAGAAAATGTATGTAATATGTTTTAAATGATTTTCAAAAGAATTATTAGAAGGTAGAAAAGCCTTATTTTGAGAAATAAGCAAACATTAAATTTCCAAATTATTTTTATTATTACTCTGTTATATTTAATAAAAAGTTTTAGAAGAAAATGTAAATTTTGTTGGACCGAAAATAATTGAAAATGGGTTTTAATAAAGTGAATTCCTTTGAAAAATTATAGATCATATATAGCTCACAAGTTTTTTTTGTAAAGAAAGAAAAGGGTAGATATAGAGCTCTAGTAAAAATCTAAAAATTACAATGAAGGAAATTTTGTAGAGAGCTATTGCTTCTGAAAGAAAATAGTAGAGCAATATAGCTTGTTGACTTTCTATAATGAAAATTTTCAAGTTATAAGGTAAAACTTTATAGGTGGACAATAGAAAGTGGTATAAATTTGGAATATGGGTAAATAATACAGAAAAGAAGATTTGGAACCCTAAAACAAAGCACTAGGCGAACGCATTACAATGATTCGAGTAAGAAGATAGTAAATTAAGAGAAAACAATTGGAATAAGTGCGGTTTAGGGAGAGGAGTTGAATAGTAGAAAAGTAATGAAATATAAATAGAAATGAGATTTGATTTACTGCAATTATGTTAGGATTTGACATATTTTAATTCACCGGAATGAAAAAAGATAACAAAATAAGTTTTTATGAATCAATTAAGTTACAAATAAAGGTGTATTGTTTGAAATAAGAAGGAATGTAAATGTAAAGAAAGAGATGTATAAAATAAGGAAAATTCCGTACTTTGTACTGACTATTTCAATAAAGAAATAAAAGTATAATTCCTTGTAATTTCACACAAAACACGAATTCTCTTTTAAATGATTCATAGAGAGTTTCAGCGTTAACAATTCCTTTTGAATGGGGAAAGTAGTTCCAATGCATTAAAGTATAGGATCCTTAAGTATAAAAAAAGTGTAGTAATTAGAAATTATGTAGGAGGTCGTGAATTTTTTTTTGCTAGTAATCTAACTAGAAGCAGCATATGAAATTAAAGGCGAAATAAAGGAAAATGGACATTTTCCATTGTTTTGTGCAATTATTATATGTATCTTTTAAAATTACTCCTTTCATGACATTAGAGACTCCACTAAAGATTGAAAGTGGAAATAGAAAGAAATGATAGAATGATAGTTGTTCTTATCTACTCTAGTTTTATTGTTTAAAAGTTTACAAAAGATGTTTTGGAAAAACTGCTAAGTGCATTTCTAGAAAAGAATGGTTTGGTGTAACGAATAAATTTTGAAAGAAAAACTTAACAAACAGTATAAGTTAAAAATCCCAAATTTTTAAGGAATAAAAGTTATAAGGGTCTTTAAAAGAAAAGGTTGATTTGACGGAAAAGAAAAGAAACTCTCTAAAAGTTTAGTTTGCCAACATTTTCTTTTAGAATTAATGAATAAATTAAATTAAAAAATTTTAGATACTGTTTTAAAAGATTTAGGCACCAAGAATTTTTGAATTTAATGAATGATTTCTAAGTAGCTATTTTAAAGACAACAGTTTTAGGATTAAGCGTTTCAAAACTTTTAAAGTTTGTAATTTTTGAAAAAAAATGTAAAGACCAAACCAAGATTTAAATATGGAGTAGATAGAAAGCAGTGCCTAGGAAAGACGAGGTAGAGGATAAGGCTATGAAGAAGATAACAATGATTACTCATGGAATATTAATAAGGAACCCCGTAGAGCGTAAAGAATTATGGTAAGAACCTAGGAATACTTTGTTAGACATAAGTTCAAGATTTGAGAATACCACCAAGGAATTTGGATTAAAAGAAGATGGTAATAAAGGATTAAGAGGTATAAAAAACTCATGGAGGATTTTGGAAGGATGACATGTTGGAAATGTCCATTCAATTTGAGTAAGAAGTGAGAGGGCCACAACATCGTTAATGTTAAATGATGTTGTGGGGTAACTTCCATCAGTTGTTCTAGTTAGGTTGGGGTGTAAGCATTAGTTGTCTTTATTAGAGGTAAAGGCACGTACAACATTGTAGGACATGTTCCTTTTTATGTATTTTCTATGTGGACCGCTATGTTATTGGAAAACAATAAAGATAAGGATATTTCAGAAAAGACAATCAACTAATGCAAAAGAAAAGAAAACAGTAGAGACTGGAAGTTAAGAAATAAATTAGAAAATTTATTTATAGTGCCACCAAAATGGAAAGGGGAATAAGATTGATAAATTTCAGCAAGCAGGGAGGAATGTTGAGTAGCCACGGGGCAGTGTCCTCGTACTTCAAAGGCTGGAATTTTTAATTGAACTTGGTTGCTGGTTGGATTATAAATAAAATAAAAGTTTTTGAAACTTAAAATTTACCGCGTAAATTAAGAGAAGTCCACTATGAACATTGGATTTTTGACTAAACCCTGATTTCCTAAGATGTGAAAAAGTTTGTTTTGAAAAACCTATATATATGTACACTTTTGAAAAAAAAAATATCTCTGCAAAATTGTTTTGAAAGATTTTTAAGTTTAAAATTTTGATGAATATTTTAGGAAGTAATATAAAATTATTTTTGAACTAAAAAAAAATAAATTTTCAAATTTTGGAAATGCTACATACCTGACATTGGGGAATAGTTGATAGGTGGTTAAAATGGATTTTACTGTGCTGCAGAAATGTCAGTAAAATAAAATATGGTTAGAAATAAGGAAGTATGTTGTCATAGCTAGGGAATCACTTTCTTCTTATCTTGTTAGTAACAAAAGTTGATTTTTTTTGAATTAAACCCTGTTTTAAAAACTTAAAAATAAATTGACTTATGCATATTGTACTTGGAAAAGTTGGAAAAGGAATGGGTAGAAAAGGAAAGATTCCAAGATACATGGGAAAAGGGTATGCAAGAGAAGGATGGAGATATGGAATTTTCCATCAAGACCCTTTCCTAGCACGAGAAAATACGTTTAGAAAACTGGATTTTTCTAAATTTGGATATTTGCAGTGGTCTGGTAGGATTTCAGATGATATGGATTAGATACAAAATTAGTTGAGATGTACTTCTATTTATAGAAGTATGGAAAAATTTGGATGTAAAAGCATGTTTTTTGTTTTCATAAGCTGTATGCATATAGAACTGTCAGTATATTTAGGACGTTTGCATCATATTTTCGAAAATTGGTTTAAAAGAAAGCATTCACATAGGAGGCGCCAATTTAGAATTGCTCAGTTTGCATATCATATAAGTTATAATACACCGTGGACCGTACACGATTGGTTCCAATTTTGTTGCACACTAATTGATTGTTAGCTTAGAATGGATGTACGATTAGGTTACATGGTTGAACCTTTGAGGAATTTTGGGGACGAAATTCTTCCAAGGGGGAAGAATGTAACACCCCGCATTTTTATGTTAATCAATTAAAAAGAAATAATTAATAAATCGTAACAGTAAAAAATGAAATTGTAACACCCCGTGTTTTTACGTTAATCAATTAAAAAGAAATTAATCAATAAGTAATAACAATGAAAAATGAAATTTTTGAAAATGTCAGAACTTGGCTACGAAACTTACATCATTGTGTTCGTGATGATTTTTTTTATTAATTTTCATATACAATGTATTCCAATCGGATTTCAAATAGAAAAGTTAATAACGTTTAAAGTTTTAAAGTCGGAAATAATTATATATGTAAATATGGTAATAAAATCAATTAACACTAATTGGTAACATTAATCGAGATTTAAATGTTAACATTAATTCAATCTTAGTGGATTTATAAAAAGGGAAATTGAAGGAGATCAATTAATAGAGGAAACAAATTCACAAAATCAATTGAACGGAGGAAGAGAATTAACAAAATCAAACAAGAAATAAAATCGCCATTTAAAACAAGCATAAGCGACCCCTATAGCACCCAGGTCGACCGCTATAGGTTGACCAAAGCCTAGGGGCGGTCGACCCGATATGTTTAGAGGCGGTAGTAAATTTTGGCTATATGGCCTAGATTTAAAATAGTGTGATCAAACGGTTAGCAGTGCTCCGAGCCTCTATAAATTAAAACCTAGGGCCTCACTTTCAACTCCTTATTTGAGTGTGGAAGCTCTGTCACTTTCTCTTCTCCTCTAAAATTCTAGATTCATAGAAATAGGTTTAATTTGCAAGTATACACTATGGAGAAGAATAGAAGATGATAGAGAATTGGTAATAGGTTCAAACCAAGTCGCTACATCAGAGTTAACTATAGATCTGGTTTTAACTATTAAATTAATCTAAATCTCTTCTCTCTAATCCAAATTCTAATAATCTGGATGAAAAGGTTATTTGTGGATCCGAACTGGGAGTCAAAATGGAGAATATAGATAACAAAGATTAGACCTTGATTAGATCTAGAGATTTGGGAACAGTTAAAAAGGTGAGTGGGAAAAATTACATGTTTTGTAATAAAAATAGATTTATTTTATTGTAATCTATTTTGAATTATGCCTATTTATAATTAATTAGAATTATAATTGCAAGTACGTAATGATTAGAATTATAATTGCAGGTATGTAAAGAATAGAATTATAATTGCAAGTGCGCAATGATTAGATTTATAATTGTAAGTGTGTAATGACTAGATGTAAATTTATTGTTTACGGAGAATGAATTTAAATGAAATAGATTTAAATAAAAGATTATGTAACAAATTATAGTAAAGATTTAATAAAAGTTGGGAATATGCCTATACATGTTGCCCGATAAATTACATGAAATTGAAATTGACAAAATTGGTATTTTGGATGTAATAAAAGAATGTAAAATAAAAAGGGACGTTATTAAGATTGGGTTAAAAAGATATTTTAATTTGTTGGAATTTGAGATGTTGCAAGTAGATTTCTATGTATTATCAAGTTATGATAATTAAAAGCGCGACGTTTGTAATGAGAAGGGAAAATATCTAAAAAGAAAGAGATGTGCAAAATAGAGCTAAACACTGTATTTTGCATTGTCTATTTCAAGAATTAAAAAAGATAATTCCTTGTAATTACAAACACCGCACAGACATCCTCCCTTTTTGGATAAGATGTAGAAATCTACTGTGTGACATTCTTATGATAGGAATGTAATACCAACTTATTAAAATACAGTACTACCCAAAAATGGATGGGTAAGAGACAAAGACTTTACAATTGTTTTAATTGTTAAGATTTGAAAATACCAATAAAATCAACGTAAATGAAGAAGAAAACATGGAAAATGGGCTAAGAGCGAATGCAGGGATAACATGGGAAAAATAGAATTGGAAGTTGGAAAATGTGCCAAATTAATAGGCAATGATATTATAAATTAAGTAAGAAGGAAGCGGTAAATGAACTTGAAGAAGTAAAGTAAAACGCATAATAAAATGATGACTTAGGGTGAACTATAAACACTATAGAGACAATGAAGGTAAAAGAATGTAAGAATGGAAATATATATCAGGAGGAAGGTATTCCTTGAATGCATTAGGCAATCTAAATGAGTTATCGACGCGAAAGACAGGGTTACACCTAACGGACTACATCGCCTGCTAGTGTAGGTCACGTTGGGCCATGCACTGCCACAATTGTTTGTTAATTTGGTTGCTTAGGAGGCAATGCTTGATAACCCGTTTAGAGACGTCTTTTGAAAACATGCATAGGGTGGTCTGTGGAGCTAGGTCCATGCATTCTATTAGTCCCTGGAGCCGAGTCCATACACTATTAGTCCATGGAGCTGAGTCCATATAGCTGAAGTAGGAAGCAGTCAAGATAGAAAATCCCTAAAGAGAATAGGCAAATTGTATGAAAAGCCAAAGAACGAGGATGGTGAAATGTATGGAAGACCGTCGGTGCAGCACGATCGTATTTCCTTAAGATATACGGTTATGAGATCGTGATACAACAAGGCGATGGATCCTAACGAGGTGTTGAACGAGAGATACTACGAGGATAGTATCTGGGTCCATTAGGGGACCATTAGATACACACACACACACACACACACACATATATATATAGACACACACACATATGGTTATAAATCTACAGAAGGTAGATGGGAACGGTTCATATGAGAATATGGAGTCGAGACAACTAATAAAATATAAATAGACATATTATGAGATAGTGAACAATTGGCATAAATTTGTATTATGTACAAAATGTCTAATTTTACCAATCACTGGAACATTGTTCTGACCCCATCCTTATTACAACCCACATGATAGTTAGAAGAGCTGGTACTGGTGCTTGGCGTGTTCGATGCTGACAAGGACACTTGATTTTTGGAAGTGTCAAATCATGGTCAGTGCTTATGTGATCTATTATAGTTCAATTATTCCGCTCCAAGTTATTTCATTAGAGCTCTGATATGCATTCTTTTGTTTTATTTGCAGGATACCAGACCAATGATCCATGCTTTGGTGGACATGGATTTTCGATTTAGCAAAACTTCAAGCCCACTAGAGTGCGGGCTATCACACAGAGGCCAGTGTATTACATTAGCAAGTGGTTGACGGGGGTAGAGAGGAATTACCTACAACTAGAAAAGCTCGCGTACCGCCTGCTATTCGCTTCGAGGAAACTCTGCCCATACTTCTAGGCTCGCCCGATTAAGGTTCTTATCGGCCAGTCTTTGAGATAGATCTTGCAATGACCTGAGACTTACGGAAGGCTATTGAAATGAAACATTGTATTGAGCCAATTTGATATAACTAACCATCCCTGAAGGGCAATCCAAGGCCAGGCTTTGGCAGACTTCATAACCAAATACACTGAGCAAGATGATACTCCGAAGACCAGTGTAGAGCAAGATGTTGGATGGAAAATGTATACCGATGGTGCATCCAACGTTCTTCCACGGTGGGTGTTGTGTTGGTAACCCCGGAAGAACGTTCAATTTGTTACGCCTCGAAACTCGACTTTCCTACGAATATGAGGCATTAGTCGCAGGATTCAAGATCATGAAAGAGTTGGGAGTCTGAAATTTACACATCTTTTGCAATCCCCAACTGGTGGTGCCAGTGAGGAAGAAGTTTAAGGCAAATGGGGCAAGATTAGCTCCTTATTTGAACAGATCCCTTGAGTTGCTTAATGATAACGAGTATTACATGATAATTCATATTCCTTGAGAGGAGAATGCGAAGGACGATTCACTGGCCAAGTTGGCTAGCTCAAGATATGCATAACTCGTGGGCCTGGTCCCCGTGGAAGTGCTTTCAGCTCCGAGCATCGACCAGATGTATGTCGATTGGATCTTGGAGTTTGAGTTTGAGAAGGAGTCATGGATGACTCCGATTAAAAATTACTTACAGCAGGGAATCCTTCCCGACAGAAAGAACGAGCGACAGCAACTCCTTCGCAAAGCTTTATATTATTTAAGGAGTGCTATATAGGAAGGGATTCTAAGTCCCCGTGCTTTTGCCAATGAGGAAGTCAAGCGAGTCCTCGGAGAAGTGCACGAGGGAGCTTGTTGTGACCACATTGGGAGGTAAACCCTAGCAAAGTATATTCTTCACTATGGGTACTTCTGGCCAACTGTCAATCGAGATGCAGTTGATTGCACTAGGAAGTGTGACCCATGCCAACGGTTCGCAAAAATTCCTAAAGCCCTACCAACAGAGATTACGTAAATGGTCAGTCCCTGGCCATTTGCAGTGTGGGGAATAGATATTATTAGTGTGCGCCAATGTCCAAAGGTAGCATAAAGTACGCCATCGTTGCTATTGACTACATTACAAAATGGGCTGAAACAGAGCCACTAGCCACGATCACTACTAAAAATATGATCGGCTTCATAGTCAGAAACATCATCTGTCGCTTTGAGGTCCTACAAACGATCATTTATGATAAAAGAACCCAATTCGACAGTGCCGATTTCAATACTTCTACTGCAGGCATCATCTTGAGAAGATATTTGCTACGGTAGCGCACCCACAAGCGAATGGACATGTAGAAGCTATGAAGAAAATCATTAAGTTCATTCTCAAGAAACGGTTGGAGAAGGCTAATAGCAAATGGGTCGATGAACTACCATTAGCACTTTGATCTTATAGAACGACCGAGTCTACAACCGGCCACTCTCCATTTCCCCTAGCCTACGAATCAGAGGCTATGATTCCAATTGAACTCGAAGTACATTCTCATTGAGTGACTCATTACAACCCCAAAATGAATGAGGAACTCCTACTAGAGTCTCTCAATATGATCGATGAGAAGTGCGATGAAGCTGACCTGAGAGCAGCCGCACATCAAAAACGAGTCCCTCGATATTACAATACCAAGGTTAGGAGCCAGAAATTTGAGACTAGCGATCTCGTTCTCAAAAGAATCTTCCCAGGCCCCATGAACATGGGCCCGAGTGGGAAGTTCCATATACAATTGAACACAAGATCTAACTTTGTAAACATTTGGTAAATTTTGATGTAACAAGACAGAATATGTTATTTCCCTTGAATATAAAACGGAATGACTTCCTGAATCTGTTGCTTTATCCCCCGTTTAACCATAAATTGTGGATTATGGTGAATATGAATGAATCCACATATGTATAATGTAGATATGTAGGTACCTAGAGATAGGTGCCAACCGAACTTCTACGGTCCATGATCTGACCTTCAAAGTATGGCTCGTCCGGAGATAGAAGCCTACTAACTCCTTCAACCCATGACTCAGGGGCAGGAGTATAAACATGCAAGGACAGGATGAGACAGTTCTCCCCAACAACTCATGCACAAAGTTTGGTAGAGCACCGAAACCTTGCCCATAGAATGGCAAGGTGAAAGATCAACGCCTAGAGTCTAACGAGATCTTTTACTTAAACCCTGATCGATGCTCAGAGTTAGACATGGTTGAAGAACAAACATCCTAGAATGGGATGCCCAAATCACCGTCTCAAGTGAACAACAACTATCAATGCCCAGAGTTAGGCATGGTATGGTTCAAACATCCTAGAGAAGGATGTTCGAACTACTATTCCAAATGGTCAAGCAAAGGCGCTTAGGAATAAGTGCTCTTAGTTGTTACTTTGCACTTATGGAAATGAGGTGATCTTGATTGTGGTCACCGGTCAGACAAAACCTAACCAGAAACAAAAAAGATGGGTTAACAACTTGGCAAAATAATGATGGAGAAATGGTTCACAAGTATAGAAATAAGAATATCAAGCACATTTCTCATATCTTGAACAAATCAACATTGGGCTTGAAAAGAAAACCAAGTTTTATTAACACTACATTAAAAAAAAGCAATGGTCAAACCCGCACAAAGTCGCCCTATGCAAAAAAACCCTATGGCTATACAATAAAAAGCAAAAAAAAAATCACTTTTAATGTTTATGTCTCCTTATCTTTTTACCTTCTCTAGAGGAGTATGCACTGGAATCCTCTGGTTTCCTCCTGCCTCTTCCCCTGCTTCCTTGGCCATTTAAAGGGGTACTATGTGATGACCTGGTAGGAATACTTTGAGTGCTTTTGGGGGGAGGAAGAGTAGGCACGGTCAAAGAACAAACATCCTGGAATGGGATGCCCAAATCACCGTCTCGGGTAAACAACAACTATCGATGCCCGGAGTTAGGCATGGTCTGGTTCAAACTTCCTGGAGAAGGATGTTCGAACTACTATTCCAAATGGTCAAGCAAAGGCGCTTAGGAGTAAGTGCTCTTAGCTGTTACTTCACACTTATGGAAATAAGGCGATCTTGATTGTGGTCACCGGTCAGACAGGATCTAACTAGAAACAAACAAGATGGGTTAACAACTTGGCAAAATGATGATAGAGAAATGGTTCATAAGTATAGAAATAAGAATATCAAGCGCATTTCTCATTACTCGAACAAATCAATATTGGGCTTGAAAAGAAAACCAAGTTTTATTAACACCACGTTCAAAACAAAAGCAGCGGCCAAACCCGCACAAAGCCGCTCTATGCAAAAAAAACCCTATGGCTATACAATAAAAAGTAAACAAACAATCACTTTTGATGTTTATGTCTCCTTATCTTTTTTCCTTCTCTAGAGGAGTGTGCGCTGGAATCCTCTGGTTTCCACCTGCCTCTTCCCTCGCTTCCTTAGCCTTTTGAAGGGGTACTATGTGACCCGGTAGGAACACTTTGAGTGCTTCTAGGGGGAGGAAGACTGATGGGAGCAAAGATGGCCTGATCGGGCAAATCTATGGACAAAGGGGGAGGAATGAATTCAACTGGCTATTTCTTAATCTCCTTGGCTAATAAAACTTGAGTCTAGAGCAACTCCTGGATGCTGGGCCCTGAAGAAGGCTCAGAAGTCCCAATTATAAGAACGTCCTCCTCGGCTTGAGTTCCAAGGAGATCACCAATCATCTCCTCTTCCAAAGCGTGAATCATTTGTGCACCAGGTTTGGGGCCAGGCTAGTTGGAATGTTTGGAATGGTCTGGGAGTCAAACATAACCACCGATTATAAGAAACTAATCAACTGACTTTCTTGTGTGTTTGCAGATCCTAAGTGGAACGATATTGTAATTATTTGAAAGATGAAATTATAAGTTACAACTTTATTTCAAAGATCGAAAGATAATCTTGTGATCTAATAGGATAATTAGGTGTAAGCTTATAATATTGTCACCATGTTTAGTAAAGCATGAGGCGACATTAAGTATAACATTTAAAAGAGGTGCCAGCGCATAGGCTAAATGTAATACCCCGTGTTTTTATGTTAATTAATTTAAAAGAAATTTGTTAATTAATAGTAAACAGCGACCTTAAATGTTTGAAGTGGTGACAAAACTTGAACCACTGTGTTCATGGTGATTTTCTGATCAATTTTTGTATATAATGTTTTCTGTTTGGAGTTCAAACGGAAAAGTTATTAATGTTTGAAGTTTAGTGTTAGAAATAATTATATATGTAGATACGGTAATAAAATAAATTAAGGCTAATTAGATGTCAATAAATGTTAACCTTCAAATTAAGATCTTTAAGGGTTTTTAAAGTGGGAAAGAATTGAGCAGGATTAATTAACAGAGGAAATAAACAGACAACATAAATAAAAAAAGGAAATAAATCAAACGGATGAACTAACGTTAAGGAATTACATGAATCCACGGTATATGGGTGGACCTAGGAAGTGCACAGGTCGACCATGAGCGATCGACATAGGCAGGGTCACGGTCGACCCTTGATCTAGTTTGTGCAGCGATATTTTTTGGCCATATGGCCTGGATTTAACATAGCTCGATCCAACGGTTAACCCTTAATTGAACTTCTATAAATTAGGACCTAGGGCTTCACTTTCAACTTTTATTTTTTTTAACGAGTGCGGAAGTTTTGCCATTTTCTTTTCTCCTTTGGAATTTCTATATACACAGAAATAGATTTAGATTGCATGAACACATTTTGGAGAAGGAATTGGAGATGACAGAGAGTAGAAAATAGGTTCAAACCAAGTTGCTACATTGATGGTAAACTATAGATCTGATTCTAATTAATAAATTAAATCTAACTCCCTTTTCTCTAATCCAAATTCTAATAGATCTGTATAAATGTTAATTATGGATCCGAATACAGAGTCAAAATGGAGAATACGAATAACAGGATTTAGATTTAGATTAGATCTAGAGAATTAGGAGCACTAATAGAAGGCGAGTGGGAACATTATATGTTTTAATATAATATTAAATTATATCATTGCAGATCTATTCCTATATACCTAACAATTTAATTTAAATTACAAGTTAATCCATGTTATATGAAATGTTGAATTTAATCTTGCCTATGAAATTATACCGATAAATCAGGTACTTCCTTGTTATGAACTAGTTTGCAATTTTATGTGAAATTGATTAAAATTGCGTAATGATTAGAATTTAAAATATTTAGAATTGAGTACTGGTTAGAATTTTTATTTTTACATCGGATATTAATTTAAGATGCGTAATGATTAGGATTTTTTTATTTGATGGATATGAACTGAATGAAATCTTAACGAATGCGTAATGATTTGGAACTTGTTTTTATTAGACGATATGAATAAAAATTGAAATAAGAAATTATTTAGATCTTTGGGGTTTTTGTGATATTCTAATGTATTAAAATTTGAAATGTTGCAAGTAGATTTCTGCATATTTTCAAGTTTAAAACAAACAATAGTGTGACGTTTGAACTAATAAAGAATGTCTGAGTGAAAATAAAAAGAAAGAGGTGTACAAAACAAGGAAAAATTTCTGTGTTTTGTACAGTCTATTTCAAGACAAATTAAAAAGTCAATTCCTTGTAATTACAAATACCGCACAAACATCACTTATTTTGATAAGATATGAAAATTTACCGTGTTAACGTATGTTGAATAGAAGTTTAGTTCTAATATATTAAGATATAGTAAATCCCAAGAGTTGAACATTAAGATAAGAATGGAATAAAAATATCAATGAGATGGGAAGTAATGAAACAGATAATGTGAAGTTATTGGCAAGAATAAAAAGGAATAGAAAATGAAATGTATTGGCAAAAGGAATAGAAAATGAAATAGAATAGAAATCAAAGTTGAAACTAATGAATGTGGTACAACAATATTGATAACTGAAAATAAGAAGCGATAAATGAATTTGATGAAGAAAAAGTTAGACGCATAATAAAATGAAGACCTAGGGTCAGATATAAAAGATGCAGAGGCAATGAAGAAAGAGTAAGCAGAATGAATATACTTGAATATTAAATATGTATATATGTAGCATCGGATATGCGTTTATGACAGGTGTGGATAGTTATAATTTAGTATATACAAATTATAAAAAGTAAATGACAAAAGGTCATTAGAGTTGGTTGGAATGTGAAAACATCCATAGGACCCATGGGGAGTATATGCTTGCATATAGAGTAAGGGATACCCTCAGCTCATATTAGTGCTTGAAACAGAAGCTCCGTAAACGTAGGCAATTGGGCGGTCCGTTTGGCGCATGTCGAGGCTGGACAAGCACTATAGAGTAGTCTTCTTCAAATTTGTTTAAAGGAGGGTATCTCCTTGATTGCACTAGGTAATCTAAATGGATGGTGGTTGGGATCAGACACTAAGAAACGCGTGTGCTACCGGAATTTTTTTAAGGGGTAGGGTTGCAAAGGTCACGTGTCTATCATCGGTCCAATGTAGTCAATGAGAAGGACATGATTACACCTAACTGGATGATGCCGCCTACCAGGGTCGATTCAGTTAAGTCATCCATCGTCACAGTTGTTTGCTAGTTTGTTTGATAGGGTCTGGCTAGTTAACCTATAAAGATATTCCTTTAAAACATAGATGGGGTGGTTAGTGGAGTCAAGTTAATGTTATAGGAAGCATAAAAAGTAGAAAATCCCTAAAGAGAATACGACCTAATGGAGGAAAGGTCGTCGGTGCGCACTATAGGATTTCCTTGAGTTATATGTTGATCATGAGATAGCAAGGCGATGGATCTAACGAGGTGTCGAACGAGGGATACTAGTGCGGATAATATCTAGGTCCATTAGGAGACCGTGGGATATATGTATGTATGTGTGTGTGTGTGCGCGTATAACCTATGGGATGTATATGGGAATGATTCGTACGCAGAGATGTAGTTGGAACGACAAATAATATAATTAGACATAACATGAAATAGTGAACAATCGGCATAACCTAATATTATGTATAAGATGTATAATGTACCAGTCACTAGAACATTGCTCTGACCCCCTCCTCATTACAACCCACATGATAGTTAAAAGGAAAGGTACTGGTGCTTGGCGTGTTCGGTGCTAACAAGAACACTTAAACTTTGCAATGTCGAATCTTGGTCAGTAATTATGTAATCTATTATATTTTATTATTCCACTGCAAGTTATTTCGTTAGAGTTCAGATATGAATTCTTTGTTTTATTTGTCAGACTCCAAATCAACAATCCATACTTTGGTGGATTCAAGTTTTTGATTTAGCAAAAATTCAGCCCTACTTAGGTATGGGTTATTACATTTGGTATCAGAGCTTAGGTTAGTAGATTTTGAAAAATTTAGGAAACTTTGAGTGAACGTATTTGTATTTTGTCTATAAATATAATATACATTAAACCCTCCTACTATAGAATAGTTACATATGGAAAATCATTAAAGCTGGATGGTACATGACTCCCTAGTCAGGCCTTGATAGCTTAATGATTGTAGATTTGTAACATCCCGCCTTTTTGTACGCTTTAAGCAGACACACGTGCCAACTCAAACCATACAGAAGGGCAGATTGTTATTGGGGTGAATAAGAAAAAGCAGGGAAAGACAAAAACAAAATAGAATCTCGCAGCAGAATGACAAAATATAATAATCAAATAACAGTTCATGAAGTTGTACACAAACATTTGATTATACTTATACAATACAAAATCAGAGTTACACATATCAGAGATAAATAAATAATGCAACGAATAGTATGAATGCAGTGGAATAAATATAGTAAATAATAGTAGTACAAAGCTTTGTCTTCGTCCTCCAGAAATAAGGTCTTCAAATCCTGATATGCTCAGGCTGACCCGAGCGAATTGAAATGACAAAACACTCGAGTCAGAACTAAAAGATCTTATGTAAGTTAAATCAACGGTAAATAAATATGGGTGTAAATGGCGTCGGAGATGTTTATGGGGTTTGACATCTCCTATCCAGTGTCTAACGTGAATGCAATAACTTAAGAGATGTTCGGGATTCACATCTCCTAAGGATCCGTTAAACTATCTAATATGTAGTACAATACGCTATCATAATATGTCTACAGTAAAGTAAAAGTATTAAAATAGCGTTAAGGCGTTACCCATATCCCCCTTAACACATATTATAATGCCAATAGTCTATAGAATACCGTAACTCCCCGTAAACTGGGGCCACTAGAGAATACCCCATAGGTACGATATAAAACAAACTCGTAGAAGGCGCGCTAGGGTAGGTGACACGGCACAACTAGGCAATGCCAGGATAGATATACCAATTACACTTTCGGAGCCGTGGTAACGCATAGCAGCTACTACCGCCCACCTCGAAACACACTCCTAAATCAAATAAATCGAGGGTGGCCACCAAATAAATCATAAAGTCAGAATATAGTATCGATGGAATGTGCCCGATCGGAGGAATGACCTCACTTAGCCCGTCAATTGCTTCTGTTTTAGCCACCTTATGCTAATTCACGGGAGTCGGGTCCACGTATGTATACCTTTAGGATCGTCGCCACCATCCTACTTCATTCTGAAATCTCCACCGCGTACACAGTTGTCAAAGTGGTTTTCGGTATTGGCAGAGAGTATGACAATATCTGATCCCGGTCTCTTTAACAACCAATCGCTTATTACACACCGGATGGTTCTTTTACATTTCCAAAACCATTTCATAATTGATATCAAAATATCATATTCAATTCAAATCATATCATTTTCGAAATCATTACTTACTTCTGAAATTATACCACATTGAAATCATAGTTCGAAATTATATTTCCTTTCAAAAGTCATATTTCCAAAGTAGGCTAAACTCTCATTTCAAAATATCATATTAAACCAAATATGCTATTTAGATCCCAACTTAGGTTATAATGTCGCTTAACCACATTCACTTTAAAAATCGAGAATTTGAATATAAAGCCATCCATTTTACTTAGTTTGGAATTTTAGAAGAAAATAGTTTTAAATAGTTATAGATAGTTAATATAGATTTAAAATAGATTAAATATAATTAAAATAGATTAAATAGCTTTAAAATAGATTAATTAGATTTAAAATAAGTTAAAACAGGTTAATTAGTTTAAATAAATTAAATGGTTTAAAATAGGTTAAAATGATTTAATATAATCAATATAGGTTAAAATAGTTTAATACTTTGAAAATCTTAATAATTAGAAATTTTGAAATAATAATATATTTTTAAAACAGTTTATATTAAACATGAATTTGGAATTAATATCAAATTAAACTATTCATTTCATTCCAACACATTTTTACCATTACAATGTCCCGAAACCCAATTTCAAATTATTCCGATTCAGAATTCTAAATAAATATTAAATTCAATGTCGCTTAAATCCATGTTAAAACATCGATTTAATTACTCCAATTTCAATATATTTCAAAGTTATACTTCAACGATTTTTAATAACTCAATTTCGATAAACTTCACTTATATTTCAAATTCACTATAAAATTTCAATTTTATCCTTCAATCAAAACAATTCGATTTTAATATAAAACTCGAAGTTCGATAAAAAAAATCGATATATATAACCAAATTTTATTTCAAAATATTATTTAACTCAATGCAAAATTTAAGGATTCAAAATCATTTAATTTAACCAATCCGGTGTCCGTATATAATTCTCTACCCTAGGGTCAAGTGATACAGATATTTATCATTACAATCCGCGATTTTAAATTTTTTATATTTACAGATATATATTGTTTCAATCCGCAATCCTAAAAATATCAAATCCATAAAATCGCTTGAGTCTATCATTTCAACCCATAACAATTTTTCCTTAATTTATTGATCATTTGGGTATGTATCATTTCAACCCATAGAGAACTTGCAGTTTATAACGATATAAAATAAAACATCCATTCATCCAATATCAATAATCAACATCCATTACAAACATCATCCAAATCAATCAATAAATATCAATATAGAACTTATAAGCAATAACAGGTATTTAACTGGCAATTTATATTCAATAATAAATTAAAAAATGATTTAATTCAAATAAATTCAAATTAACTGAGATGATGATTTAAAATATACCAAACAGTCATAAATAAATTTCTAATCACATCATAAATTTAATTTAACAAACATAAGAAATTTTAGAAGTTGTGAGTGGGTTAAAACACTCACCTTTGAATTTAAATTGAATTTAAATCCAATTTAAGCCCAAAATTTGAACGGTCTCAGAATTCGTCCAAACCTGTGTCAAAATGTCGATACAATCCCAATGAGTCAAACCGCGCGTAAATCCGACCTCGCATGCGGAAGTTATGTCGATTAGAAGGTTTGAAATCGAAAATTTAATAAAATAAAATAAATAAAAAAACACTCTACTTGCCACGTCAATGCCTCCTACACGCGTAACCTTAGCCTTCCATTCACGCCGTTCGACCCAAACATACGCACGCTGCCACCTTGCTACGTCATTCACCGCGCCGCCTACAGCCAGCCGCCCCACGCTGCACGTCCCCAGAGGCCACGCCGCGCTTATCTGGACCACCACGAACCCCAACGTCACGGTCGCGAGTACACAGAGCTAAAGGCCGCCGCCGAAAAATTTAAACCCTGGTGAATTTTGGTGCCCAATCCATCCATTGGTTCGACGAACAAACTACACCGATGAAGTCCCCTCGGTCCACTCTACAATACCCACAAATCAATTCGACGATCAGACGAGGTTGATCGCCACGCGATGAATGGCCGCGATTTGTTCTTCAATTTCTAGACAAATCGTGATTCGAATTGGAAAGCGAATTACAGATCTGAGATGCGCTCGTCGAGAGCTTCAAATCGATATATAATTCGATATAGTTTGTGGAGTTTGAAATTTTGATTTGAATTTGGTTTGCAATTGAATTGGAAATTTAGTTCTGATTTGTCTGCCATTGGAGAGAGGAGGTGAGAAGGAATTGTAAGTACATAAAATAAGAGAATGAGAATAGCTAGGGTTTATAACAGGATATTTATAGGCAGATCAGAAAATAGAAATAAGTGGGCTAAAACGGTTTGGATTTGAACGATAAACGACCCGAAAAGCCCGTTTCACCTCCGGAATGAAAATGGGTAATTCTATATATCAAAATAGATGTTTTCAAATAATTTAAATTCAATGGAACATGTTTTAGGTCCTAATTCCATCGTATGAAGAAGTTATGCCAAAATCAGCTTATTTCAAATTGATTTCAATGGATTTCAATTAAATTGATTTCTAGGTATTTCGAGTCCGTACTATCAAATGACAAGTCCGATTGTTACGAAACTTGAAATCCTACAATAATTCATTGTTACGGATCCGATGAAACTAGTTTCGTCGAAATCCGAGTCAATGGCCAAAATGGCTATTTTCACATTAATAAAATAAATTAATATTATATTAATTAAATCAAAAATTTCAATTTCAATTCCATAATTAACAAATTTTATCATTTTTGATTTCTTAAACAATTACAATAATTTAAACAAATTTGGATATCAATTTAAAGTTAATTAATTTACCAATTACAGTGTTTGATTTCAATTTCAGAAAAATTCAGTAATTGCAAATTAAATTTTCAATAAATTCATTTATTTGATTTTCAACTTGTTATTCCATCAATTATCATTTTATGGGTATAATCATCATCACTGTATAACTTAGTATCTTAATATTTTACCATTTCATCTTACTTTCATTAGTGAAATCTTTAATTGTAATAAATTCACTTATTGTAATTCAAATTCCAAAAATTTGGTCAAACACAATTCCAATTCTTTTTATTCAAATCAAAAGTCATATTATGATTGAAATTTACATTGGTTACCTCTTATCGAATTAATATTATACAATGATCAATTTAATTTACATTAACTACATTAATTAAGTGAATTAATTACAATTGATTTCAAGTTCCCATTTAATAGATTAACCAAATAGGTAGCATATAATTATTGTCACCATTAATCTTAGTTGCATTTATAAGTTTATTACTTACAACCAAATGTTATAATTTCCTATCTGACATTGATTTAAACAATTAATTAATGCAATATTACATTTGTTTCCTTCTTCCATTTATAACCAAATTATAGCATTTACATTATTTCAATTGATTGGGATTTCGTTCAAGTTGTTAATAATTAACTTTAATCAACTTTGTTACCTTTCATTTTGGTTATTATTTCATTATTAAATTACAAATTTTTATTTCTTCAAATATTAAATAACAAAATTTATTGAATTAACCAATTTTTAATTATCGAAAATTTACGGGTCGTTACACTCTCCCCTACTCAAAACTTTTCGTCCCCGAAAAGGAAAAAGAAGGGAAAAGAAGGAATTAAGAAAATCAATATATCTTATTCAAAATATTAAATCTATAAAAATTAATTTACAAAATCAAACAATTTAAACAAAATATATCAATTTATAACACATAAATCCTTTTATATTCAAGTAAATAAAAGTTTGGAAAACATTTTACAAATTTTTTTTTCTAAGTCCAAAATTCATGAAAAATTTCGGCAGAGTCTCCATTGTGCGGAGAGGTCTAGGAGAAATAATAATATCAATAATAACAATATATATCACATTTTTAAAATAATATATCCCAACAGCGGGAAAACAATATAATATCGCTAGAAAACTGTAATCAGGGAACGTACCTATTTGTCGAGCAAATAACGCTTAATTTATGAAACCAAAAGCAGTAGCAATTGCTTCCATACCTGTATTTCACTTATATAATCTAAAAGAGTTAATAATTATATAAAATAAAATATTTAACGTTGTTTCAACCCAATAGAAAATAAGAATCCATATGTTATAGAAATCCACTTTTTGTCCAACCCAATAGAAAATACTTTTAAAAGATAAGAAAGATATATGTTTGAAAAAGTAAGCAAATATTGGACTTTAATATATACAAATATTTAGTTAAATTGAAAAGTTTTCATAAATAGGTTTTACAAAAAAAATGGCTGAAAACTTATAGAGCGTATATAGCTCGCTGGTTCTTTGAAAAGAAGAAAAAGTGTAAGTATGAAGTTCTAATAGAAATAAAGATTTGTAAAAAAACTAAAAATTTCAATGAAGGAAATTTTGTAGAAAGAAATTTCTTTTGAAAGAAAAAAAGAGCAATATAACTCGTGAGTTTTCTGTAATGAAATTTTTAAGTTGTAAAGTAAAATTTTATGGGTAGGCAATGAGAGGTGGTAGAAGTTTGGAATATGGGTAAATAATACAAAAAGAAGATTTGGAACCCTAAACAAAGCTATAGGAGAACGCATTACAATGGTTCAAGTAAAAAGACTGTAAATTAAGGCGAACAATTGGAATTAGTGCAGTTCAAGTTGAGCAGTTTAAAATAGAAAAATTATGAAGAACAAATAGAAACGGTTTTGATTTATTGTAATTAGGTTAGGATTTGACATATTTTAATTCATTGGAATGTAAAAGATAACAAAATAAGTTTCTATGAATCAATCAAATAACAATTAAAGGTATTTTGTTCGAAGTAATAAGGAATGTAAATGCAAAGAAAGAGATGTACAAAATATGGAAAATCTCGTATTTTGTACTGTCTATTTCAATAAAAAATGAAATATAATTACTTGTAATTTCACACTAAACATGAATTCTCTTTTAAGTGATTCATAGAGAATTATAGCATTAACAATTCCTCTCGAAGGGGAAAAGTAGTTCCAATGCATTAAAATACAGGATCCTTAAGTATAATAAAAGCATAGTAATTGGAAATTTCGTAGGAAATCATGAAAATAAATTTTACTAGTAATCTAATTAGAAACGACATAAGAAATAAAAGGTAGAATAATGGAAAATTAACATTTTCCATTGTTGTGTGTATTTCAAGTATCTTTTAAAAGTCCCCCTTTTGTGATATTAGAGACTCCCCTAAAAATTGGAAGCGTAGATAGAAAGAAATGATTGAATAAGAGTTGTCCTTATCTACTCCACTTTTATTGTTTAAAAGTTTATAAAAGATGTTCTGGAAAAATTGCAAAGTGCATTTTTAGAAAAGAATGGTTTGGTGTAGTAGATTAGTTTTTGAAGAAAAAACTAAATAAATAGTTTGATTAAAAATCCCAATTTTTAAGAAGTAAAAGTTATAAAGATCTTTAAAAAGAAAAAGGTTGATTTGAAAAAAAAGAGGAAGAAACTTTTAATTAAGTTTTGTTAACATTCTCTCTTAAGTATAATGAATAAGTTAAATTCAAAGAATTTGTAAATTAAAGTTTTTTTAATGGTTGAAAAACCAAGCTTTTTGGAATTTGATAAAAGATTTTAAGTTGTACTTTTAAAGACAATGGTTTTTGGATTGCGTGTTTCAAAAATTTTGAGGTTTCTAAATTTTTAAAAGAAAATGTAAAGACCAAACCAAGTTTTTAAATGGAGTAGATAGAGATTAGTGCTTAGGGAAAATGGGGTAAACGATATGGCTATAAAGAAGGTAGCAAGGATTACTCTTGAAGCAGTAATAAGGAATCTCCGTGGAGTGTAAATAATTATGGTAAGAACCTAGGACCACTTTGTTAGACATGGGTGCAAGATTTGATAATACCATCAAGGAATTTGGATTAAAAGAAGATGCTAACAAAGGATTATGAAGTGGTAAACACTCATGGAGGATATTGGCAAACTCAAAATTAAGATATGAGGATTTCAAAAGGATGGTATGTTAGGAAGGTCCATTCAAATCAGAAGTGAGAGGGCCACCACATCATTAGTGTTAGTTAATGTTATGGGGTAACTTCCTGTAGTTGTTCCTTTTAGGTTGGGTTGTAAGCATTAGTTGTCATTATTGGGGGTAAAAGCGCGTACGACATTATGGGAAATATTTCTTTTATTTTGTTTTCAATATGGACCGCAATGTTATAAAAAAAAAATAAGATAAGGAAATTTCAGAAGTGATAGACAACTAATACATTAGAAAAGAAAATAGTGGAGCTAGAAGCTAAGAAATATATTAAGAAAATTTGTTAAATTGACTACTAAATGGGGATGAAATAAGACTGATAAATTTGAGCAAGCGGAGGATAGGGGAAGAATGTTGAGTAGCCATGGGTCAATGTGCTTGTACCTCAAAGGCTGAAATTTATAATTGAACCTGGTTGCTCGTTGCTATTGTAAATAAAAGAAAAGTTTTAGGAACTTAAAATTTACCATGTAAATTAAGACAAGTCCACTATGGACTTTGGTTTGTTGACTAAACCCTAATTTCTTGAGATGTGGAAAATTTGTTTTGAAAAACATATACATATGTATACCTTTGAAAAATAAAATATTTTTGCATATTGTTTTGAAATTATGAATATAATAGAAAGTGATATAAAAATATATACCTTAAAAAAAGGAAATTCTCAAATTTTGGAAATGCCACATACTTGACGTTGGGGAATAGTTGACAGGTTGGTTAGTATAGATTTTACTGTGCTGCAGAAATGGCAGTAAATAAAATAGAATTAGAAACATGGGAGAAAGCTGTTATAGATAGGGAATCACTTTCTTTATATCTTATTAGTAACCAAAAAGTTGATTTTTGATATAAGCGCAGTTTTAAAAACTTAAAAAGAAATTGACTAATGTAAATTGTACTTGAAAAATTATAAAAAGAATAGGTGCAAAAGAGAAGATTCCAAGATACATGGGAAAGGGGTATATAAGAGAAGGATGGAAATATGGAATTTTCCATCTAGACCCTTTCCTAGCATAAGAAAATAAGTTTAAAAAACTAGATATTTCTAAAACTTGGATGTCAGCAATGGTGTGCTAAGATTTTGGGATGATAGGGATTGAATTTAAAATTGGTTAAACTATACTTCTATTCGTAGAAGTGTAGGAAAAAATTGGATGTAAAAGCAATTTTTTGGTTGTCAAAAGCTACATGCATATAGAACTATCGGTATATTTAGGATGTTTGCACCATATTTATGAAAAATGTTTTAAAATTATGCATTTATATAGGAGGCTCCAATTCAGAATTGCTCAGTTTTCATATCATATATGTTGTGATACACCGTGCACCATACATGATTGGTTGTAAAAATTGTTTGGACACTCATGATTTGTTAGTTTAGAATGGATGTGCGATAGGTTTACATAATCGAACCTTTGCAGAATTTCGGGAATGAAATTCTTTTAAGGGAGGAGAATGTAACACCCCGTGTTTTTAAGATAATTAATTTAAAAGAAATTTATTAATAAATAGTAAACGATGAAAAATAGAATTTGGCTACGAAACTTGCACAACCGTGTTCGTGGCGATTTTCTGATCAATATTCATATGTAATGTTTTCTGATCGGAGTTCAAACGGAAATGTTATTAACGTTTGAAGTTTAAGCATCAGATATAATTATATATGTAAATATGGTGAAAGTGACTAAGCTATAGGATCGTGCAATATGGATGTATTTATAAACTACTTGTGCGGAATATGAAATAAGTAAGTAAATAAATAAAGTAGTAAAGTAAATGACACCAGAGATTTATATACTGGTTCGAACTTCCCGTCCTACGTCCAGTCCCAGATTCCTTCTAGAATTAAACTAGCAACCCTCACTTAACCCGGAGGAATAGGTTTAACCGCCTGAGCAACCGAACATGACTTCTACCGCCTAAGCAACCGAATAGGAGTTTAACCACCCGAGCAACCGAATAGGATTTCTACCGCCTGAGCAACCAAACGAGACTTCTTTACAAATAAACAAAAGTATCTAACTGTAATATGCTCTTTAAATAGCACTGATAAGTCAATAAAGTACAATCTTCCTATAATCTTCTCCTTTATGATATATAGTGTAATGTGCTTGAAGAATGTGGAAGATAGAGTGATCAACGATCAGAGATTGTATGTATTTTGAGTGCAAATGGTAAATAGAGAATTAGAGTTTAAGAAATCAAGAAAATTAATAATCAATGAAATGTTTGTTGGATTCTAGACTCTATTTATAGTGTTTTAAGAGTTGCAATCTTTGATGAATAAAAGCGATGAAAAGGAACGGATGCAACCCATAAATTAGAAGATGTTTCTCTTCATTGAAAAGAAGCATCCTTTTAGAAAAATAGCCGTTATCGATAACCAATCGTCTGAATTTTTCAATTCAGCCATCTGAATCGGTTTAAATTCGATGCCGCAAGTAAATAGGCCAATTTAGGTCTAATTCAGTCGTTTGAATGTCTTCATTCAGCCGGCTGAATCTTCATAAAAATTTATGATTTGATTCAGCAGTCAGCCGTTTGAATGGGGACATTCAACCGGCTGATTTAAGAGTTTGAATGTCTTCATTCAGTGTTTTAAGAGTTTGCATATTTTTATGCATGTGTCGGTGTATATATCATATCGGAGAGATTTTAACATAATTCTAATATAATATACAGACTCTAAACAACATATATATGAATCATACTTCATATTGTTGAGTTCGGTCTTCGTAGTTTTTTGTCGTTGATTCATGAATCTTCGTGTCATTTGAATTTCTTGTCATTAATCAAAACATAAGATCCAACATATAGTAATAAAATCAATTAAGGCTAATTAGATGTTAATAAATGTTAACATACAAATTAATATCTCTGAGGATTTATAAAGTGGGAAAGAATCGAACAGTATCAATTAATGGAGGAAATAAACAGAAAAGATAAATAAACAAAGGAAATAAATCAAACAGACCAACTAACGTAAAGGAATTGCACGAATCAAAGGTACATGTGTCGATCCAGGAAGTGCTCAGGTCGACCATGAGCGATCGACCTAGGCATGGTCACGCTCGACCCATGATCTAGTTTATGCAGCGATAATTTTTGGCCATATGGCCTAGATTTACTATAGCTCAATCCGACGGTTAACGCTGATTTGAACCTCTATAAATTAGGATCTAGGACTTCACTTCCAACTCATATTTTTCCAATGAGTGCGGAAGCTCTAACATTTTCTTTTCTCCTCCAAAATTTCTAAATACACAAAAATAGATTTAGATTGCACGAACATACTTTGGAGAAGGAATAGGAGATGATAGAGGGTAGAAAATAGGTTCAAACCATGTCGCTACATTGAAGGTAAACTATAGATCTGATTCTAATTAATAAACTAAATCTAAATCTCTTTTCCCTAATCCAAATTCTAATAGATCTGTATGAATGTTAATTGTGGATCATAATAGGGAATCAAAATGTAGAATACAGAAAACATGGGTTAGATCTAGATTAGATCTAGTGATTTGAGAGCTCTAATTAAACCTGAGTGGGAATATTATATGTTTTTATACAATATTAGATTATACTGTGGCAGATCTATTCCTATATACCTGACAATTTAATTTAAATTGCAAGTTAATCCTCATTATAAGAAATGTTGAATTTATTCTTGCCTGTGAAATTATATTGATAAATCAAGTATTTCCCTAATATGAACTAGTTTGCAATTATATGTGAAATTGGTTAGAATTGCGTAATGATTAGAATCGTTATTTTACATCGGATGTTAATTTAATGATGGATAATAATTAGGAAACTTATTTTTATTCGACGGCTATGAACTGAATGAAATCTTAATGAATGCGTAATGATTAGGAACGTGTTTTTATTTGACGATGTGAATAAAAATTTGTAACATCCCCTGTCTAGAGACCCAAAGCTAAGCACTACAGATGCTGCAGTCATCTATAGTATTAACTTCCAGCGACTAAATACAGCTATGTTAATGGTATCTATAATATCAGAAGCACTTGAATATGAAACAAAGCACCGATTTCAAAACAACAATTTTCCATTACATTTTAAAACAATTGTTCCATATTCAGATTACATAATCCCAAAGGTTTCCCAGGCAATGATAAAATAAACTTATTACAAAATACGCCAAGAGCGACATATGATGATGCCCCCTTGGACGATCAGAGTTATATAGCCATAATTGACTTAAGACATACACAACGGAAATAAACACAAAATAAAGAACTGCAACTCCTAAATAGCTATCTGTTAGCCTCCAACTCGCCTCTGGTAGATTTATTTGTCATCCTACTAAAACCTGAAAGAACCTCAACCCTTAGCCCACTCAAACCAATTTTTAGCATCCGAGAGTTTAAGGGAAAAACATAAACTTTGAGTCAGACATAAAGCCTGGTGTGAATAATACTATACATCCTGGTTTATTAATGTTAAGTGAGACCACGCCGCTTAGCGGAACGGGTTCCCCTCACTAACATTCTTTTAAAACATATCTTTAAAAAATCCTTTCCTACAACCAAAAATGGTTAAACACTGTAAAGCATCATTATGTAAACATACATATCAGATAATAAAAGAATTATCTGTTCAAACACTTTAGTTTTGTTTGACTAACTATTAACCTTTGGTTGACTCGGGCCTACCAGACAAAGTAACAAAATTTATCTAACATCTGTTAAACACAACTCTTCTGGACGGTCTGTCCTTAACTATCTATTAAATACTTCTCTTCTGGACGGCATGCCCCTAACTTAACATCTCCCAGGGTCACCTGATCCTACTGGTTTTGCGGGCTAACCAATAACCTATCTGTATACAAACATATATTCCCTTCTATGTGTAATCATAACTTTAGTCTTACTTGTGACAAAGCGCTACACTGGAATTTTGGACTAAATTAGCGGAGGCCAATAGCTAATGTATAAGGCGCGACCCTATACCAGTCCCATCTGGTATTCTAATATTTTAGTTATTTTTAGTTAGGGATACCTTCCCATAATTTCTCTTGAAAACCTTTTCATCTGAAATTAATTTAAAACCTTTTAACCCAAACTTAAACAAGTAAAACATTTATACTCTATGCTTTACTCAAAATCACCTTGCTATGTTATATATACTTTACTCAAATTTTTGTTGATGAAAACCTTTAAACATTTGAAAGTACACCTTTCGATCCTATTGAAAGTGCCTCTTTCGAAACCATTCATATAAACCTTTCGAAACCACTGAAATTCCTTTTCCTTCGAAATCTAAAAACCTTAGACATCCCTCTTTAAAACCAATAAAAATTGCCTTTCGAAACCATAGGAAAAAACCTTCCTTTAAACCATTCAAAACCATTGGAAAACCTTTCCTTTAGACCTTTCAAAACCATTGGGGAACCTCCCCTTCGAAACCTTCTTTAAAACCTTTCGAAGGTATTAAAAACCTTAAAACCTTCGAAAGCATTTGGGTTCAATTTAAAACATGTGGTAAACACCTTTCGAAATCATTCGACACTATCTAGTCGAAACCATTTTGGGTTATTCTTTTTAAAAATCACTAAGGGTCACAAGCAGCAGAGTCGAAAGCTTACTCTTTCGAAAGCTATAACTAAGTAGAGAAGTGATGGTATATGTAACAACCTGCATATTTTTACGATAATATATTTAAATGATTTATTTAAATATAGCATCGTTAGTTGAATCTAAAAGTCCAAAGCATGAAATTTCGTAGACGGTCGAATCCGGACTCGAGACCACTTCCATTGAGTCCAAAATGGTGTTTGCGACCTTTTTGAGTATAAACATCGATATGTTTGGAGTTGAGGAGAATTTTTCTATTTTCTATTGGGCTTTAGGTTTGGGTTTCAACCCACTGACCTAACAATGTAACCCCAACTCCTCTACAATAACAACTACCACTCCACTCCTCTTCATTCATTCATAACATTTCCTAACACTCTCAAGCCCTAAAAAGAATGGTGGGAAGAGGAAATTAAAATTCCTAAGCCCTAGTTTCTCTTAGGAATTCAAATTCAAGTTATAAATCAAAGAGAAGCTTAGGTAAGCATCCACTTCATCTTCTCCATCTCAATCTCTCTTCAATTTTCAGAAATTCCTATAACCTAACTTAGGAAAAACTTCACCTTTGATAATAGATTGAAGATTCTAGAGGTGTTGTTGAAGATAAATCAATCTTTGCTTGTTTTAGAGCTTCTCATTTCTATATTTGGGTTTAAAGGTGAGTTCTTGAACTCACATCTATGTTTATAGCTTTCATTGTTGTTAGGTATGAATTCCTAACATCTATTTCATGTTCAATTGCTTTTGATTTGAATTGATTTGGTGAATTTTTCAATTTTGGTGTTTTGAAGTCAAAATCTTTAAAAATCCTATCTTGGATGTTTAGACATGTTGTTTGGGGTGTATCGAAGAGCCTATAAGGCTGGGTTGTCGCTTGGCATAATTCCCTAGCCTCCATCGCTCATCCGATCGCCTTCGGTTTGGATTTTTGCCCTCTTCGGCCTAGGCTGATTTTTTGCCTAGCAAGAAATTTCAAACGTCTAGATTGAAATTCCAGACGTCTGGTTGAAAATTCAAACGTCTGGTTGAAAAATCTAGACGTTTGAAATTGGTCCCTAGAAAAAGAAAAAAGGCAGAGGCAAAATCTAGACGTCTGGAAATCCAACCAGACGTCTGGTTAGTGGTTGAGACGTCTGGTTGGTAATTTCAGACGTCTGGAACTGTTCAGTTTTTCTTATTTTGGCTGTTTTTGAGTGGATTTCCAATTTTTATCGATTTTTGTTGATCCGGTTAGTTGTTGTCAATTATTGTCGACTTTGATGACTTCATTTATGGATTTTTTGGAATATCCATTTGATTAGGATTTGATATCGATTTTTATGGTTAGAATTCACGTCATCGAATGTGGATTTTTGGCGATAGATTGTTTTTACAATCATTTCTGTGATTTGTCACTTTTAAATACAAAGGTTTCTATACTAGTAGTAAATACTCAAACTCTTTCACAAAAATGATTTCAACATTACTTTTAAATACTAAGCTCGTTTTAAAACCGTTTTCCAATCTATTAGTATATACAAACCTTTACCTCATTCGTACGGGAAATCCAATTAAACGACTTAGCAAAATAAGTGGTATGAAACGCTTGCGTTTACTTTGTCGGTTAATTCTTAGACTTGTTCGATTGAAATCTTGTGACAATTTTCGAGTGGAAATCTACAATTTGTTCGTAAGTATTTAAGTTAAGCCAGTGGTTATGGGACATGAAGCTAAACTCATTTATTTACTAGCTTAGTGTAATTTACGCTTCTTATTGATCAATGATGATCATTTTATGGTTTAAACTAGCGATATGCGATGTCTCTTTGTCCGCGTGGGGGACTATACCCCGTTTTGTGGAGCTTCGTCTCATTTTATGGGCTAACAACCCAGGGTCTTTTGACCGTTCGTGGAGCAATCGGCTCGATAAGTCGGTGCATGGGGCGTATCTTTTAGGTGCGTCGATGTTCGACTGTGCATGGGGCGTATCTTTTTAGGTGCGTCGATGTTCGTTTATGCATGGCGCATATCCTTTAGGTGCGTCGATGTTCGACTGTGCATGGGGCGTATCTTTTTAGGTGCGTCGATGTTCGTTATGCATGGGGCGTATCTTTTTAGGTGCATTGATGTTCGTTTATGCATGGGGCGTATCTTTTTAGGTGCGTCGATGTTCGACTGTGCATGGGACGTATCTTTTTAGGTGCGTCGATGTTCAACTTATTTTAAGGGTTAGCGATCCATGGGATAACATCCCATTTATGTTAGGCCTACCCCTTCTTTGTGTTTTCTGGATTTCTAATTATTGATTTCTAGAATTTGTGTTTCACCGATTTTTGCGATTGGCATTGATATATTTTGACAATACTTGAGGTTTGATGAATAAGCTAAGATGTGATATTCTTTTTGGATATTTGAGATGATTTGAGATATTGTATGATTTTTGTTGTTATCAAATGTATGCTTGTCAAAGCATGGCATTATTGTTATCATATATTTTTGTTGTATCTCTTATCTTATCTCATCTTATATGATATTTATAGCTAGACTGATCCGTTTATTATTTTTCTTCTTAAATAATACTCGGGTCAGACCGAGGTGTTATAAGTGCTTCCACTTGACTTCTTAGCAGGGGCTAGCTTCTGACTTTTGGTTAACTATTTTAGCTCAGTAGTTTTTGCTTTTATACATTTGATTTAGAGAATCCTTGATGTATACTTATTCTTTTGTGATGTTGTGGAACTTGTTTGACCACTACTTTGATGTACACTTCTATGTGTTATATTCATATTTGTTTCCGCCTTAGTGATATGAATATTTGTGACTGATTTGTGTTATGCTTATTTTATATTTGTTTTCGAAGGCCACATAGCCACTGTGTAGTAGCTTTGAGTTTGTATTTGATATGTCAGATTTCCACTTGAAATGAAATATATAGCATACTATCTGGCCTATCAGTACTCGCATAAAGCAATTACACAGATGGTCGCTCCTTAACAGCCTTATTCTTCGTGCTAGTCGACGGCATTACCCCGTAGTGTCATTGGCTAGTGTGAGTATAGAGGTGGGGTCGTCACAGTGTCGGAACTGCCCCTTTCAAAAGCATTGGAGAAGCAACGGAGTTTTTATAAAACAAAACAACCTCCTTCGAAAGCTCAGTTTCAAAAGATAGAAAGCGGTAGTAAAGGCTTCGACATAGTCAGAAGCATTATTAAAAACAATGGTGCAACTATTTTGAAACCAACCTTTTTAAACCATTGACTTAGTCAAAAGCAGACTTAGTCAAAAGCTATTTCTTAGAACAAAGGTGCAACCTTAAAACCTATCTTTTAAATCAATTGACCTAGTCGGAAGCCAACTAAATCGAAAGCTACTTTGTCGAAATCAAGCAGGCGCTTTTCTCATTTAAAACAAAAAGGCGCTTTGACCCATTTAGAACCCCTTGGTTTTGACTCTTACCTTCCGCCTATGTTCAATTCACTGTGTACCGAGATTGATATTATGTGCATTGGTTTGAGGAAAGAGGCGGAGGGTCTTAGTCGAAGACTACCTGGGCGAAACCAAAAGTGGCGAAACATACCTTTAACATGAATTTCTGATTTTAAACCTTTTTAAGTAAACTTTTTGACTAACTTGCCTTGTTTTTCAAACTCTTATTGGTTGCTAATTTTCTTTTCTAAAAGTAATGCCATAATTTAAAAATTAATTAATTTAAATCATTGTAAAATACCCTTTCTCCTTGATTAAATATATAAAACATTTAAGTCCCATACCTTAAATAATTTTATATATTCATCAAAACACTTTGGAAAATTCTATAGAAATTCTAGAAAATTCTTTTCAATATGTTTTCTAACATATCTAAATTTCAGATCCAAATAATTATTCATTATGCCGTAAATAACTTACAGCCCAATAAATCATTTTCTTCACTAGAAAATTAATATAAAATCCACATTAATTCAGAAAATTATGAAAATTGAAAATCCTTCCTTAAAATATCATTTCTGATCTACATTAAAATTCGTAAGGCATTTGGATGTCATTTAATAGGGTTTTCATATCAAACATATCATAAAAACTAATATGAACATGTATAAATCATCAACAAGCATATATAAACTTTCAATCATCCAAAACATGGCATTATCATGCAAAATCATTTCGAGTTACCCTTAAATCCAAAAACTATAAGAAAAATGGGATGTAGTAATCATTCACCTTAGCTTTGTGATTAAAGATGTGAGATTTAATGTTAAATGGGTTGTTTTACTTCTTCCTCTTGAAAATCCAAGCTTAACTTCCCTTGAGATTAAAAATGGTGGCCGGCCTTAGAGTATTTTTTGCTTGAGAAAAATGAAATGAACGTGTGTTTGAATTCCTAAGGGTTTAGGGTATAAGTTCTATCATTTTCCTATTTGGCCCTCCCTTATTTCCTAATACTTACTTCCATCTTATTTCTTTAGTTCATTTTACATATAGGCACGGCTACCCTTGGTTAAATCAAACTCAATCTATTAATCATCTTACATTATTTTATTCTATTTAGCTAATTAAATATTCTAAATAATGTTACTAAAAATATGGGGTGTTACAATCTCCCCTCCTTAAAGAATTTCTTCCTCGAAATTACGATAAGGTACACAACAAAACAATCAAAGGTAAAACATACCATCAAACAAATTAGGATAAGTGTCTCTAATCCTACTCTCAGTTTCCCAAGTATAGTCTCTTGCATCGTCACTCCATTGGACTTTCACTAGTCTGACCATCTTGTTTCTCAATTTCTTCTCATCTCTCTCGACTATCCGTATAGGCTTCCTAACTATAGTCATATCCGGTTCCACTTCTAAATCTTCTAACACAGTCGGTGCTATAGTAGTGTCTGGATCCCTAACACATTTCCTCAGACGAGATACATAAAAAACACCGTGGAATCCCGCCAAATTACTCGGTAACTCTACTCTATATGCAAGTTCCCCGATCCTTTCCGAAATAGGAAATGGTCCTATGGCCTCGGTGCTAACTTCCTCGTCTTCCCGAACCTGATAACACCTTTCATTGGAGATACTTTGACGAAAACACGATCTCCAACCGAGAACTCTAAATATTTTCATCTTCTATCTACATAGCTTTTCTGCCTAGATTGAGCTTCCTTTATTCTCATCCTAATCAGCTCAATCTTTTCTGCTGCTTTTCTTACAAAATCAGGACCAAGGACCAATCTATCCTCGATCTCTAACCAACATGCAAGGGATTTGCATGGTCTTCCATACAAAGCCTCAAACGGTGCCATCCCTATACTAGTCTGATAGCTATTGTTATATGAAAACTCGACTAGATGTAGGTGGTCTTCCATGACCCCCCGAAGTCCAATACACAAGCTCACAACAAGTCCTCCAAGATCTTGTTAACCCTTTCTGTTTGCCCATTAGCCTATGGATAGTAAGAGGTACTTATCTTGAGCTTGGTTCCCAAATCTTCCTGTAGACTCTTCCAGAACTCGCTAGTAAACAAAAAATCTCTATCACTAACAATACTACTAGGAATTCCGTGTAGTCTAACCACATTCTTCATAAATAACTTAGCCAATGCAGGTGTCGTCCTATTTGCCTTAACTGGAATGAAATGGGCACTCTTGGTCAATCTGTCTACTATGACCCATATACTTTCATTCCCTCTATTAGATCTCGGCAACCCATCAATAAAATCCATAGAGATGGAATCCCACTTCCATACTGGAATGTCCAATGGCTGAAGCCATCCACTCGGCTTTTGATGTTCGGCTTTTACCTACTGACAGTTCAAACACTATTTCACGTATGAGCCAACATCCCTCTTCATCCCTTCCCAGAAGAAACTTCTCTTCATAACTTGGTATATCTTCGTTCCCCTTAGACAAATAGTGAACTTCGAACGATGACATTCCTCCAAGACTTCCTTCCTTAGGTCTCCCACATTTGGAACACATAATCTACCCTTCTTTCTCAACCACCTGTTCTGGTCAAGACTGAAGTCCTTCATGTCGATCAATATCGGTCGGACTTCCAAACAAGACAACCTAGCAGATCCTCCACTAGGCTCAGCCTCAGATCTCCACAGTACTCTACAAGCTACAATGCTTCTAAGTCTTTCCATTCTTCTATCACAGCTAATACTACATTCTGATGCCTTCTACTATTGCAACCTTGTTTCCTTTTCCCGGTGTCTACCCTATTCTGAAATCGTAAGAGGCTAGAAACTCCAACCATCTTTACTGTCTCATGTTCAGCTCCTTCTGAGAGAATAAGTACTTCAACGACTTATGATCTGTATAGAGCTCAAACCTCTCTCCTAAAAGGTAATGCCTCCACACCTTCAAGGAAAATATTACTGCAGCTAATTCCAAGTCATGAGTTGGATATCTAACCTCATACGGTCTAAGATGTCTAAAAGCATAGGCAATCACTTTAACCCTCTACATTAGTACAGCTCCCAACCCAATACTACACGCATCAGCATAAACAACTAGATCTTGATTCCCCTCCGGAACCACCAACATAGGTGCATGGGTCAATAAGTGCTTCAAGCTCTGAAATGCTTCCTCACACTTAAAGGTCCGTACAAACTTTACATCCTTTCGTGTTAGCATAGTCATTGGCGCTGCTATCCGCGAGAAATCCTTTATAAACCTCCTATAATATCCGGCTAATCCTAGGAAACTTCTTATCTTAGTTACCGTTTCTGATCTCTTCCAATTATTAATGGCTTCGATCTTTTTTGGATAACCTGACAATCCTTTCTCCGAAACCACGTGACCAAGAAATTTCACTACTTTCTTCCAAAAATGGCACTTCAAAATATTTTCCCTTAGCTGATCCTGCCTCAGCATCTCAAGCACAACTATGAGATGAACTTCATGCTCCTTCTCATCCTTAGAGTATATCAGAATATCATCTATAAAAACCAACACGAATCTATCCAAGTGCTCTCGGAAAATTCTATTCATCAAATCTACAAAGAATGTCGGCGCATAAGTGAGTCCGAACGGCATAACTAACCATTCGTATGACCCGTATCTTATTTTGAACACCGTTAAAGGTATACTATCTTCTGCCACTCTGAGCTGATGAAATCCTATCACCAAATCCAATTGAGAGAATGTCTTAGCCCCACTCAACTGATCGAACAAATCGTCAATCCTTGGCAGCGGATATCGATTCTTTATCGTCTTCTCGTTCAGCTTACCATATTCGATACATAACCTTAACGATCCATTCGGCTTCTTAGCAAATACAGCGGCTGCTCCCCAAGGCGAACTACTCGGTCTAATAAAACTCTTTCCTTCCAAATCTACCAACTGAGCCTTCAATTCCTTCATCTCTGTTGGTGGCATCCTGCTTGGCGGCCTACTCATGGGTTCTGCACCAGGTACTAAATCAATCCGATGCTCAATGGCTCATTTCAATGGTAATTCAACTACAAGCTCAAACACATCCGCAAATTCTCTAACTACGAAAACGCGATTCAACCCATCTTCCAACTCCATAACACCCAACAAAGCATTCACCTCACAGCTAGGGTTTTCTACAGTATAAACTATCCAATCACTACAATTCGGATGTCCAAGCGATATTTTCCTATCTAGGCAAAATATCCTATCATCATAATCACTTAACCAATCCATTCCTATTATAATTCTGAACCCTACAAAGCCAAATACATGCAAACTGCAAACAAAGGTGTAACCTAGCAAGTCAAACTCCGAGTGGTCACACTTCATCCCAAGCATCGCATACCCTCCTATCGGATTTGCAACTCTTAAGGAAGTAACTAAATATGTGGGTTCTAGGTTAAGTTTATCTACCAAGCATCAAGATATAAAAGAATGAGATGCACCAATATCAAATAAAACACTAATATATGTATCATTTATCTGAAGCATACATCCTAACATAGCCTTTCCCTTCTCTTGCACTGTCGGCTTCGAAGTAGTAGGCTCCAATGCAAACACTTGGCCTTTGTCTCCTTTGGCTGGCTCTTTGCACTGGTTCTTGTAGTGGTTGATCTGATCACAATTAAAACACCTGATGTTATTCTTTCCAATCACCTCCTTTCCTTTTCCTTTTCCGGTACGACACTTTGAGCATAATGTCCTTTCTTGTCGCACTTATAAAAGACCACCTCAAATTTTCCTTTCTTTGTCGCACCTCCTTTCTGAGCATTCTTTTTGTGGAAAAACTTTCTCTTTTGGCCCTGTCCGACCTAGACCTCTTTCTCCTTCGTCTTCTCCAAGCAAGCTATCATCTCTTCATGTCTCAACGCCATTTCCACTAACACATCACACAGATCTCTAATGTACGGTAAAGTAGCCTTAGCCAACTCCGACTTCAAACCTTTAAGAAACTTTTCTTTCCTTTTCAACATTGTGTCAACAGTGGCATACCCGTACCGAGCTAACTCTTCGAATCTACTAGCATATTCCACAGCTGACATTTCTCCTTGTTCCAGCTCAGTAAACTTCTTGACCAAGACTGACTGCGCCGTTACCGACATGAACCTTTCTTGAAACCTCCTCCTAAACTCCGCCCAAGTCATAGTCTCTTCATCCACACTAGTAGTTACTATATTCCACCAAAACAAAGAAGCTCCTTGAAGTTGTCTTGAAGCAAGTTTCCTTTTCTACTCGTCATTGAGCCCTAAGTCAACAAAAAATCCTCTTGTAATGTAGCAGCCAATTTTCTACTTCGATAGCATCCTCCGTTCCGATAAACGGCTTTCCTCCAAGCCTAGTATAGTCTTTGCTCAAGTTAGCACACGGATTGACCATCAGAGCTTCCTGAACTCCTCCTCCAGCAGCATTTCCTCTAACAAATCCAGCTGCTATTCCAGCTTGCATCATGTCTACGAAAAATTGATACATGGCTCCCATGTCTACTTAGGGAACCCCAACACAAACATTTTCTGCCTGAGCCTGACCTCTTCTAGCATTTGGTCGGGCATTTCCGTTTGTGGTGGTGTTGTCTCCTCCTAGATTGACTCCGCCTCTCCTTCTGTCCATATCTGTATTCAAGCTTCGTGAGATACATAAGAATAGCCTAACAAAGATAGGAATCTGGAGTTAAAAGCGTATACTTATATATAGCAAATACAAGTACATTACTATAGCATTATCCCATACCCCGATCCTATCTCTAATTCCTAAGGATTATGTTTTCAAAAATCATTTTTAGTTAAAGTATTTCATAAACCTATGCTGTAATACCAAGTCGTAACGTCCCCTATCTAAAGGTCCGAAGCTAAGCACTACAGATGCTGCAGTCATCTATAGTATTAACTTCCGGTGACTAAATACGGCTATGTTAATGGTATCTACAATATCAGAAGCACTTGAATATGAAACAAAGCACAAATATCAAAACAACATTTTTCCATTACATTTTAAAACAGATGTTCCATATTCTGATTACCTAATTCCAAACGTTTCCCAAGCAGTGATAAAATAAACTTATTACAAAATACGCCAAGAGCGACATATGATGATGCCCCATTGGATGGTCAGAGTCATATAGTCATAATTGACTTAAGACATACACAGCGGAATAAACAAAAAACAAAGAACTGCAACTCCTAAATAGCTATCCGTTAGCCTCCTACTCGCCTCCGGTAGCTTTATTTGTCATCCTACTAAAACCTGAAAGAACCTCAACCCTCAGCCCACTCAAACCAATTTTGAGCACCCGAGAGTTTAAGGGAAAAACATAAACTTTGAGTTAGACATAAAGCCTGGTGTGAATAATACTATCATCCCAGTTATTAATGTTAAGTGAGATCGCGCCGTTTAGTGGAATGGGTTCCCCCTCACCAACATTCTTTTAAAACATATCTTTTCTTTCAACCAAAACTCGTTAAACACTGTAAAGCATCATTATGTAAAAATACATATCAGATAATAAAAGAACTATCTGTTAAAATACTTTAGTTTTGTTTGACTAACTATTAACCTTTGGCTGATTCGGGCCTACCAAACAAAGTAACAAAATTTATCTAACATCTATTAGACACACCTCTTCTGGACGGTCTGTCCTTAACTATCTGTTAAATACTTCTCTTCTGGATGGCCTATCCCTAACTTAACATCTCCCAGGATCACCTGATCCTAATGGTTTTGCAGGCTCACCAATAACCTATCTGTATACAAACATATATTCCCATCCGTGTGTAATCATAATTTTAGTCTTACCTGTGACAATGCCCTACACACTAGAACTTTGGACAAAATTAGCTGGGACTAATAGCTAATGTATAGGGCGCGACCCTATACCAGTCCCATCTGGTATTCTAATATCTGAGTCATTTTCACTTAGGGATACCTTACCATAATTTTTCTTGAAATCCTTTTCATTTGAAATTGATTTAAAACCTTTTAAACCAAACTTAAATAAGGAAAACATTTATACTCTATGCTTTACTCAAAATAACCTTGCCATGTTATATATACTTTACTCAAATCTTTGTTGATGAAAACCTTTAAACATTTGAAAGTACCCCTTTCGATCATGTTGAAAGTACCCCTTTCGAAACCATTCATATCAACCTTTCGAAACCATTGAAATTATGTTTCCTTCGAAAGCTAAAAACCTTAGACATCCCTCTTTAAAACCAATAAACATTACCTTTCGAAACCATAGGAAAAACCATTCCTTTAAACCATTCAAAACCATTGGAAAACCTTTCTTTTAGACCTTTCAAAACCATTAGGGAACCTCCCCTTCGAAACCTTCTTTAAAACCTTTCGAAGGTATTAAAAACCTTAAACCCTTCAAAAGCATTTGGGTTCAATTTAAAACATGTGGTAAACACCTTTTGAAATCATTCGACACTATCTAGTCAAAACCTTTTTGGTTTATTCTTTTTCGAAATCACTAAGGGTCACAAGCAACAGAGTCGAAAGCTTACTCTTTCGAAAGCTATAACTAAGTAGAGAAGTGATGGTGTCGAAATCACCCCTTCCGAAAGCATTGGAGAAGCGGTAGAGTTTTTACAAAAAAAACAACCCCATTCGAAAGCTCTGTTTTGAAAGGTAGAAAGCGGTTGTAAAGGCTTCGACATAGTCGGAAGCTATTATTTAAAAACAATGGTGCAACTATTTCGAAACCAACCTTTTTAAACCATTGACTTATTCGAAAGCAGATTTAGTCAAAAGCTTTTTCTTAGAACAAAGGTGCAACCTTAAAACCTTTCTTTTATCAATTGACCTAGTCGAAAGCCAACTAAATCAAAAGCTACTTGGTTGAAAGCAAGCAGGTGCTTTTCTCATTTAAAACAAAAAGGCGCTTCGACCTTTTCGAAACCCCTTGGTTTCGACTCTTACCTTCCACCTTTGTCCAATTCACTATGTACCAAGATTAATACTATGTGCATTGGTTTGAGGAAAGAGGCGGAGGGTCTTAGTCGAAGGCTACCTGCGCGAAACAAAAAGTGGCAAAACATATTTTTAAAATGAATTTCTGATTTTAAACCATTTAGGTAAACATTTTAACTAATCTGCCTTGTTTGTTAAACTCTTATTGGTTGCTAGTTTTCTTTTCTAAAAGTACTGCCATAATTTCAAAATTAATTAATTTAAATCATTTGCAAAATACCCCTTCTCCCTAATTAAGTAGATAAAACATTTAAGTCCATACCTTAAATAATTTTATATATTCATCAAAATACTTTGGAAAATTCTACAAAAATTCCAGAAAATCATTTTCAATATGTTTTCGAACATATATAAATTTCAGACCCAAATAATTATTTATTATGCCGTAAATAATTTATAACCCAATAAATCATTTTTTTCACTAGAAAATTAATATAAAATCCACATTAATTCAGAAAATTATGAAAATTAAAACCCATCTCTAAAATATCATTTCTGATCTATCTCAAAATTCACAAGGCATTTGGATGTCATTTAATAGGGTTTTCAAATCAAACATATCATAAAAACTAATATGAAAATGTATAAACCATCAACAAGCATATATAACTTTCAATCATAAAAAACATGGCATTATCATGCAAAATTATTTTGGGTTACCCTTAAATCCAAAAACTATATAAAAAATGGGATGTAGTAATCATTCACCTTAGCTTTGTGATTAAAGATGAGAGATTTGATGTTGAATGAGTTGATTTACTTCTTCCTCTTGAATACCCTAGCTTAACTTCCCTTAAGATTAAAAATGGTGGCCGGCCTTGGAGTATTTTTTGCTTGAAGAAAATGAAATGAACGTGTGTTTGAATTTCTAAGGGTTTAGGGTATAAGTTATATCATTTTCCTATTTTGCCCTCCTTTATTTCCTAACACTTATTTCCATCTTATTTCTTTAGTTCATTTTACATATAGGCACGGCTACCCTTGGTTAAATCAAATATCAATATATTAGTCATCTTACATTATTTTATTTTATTTAGCTAATTAAATATTTTGAATAATGTTACTAAAAATATAGGGTGTTCGAAAATTGAAATAAGAAATTGTTTAGATCTTTGGGATCTTTGTGATATTTTAATGTATCGAGATTTAAAATGTTGCAAGTAGATTTCTACATATTATCAAGACTGAAATAGAAAAATGTGACGTTTGGAACAACAAAGAATGTCTGTATGAAAATAAAATGAAAGAGATGTACAAAAAAGTGAAAATTTCCGTGTTTTGTACTGCCTATTTCAAGAGAAATTAAAACGACACTTCATTGTATTTACAAACACTACACAAATATCTCCTCTTTTGGTAAGATATGGAAATTTACTGTGTTAACATATGTTGAATAGAAGTTTAGTTCCAGTATATTAAAATATAGCAAATCCCAAGAGTTAAACATTAAGATAAGAATGAAACAAAAATACCAATAAGATGGTATGTAACGAAATAGATAATTTGAAGTTATTGGTAAGAATAAAAAGCAGTAGAAAATGAAATGGAATAGAAATTAAAGTTGAAACTAATGAATGTGGTAGCAACGATATTGATAACCGAAAATAAGAACCAGTAAACGAATTTGATGAAGAAAAGTTAAACGCATAATAAAATGAAGACCTTGGGTCAGATATAAAAGATGTACATGCAATGAAGAAAGAGTAAGCATAATGAATATACTTGAATATTAAATATGTATATATGTAGCCCCGGATATGCATTTATGATGGGTGTGGATAGTTATAATTTAGTATATATAAATTATAAAAAGTAAATGACATAAGGTCATTAGATTCAATTGGAATGTGAAAACACATCCAACCATAGGACATGTGGACAGTATATGCTTGCGTATAAAGTAAGGGATACCCTCATGTCATATTAGTACATGAAACAGAAGCTCCGCAAATGTAGACAATTGGGCGGTCTGTTAGGCGGATGTCGAGGCTAGACAAGCACTATAGAGTAGTCTGCTTCAAATTTGTTTAGAGGAGGGAATCTCCTTGATTGCACTTGGCAATCTAAACGGACGGTGGTTGGGATCGAACACTATGCAACGCTTGTGGTAATAGAAATTTTTTTAATGGTAGGGTTGCATAGGTCGCGAGTCCATCATCGGTTCCTTGCGGTCAATGGGAAGGACAGGGTTACACATAACTGGATGATGTCACCAACCAGGGTCGATTCAGTTAGGTCATGCACCACCATAGTTGTTTTCTAGTTTTTTTATAGGGCAAGGCTAGTTAACCCATACAGAGATTCCTTCAAAACATGGACGGGGTGGTTAGTGGAGTCGAGTTCCCGTTATAGGAAGTAGACAAAGTAGAAAATCCCCAAAGAGAATATGGCCTAATGAAGGAAAGGTCATCGATGCGCACTATAAGATTTCCTCGAGTTGTACAATGATTGTAATATAATAAGGCATTGGATCCTAACGAGGAATACTATTGGGATAGTATCTAGGTCCATTAGGGGACCATGGGATACACACAGACACATATACATAACTTATGGGATATATGTGGGAATGATTCATACGTAGAGATATTGTTAGAACGACAAATAATATAATCAGACATAACATGAAATAGTTAACAATCGGCATAAGCTAGTGTTATGTATATGATGTATAATGTACTAGTCACCAATATGTTGTTCGGACCCCTACTCATTACAACCCACATTATAGTTAGAAGGATAGGTACTGGTGCTTGGCATGTTCAATGCTAACAAGGACACTTCAAACAACCAAGTATATGACTGATGCTTTGGTTATTTGAAAGAAAGAATAATCTATATTGGTTTATGATTATAAAGTAGCTTGAAGAATACTTATATATATACTTATGATTTGTGACGGCTTTCATACAAAGGCGGTAAAAGACAAAACATCTGGGATAGTGCACTATTACGTTATTTCCATATTGTGTGTTTGGAAATAGAGTACATACATACTGTGTGTCAGGATGCCAGCAGCGATGTGACAAAAAGTTTCCATATCTAATTCCTTACTCCGTGCTTGGATTAGATCCATGTGTAATCCAATTGATTTATGTACATGGATTTCAGAATTTGTTATGTTCCTGGTTTACAAAGTATATCATGTATATCGAATGAGTATTGACAAATATGTTTGGAGAAAATTTACCTATTTTAATTAAGTAATATATGTTTGACATGTTAATATACTTCAAAATATGGTTTGGACATCTAGGAGAATTTTATGATATGACCTGAGATTTAGATTAAATAGATTTCTAACTGGGTCAGCTTTGCTCATGATGCTACACATAAACATTCCAGGTTCGAATAATTAAAGAGAATTTTGGGACTTTTCATGGAAAATCGAAAGTGGAGAAATTTTCTTAGCTTTTCTTTAGTATTGTAAATCTTGATTTATATATATGTATGAAGTCGAAGACAATACCTTATGTAAATTAATTTTTATTGCAAGTATGAATGCATAATATTCTTTCTCTTGAAATCATTTACTCTGAATGATTTGAGATTTTGGCATTTTACCTTGGGAACTTATGACACAGATATCATAGCACCACATTATGAGGGTAGAATTCCCAATTCCGACCAAGAGTGTTGGAGCAGGGTGTTACAATGTGGTATCAGAGCCTAGGTTTAAGTGTTGCTTAGTAGAAAAGCTTTATCGTGTCACAAGAATGAAACCCTATAATTTGGATTTTGCTATAGTGGTAAGTTTATATTATTCATTGACATGTTTATAATTGCTATAATTATAAATAATGACAAGCCAAAAGACCCAGGATACTGGAGATTCATGGAGAGGGGTTAAGTGCACAACTAATCCCAAAAGACGATTAACCCTAACCTTTCCACAATTCAAGAAGAAGATGATTAGAAGGAAGGCACAAAAAAATTTAGTGAGGGAAAGGATAGTAGAGAGATCTTGTATTGTACCGTTGCATCAAAAACGGAAGGAAATAGTGAAAGCTATAAGAATAGCAGAGAGAACCGAGTATGGAGAAATTCGAGAATTTGTCAAAAGGTAAGGTGAAATCCTAATGCCTGTAAGACCTATAAGAAAATATTCCCAAGGGTAAGTAGAAGATAGTTAGATGAAGAGGAGTTAGAATCCCAAGGATCAAATGAGGTCTCAGAAAAAGTTACGGGATTTATGGAAGCACCCATGGAAATGAACAATATTGCATGATTCTTTAAGGTTAATGTTTCATATTAAGTAATGTAGTTATATCTGGTCTTGATCACTACAAAGTCCCTTTGCTTCTTTAAGATTATGGAAGACCAAGAAACTCCTACTTCAACTCATAGTCAAAAGGCTCAAGCTTCCGCACAACAAAATCCTATGGAGTTGTTCGCATCCTTTATTAAACAAATGAAACAAATATCCTCAAAACTTGTGAACAATCCATCTGATAATTTATTGAGTCGTTTTAAGAATTTACATCTAGACGAATTTATTGGATATATTGGTCCATTTAAAGCTAAATAATGGATCCAACATTTAGAAGACATATTTGAAGTGTTGGATTGTAGTGAAATAGATAAAAGGAAGTTGGATGTATTTCAACTAGTAGGAGAGGCAAGGAATTGGTGGGAGTTAATAAGGACCATAACTGATTCAAGTGTGATGACTTGGAGAAGTTTTAAGGAAACGTTTCTCGAAAAGTATTTTCCAGAATATAAAAGAGGGAAGATGGAAATGAAATTTCAAGCTCACATACAAGGAAACATGCTAGTAGCTCAATATCAAAATAAATTTGAGGCATTGTATCGATTTGCAAGTCATTTAATTGATACGCTTAAAAAGAGGGCCAAAAGATTTACAAAAGGACTAATTTCATCAAAAAGGAGACACGTAACTGGTGATCGTTGCAAGACTTATGGGGCAATCATATCCGAAGCTCTTAACCTCAAAGAAGACTGCATCCAACTTCAGCAAGAAACGAATCTTTTGAATAAGAGAAATCAAAACAATCAAGGGAAATTCAATAATCAAAATAAATTCAATGGGAAGAAGCCACGTTACAATGAGGAAGAGAAAAAAAGAAAGGACACAACAAAGAGAGGGTCAAAACAAAATAAAAACATGTTATGATTGTAATGAGAAGGGTCATATTGCTCCTAACTGTCCTAAAAAGAAAATAGATTATATGCTACAAAATGAACCTATAACATGACCAAGGAATATAAAAAGATAAAAAATTGAAATAAAGCAACATCAGGAAATCAAGCCAGGGTATATGCGGTAGTTTTTGAACAACCACGTGTGGAAGGTACCAATTTATTTTTCATTTCATGCTAAAGTTTTATTTGATTCGGGTGCCACACATTCCTTAATAGCTGTAGTATTCACTACTAAGTTAGGATTACTAATTGTGCAACTAACAAATCTCATAATAATGGATAACCTTGTGGAAGGAGAAACTAAACCTAGAAGTATATGTAAAATTGTCCTCTTTATATTGAAATAAGGAAATGCCCATGGATTTTTTCCTTTTTCCAATAATCCATTTTGATCTCATTCTTAAAATGGATTGGCTTTACAAACATTATACCCAACTAGATTGTCATGACATGACTATAACCTTTTCCATTCTTGCATATGAGACATTCATATATTCATGTAATAAATTTGAAAATGCATTCATATCTGGATACCTACCACAAATAGACATTAAAAATGTGGACCAATAACTCGACCAAATCAAAGTGGTCAGTGAATTTAAAGAAGTATTTAGCGATATCCAGGATTACCACCAAGAAGATAAATTGACTTTTGTATCGAATTGGTCCCTGGTACGACCTCAATAGCAAAGACAGCTTATCGTATGGCTCTACTAAAGAATAAAGAATTAAAGAAGCAAATTCAAGAGTTAGAGGATCAACGATTTATTAGACCAAGTAAATCACCTTGGGAAGCTCCAGTATTATTGTTAAAGTAGAATGATGGGTCCCTATGATTATGTATTGACCATCGAGAACTTAATAAGTTTACTACTAAGAATAAGTATCCATTACTTCGGATTGATGATCTTTTTGATCAACTCTAAGGAGCTACCATATTCTAAAAGATAGATTTGAGATCTAGTTATCATCGAAAGCTTTCCAAACATGGTATGGACATTATGAGTTTGTGGTCATGCCTTTTTGGACTAAATTTAGCACCATAAGTTTTTATAGACCTTATGAATCGTGTGACCCATCCATACCTTGATCAATTTGTTATAGTATTTATCGATAAATCTTAATTTACTCCAAATCAAGAGAAGAGCATAAGAAACATTTTCGTATAACACTTCAAACATTAAAGGAACACAAATTGTATGCCAAGTTAAATGTGCATTTTGGTTAGATGAAGAAATTTTTCTCTGGCATGTTATTTCAAAAGATGATGATAGGAGTAGACCCATCAAAAGTTAAAGCAGTTTTGAAATGTAATCCTCCAAGAACATCTTCAGAGATTTGAAGTTTTCTTGGACTGGCTGGTTATTATAGAAGATTTATTCAAAAGTTTTCAAAGTTAGCAGCTCTACTAACTAATTTAACCCAAAAGGATATAAAATTTATATGGAATGATAAATGTAAGGTGGCATTTTAGACATTAAAAAGAAAGTTAACTTAAGCAACAGTTCTAACATTACCAAGGAGTGGAGAACAATTCAAAATATATTGTGATGCATGTGGTTAAGGATTAGGATGTGTATTGATGCAAGAAGATAAAGTTATTTCTTACGCCTCTTGACAATTTAAGAATCATGAAGTAAATTATCAAACTCATGACTTGGAGTTGGCAGCAATAGTGTTTGAACTAAAGATATGAAGACACTATCTTTACGGTGAACAATTTGATATTTATTCTGACCTTAAGAGTTTAAAGTATTTATTCTCTCAAAAGGAACTTAATATGAGACAACGAAGATGGATGTAGTTTTTGAAGGACTATGACTTTACATTACATTACCATCTCGGAAAAGCCAAGGTAGCAGCAGATGCATTAAGTCAATTATTGCTAACATAATGACCATGGAGTGGAGAGCTTTGGAAACTTTAGTAGAAATGAATGCTCGACCTAAGATGATTTATCAAGTAAATAGTGAAAGGAAGGCTCTTATATGTATTAGGTCATTCTACCGACTTTACTTAGTAGAATTATACAAGCCCAAGGACAAAGTGGGAGGTTAAAGAATTGGTTTATGAAAATGAAAGACAAGGGCCCAGTAGATTGGAAGGTATGAAATAACGGAGGATATAGAAATGGAAATAGACTTCACGTACCAAATCAAGTACAATCGAAGAATGAAATTCTAAAGGAGGCGCATCTTTCAAGGCTCATTATACATCCTGAAAACACGAAAATGTATTGAGACTTAAAGTGTCAATTTTGGTGGAATGGAATGAAGAAGGATGTTGCCAGATTCGTTTCAAGTGCTTCACATGCCAATAAATTAAGGCTGAGCAACAATGACCATCAGGTTTGTTGCAGCCGCTTCCTATAGTAGTATGGAAGTAGGAACAAATTTCTATGGATTCTATTGTTGGAATCCCAAGATCAAACCAAAGGCATGATGCAATATGGGTAGTGGGGGATCGCTTAACAAAGTCAACTCATTTTATACCCTGTATTATGGGATACTAAATTGACCAACTAAGTAAAATCTACTTAAAAGAAATTGTCAGATTGCATAGAGTCCCACTCACAATTTGTTTCAGATAGAGACTCACTATTTACCTTTAGATTTTGAAATTTTTTTCAAAAGGCTCTAGGTACAAAGCTCAATATGAGTACTGCCTTTCATCTACAAATAGTTGGACAAATAGAAAGGGTAAATCGAGTAATAAAAGATATGTTAAGATCTTATGTGATGGAATTTGAAAGTACTTGGGAAACACATATACCATTAATTGAATTTGCATATAACAATAGTTACCACACAAGTATTAGTATGGCGCCATTTGAAGCCATATATGAAAGGCCATGTCGTTAACCGGTTTATTGGGCAGAGGTAGGAGATAATAAACTGTTCAACCCTGATCTAGTGACAGAAACACAAAGAAAACTACAACAATACGAGAACGACTGAAAGCTGCCTAATGTAAGCAAAAGAGCTAGGCAGATAAAAGAAGGAAAGATTTGAAATTTGAAGTAGGGGAACATGTTCTTTTAAAGACTTCTTCAATAAAGGGTGTAATACTATTTAGAAAGAAAAAGGCAAAATTGTCACCTAGATTTATTGGGCCATTTCAAATCACTAAAAGAATATATAAAGTTGCATATCGACTTGCATTGCCTGAAAAATTATCAGATCTTCATGATGTTTTCCATATATCGATGTTACGAAAGTATATTCCTAACCTATCGCATGTGATTGATTTGAGTAACATCGAAGTCAAGAAGGGTACCTCATACATTGAATAACTGATTCGAATTCTTGATATAAAAGTCAAGAAATTAAGAACAAAAGAAATCCCCTTGGTAAAAATTCAATGGAATAATCATGACAAAAATAAGGCATCATGGGAACTTAAATAAAAAAATGCTTAAATATTATCCCCCGTTATTTGAAATATAGATTTCGAGGACAAAATCTTCTTTAAGGGAGTGGAATGTAGGAACCTAATCAACTGACTTTCTTGTGTGTTTTAGATCCTAATGAAATGATATTATAATTGCTTAGAATATGAAATACTAAGTTACAACTTTATTTCTAAGACCGAAAGATAATATTGTGATCTAATAGGCTAATTAGGTGTAAGCTTGTAATATTATCACCATGTTTAGTAAAGCATGAAGTGGCATTAAGTATAGCATTTAAAGAAGGTACCAACACATAGGCTAATTAGGTGTAAGCTTGTACAACACCTTGTTTAGTAAAGCATGAGGTGGCATTAAGCATGACACTTAAAATAAGGGAGTGACACATCGACTGATGATGTGTGAGCTAATAAGATCACTATGCCGATTAAAGTGACAACCAAGGGGGCAAGTGTCCTTGCCCTAATATTTGCATGGAATAAAGAGGGCAAGTGTCCCAATTTGAAAAGACCAAAGTATCCTTGAATAAGGGAGTGACACATCGGCTAATGATGTGTAAGCTTATAAGATCACCATGTTTATTACGGTGACAACCAAGAGAGCATATGTCATCACACAAAAGTTTGCAAGGAAAATGATGGACGAGTGTCCAAATTAAAAAGATTAATTAGCATTGATGAAAGGCTGTAAATAGAATGATAATTTCATTTGGTTTTCATACTTCCATAAATCTAAAAGATAAACAAAAGTAAGAGAACAAAGAAAATCTTAGGGAAAGCCAAGGAGCTAACCATAGGCCAAAACTATAATCAATAAGGTGAAGAAAACTGTCTAAATTTAAATTTTCAAGTCATTCCATGAAGTAGTGTGTAACTTATAATATGTTTAATCTATATGTTGCACTGTTTTAGCCTTTTAGTATTATAGACGTATCTTTTGTTATATGTTTAATGTTTTTTACCTCGACCAAGTATATGATTGATGCTTTGGTTATTTGAAAGAAAGAATAACCTATATTGGTTTATGATTAATAAGTATCTTGAATATTACTTATATATATATACTTTTGATTTTCGATGGCTTTCGGACAAAGGCGGTAAAAGACAAAAGATCTAGGATAGCGCACTATTTCTTTATTTTCATACTGTGTTATGAGATAGAGTACATCCATACTATGTGTTAGAATGCCAACTGCAATGTGATAAAAAGTTTCTATATCTAATTCCTTACTTCATGTTTAGATTAGATCCATATGTAGTCAAATTGATTTCTGTACATGGATTTCAGATTTCATTATGTTCCTGGTTTACAAAGGATATGATATGTCGAATGAGTTTTGACAAATATGCTTGGAGAAAATTTACCTATTTTAATTAAGTAATATATGTTTGACACATTAATATACTTTAGAATATGGTTTGGACATCTTGGAGAATTTTGTGATGTGACATGAGATTTGTTTCATTTTGAAGTAAGAGTGGGGTAGCATTCTCGATTCTGGCCAAGAGTTTCAGAGTGAGGTGTTACACCGATTCAGTCATTGACACTTGCTGCCCTAGCTAGGGACCTTCTTAAGGGAGGACGGCGATGGCAGGCTGACCTAAAAGTTGAGAAACATAAAAGGAGAGATTAGTGACATCGACCAGTGTCATGTGAGCCTTCCTAAATATGAGTAAGGTCAGTGAGATACCTCTACCTGACATAGATTCGGTATGAGCTAGAGTGCCATCAGAATTCCCATCCAGAATAGGGTACAAAATAGTTGTCTTTTGTCTCTGAGGTGCATCTGGATTGTACGGAGGATCCGATGGAGAAATTGAAGTGGTCTGAGCCCCAGGGGTAAGATTTGTCATTGCACCTTGAGGAGTAGTCCCAGAACCTTCACCATGGTTTTCTGGACCTCGGCTGCCAACTCAGGGTGCATGATGAGCTCGCTAGCTCTAAGTGCTTTGATCTCGTTTTCATTCAAAATCTCATGTTCCAACTCTTCCAAGTTTACTTTGCCTCCGTCCAAGGACTCTCACTCTTCTTCCACTATCTGCTCCCATGCCAATGCTAGAGCCTTTGGATAGTCCTTGTCAAGCCACTCCAGATCTCTAAATCTGATTATGTTGGCGTTGTAGTTAATGACGATTGGCTTGAATTTCTCCTTAATTTGCTTCTTTGCAGCCTTGACCTGCTCATCCACTCCTTTAGCGCGAGCTACCACCTCATCCCTCTCCCTGCAAGCATTTAGAAACTCTTCAAAGTAGTTATGAGCCTGCATGAGAGCGTCATTTTTTCTTTCTTCTCTTTCTCCAGTTGTGCTTTCGTGTTATCCAACTGCGCTTTAAGCTCTGCTACCTCTTTTGCTAGACGCTTCTTCTCTTCCAAAAGAAGATGATTTCAGTGGTGAGAAGACTCGATTTGAATTTGATGGTTTTGCTTCTTAGCTTAACCGGCTCGGTCAGATCTTTGACTTTCAGCTCAGCATCGTTCAATGACTTTTTCAGCCCTACAACTCCTCATCAAGATGGGCTATAGTCTCCTTTTCTCGCTCAGACTCAAGCTTTAGTCCTACAACCTCTACCTTTTTACTTTCAGCATATTCTAAGATCGCCTCAGCTAATCTCTTCCATTTGAATTACTGTTCGTAAGCATTATTGACGTAAGCCGTGGTTTAACCATGGATGTGCAGAGGGATGTCTTTTAGATCCATAGCAAACTTGATTGCGTCAAAGCAAATTTTTGGAAAGTGACATTTCAGATCAGCCATGTGAGGAGTTGAATCGTCCTGTTTCTTTGTCATCACAACTGGAGGTTTACTAGCTTTTTAATCATCCTTGTGGGGAGAGGAGTCTGGGGCAATAAGTTTAGGTGATCGATCTGATTGCCGGTGAGAACGAGACGACACCACTTACTTTGTGGTGTGGAAAGCTGAAGTAGGGACATGAGAAACATCCACGGGTGGAATGTCAACAGGTCGAGTGGAGAAGCTGTCCCGACTTTTGGGCAGAGGAGACCTGGATCTAAATCTATGTTTTGATGATGAATTATGAGAGTGATAACTCCTATCTCAGCTCCCTCGGTCCTGACTTGAGTTTCTGCTGGTATCTGAGTCATGACTAGTGCCATGAGAATGTTTATTCAAATTGCACCACTTATGCTTCCCTTTTGACTCTTGAGAGAATCAAACATAGTCCTATGCTCCATTGAACCTGTAGATGAAACCGAAATGAGTTAACATTCACAGGACGAAAAACATGATGCATGCTAAGTAAAGTGCAGTGCATGTGTGTATGAATATCCTAGTGTCCCCTCAAACGGACCGTTAGTCTGAATTTTGCTGATAGTGTTGTTACCCCCACGCGGTTTGTTGGCAAGTCACCCTGTAAGCAGATAGGAAAGTTAATGTCCCCAAGGCTCATATTATCTAGGCCGAAAGAACCAAATTCATCCAGAATCGGACCAAGGCCCTAGTAGGCATATCGGAAGGAAGGATAAGAGTCTCCTATGTTGCAGTGGTTGGTGGAGGCTGTGTAGCAGTCCTCCTCGTAACGATCTTTGTCCTGGGGTTCTTCCTTAAAAGAAATTCCTAGCCATTATTACCATCGTCACTAGAAGGCTCGCGACCTGTGTTGGGATCATCATGGCCTACTCCGCCATCTTCACCTTCTTAAATGTGTTCGTGCTCTTCTTCAGCTCAGCCATAGGACTTTGAACTGGGGGCACCACTGCATCCTCCCTATTATTATTGGATGAGGAGTCATCCTCATCACTATCGATAGCCGATGGAATTTGACTGATGCTGCAGCCCACTTCTAGTATGTTCTTACTTCCCTGCTAGCGGTCGGAACCGCAAGAAGGGTCCTAAAATTATTTGCAAGAGTCGTGCCACTAGGGCTCCTTGGTACATCTGAAAGAGCATAGGAATATGATTTGAACTAATAGAATTATAAGGCGAGGTCGTATGAAAATGGAAGAAGTAAGAATCACATCCAGAAAGCCACCTCTGTGAAAATCCGGGCGGACAGCGAATGAAGAAGAACTCATCTTTTAAATAGCTCAATTAATTCCTAGCGCCTATGACAATCTTGCAATCTCTAGAGGGTTCCATATGTGAGAGAAGGGTTTCCTTTTCGATATTTGAGGCTGTACAGATATTAGAAGTCTTCATTGCTTGGAATGCGATCCAAGTATCGGGCAAAGATGATGTATGCATCGTGCAGGAAGGCATAACTATTAGGATGTAGTAGAGCTAGAGCCAATCTCATAAAATTCAAAACTTAACGAATGAATTGATTAAATGGTGGGGCATACCTCGCCAGGCACATATGCTGAGTACATGCAATGTACCCTACTGGGGGATGGTGTGCCTGCTGATGACATGTAGGAACTAGCACATCCTCAAACGGGATGTTGTGTATGTCACATATTCTCCTAAGAGTCCCTTCTTTAATTATGGAGATAGTAGAATTTGTAGAGTAATCCAATATAACCGCATCTTTGAGACTATCTAGAGCAGCCTCCACCTCGGGACTTTCTGCTGGTGCAGGAGGAACCTCCTGGAGAGGTTGTTTGGCCTATTGATTAATAGGCTGAGATACAGTTGGTGGTGGAGTATGTCTTGCAATAGGAACTATAGTTTAACTCGACTCAGTGTCTGTTTCAGCATATCTAGAAGTTGATAAGCCTACAGTCATCGCGCAGAGATGCTTGGAGCATCTATGATCCATAGCTATCAAAGTTTAACACACAAGTGATATTAAAAAAATTAAAAGTTATGTCCCATGCTTAAATGAAAGTCTAATGAGACATGATGCAAGTTACAGTGTTGTGCAGTGTAAGTGTCTGATGTTGTGAAATAGTTCGTTTGAATGCCAAGTTGCTATCTGAAGTGGCTGTTATTGCTGATCCTGACAACGGGCTTCACGTCGTCCACCACGCACTGGAAACACCAAGGAATTCAGAAGATTTTACTTGAAAGAGTTTTAGCTTTAATTACATTGGGAAGTTTTCTCAAGTGCTTTAAAGGGGATTTCACCAAGGGTTGGATCAGCACTGAGCGTGGCCAACGACATGAGCTCCGATCTACATCTCCCACCAATGTTGCGGTCTACCTAACTAGATCAAAGTTGGGATCTATGTGAGGGTTCGGTTGAGAACTCAAAAATATTAGGGTAGGAATCGACAACGTTGAGGGTCGTGGACCAGAACAGGCGGCAGAGGCGATGCTTGGGTGCAGGCGGCGACATTGTGTACTCCGATTTCGTGCATAACGATTTTAATGGCAGCCTCAAAAGCTTGAATTCTTCAAAGAAACAGCTAATAAAATTGAAGAGCAGTAGGTTGGATTGAGTCTTATACCCCTGGACCTAAAAACATCGGCTACAAAATAGCCCCAATTTACTAAGTCCGGAATTGGTATTGATCCATGTACAGGGATCCATACCGAGCCCCATATAAATACACACACACATGATAAAAATAATATATACGTGTATACACACACATGGGATATATGTGTATATGCACATGTATGTGAATGTACATAGGTGTATGCAAGCACTCCTATCTGAAGCCGGATGATCAAACTACATATGTGTACGTGCATACTCGACACTTGACAGCTGAAATCACAAGGCAACGAGTTCAAATCCGAAGAATCCAAGATGGAAGTTTATTAAAAGCTTCTGAATTTGGAGCGATGAACTATGAGAGCACACACTAGTTTTTTATAATGCTGGAGCTTAATAGGCATGAGCTAAGCAAAGCATTGCAATGAATGGTCAAAGATGCCACGCTTCACCAAAATAATCCTAAGAAAGGATAACAACCATTCGAAGTATAGATTGGAATATGATGCGGGAATCCCAGTTTATTTCGATTCAAAGCACATCATGTTGAAAGTAAGATATACTATAGGGGGAAAATGTTATCCAGCCTTTTAACCAGGCCGTATTTGGACGAATCTGACTGGTCGAACCAAAAATTCATCAAGGCAAAGAGCCTAGAGAGATAACTAGCGAATCCACAAGCCAAGCATGACCAAGATTATAAGTCCAAAGCACAACAACTAGCCTCCTAGAGGAAGCCAACATCCACATGCATCAACAATCAAAATTCAAAAGTCAAGAAGCAACAAAATAGAACGATCGAGGATCGACACCAAGCCCTGTTCGAGGTTCGGTACCGATCCCCACATCTTCAACAATATTACACATCACCCCTTCTATCTCTTAACTATGATGAATGCGGACTATTCCAAGCCTCAATGAATCGTTCGCTAGCAATTACCATCAAGCATCTCATGCACACGAAGCCCAGAACTCCATTCCACCACGGAACCAAGCATTTCACCCAGAAACATGTTTCTAGCAACGCAATCAAGTTGGAAAATGTGATGGCATGAGAAATTCACACCTACCCAAGGCCATGAGAAAGATTCATCAAGCAATCTTATGGATTGGTACCGATCTCGACTACGGATTGGTACTGATCCCTGGAAATGGTTGATGTGGCAATGATCTTCCGAGCTTATCCCTTTTGGACGTGGGGAACGTGACTGTAAACATGGTAGAGGGATTCTCGGCAACTTTCGGCTATAAATAGAGGTAAAGGGTGACATTTTGAAGGATCTTGGTCAGTTGTTTAAGAATTTCCATAGAATTCTTGTAATCCCGAGGGTTATTATCGATCCACTAGAAAAGTGTCTATAAACAGCAATAAAATCAGCAACAAAGCTAAGTGGACATAGGCAATGTTTAGCCGAACCACTATAAAGTTTGTGTTCCATTTTTAATCATTTTCATTTAGTTTCCTTAATTATTTCTCTACTATAATTTCTTAGGTGTTTGTGCCACATTATGGTATAAACAGGCATTCATGAATTTAAACGTAAAGCTAGCTATGCACAAACATAAAGTTGATGATAAAATATTTGAATGTTTGGAAAATGGCATTGAATTTATTAAATAAAAGAAAACAAAATAGAACGAAAAAATAGTAAGATAAGAAGAAAACAAATAACCATTAAATGCTACATTTTTATTAATGACTTAATCGATAATACATAATTTATATATATATCTAGATTACTTGAAGCCTAAGTAGCTATACAAAAGTTAATATTATAAAGGGAGAAACATTAATACTGAAATATTCTCATTATATCCCTTTACATATATGATATTCTCTTAACATCCCCTCAAACTCAAGAGGCGTAGCAATTGGAGATTGCTAAAGTAAAACATAATCGAAGAAGAACCGTCAAGAAATAATGTCATCCACTCCATCCAAAGAATGTGAAACCTATAAGGGTTGATCTGCACAAATGATTATAAATCAACCCAAACGCACATGGAAGCAATAAGATTGTGTTGTTGTACGATAAAACTAACAATAAAAAATATCCCAAAAATAAGCAACAACATATCGAAATGTACAAATAGAAAAGAAGATCACACATAGAATTTATAGTGGTTCTACTATCACGAGATAGTGTACATCCGTCTTAGAAAGAGGAGATTTTATTACTTTATGAGAAAAGAAAAAATTACAAGAATAACAGAGGTCAAAAGAAGAATATGAAGAATATACTACTTGAGAGGATTATACTAATCTCTAAAGAATGATTATCTTTATGTAGAGATTATTACTTAGGATTGAAGTAATTGATTTATGCTTATAAATCAATGTCTCATCAATTCTCCTATTCATATGGGAACAGTTATCTATTTAATTTTTCCAATTTCCTTCAGTATGCACGCGCCTAATAATATACCTTCTTTAGTCAAATGATTAAGGAATTAATTGATTATTTCATTCTTACAAAAATAATTCTCGTTCTTATGTAGATAATTCATTGCCTTCTTAAATGCAATAAAGGAGGTAATATATTTGAGCCATTATTTCACATTAACTCGAATATCTTTCAAATCTTCTATAATTTAATATTGTATCACCAAAATCTAACAATTTCCCTTGATACTATATTTCCATGCAAGCCTACAACCTCCACCTACATCCTCTTAGTCCAAGAAACTTTTGGACAAGATACATTCGATACTTCCCCAATGAGCTTCGGCATGACATCACCCATTGCACACCATTAGTGAACTCCGACAAAGACAATACATGCAAATGAAGTGTTGAAAGTACTCAAACCCAAAACGGTAGAACTACTCAATCTCCAAGCTAGCAATCGCTCTCTCTCCCCCACTATGCCACCACGTGGCACTTAGCACTTCAACAAGCGAATCAAGTTCGAGCAATGCTCGAACTTTGCAACAAGCAAGGACTTAGTTAACATGTCTTCTGCGTACTCCTAGATGTGAATCTTCTGAAGGTGTACTTGCTTTTCCTCATTCATAGAGACAAGGAAAGACTCTCTTACCTCTATGTGCTTTGTTCTCGAACCAAGCGCTAGATTCTCAACTAGATGTATTACGCTTTGACTATCAAAATTCAATACTATACTCCCATGAATGAAGCCAAAATCACACAGCAACAACTTCAAGTAAAGTGCCTCCTTAGCTGCTTCAACAGTATCTATCAGATCCTCTTCTACAATAGACAGGGCAACAAGTCTGCAAACCTTGCTCTCCAGCTAATATCTATCTTTCCAAGTGTAATGACGTAACCTAAGGTTGACTTTATTCAATCTTTGTCTCCGGCGTAATTGGATCACAAAGTCCGACCAAACCAAAATATTTCTCCATTCCATAAAAAGAGCCCATAATAAGCTATTCCTTTAAAATACCTTAAAATGTACTTCACTGCTTCCCAATACGGTTTTCCCAGATTAGTCATATAGGGACTCACCAAACCAACCCTTTATGCAATATCCGGTCTAATGCAAATTATAGCATACATCAAGCTTCGAACCGCACTAGCATAAGGTACCTTCTCCATATAAGATTTGTTTTCGTTTGAAATCGGAGAGCCCTTCTCAGAAAGTTGAATGTGCAAAGGCATGGGATTACCAATCGCCTTTGGCTTCTCCATGATAAACTAAGCAAGCATTTTCTAAATATATTCTTTCTATGTCAGTCTCAATATCTTTAGCTTTCTCCCTCTAGATTTCCATCCCTAAAATATTCTTTCCTTCTCAAAGGTCTTTCATCTTGAATTTCGCCTTTAGCTTTGTTTGCGCCAAAATTGGTCACAAACACCCGGTTGTCGCTGAAAGCACCTGTTCACAATCGCAGATCACAGATAGCAGGTTTATAGAGAATGAAATATGATGAACACTCAGAAAACACACAGATTTATAGTGGTTGGCATTCTTGCCTACGTCCACTTTAAAGAATTTGACTTTATTGATTTTTACTCGTTGGTTACCACAGGTTACAACAGTAGAATTCAAGTACGATGGTGATTTCGACAGAGTCTAGACTTAGAAGAGTCAAAAAGGTCCCTTTTCTGTAGGTCCTGGGCTGCTATTTATAGGCGTAGGCTGTAAATTTCTTGCTCAGATCTTGGGAGACCTCTTCTTGCATGTGAGTGGGCCCACGCAATCGATCTCATGTGATTTCGACTCGATCCATGATCGATACGAACGAGATTCGTATCAATGAAAATTTTGCCCAATCAAGTCGACATCGATCAAGAATATTCATGTGGTTGTGCGTAAGCTCCTGTGAAAATTTGGTAGCATTTGGAGTTGTAGATTTGGAGTTATGATCAATGCAAGTCTCGATTTATCGAATGCTGCTGAGTTTGCATCGATCCTTCTTCGCATCGCTCTATTCGTAACACTCCGAGCACGTGCCTGCTAATTGATGTGGTGCTAAATTTCTTGACCGATCCACTTTTCGTGCCGAGTTGACCGTTTCCTCCTTCGTATCGATTGAGTGCTATGTTCTTCATATCGATCCCTCGCTCTTCATGTTACCTTGTTCGTATCGATCCCTGAGTACCTGGAAGCACACGCCTTCGTATCCATCAAACCTGCTTTTTTCGTATCGATGCTTTGTAACATATTCTTCGTATCAATGATTTTAGTGGTGTTTCGTATCGATCGTTGGTTGATCGATACGAGTTGGCGACCGATACGCAGTACATATGGATATCGATACGAAGCGTTGCTTATCTAATGGATACGAAGGAGAATGAGCGTAAGTGGATCGATACAAACAAGCTGGGGGATGATGGATGCGAAATGGGATACGCCTGGATGGATACGAAGAAGACTTCTTCCTATGGATACAAGCCACCACTTACCTTAATTTGCATCGATCATATATTGAGCATACGAACTCGGATTGACTTGAAATTTGGAACAATAGCTTTTATAGCTTTGCTTGTTATGCCTTGTCAATTATAGCCTAATCCGAACTCGGATAAAATTCGTCGATATCCATAGCGAAACAGTGTATAACCGATCTTTGGGACGAACTGTTCTTGATTTCCAGTCAACTTTTTTTGTGTCACGGCCTTGCCAAAGGGCGGGATAACAAGCTTAAATTTTAACCTATTAATTTCAGCTTTGTCCTTAGAAGCGATTAGCATATCACCCATATAAAAGTGTAAATATATCCAGTTACCATCATCCATATGCTTAAAATAAACGCAAGCATCTTTAACGCTTCTATCAAAACCAAGAGTAAGCATAAAAGAGTAAGCATAAAAGAGTAAGCATAAAAGAGTCAAACTTGTCTGAAAGCACCAAAATGTTTGCGCCAAAATTGGTCACAAACACCCGGTTGTCGCTGAAAGCACATGTTCACAATCGCATATCACAGATAGCAGATTTATAGAGAATGAAATATGATGAACACTCAGAAAACACACAGATTTATAGTGGTTCGGCGTTCTAGCCTACGTCCACTTTAAAGAATTCGACTTTATTGATTTTTACTCGCTGGTTACCACAGGTTACAACACTAGAATTCGAGTACAATGGTGATTTCGACAAAGTCTGGACGTAGAAGAATCAAAAAGGTCCCTTTTCTGTAGGTCCTGGGCTACTATTTATAGGCGTATGCTGCAAATTTCTCGCTCTGATCTTGGGAGACCTCTATTGCATGTGAGTGGGCCCACAGATCGATCCCATGCGATTTCGACTCGATCCATGATCGATACGAACGAAATTCGTATCGATCAAAATTTTGCCCAATCAAGTCGACATCGATCAAGAATATTCCTTTGGTTGTGCGTAAGCTCCTGTGAAAATTTGGTAGCATTTGGAGTTATAGATTTGGAGTTATGATCGATGCAAGTCTCGATTTATCGAATGCTGCTGAGTTTGCATCGATCCTTCTTCGCATCGCTCTATTCGTATCGCTCCGAGCACGTACTTGCTAATTGACATGGCGCTAAATTTTTGGACCGATCCACTTTTCATGCCGAGTTGACTGTTTCCTCCTTCGTATCGATTGAGTGTTATGTTCTTCGTATCGATCCCTCGCTCTTCATGTTACCTTGTTCGTATCGATCCTTGAGTACCTCGAAAGCACACGCCTTCGTATCCATCAAACCTGTTTTTTTGTATCGATGCTTTGTAACACATTCTTCGTATCGATGATTTTAGTGGTTTCGTATCGATCGTTGGTTGATCGATACGAATTGAGTTGGCGACCGATACGAAGTACATATGGATATCGATACGAAGCGTTGCTTACCTGATGGATACGAAGGAGAATGAGCGTAAGTGGATCGATACAAACAAGCTGGGGGATGATGGATGCGAAATGGGATATGCCTGGATGGATACGAAGAAGACTTCTTCCCATGGATACGAGCCACCACTTACCTTAATTTGCATCGATCATATCTTGAGCATACGAACTCGGATTGACTTGAAATTTGGAACACTAGCTTTTATAGCTTTTCTTGTTGTGCCTTGTCAATTATAGCCCGATCTGGACTCAAACAAAATTTGTCGATATCCATAGAAAAACATTGTATAACCGATCTTTGCGACGAACTGTTCATGATTTCCAATCAACTTTTTTTTGTCACGGCCTTGCCAAAGGGCGGGATAACAAGCTTAAATTTTAACCTGTTAATTTTAGCTTTGTCCTTAGAAGCGATTAGCATATCATCCATATAAAAGTGTAAATATATATCCAGTTACCATCATCCATATGCTTAAAATAAACGCAAGCATCTTTAACGCTTCTATCAAACCAAGAGTAAGCATAAAAGAGTCAAACCTCTCCAACCACTTCTAGGTTGAGGATATTTTATTACTTTCTAATAGAAGAAAAAATTACAAAATTGATGATAGAGGTCAAGTAGAAGAATATGAAGAAAATATTACTTGAGACGATTCTACTATTCTCTAAAGAATCACTATTTTTATATATAGATATAGATTATTACTTAGGATTGAAGTAATTGATCCATGGTTATAAATCAATGCCTCACTAATTCTTCTATTCATATGGGAAACAATTATCAATTTTATTTTTTCCATTTCCTTCACATGCATGCGCTTAATAAAATACCTTCTTTAATATGCTGATTAAGGAATTAATTGATTACTTCATTCTCCCAGAAATTATTCTCCTTCTTATGTAGATAATTCATTGCCTTCTTTAATGCAATAAAAGGAGCAATATATCCGAGTCATTATTTCACATTAAATCAAATATCTTTGAAATCTTCTGTAACTGGAAATATTGTATCACCGAAATCAATAATATCTTCTAAATCATCTTTAATATGAAAATATTATATCGATGGAATCTAACAAAACCAACGGTCAAATGCTGCTATAGAGTAACATCAAATACCAGATTTGGCCTAACTGTCCAAAAATATGACGATAATGAATCAAAAATTCAAAGTTTAAATTCGAGATGAGAATACCAAATTGAGGAAATTCCTATAGGATTGGAGGTGGAATTCCAATCGGGGTTGAAAGAGTAATTCCAATCAAAAATTTGGAATTGGAATCCAGGATAAGAAAAATAGGAATAAGTAGATTCCCATGGGATTGGAAGTGGAATTCCAGTCGGGATTCATTACTGTCGCTTTTAGAAGACTAACGCCAATTAGGAAAGAAATATGAATTTTGAATAGCTATCATAGATCATTTTGCTAGAAGCGGAAGCGAGAATGTTGAAGTTCACCATATCTAAACCATAATCGAGTTAGAATCTCAACAACATTAAGGAGCATCAATAGACATGATCAAATACATGTAGATCATTCTCTGATCAAATTTCAAAACAAAAGCAGCATTCGCTCAATAGATCATCTGACTTAGGTTTTGCTAAAGGAGTGCATGAGGGTAGGTTTGGCTACTATGTTGGGTGGCAGCTTGGAAATTATGATGAGGTAAAAATTGGAGGGTGGTGTTTTAGGTGATGGAGAGGGTTGGATGTGTATGGCTATTCATATGATGGAGAGGTGTAAAAGTTGTAAGAAAGATAGTTAACAAAGAGTAGTAAAGAGGGTTGTGCCGTGGATAGACCACTACCTTAAAAGTGAATTCCAGCAGGACAAAGGTGTAATCCCTGATTGTTATTCACTTCATAAGGTTCGCACAATAAACTTCAAGCTTGTGCACTCAAGGTTGAAGAATTAGAAGGATGTAGAAAGCCAACTGCTCAAGATTATTTAGCAGCATTTTGGGAAGATGAACTGAATTATTTCTGCATATTCTATTCATCAAAGGAACGACAATAAATAGGTATGAAAACAACAGCTCAGAGCTTAAGAGATGAGAAATTTGAATAGTCAAGTTAATGAAGATGCAAAAATTTTAATACATTCATAAATTTTACTAATCATAATCATAAGTGATAAGTGTAGGATCGATTTCACCCTAGAGGGGGGGTGAATAGGGTGATACTATTAATTATAAAAATTATTGCGGAAGTTTATATAAAATATTTTCAACACAGATCACAGCAGAATAATATCAGCACAGATAATAGCAGAATAGTAAATGCAGAAAATAGAACGACACAGAATTTACCCAGCTTCAGCAAAAACCTGCCTACGTGCTGCCCCCAAGCTTTCTACTAGAAATTAAGCAGTCAGACGCTTACACACGTAAACTCGCGACACCCGCTATCGACTAGCCTTAACTCTACGCTCAAAATCCTGCCACAACTCAGCCACTGAGTTGCGAATTCTCAAACTACGCCACGTAGTTTGTTCCCTAGTCACACGACTAGTAATTAACAACGGTTTAAAAGAAAATTACAATTTAAAAGCAAATAAAAAACAAAACCCTAATTTGTAAAACTAAAGCCCAATAGAAAACTTAAATAACCGGCCCAAAAAATAATTAAAGTAAATTTGTTCGTTCCCTTTTTCGTTTGTATTATTTCTTTGGCCCGTCCTTATTTGGTGAAAATGGTGGCTCGTCGCTTGCTCGAAAATTAGGGCTTCATGTTGAAGTTGCCGGATTTGTTGATTTGATTGATGATGCTTTGATTCCTTTCTCCGATCAATTCGTTAACGGCTACTTCAATTTGGTCGAGTTCGACTGTCAAATGGTATGCAATTTTTCCTTTTTCAATATTGATTTTGCTCGACCTATTTGATTCGTGTTGAATGATTGTTCTTCATTGCTCTAACTCGAATTGATTCGAGTGTTAATGATTTATTGTTTGTCAGTTTAGCTCGCACTCGAATTCTGCTCATTTGCCGATGATGAATAGGGTTTTATATAGGGTTCGATCCCACGGTTTTGATCTTTTCCTTGATAGATTTCTTGACCACCACGTCTCTGACTTGTTCATCGTATTCTTTATCACGGCTTTGAGTTTCTGGCTTTTGAACTTGACATTGACTTTTTTTTCACTCTGTTGACTTTGGCCATTTGTGTCAATCTGGACTTCGATTTTGATAAAACTACTACTTGATGCTTACATCCCTATGCTTCATGTTGTTCGGTCTGGTTTTCATTGTCTATCCACACATCTCTGTAGTATTGTTCCTTGTCATCGTCATGCATTGCATTTGATATTGAAGTGCCTATGTTTGTGTGTATTGGTTTGAGCTTAAACTATCCACTGTTGCATAGACTTTGTACATGTTGTGCTTGAGTCTGCACTTTGATATGCATGTGAGCTTGTGCATATTTGTGACGAGTTGCATTTTCTAATTGTAGTCTGGTCTTGGTTTTTAAGTCTCTGATTTTCTTACTTTGATACTGCTGTATCACCACATATGTATATGTTTACTTGAGGCTTGCACTTGAATGTGCAGTCTGGTTGTAGCGTTGTCTCTTTTGTATTTTGGTATCAATGTGTACGCACACCTTTCTATTGAACTTCATGTTGAGGCTACACTTGTTCATTCGAGCTTGCTCTGGATATTGCATACATGTGTGTTCATATATGTATGTGTGTTCGAGTAGTTTGGTTGTCACTGCTGTATGGTTTGATGCACTTGAATATGGTCTTCATGTATATTGATGTTGTGGTCATTGTTTGGTTAGACTCGGTTGGACATTGAACTGACTGCATATATATATATTGGGTTGATCATTAGCTTGTTGTTGCCTCTGTTGGTTCATCATTGTTGCCAGGTCTGCATTGTTGTTTTTGAAATTCCCGGTACTTGTCATTTTGAAGTCTGTTACTTGACCATATGCATGTTGTATCATTGAGTCTGTTGTATGGATTTGAGTTCATCCTGGTTTTGGTTTCTTGATGCTGTCATGTTGACTTTGTTTGCTGCCTGGTCTCTACTTTGTTGGTTCTTGATCATTTCAGGTTGATTTTTGAAATTGTACTTGAGTTGAATCCAGTTTCAAAATTCGGGTTTGGCCTTGTACTCGTGTCGTGATTTCATTTGTATTACACTTGAGTTGAACCCGACTTTTGATTTGGGTTTGACCTTGTGCCCACCTATCTCTGTAGATTTATCAAGTGTATATATTGGTGTGCACGGCCTTGTGGCTTATACAGTGATACACTGTGCATATCACAAGCTGTTCGTGTATGATGAATTCAGAATGATGACGAACAAACCAAATAACCGAGGCAAATAAAATTTTCAAAATCACTTTTTATTTTACACTGCAAAAATATTTCTTTTTCAATTTTACTGCGTCAGTGTGTATTTTTGCAGATTGCTTAGATGCTGGATTCAATCTGGACTGAAGTTGAAGATAAAATATGAGTTGAGTGAACGAGTGATATGTAGTGAGGTCAAATGTAAATGTGAACCGTGATGTAGTCAAATTTGTATTGCAACCAAAATTGTGTATTTATATAGTGAGAGCTTGAATTTGTACTATTCAAAATTGTAATAAATATTTGTTTGAATAAAATATTCGTTTGACTTTAAATTCTGTGTTATTTATTTTATTCAACAAATATTTATTTAATCTATGAAAATAAAATAGTACAATAACAAATACATTTAAATGAATATATATGTATATGTTTATTATCATCAAACAAAAATCATATAGTCGCATATTCAACAATCTCCCCCTTTTGATGATAACAAACATATATTTAAGATTTTGAATTTGAATTTGTTAAATGTATTTGATCATTCAATTTGCTCCCACTATTTGAATGCTCCCTCTCTACAAAAAACTCCCCCTTCATATATGCATGTGAATAAAAATATGCAAATGTGCTTAGATGCAAATTGAAAATATTGAAAATATTTGATCTTTATTTGCCAAAATTTTAACTTTTCTCTCCCCATTTTGTTATCAGCAAAAGAGTAATAGTGTTAGAAAAATAGAGATGAAGTGATAGACATTAATACAACATTAAAACTCAATCGGGTATAAATATTAAATTTCAATAAAAAATCAAACAAAAATCATAAATACTCTGTTTGACGCATATTCCACTTTAGAATGATAGGGATGATGTCATCATATAAAACCATATAGTTGTGTCTATTTGTGGTATATTTATATCAAGAATTTGAATATCTACTAACCATGCATAACCGTTAGGACTTTTAAATGAGATTAGTAGTATTCCAAACTTTAAAAAAATAAATGAATTCTAGTATCTTCTAACCACGCATAACCGTGAGGACTTTTAAATGGGATTAGAATCAACTTGTCTATTTAATTAATCAATTTTGATATGCGTTCCATACATGCATAACCGTGAGGACTTTTAAATGAGCATGGAAGCACATAATCAAAAATCCAAGTAATTCACCCATGCATAACCGTGAGGACTTTTAAATGAGAGTGAATACTTTAGATGTTTTTATTTGTTAAAAATATAATAAAATGAAAAACGAATGATTCCCGTTTAAAATACCACATATTGACATACTATATTGGATTTTGATGAGTGATGGTCGATAGAAATATTATAGAAATAGAAATGGTCATGGAATTTTTGCCAACAAAAAGTTTTTTATAACTCTTGTTTAAATTTCTAAAGAAATTTACTAAATATACTGTCTCGAGTTATAATATATGATTAATATCAACACTCATCACTTTTTCAATCATATTTATCTTTTCAATAATTAGTAGGGGTCAGATTAGTTAATGTAGTCATTTAAAATCAAATTCAAAAATAATTATCAAATTTTTCAAAATGACTAATCTAAAACAAGGTCATTAAAAATGATTTTCTAGAAAGGGTTTTTCTAAGAAAAATATCTATTAATTGAGAATTATTTGAAATGAAAAATATGTAGATATTTTCTTTGAACAATGATGCAATTACTGAATGTTAAATCACGTTCACTAGTAATTTTTCATCAACTAGATTGCCAGTGTAATCTGCATCTGAATTTTTCTTTCACTCAACATTATCAGTGTTATAGACCAGACTTATGAACCTGAAACAAATTTCTTTGAAATCATTTTTAACAGCTTTTAAATGAAGTTCTCTTGAATTTGAATTGAAGCCGTTGAAATAAACAAACAGTGCTCATAGTGTCAGAACAGATAAACAAATATATCCACTTGTAGCATGAGTAGTCAGTAATCAATCAAATATCATAATTAATCCAAGCAATTCTATTTAAAGATGATTAGTCAACATTTTGAATAAGTCAGAATCAACATCATCAATCATAACTGGCTGATTTAATTCAGATTATGGTGCAGATTATCACATTTAATATATCGTTTCAAAAATAAATACAATTACCTGTTTTACCTTTACGATAATCTTTCGTTGTTGCCCATTGTGAATTTGTCACCTTTATACTAGGCTAAGGAACTCTGAATTGTCGCCTGTTGTGTGTCTGGAACAGCCAGAATCCAGATAACACTGATGTTGTTCCTTAGCCTGCCACCACACCTACACGATAAAAGGTTTTTGTGACCTATTTGTTTTTATAGGTCCATTGTTGTTAGTGGCAGAATATTTTGAAAAATAATTTTGTGGAGACCCATAACTATTTATATATGTTTCTTTTGGCACCCAGATTTGTTTAACTTTGAGGGATTTTATATTCGTGCCTTTTGGAACCCAAATTGGAACTGTTTTCACGTTTTTGGGTCTATACCAACAAATATTTTGATTGTGTCCAATTTTTCTACAAATAGTGTACTCAGTTTTGACTTGATTAGTTTTGCTTTTAACAGATTCAGATTGGTTATACCCAAGTCCTTGTCTATATATATTAGCAGTTTGTTTTCCTATTAGCATATTTAGTGATCTTTCACTTTTAGAGAATTTTCCTAAAGTTGACAATTGTTGGACTTGTGATTTTAGTGGTTCATTTTCGTTCAATAAGTGTGTGCACCTTTTAATAGAGTTTTCTCTCCTAGTATTTTCACTATCTTTCAAAATCAGAATTTCATTTTCAAGCGATTTAATTTTAATTTCTGATTTTTTAATTTCTTTTTCGAATAATGGACACTTATCACACTTAGGGCTCCTACTTTGATAGTTTTTAACTAATTGATCAATTTGTTTATTTAAATCTATCAAAGTATCCTTTTGTGATTCAAGTTTAGCATATCTTTCCCTAAGTCGTTCAAAACAGCCGTTTACTTCGTGGAAATAAATAAGCAACTCGGAATGGGTAAGTTTTAATACCTCACTTGGCTCGTCATCGTCACTGTCAGTTATATCACCTCGAAGGCACAATTCTGCCTTTTCGCTTTAACTGCCAGTGCTTTGACCATCCTCATTCGTTTCATCCCAAGTGGCTGTAAAACTTTTCTTTTTTTGTTTCTTTCCATGGCTGAATTTATTTTGTGGGCAATCGGGCTTGATATGACCGAGTTTGTTACACTTGTAACAGATGATCTTCTGTTCTTCTGAGTAGTCCATATTTGTGATTCCACCTTTTGAATTTCCTTATTAACAGCTCTAGTTCTGCTGCACCATCATCATCGTCATCATCATCACTTTTAGTTGTTCCTTTGAGAGCTATCGATTTCTTTCGAGTATCACCTCCTTCTTGTTCTTCCTTGAATTTTATCTCTAGCTCGTAAGTGGTGAGATTTCCGATAAGTTCTTCAACTTTGAGTTGTTTCAAATCTTTTGATTCTTAAATGGTAGTAACTTCCGCTTCAAAGCTTCATGGAAGGACTCTGAGGATTTTTCGGACTATCTCCAATTCCGTGTATGATTTTCCAAGAGCCTTTGATTTGTATACGATATTGGACAGTCGTCCGTACATCTCTTTGACATTTTCTTCCTTGGCCATTGTGAAATTCTCTGTAACAACCCGAGATTTCATACCAATTAATTATCGTCTCTAGACGATTAAATCTGGTTGTTAATTGCTGTTGGAAGTTTAATCAGGTTGTGATTATTTGTATTAAACTGTTTAAAAGTTATGCGGGCTTTAAATTTTAATTTGGCCCACGTTTCATTTATTTGTTTTGTGCTGTGATAATTTTCTTAAGTATGAAACCGTTCCCCTTTCATCTTTCCATTTTCTAAAACCCTAACAAAGAAACAAGAAAAATAAAAATAAAAGGCGGACTCGTTCAAAAATTAGGGCTTTGGTTTCTCGAAGGCGATTGCCTTCGTTCTGCTCGATCGAGTAAGGAAATTTGTTGCTTGCTCGTCGAATTAAAGGTGAGTAAACCTATACTCACATCTAATTCAAACTTTTTAATGCTTGTTTTGGGTTTGAAACCCCTTGATTCTCGTTCGTATTTCATATACGACTTCGTTTGATAATCGTAAGCTTGGTCGTTGATTTTGATTGAATGCTTCGTGATGATTTCTGACCTTTTCAATTTCCTGTATATTCGTGACTTGATTCCACGGCTTTGATTTGTTTTCTGGTTTTGGTCATCTTCTTTGTGATATTTTGGCTTCCTTGATATAGTTTGCGTGAACTATTGCTTCATGTATGAACTGTAACCTTTTTGAGGCAGTTAGCATTCTATCACAGCTTTGACTTGTTCACTGTTGATCTTAGGCTTTGACATTGTTTTCTGTTTCTAGTTATTGCAGTTGCCACCGTATGTCTGTACCTTGTGCTCTGATCTTTGAACTTGAATATGCTGCATTTACTATAGCTTGACCATCCATACTTTTTCATATGTTCTCTGTTGCGCTTCATCGTGAGCTTTAGTCTGCATTCTGGCCATTTATGTTGAAGCCTGACTTTGGATTGTTGTGATCATGTTCACTTGAATTACATTCAATCTGGTCTCATATGCATATTATGTTCATATGCTTGCTGTTGTATTCCATTTTTCACTCTAGTCTCTGATCATGTTAGACTTGATCATGTTAGACATCTGTGTTCACTTGTAGCACGTTTCTGGACTTGAGTTCATTGCTATGTCTATTTGAATTTTGGTTTGTGATACTTGTACTTGTGATCATTGATCCCTGTTGCCTTTATTACTGTTGTATTATGATGCACCGTTGATATAGTGCTACATTACTTATCTGTTTTGATGATTCACTTTATGTTCATGTTGGCACTGGATTTTGCTGTGCTTCATCACTTGCTTGCATTGTCACTTCTGTTTTGGTTTTACTGCTTTGGATCAACTTGTAGCCTTTGTCCCCTGATCCTTATTGCTGTATTTCGTGATATTTGAGTCATCGAACTCTTTTGTTCAGGTAGTCTGGGGGCTTCATTGTTGGTTTTGAATTATTCTTGCTGTCACATGCTCATTTCATGTTGTATTGAAGTTTGGTTTGATATCGATTTATGGTTTGAGCCACTTGTGTCCCTGGATTTAATTTTTTTTCCTCTGTTGCATTTGTATACAAGTGCACATGCTCATTCGAGCTGCTGTACTGGTTATCACTACACAGATATGTACACACATGTATCTATGTATGCTGTGTACTTCATTTTGTTGTAGTCGAAACTTTGAACTATTATATGTTTGAAGCTTCATTGATGTGGCCTTTTTGGCACTGTCTGCATACGCATATAAACTTGCTGTATGGTATGCATATATGGGTGGATTGACTTGAATTGCAATCGAGTCTGGTCCACTTGTTGTAGAATTTATTATTTGTTTTATGACTTCGTTTATTTCGACCTGTCTTAGGCCTTATACATTTCTGAGTTGTTTCTTTTTACAGTGGTATTTGTTTTGGGCACAGTTGCCTTGTGCCTCTGTTGTGCACTTCATATTTGCACTGTTTCATTAGTGATGTTCTGTACATCCACTATTCTCACTTGCTGTCGTCATTTGCATACGACTGCTGCCTTGTTCTCTGGTCTTGGCTCATGTAGTCTTGACTTTGAGTACTTATGTGTATGTGCACTTGCATCTGGTGCATGTGCTATGTTCATTTCAGTTGTACTTCTTTTTATTTCCTGGTCTGGATTTATGTTCTGGTTCGCGTATAAGCCAGTTTCATTTGTGTTGTTATCACACTTGAGTTGAACCCGATTTCGGGGTTTGACCTTGTGATCATTTGTGACTTTCACTGAGCTTTTGTGTAATTCATCACTGTAGTGGCGAGGCAGTACACGCGTCCGTGTACTGTAGCCTTGCCAAAAGTGACATTTTAATTGATGTTTCGATTGCTTGAATTGTTTCGTTGGTTCAATTCAATATTTTGAAGTTGTATTCTGATTTTGAGTTGCTGATTTGTTATTTAACACTGTTTAGTGTTATATCTGCTGTTATCCGATTCTCTTATCGAGAAGTTGGATATACGAGATTTCTGTGACTGTCGTCTATTTGATATTTGATTATTACTACTTCTGTCCATTAATGACTGAGTTTGAATTAGACTGACCCGTGTATTATTTTCTTTTGAATTTAATACTCGGGTCAGACCCGAGTTATTTCAGGTTGTAGATTTCCTGCTTTGGGTTGCTGTTTGAGTTACGAAGACTTTTCATATCTTTTGAAGTGGTCTGCGTCTTGTTGTAGTAGTCAGTGTGTCTCTTTAGGGTTGATATGTATTCATGTACATTAGTTGATAATGTATTTGTATATATAACTTCCAGAGTCGACAGCTGTAGTTGTATCATATGTATTGTATCATATGTATTGTGTCAAATGTATTGTAACTGACATCAGTTATTATATATATGAGACTTTATGTTTTATCTGTGTTCCGCATTTATATTATCTGTGTCATTTTTATATATTTTGTCCTAAACTATCATAGCCACTGTGTAGTAGCTTTGTGTTTGTATCGGCATGTCGGATTTCCTCCAAAAATGAAATGCATGTTATACTATCTGACATATCGGTGCTCGCACAAAGCAATTACACGGATGGTCGCTCCTCAATAGCCTTATCCTCCGCGCTAGTTGACAGCATTACACCATAGTGTTCTTGGCTAGCGTGGGTATAGAGGTGGGGCGTCACATTCTCGTATTCGCTGCTTAGCATGGCAAGACGGGATTCTTTGACTTGAGACGTTCCTTCGTCAGTCACTTCGAGTGTGTGCCATATTTCCTGCGCAGTTAGACAATGTGAGACACGATTAAATTCAATATGATCCAATGAACAAATAATTGAATTCATAGCTTTAGCATTTGCATTCTGTAACTTATTTTCTAGATCTGTCCATTGATCAATTGGTTTGTCTATTTCCTGATTATCTACAATTATAGTTGGAGTTCTATAACCTATCTCAACAATATTCCAAGCATCAATGGTTTTCAGAAAAATTTCCATCCTATTTTTCCAATAAGCATATTCACCATTGAACATTGGAGGTCTAACTATCGATTGACCCTCTGCAAAGGCATTATTAAAAGAAGCCATTTCAAAAAATCAAATTTTTAAAAAAAAATTGATTTTTGAAAAATCGAATTTTTAAATCAAAAAATGACTTTTATTCCTAGCTCTGATACCACTTCTAGGATCGATTTCACCCTAGAGGAGGGGTGAATAGGGTAATACTATTAATTATAAAAATTATTGCGGAAGTTTATATAAAATATTTTCAACACAGATTACAGCAGAATAATATCAGCACAGATAATAGCAGAATAGTAAATGCAGAAAATAGACGACACAGAATTTATCCAGCTTCGGCAAAAACCTGCCTACGTGCTGCCCCCAAGGTTTCTACTAGAAATTAAGAAGTCAGACGCTTACACACGTAAACTCGCGACACCCGCTATCGACTAGCCTTAACTCTACGCTCAAAATCCTACCACAACTCAGCCACTGAGTTGCGAATTCTCAAACTACGCCACGTAGTTTGTTCCCTAGTCACACGACTAGTAATTAACAACGATTTAAAAGAAAATTACAATTTAAAAGAAAATAAAAAACAAAACCCTAATTTGTAAAACTAAAGCCCAATAGAAAACTTAAATAACCGCCCAAAAAATAACTAAAGTAAATTTGTTCGTTCCCTTTTTCGTTTGTATTATTTCTTTGGCCCGTCCTTATTTGGTGAAAATGGTGGCTCGTCGCTTGCTCGAAAATTAGGGCTTCGTGTTGAAGTTGCCGGATTTGTTGATTTGATTGATGATGCTTTGATTCCTTTCTCCGATCAATTCGTTCACGGCTACTTCAATTTGGTCGAGTTCGACTGTCAAATGGTATGCAATTTTTCCTTTTTCAATATTGATTCTTCTCGACCTATTTGATTCGAGTTGAATGATTTTTCTTCGTTGCTTGAACTCGAATTGGTTCGAGTGTTAATGATTTATTGTTTGTCAGTTTAGCACGCACTCGAATTCTGCTCATTTGCCGATGATGAATAGGGTTTTATATAGGGTTCGATCCCTTATATTTTCGTTCGTTTGATAATTTGAATTCATCTGATAATATTTGGCTTGGTCGTATGATTTTGACTGAATGACTGTGATTTTTCTGACTTGTTCAAATTCACATATTTTCGTGACTTGATTCCCACGGTTTTGATCTTTTCCTTGCTCAATTTCTTGACCACCACATCTCTGACTTGTTCATCGTATTCTTTGATCACGGCTTTGAGTTTCTGGCTTTTGAACTTGACATTGACTTTTTTTTCACTCTGTTGACTTTGGCCATTTGTGTCAACCTGGACTTCGATTTTGATAAAACTACTACTTGATGCTTGCATCCCTGTGCTTCATGTTGTTCGGTCTGGTTTTCATTGTCTATCCACACATCTCTGTAGTATTGTTCCTTGTCATCGTCATGCATTGCATTTGATAATGAACTGCCTATGTTTGTGTGTATTGGTTTGAGCTTGAACTATCCACTGTTACATAGACTTTGTACAAGTTGTGCTTGAGTCTACACTTTGATATGCATATGAGCTTGTGCATATTTGTGACGAGTTGCATTTTCTAATTGTAGTCTGGTCTTGGTTTTGAAGTCTCTGATCTTCTTACTTTGATACTGTTGATCACCATATATGTATATGTTTACTTGAGGCTTGCACTTGAATGTGCAGTCTGGTTGTAGCGTTGTCTCTTTTGTATTTTGGTATCAATGTGTACGCACACCTTTCTGTTGAACTTCATGTTGAGGCTACACTTGTTCATTCGAGCTTGCTCTGGATATTGCATACATGTGTGTTCATATATGTATGTGTGTTCGAGTAGTTTGGTTGTCACTGCTGTATGATTTGATGCACTTGAATATGGTCTTCATGTATATTGATGTTGTGGTCATTGTTCGGTTAGACTCGGTTGGACATTGAACTGACTGCATATATATATTGGGTTGATCATTAGCTTGCCATTGCCTCTGTTGGTTCATCATTGTTGCCAGGTCTGCATTGTTGTTTTTGAAATTCCCGGTACTTGTCATTTTGTAGTCTGTTACTTGCCCATATGCATGTTGTATCATTGAGTCTGTTGTATGGATTTGAGTTCATCCTGGTTTTGGTTTCTTGATGCAGTCTTGTTGACTTTGTTTGCTGCCTGGTCTCTACTTTGTTGGTTCTTGATCATTTCAGGTTGATTTTTGAAATTGTACTCGAGTTGAATCCAGTTTCAAAACTCGGGTTTGGCCTTGTACTCGTGTCGTGATTTCATTTGTATTACACTTGAGTTGAACCCGACTTTTGATTTGGGCTTGACCTTGTGCTCACCTATCTCTGTAGATTTATCAAGTGTATATATTGGTGTGCACGGCCTTGTGGCATGTACAGTGATACACTGTGCATGTCACAAACTGTTCATGTATGATGAATTCAGAATGATGACGAACAACCCAAATAACTGAGGCAAATAGATTTTTCAAAATCACTTTTTATTTTACACTGCAAAAATATTTCTTTTTCAATTTTACTGCGTCAGTGTGTATTTTTGCAGATTGCTTAGATGTTGGATTCAATCTGGACTGAAGTTGAAGATAAAATATGAGTTGAGTGAACGAGTGATATGTAGTGAGGTCAAATGTAAATGTGAATCGTGATGTAGTCAAATTAGTATTGTAACCAAAATTGTGTATTTATATAGTGAGAGCTTGAATTTGTACTATTCAAAATTGTAATAAATATTTGTTTGAATAAAATATTCGTTTGACTTTAAATTCTGTGTTATTTATTTTATTCAGCAAATATTTATTTAATCTGTGAAAATAAAATAGTACAATAACAAATACATTTAAATGAATATATATATGTGTTTATTATCATCAAACAAAAATCATATAGTCGCATATTCAACAATAAGCAGACAAAAGGATTTGTCTTTCCAGATTTGAAAGCTAAAATAAAAATAGAAAAAGAGTAAAGGAAGAGTAATGGAGAATCAAGCCCATTCCACTACAGTGTTGTGCACAATGCTAAGTATCAAGTGTGCCATCAAAGCGCCACATGTGCCCATTTGGCCACACTGCATGTGTGTTTGTGAGCTTGCCTGGCAGTCCATACTTCCCATGCCTAAATAATAAGTAGTTATATAAAAAGGAGAATAACAAAATATCATGCGATGTGGGACTATTTTAGTTATCCAAAAATCCCTCACTAACTACAAGAATACTCCAAACGGATGAAAGATAAACAGCCTAAGCAAAAGAAAAGTTTCATACATATGCACTAGTATCTTTCATTTTGAATTGATATAAAATAAACAAAGCTATAGCTTGGTCTATATAAGGAATTTCTCTTCAACTACAATATTTGGTTGAAACTTCATAACTCGTACTACACTTTTAATATCTACATTTCTCGACGATATGTATGCACATTTTATGGCCATGCGCTTAACTTAGGAACTCACGAATGCTCTAGAGAGATCAATTAAAATCTTCCACAGAAGGTGGTATGACCTTCACACTCAAGTAGGTGAGACAAACGAGTGTGTCTCTCTAGCACCACCAAATTTGGTATGGACTCATTAAGGGCATGAAGCTCAATCTTAAGTCAGATAATAGAATCCATCAAGTGGATTTAAAGGCACCCATAATTTTGGTTATGGATTCTATTAGGTATGATTAGAGAAAAATAAGTAACTTCCATCAAGTGCATCTCAAAAGCACAACCAAGACTGATTATGGAATTAATAGGAAAAAAGTTAGTAAAATCCATCAAATGTGTCTCAAAAGCCCCATAAAACTGGTTATGGATTTAATAGGATTTTTTTATAGAACTCATCAAGTGCACCTCAAAAGCACTACCAAAATTGGTTATGGATTTAACATGGAAATAGATTATAGAATCCATCAAGTGTGTCTCAAAAGCATCACCTAAACCGGTTATGGGTTCAATAGAAGTAGTAGACTCTGAAGGAACTGGGTCAGCCCGCAGCGGAAGAAATGAGAGAATTTCAAAAAAAATAACCATTTTGGATCTTTAATGGGCCTATGAAGTCTAAATTCATTTGGAACTTTTTTAAGTTTCTTTTAGATAAAATAAATATTTTATTTAACTTCATAAATAAAGTTTCACTTTAATTTAATGTGTATGTAAGTTAGAGTATATCAAATACTCTTATATAAAAATTTGTGTGTAACGTTTGCTTTTCAAAATTTATTTGGAGAAGGAAATATTTCATTTCCTTTCTCTTAACTTATTTAATTAATGAGAGGGCCTAAATTTATTTTGAGAAGGAAACTTTTTAATTCATTTCTTTTAACTTATTCAATTAATGAAGGGGCATAAATTTATTTAGAGAAGGAAACTTTTCATTTCCTTTCTCTTAAATTATTCAATTAATGAGGGATCATAAATTTAGGTGGAGAAGGGAGCCTTTTATTTCCTTCCCTTAAATAAATTAAATAATTGATTAATAAAATAACATAAATAACTAATCTAAATATGACATGAATTGTAAATATATTCACAGTAAATATTGTGAATGTGCAACATAAAAGGAGTGTGCATAGCCAGTGGTAATTGATATGTATACATAAAATAAACAAGAACAATTTGAATGGTTATTACATAGGAATTGAAATGGAAATAAATAAAGGATGACAATGGTGATTGATACAGTTTCCTTGTAGTAAACTTAATTTATACAACATATTAATGACAATCAATAGGTACCATAATATAAGAATATGGAAGGTAAACAATGAATTGTATGTATATATTATTGTTTTAATTAAAAAAAGAAATGATTTCATACTATGACAGTATATGTAAAGAAAAATAAATTTTATATGAACACATACAAGTAGATCCAAATATGTATATATGGAATTCAATCAAAGTTTTCTAATAATATAAATTAGATAGTTATTACAGTCAATTTCAAAACTTTGATTTGTTGTTAAAATTCCTTTTATTCATATGTAAATATCTAATGCAATTAAAAGGGCAAGTAATACATGCAAACATACATACATACATGTATTAAAATTCAAAACTAAAATTACACTTTATATGAAAGATTAAAACATAGATCTATAATTGAAACATTCTATTGATTCCATATAAATTCATTTTTAACATTAAATATAATTCAACCAATCAACATGAAAATGTAAATTTCCAAATTTAAAGAAATGGAATTTAAATTAAATGTTAAACATATAACTAAAATAAAAATTGTATTTTAAAATATATAGATTTAATTTCAATTTAACAGAGTAAAGAAAAGCAGCCAATCAATTCGAACATGTAAACATTCAGATCTGAAGAATTACAATTTAATTAGAATGTTTAAAAAATAGATCTACAATTAAATGTTGTTTTAAAACATAAACAAATTTAATTTTGATCTATCAAATGAAAACCCAATCACATCATTCAACAAATAATTCAATGCTCATAAACAATTTTTTTAATTAAGCAAGAATGTAATACAACATACAAATTATGATAGTCAAATTAAATTTCCATCAAACATTGCAATATCACTATCTATATATAGACAATGGCATACCTTGCTACCCAATCCTTAAAACACACCTTGTTGATGTTGCCTTTGATTTTCACCTTGAATGAAGAATGCTTCTAGATCTGATTGAATCACCTTAGGATGTTGCCTAGAAATCACACCTTGAATGATGATATCTCCTCAAATCTTCAAAGTCCACATCCTATCCTTGCAAGAAATGGATGGACCACTTTTATTTTATTTGATGTTTTATATGAAGTTGAAATATTTTTGGAAACTTTTGTTTTTGTTTTCTGCCATGAAAAGTTAGGCGGAGAAAAAGAAACAAACTGAAACAGAAAGAATGAATTGTACGTACAGAATGAATTAGAGAATATGTTTTATTTAAAAGATTGAAACATTTTCCATTCTTTAATTAAAACTTCCCTAATTAATTATGTTGATTGTTTCTCTCTCCAATCCTTTCTTTACACATATGTCATTAAATGACATAAAATTTCCACAAATCAGGTCACCAAATGACATAAAATTTCCATAAATCATGTCATCAAATGACATAAAATTCCATAAATGATTTCATGCAATTATCTTTAAATTACATCGATACCGTATATCAATGCGTGCAAATATAACGTTTATAAATGCATTAAAATAATTACAAAAACTTTCGAACATCAAATAAATAATAATTAATATTTCTCAAATATCAATTAATTTAATCAATTTACAACATTTTAAAAATTAATTAAATCATATGGTTTTTCATAGAATTAATCATTACGGTTGTGCGACTCAAAGGTCTAAATTCAGTTAGCGATTAATATTGAACTATTCGAATAATAATATTCACACATCACTTAGCAGGTGGTATCACATTTTGGCCGAATTTATCACTTACACATCTTTTGGTAAAATCCAATTTTACTTATTATAAGCGATACCCAATAGTGACAATTATTTACACCAATTCTCTTCGTCAAAACTATATCACTTTGGATTTATGGAATTTGGTAATGGTCAAAATTCCAATATCATCCACATTCAGCTTTATAGTCCAAACACAAAGTCTTTGGTTCAATAATAACAATTATTATTAACCGAAATGCTCTGGCCAAAAACTTTAACTTTAAGTGGACTCAGTTGACCGTGATACTACCCTCATATAACTAAGGAGACGAATCCTCTCTTGAATAGTGTTTCATTTCCAATGCTTCCACTCGACCTAACTATAGTCGTTCGATGGACGTCGTGCCACGATTTAACTATAATCAAAGTAGAGCCTCCACATTGAAGATCAACAGTATTCTAAAGTCGAGAGAACTGTGTAAATTAGTCACATCGATATTCTCTACTTGACCTTAGTTATATTAACCAACAGAAAACTATCTAGTGAGTCATTCTATAGTTATCCAATTACTATCAGTACGTAACCCCTTGTTGCCCCCAACAATCATGAGTAATACGCTGCCCAACATTTGGAGAGCGTTACGTACTCTAGCCTCAATGGATACATCGATATCCAGTCTCGATGCATCTTGACTAGGAACATTTAAAATGGTATATTTGTTTCATTGTGATAAATTACTCACGGTTACAACACTTTGTAACTACTATCACAAAACATGCCATTTGTGGATTTTCTACTAAACATGCTTTTAATTAAATTTATTAATTAATATAATCACATTATACCAAGTATATAATAGAAAGAAAATACCTTTATTTCGAACAAGATTGGTAAATGAGTATATACATGTAACAAATTACATAATTGCCCCTAGGGCATACCCCTAACTCTATCAATCTCCAACTTAGACCTGGGATCAATTATGGAATCTTATTCTAAGTTCTCCAATCGGTTTTCTCAAAACCAATTAGGTCAGTCCCTTTGTGAACGGGTATGCTATTATGTTTTAGTTATCTACTTTGTCGATCAACTCTCTCCAATGGTGATAAACTGCTTTATCATGTGGAACAATTCAGAGTATGTCTCTCGACTTCAGTGAGCTCTAAGTTCTATTACGAACCATATCATGACATTGTTATCATATAATAATGTTATGAGATTCTCAACATTTGGAGTCGGCTCAGTTATAAATTTGTGCACTAATAATTTTATATACATTATTTTTATTGCGACAATATTCAACGCGATGTATATAGCCTTTTTTCATTGAATAAGCCGTAGTCTTTTATTTGGAACATTTTGTAACACCCCATATTTTTAGTAGCATTATTTAGGATATTTAATTAGCTAAATTAAGTAAAATAATGTAAGTTGATTAATGGATTGAGATTTGTGATTAGTAGGGGTAGCCATGCCATGTTAATAAGTAAATCAAAATGAGATAACTTGAAATAAATTAGACAAAGGGTTAGGAAGTAGGAAGGGGCAAAATAAGAACAAGGAAAATCCTTACCCTAAAACTTAAACCCCTTAGCCGTGTATTCTTTCATTCATTCTCATTTGCAAATTAAAAACAAAGATGCCGACCGCCATTTTACAAAACTAAAGGAAGAAAAAGCAAAGGAAGAAGATTAATCAAATCAAAAGTTATTCAAATCTCAAATCCTTAATCTCAGGCTAAGGTGAATAATGACCACATCTCATTCTCTTAATAGTTTTCAGTTTTAAGTTAAATCTGAAGTGTTTTGCAAGTTTATGCAATGTTTTTAAATGATTAAATGTGTATATATGCTTGTCGATGATTTATGCTTGTTCATATAGATTTTATGATATTTTTTGATAAGAAGACCCTATTAAATGACATCCAAATGCGTTGCGATTTAGATTTAGATCAGAAATGATGTTTTAGAGATGGGTTTCAATTTTCATAATTTCCTGAATTATTGTGGATGTTATATAAATTTCCTAGTGTAGAAAATGATTATTTGGGTTAACGGCTAAATAATTATTTATTTGGGTCTGAAAATTTATGTTAGAAAACATATTGAAAATGATTTTCTGGAATTTTTGTAGAAGTTTACTAAGTGTTTTGATGAATATATAAATTTACTTAAGGTATGGGACTTAAATGTTTTATATATTTATAAAAGAAGAAGGGGGCTTTTATAAAATAAAATTATTGTTATTTCTAAAATCTTGGCAACACTTTTGAAAGAAAAGAACTTTAGTAATCAATGAAAATTTGACAAACATAGCAGGTTAGTCAAAAAGTATTTCTCTTTTAAGTTAAAGACAAATTTTACCTAATTTTAGCCTGTTTCGCCACTTTCGGCACTAGCGGTTCCGACCTAGACGTTTCACCATCTTTGCTTTCGAAACTAATGCGCATGGTATCTATATACTTGGTACGTAGCGAATTGGATGAAGGCGAAAGGTATAAGGTCGAAACGTATGGTTCTGATAGGGTTGAAGCATGCCTTTGTTTTAAAATGAAGTTGCACATGCTTTGCTTTCGACTTGGTAAGCTTTCAACCAGGTCCAATTGTCTTAAAGAAATGGTTTCGAATGGCTTGCGCTCTTTTGTCTTAAGCAATGCTTTCGAAGGGGTCAAAATCCCTAGCTGCCGCTTTTCTTACCTTTCGAAGTCAATGGTTTCGGAAGGTATACTTTGTTTTAAAAACTTGGCCACTTCTCCAATGCTTTCAGAAGGTTGGTTTCGACACCATCACTTCTTTACCTAGGAATAGCTTTCGAAAGGAATGCTTTCGACTTAATGGGTTTTAGATCCTTTTGCTCTACTTGAAGGGATAACCCAAATGGTTTCGACCGAAACGGTTTTCAAAGGTTTTGAAAGGGTAAATTTTAAATGGTTTCAAAAGGTCTTCATATGTTTTAATTGAACCCAAAGGCTTTTGAAAGGTTTAATGTTTTATTGCTTTCGAAAGGGTTTTAAATGAAGGTTTCGAAGGGGTGGTTCCCCAATGATTTCGAAAGGTTTTGAAGGAAGGTTTTCCAACAGTTTCGAAAGGTCAAAAAGGAAGGGTTTTTCCAATGTTTCCAAAGGCAGTTTTAAAGTGTTTTAAAAGAAAGATGTCTAAGATTTTAAAGCTTTCGAAAGGAAGGTTTTCAGTGGTTTCGAAAGGTTTCTATAAATTTTTTTGATAGGAAGGTTTTGGCCTTTCGGCCTAGGTTGATTAAAGGGTTTTACTTGATTTCAAAAGGGGTACTTTCAAAGGTTTATATGTTTTCATAAACTAAGATTTGGGTAAAGTATATATAATATAGCAAGATGATTTTGAGTAAAGCATAGAGTATATGTATTTTCCTTGTGTGAGTTAGATTTAAAGGTTTTTAATCAGTTTGAAAATGTTTTCAAGCAAAATTTTGGGAAGGTTTCCCCAAGTAAAATGACTCGGATATTAGAATACCAGATGGGACTGGTGTAGGGTCGCGCCTTATACATTAGCTATTAGCCCCAGCTAATTAAGTTCAAAATTCCAGTGTGTAGGGCTTTGTCACAGGTAATACTAAAATTATGATTACAAAGAGAAGGGAATATATGTTTTTATACAGATTGGTTATTGGTGAGCTTGAAAAACCATGAGGATCACGTGACCCTAGGAGATGTTAAGTTAGGGACAGACCGTCTAGAAGAGAAGTATTAAATAGATAGTTAAGAGCAGATAGTCCAGAAGTGGTGTGTCTAATGGATGTTAGATTATTTTGTTATATTGTTTGGTAGGCTCGAGTAAGCCAAAGGTTAGTAGTAGGCCAAACAAAACTATTGTGTTCGGACAGATAGTCCATTTGTTACCTGATATGTATATTTACATAATAATGCTTTATAGTTTTAACTAGTTTCAGTTGCAGGATTATGATTTGCAAAAGATATGTTTTAAAACGATATTAGTGAGGGGAAACACGTTCTGCCAAGCGGCGTGGTCTCATTTAATATCGTATATCCATGATGTATAATATCATTGACACCAGGCTTTATGTATGACTCAAAGTTTATGTTTTTCCCCTTAAAATCTTAGGTGCTCAAAATTGATTTGAGTAGGCCAAGGATTGAGGTTTTACAGGTTTTAGTAGGTTGATGAATAAAGCTTCCGGAGATGAGTAGGTGGCTGACGGAAAGCTATTTAGAAGTTGTTGTTTTGTTCTGTTTTATTCCGTTGTGTTGTATACTTGTATTTAAGACAGTTATGTCTATATAGTACTCTGTTCAACCAAGGGGGTATCATCATATGTCACACTTGGCGTATTTATGTAATAATTATACTTTATTTGAACCTGGAAAACGATTATGGGATTGTGTAATTTGAATGTGAAACATGTGTTTTGGAAATGTACGGTGAAAAGATTTTTTTGAAATCTGTGATTTTGTTTCATATTCAAATGCTTCTGATATTATGGATACCATTAACATAGCCGTATTTAGTCGCCGAAAGTTAATACTATGGATGACTGCAGCATCTATAGCGTTTAGCTTTGGGCCTCTTGATAGGGGATGTTACAACTTGGTATTAAAGCATAGGTTTATGAAATACTTTAACTAAAAATGAGTTTTGAAAAACATAATCCTTAGAAATTAGAGTTAAGATCAGGATATGGGATAATGCTATAGTAACGTACTTATATTTGCTATATATAAGTATACATTATATCTCTACTCTCCTATCTCCATTAGGCTATTCTTCTGTATCTCACGAGGCTTAAATATAGATATGGACACAAGAAGAGGCAGAGTTAACCTAGGAGGGGACAACACCACCACCAATGGAAATGCCCGACCCAATACAAGGAGCACTCAAGGTTAGGCTCAAGCTGAGAATGTTAGTGTTGGAGTCCCACGGGTGGATATGGGAGCTATGTATTAGTTTTTCGTAAATATGATGCAAGCTAGAATTGCTGCTGGAGTGGTTGGAGGAAATGTTGCGGGAGAAGTTCAGGAAGCTCTGGTTGTCAATCATTATGCTAACTTGAGTAGAGACTATGCTAGGCTTGGAGGGAAGCCGTTTATCGGAACTGAAGATGCTATAGAAGTGGAGAATTGGTTGTTGCACTGTGAAAGGAAATTTGCTGACTTAGGGATCAATGACGAGCAAAAGAGGAGGCTTGCTTCAAGACAGCTTCAAGGAGCAGCTATATTTTGGTGGAATAGTGTGACGACTAGAGTAAATGAAGAAGATATGACATGGGCTGAGTTTAGGAGAAGGTTTTGGGAAAGGTTCATGTAGGTGATGGCGCAGTCTATTTTGATCAGAAATTTTACTGGGTTAGGACAAGGAGAGATGTCTATTTTGGAGTATGCTAGTAGGTTTGAAGAGTTGGCTGGATATGGTTATGCCATAGTTGATACAATGATGAAGAGGAATGAGAAATTCATAAGAGGGTTGAAACCTGAGTTGGCTAGGGCTACCTTACCGCATATGAGAGATCCCTATGATGTGGCAGTGGAGATGGCGTTAAGACATGAAGAGATTCTTGCTTGTTTGGAGAATAAGAAGGAGAAGGAGGTCCAGGTTGGGCAAGGTCAGGAGAGGAAGTTCTTTCACAAGAAGGGAAGTTTGAAGTGTTTTGTTTTAAGTGCGATAAGAAGGGGCATTTTGCTAATGAGTGTCGTACTAGAAATGCTAAGGAAGTGATCAGGAAGAAGAATATCAGGTGCTTCAATTGCGATCAAATCGGTCGCTATAAGAATCAATGCAAAGAGCCCGCTAAGGATGGGAAAGGCAAGATCTATGCATTGGAGCTTGCTACTTCGAAGCTGACAGTGTAGGAGAAAGGAAAGGCAGTTTTGGGAGGTACGCTTCAGATCCATGATATGTCTGTTAGCGTTTTGTTTGATATTAGTGCATCGCATTCTTTTATATCTCGATGTTTGTTAGACAAACTTAACCTAGAACCCACATATTTAGTTACTTCCTTAAGAGTTGCAAATTCGATAGAAGGGTATGAGATGCTTGGGATGAAGTGTGACCACTCGGAGTTTGACTTGCTAGGTTACACCTTTGTTTGCAGTTTGCATGTATTTGACTTTGTAGGGTTCGGAATTATATTAGGAATGGACTGGTTAAGTAATTATGATGATAGGATATTTTGCCTAGATAGGAAAATATCGCTTGGACACCCGGACTGTAGTGATTGGATTGTATATACCATAGAAAACCCTAGCTGTAAGGTGAATGCTTTGTTGGGTGCTGTGGAGTTGGAAGATGAGTTGAATCGCGTTTTTGTGGTTGTAGAATTCGTAGATGTCTTCGAGCCGGTAGTAGGATTGCCATCGAAATGATCCATTGAGTTTTGGATAGATTTGGTGCCTGGAGCAGAACCGGTGAGTAGACCACCAAGCAGGATGACGCCGACAAAAATGAGGGAGTTGAAGGCTCAGTTGGTGGATTTGGAAGGCAAGAGTTTTATTAGACCAAGTAGTTCGCCTTTAGGAGCAGCCCCAGTATTTTCTAAGAAGCCGGATGGATCGTTAAGGCTATGTATCGATTATCGTAAGTTGAATGAGAGAACGATAAAGAATCGATATATGTTGCCTAGGATTAACGATTTGTTCGATCAACTGAGTGGAGCCATGGTATTTTCTCAGTTAGACTTAGCAACAGGTTTCCATCAGCTTAGAGCAGTAGAAGATAGTATACCTTTGCAGCGTTTAGAACAAGGTATGGGTCGTACGAATGGTTAGTTATGCCATTCGGACTCACTAATGCACCAACATTCTTTGTGTATTTGATGAGTCATATTTTCCGAGAGCACTTGGATAGGTTCGTGTTGGTTTTCATAGATGATATTCTTATATACTCTAAGGATGAGAAGGAGCATGAAGTTCATCTTAGAGTTGTGCTTGAGACACTGAGGCAACATTAGCTTAAGGCAAAGTTTTCGAAGTACCATTTTTGGAAGAAGGAAGTGAAATTTCTAGGTCATGTAGTCTCAGAAAAAGGATTGTCAGTCGATCCAGATAAGATCGAAGCTGTTAATAATTGGAAGATACCGGAGATGGTGACTGAGATTAGAAGTTTTCATGGGTTGACTGGATATTATCAGAGGTTTGTAAAAGGTTTTTCACGGATAGCAGCACCGATGACCAAGCTAACGCGAAAGGATGTGAAGTTTGTATGGATCGATAAGTGTGAGGAAGCATTCCAGAGCTTGAAACACTTAGTGACACATGCACATGTATTAGTCATCTCGGAGGGGAATCTGGACTTGGTAGTTTATATATATGTGTGTGGAACTGGATTAGGAGTTGTACTAATGCAGAGAGGTAAAGTGATTGCCTATGCTTCTTGACAGCTTAGACCGCATGAGGTTAGATACTCGACACATGACTTGGAGTTAGCTACTGTTATTTTTGCTTTGAAGGTGTGGAGAAATTACCTTTTGGGAGAGAGGTTCGAGCTTTATATGGATCATAAGTCGTTGAAGTACTTGTTCTCTTAGAAGGAGCTGAACATGAGACAATAGAGGTGGTTAGAGTTTTTGGCCGCTTATAATTTTGGAATTGAGTACACACCAGGGAAAGGAAACAAGGTTGCAGATGCGCTTAGTAGGAAGCATTAGAATGCAGTGTTATCTATGATAGCAGAATGGAAAGACTTGGAACCGTTGTCGAATTGCAAAGTGTAGTGGAGATCCGAGGTCGGGTCTAATGGAGAATCTTCTATGTTATCTTATTTAGAAGTCCGACCAATATTGATTGAGAAGATTGCTTCTAAACAGGAAGAGGATCCAGTGTTAGTTGAAAGGATCAGGAAATTAAAGGATGGAACGGAGTGCGATGACTTGAAGGATTTCAGTCTTGACCAAAGTGGATGGTTAAGAAAGAAGGGTAGATTATGTGTTCCAGATGTAGCAGACATAAGGAAGGAAGGTTTGGAGGAATGCCACAGTTCGAAGTTCACTATTCATCCAGGAGGAACGAAAATGTATCAGGATATGAAGAGAAGTTTCTTCTAGGAAGGAATGAAGAAGGATGTTGGCTTATGGGTAAAACAGTGTTTGAACTATTAGCAGGTGAAAGCCGAGCATCAGAAGCCAAGTGGGTTGCTTCAGCCACTGGATATTCCGGTATGGAAGTGGGATTCTATTTCTATGGATTTCATAGACGGGTTGCCGAGATCAAATAGTGGAAACAAAAGTATATGTGTTATAGTGGACAGATTGACCAAGAGTTCCCATTTCATTCCCGTTAAGTCAAATAGGACGGCACCTGTATTGGCTAAGTTATTTATGAAGAATGTAGTTAGACTTCACAGAATTCCTAGCGGTATTGTTAGTGATAGAGATTCCTTATTCACTAGCGAGTTCTGGAAGAGTTACAGGAAAGTTTAGGAACCAAGCTCAAGATGAATACCGCTTACCATCCACAGACCGATGGGCAAACAAAACAAGTTAACAAGATCTTGGAAGACTTGTTAAGAGCTTGTGTATTAGACTTCGGGGGATCATGGAGAGACCACCTACACTTAGTTGAGTTTTCATATAACAATAGTTCTCAGGCTAGTATAGGGATGGCACCATTTGAAGCTTTGTATGGAAGACCATGCAAATCCCCTACATGTTGGTTAGAAACTGGAAATAGATTAGTCCTTGGTCCCGATTTGGTAAGAGAAGCAGCAGAAAAGATTGAGCTAATAAAGGAGAGAATGAAGGAAGCTCAGTCTAGGCAAAAGAGCTATGCAGATAGAACACGAAAAGATTTAAAATTCTCTATTGGGGATCATGTTTTCGTTAAAATATCGTCGATGAAAGGTGTTATCAGGTTCGCGAAGACAAGGAAGTTAGTACTAACATTCGTAGGACCATTTCCTATTTTAAAGAGGATCTGGAAACTCGCGTATAGAGTAGAGTTACGGGGTAGTTTGGCAGGAGTCCACGATGTTTTTCATGTATCTCATTTGAGGAAGTGTGTTAGGGGTCCAGACACTACTATAGCACTGACTGTGTTAGAAGATTTAGTAGTGGAATCAGACTTGACTATAGTTAGGAAGCCCGCCCGAATAGTCACGAGGGATGAGAAGAAGTTAAGGAACAAAACATTCAGAGTAGTGAAGGTTTAGTGGAGTGACGATGGTAGAGACTGTACTTGGGAGACTGAGAGTAGGATTAGAGATGCTTATCCTGATTTGTTTGATGGTATGTTTTACCTTTGATTGTTTTGTTGTGTACCTTATCGTAATTTCAAGGACGAAATTCTTTAAGAAGGGGAGATTGTAACACCCAATATTTTTAGTAGCATTATTTAGGATATTTAATTAGCTAAATTAAGTAAAATAATGTAAGGTGATTAATAGATTGAGATTTGTGATTAATAGGGGTAGCCGTGCCATGTTAATAAGTAAATCAAAATGAGATAACATGAAATAAAATAGATAAAGGGTTAGGAAGTAGGCAGGGGAAAAATGGGAACAAGGAAAATCCTTATACCCTAAACCTTAAACCCCTTAGCCGTGTATTCTCTCATTTATTCTCATTTGTAAATTAAAAACATAGAGGCCGGCCACCATTTTAGAGAACTAGAGGAAGAAAAAGCTAAGGAAGAAGATTAATCAAATCAAAATCTATTCAAATATCAAATCCTTAATCTTAAGTTAAGGTGAATAATGACTACATCTCATTCTCTTAAATGTTTTCGATTTTAAGTTAAATCTAAAGTGTGTTGCAAGTTTATGCCATGTTTTTGAATGATTAAATGTGTATATATGCTTGTCGATGATTTATGCTTGTTCATATAGATTTTATGATATGTTTTGATAAGAAAACTCTATTAAATGACATCCAAATGCGTTGTGATTTAGATTTAGATCAGAAATGATGTTTTAGAGATAGGTTTCAATTTTCATAATTTTCTGAATTATTGTGGATGTTATATAAATTTCCTAGTGTAGAAAATGATTATTTAGGTTATAAATTATTTACGGCTAAATAATTATTTATTTGGATCTGAAATTTATATATGTTAGAAAACATATTAAAAATGATTTTCTGGAATTTTTATAGAATTTTCCTAAGTGTATTGATGAATATATAAATTTATTTAAGGTATAGGACTAAAATGTTTTATATATTTATAAAAGGAGAAGGGGTATTTTATAAAATAAAATTATTGTTATTTCTGAAATCTTGGTAGCACTTGTGAAAGAAAATAAGTTTAGTAATCAATGAAAATTTAACAAACATAATAGGTTAGTCAAAAGTATTTACCTTTTAAGTTAAAGACAAAATTTACTTGTTTTAGCCGGTTTCGCCACTTTCGGCACCAGGGGTTCCGACCTAGACATTTCGCCAACATTGCTTTCGAAGCCAATGCATATGGTATCAATATACTTAGTACATAGCGAATTGGATGAAGGTGGAAGGTATAGAGTCGAAACGTATGGTTCTGATAGGGTTGAAGAATGCCTTTGTTTTAAAATGAAGTTGCGCCTGCTTTGCTTTCGACTTGGTTAGCTTTCAACCAGGTCAAATTGTCTTAAAGAAATGTTTTCGAATGGGTTGTGCTCTTTTTTCTTAAGCAATGCTTTCGAAGGGGTCGAAACCCATAGCTGCCGCTTTTTCTTACCTTTCAAAGTCAATGGTTTTAGAAGGTATACTCTGTTTTAAAAACTTGGCCACTTCTCCAATGCTTTCGAAAGGTTGGTTTCGACACCATCACTTCTTTACTTAGGAATAGCTTTCGAAAGGTATGCTTTCGACTTTAATGGGTTTCAGATTCTTTTTCTCTACTTGAAGGCATAATCCAAATGGTTTCGACCGAAACGGTTTTCAAAGGTTTCGAAGGGGTAAATTTTGAATTTTTTCGAAAGGTTTCCACATATTTTAATTTAACCCAAAGACTTTCGAAAGGTTTAATGTTTTATTGCTTTCGAAAGGGTTTTAAATGAAGGTTTCGAAGGGGTGGTTCCCCAATGATTTCGAAAGGTTTTGAAGGAATGTTTTCCAACGGTTTCGAAAGGTCAAAGAGGAAGGGTTTTTCCAATGTTTCGAAAGACAGTTTTAAAGTGTTTAAAAAGAAAGATGTCTAAGGTTTTAAAGCTTTCAAAAGGAAGGTTTTTCAGTGGTTTCGAAAGATTTCTATAAATGTTTTTGATAGGAAGGTTTTGGCCTTTCGACCTAGGTTGATTAAAGGGTTTTACTTGGTTTCGAAAGAGGTACTTTCAAAGGTTTATCTGTTTTAATCAACTAAGACTTGGGTAAAGTATATATAACATGGCAAGGTGATTTTGAGTAAAGCATAGAGTATATGTATTTTCCTTATGTGAGTTAGATTTAAAGTTTTAAATCAGTTTGAAAATGTTTTCAAGGAAAATTTTGGGAAGGTTTCCCCAAGTAAAATGACTCAGATATTAGAATACCAGATGTGACTGGTGTATGGTCGTGCCTTATACATTAGCTATTAGCCCTAGCTAATTAAGTCCAAAATTCCAGTGTGTAGGCCTTTGTCACAGGTAATACTAAAATTATGATTACACAGAGAAGGGAATATATGTTTGTATACAGATTGGTTATTGGTGAGCCTACAAAATCATTAGGATCACGTGACCCTAGGGGATGTTAAGTTAGGGACAGACCGTCTAGAAGAGAAGTATTTAACAAATAGTTAAGGATAGACCGTCCAGAAGAGGTGTGTCTAACGGATGTTAGATTATTTTTTTATATTATTTGATAGGCCCGAGTCAGCCAAAAGTTAGTAGTAAGCCAAACAAAACTATAGTGTTCAGAAAGATAGTCCATTTGTTACCTGATTTGTACATTTACATAATAATGCTTTACAGTTTTAACCAGTTTTGGTTGCAGGATTATGATTTGCAAAAGATATGTGTTAAAAGGACATTAGTGAGGGGAAACCCATTCCTCCAAGCGGCATGGTCTCACTTAATATCGTATATCCGAGATGTATAGTATCATTCACACTAGGCTTTATGTTTGACTTGAAGTTTACGTTTTTTCCCTTAAACTCTCGGGTGCTCAAAATTGATTTGAGTAGGCCAAGGGTTGAGGTTTTACAGGTTTTAGTAGGTTGACGAATAAAGCTTCCCGAGATGAGCAGGTGGCCGACGGATAGCTATTTAGGAGTTGCTGTTTTGTTTTATTCCACCGTGTTGTATTTAAGACAGTTATGTCAATATAGTACTATAGTCAACCAAGGGGGCATCATCATATGTCGCTCTTGGCGTATTTATGTAATAATTATATTTTATTTGAACCTGGGAAACAATTATGGGATTGTGTAATTTGAATGTGTAACATGTGTTTTGGAAACGTAAGGTGAAAAGATTTTTTTTAAAACCTGCGATTTTGTTTCATATTCAAATGCTTCTCATATTATGGACTGTAATGACCCACTATTTTGGACCATTGAAATCGACAATAAATCAACACATGTCGGACTTGAATAATTCAAAATAATAGATTGTAAATAAAATTTGGCAAAACTCAGCATATATAGTAAATAAATAATCATATAATCACAAACACAGAGTAATATAACAATAATGCAGCGGAAACAAAAGGATAGTAGTTCATGAAGCTACTATATATATAACAGGGTTAAACAAGATACAACAGAAGTCTCGAATACATAGATGTCTCAATAAAATAATCAAAGATAAAATCTGAATACATCACTGGAATCAACTGAACAACTGAAAGCAGGATAGATAGCTGGATCTCCAATCGAAGCTCCAACTCCAAAGGCGAGTCTCGAATACTGTATCACTCAGTCTGACCCGAGCGTAAAGCAAAACACAAAACACTCGAGTCAGGATTAACATTCTTATATAAATAAATCCAACTCAAGTGAAATATCAACTGAAATACAAGTAACTCAAAGGATGTTTGAGATAACCATTCTCTATGGATCCGTTAAACTATCTACTATGTAGTAATATACGTTATTATAATAATGTCTAATAATAAAATAAACTTACTTTTTAATAGCGTTAAGGGGTTACCCATATAGCTCTTAACACAAAATAGTGCCAATACTCTATACAGTACCTGCATACCTCGAGAGGCTACGAGAAGATACTCCATAGGTACGACACAAATAGAAACTCATAGTAAAGCTCAGTATGGTAGGTGACATGACACATAAGGCAATGCCAGGGTAGATATACCAATTATGCACACGGACTGATGGAAACGCATAGCAGCCCCTACCGCTCCACCTCGAACAACACTCCCAAATCAAGGGGTGCACCCAAACACAAAGTAATAGAATGGTATCGAAGAAGTGTGTCCGATAAGAGGTGCTGCCTCACTGGTCCGAGATCGCTCCTGTTTTAGCCACCTTATGCCAACTCACGGGAGTTGGGTCCACGTATATACCTTAGGATCGTCGCCACCATCCTACTTCATTCTGGAAAATCCACCGCGTACATAGTTGTTAAAGTCGTTTTCGGTATCGGCAGAGAGTATGTCCATATCCGATCCCGGTCTCTTTAACAACCAATCGTTATTATAACACCGCGGTCATTTCAAAATAGTCTATACTTCAAAATCAAAATATCATTTCCATTCAAAACCAAATAAATACGATATCATTTCCATTTCAAATATATCCGTTTCCAAAAATCATATCACTTTCCAAAGTTATAACGCTTTCGAAATCATAGTCCTTAAAAATCAAAACACTTTGGAAATCACTGCATTGAAATAATAGCATTTTGGAAATCATAACACTTCCCTATTAAACCGTTTAGATATTAAAATTAGTATATATAATAAAATAGTTTATAAATAAAATAGTTTATATAAATAGTTATAAGTTAAAAAAGTTTATAATAAAATAATTTATATTAAAAATGATTTATATTAAAATAGTTTATATTAAAATAATTTACAAAGTAAAATATCAATAGTTTTAAGTATAATTTAAAATTACTTTATAAAATAAAATAGTTTCTCGACTTTCACAAATCGATTCAAATCAATTCGAATTCTAAATTCAAATTTAATCAAATCTAAATCATCAATTTCAATTCCAATTCAATTAAACATTTTCAAGTTATATTGATTTCAAATACCGATTAGAACCACAAATAAACCATTTCAATTTCAAAATATTTCAAAGTTTCAAATATTCAACATTTCAAAACTAGATTCGATAATTTTATATATCAATTCACTTTTCTATTATTTAGTTTTGAAATATTTACTTAATTATTTCAATATCGTTTGAATACAACTTCAATTCACAAAATATCCCATTTAAATTTATATAAGTTTGAAATATCCATTTAAGTCACCTTTAATCAAATTTCAAGTTGTAAAACACTTCTTTAAATTTTCAAATTCAATAAATTTCAAATCAAACTTCTTTAAGTATAATTCTTAAATAAATATAATTTCAAACGAATTTCAAATTTATCTTTCCAATCTGAATCATTATAAACTCTATATCGGAAAATATATATATTAAATAAATACTTATATATCAACTTTATTAAATCAACTTTAATAAATCTTAAAAATCAAAATTTATTAAAACCAGATATTTCTTTCCAAAACCATAGAAATCATTTTCAAGGTATATATATAGACCAACGGTGTCTGTATATAATTTTCTATCCTATGGTCAAGTGATACGGATATTTATAATTTCAATCCACAATTTAAATATATACGGGTATATATCTTTTCAACCCGCAATCCCAAATTCAAGTCAATGAAAATCGCTTGGGTTTATCATTTCAACCCATAACGATTTTCTCCTATTCTACAGATCGTTCGGATATGTATCATTTCAACCCATAGTTAATTCTATACTAACAAGGAACTTGCAGAGTGATAACGGATATGATAATAATATAACAACAGTAACAAGCATATATCATCAGTGATAAATAACAGATAATGGTGTCAGATGTCACAAGTGAACAGATATAGATAATAGCATATATTTAAAAATGTAAATAACTAACAGCAGCATATTTCAATTGTCGTTTCAATTGAAATAAAATTTAATAGATATAAGAACATTAATCGTGAGTGATTGCTCACCTTTCGAGGCTAGAGAGACAAGAAGATGACACAGATACGCACACGGAACAACGACAAGCTAGGGGTTGCTGTGACAAATTCAATATTGAAATGTAAGTCAAGATGGCACGAGATCGATGAATGAGATATATACCATATATAAATTTTCAAAAATTAAAGTTTAAAACATATAGTTAAAATAAAATATATGTATCTACTACCAAATCAATGTTTATTATATAAATCCATATAAACTTACTTTACTACTCACAAATGAAAGTATGAAAAGTTACTTTATATAGAATCAATACCCTTTAAAAAAAATCGATACATATAAACTACAGATAATATATTACTAACATAATCCAAGTATATTTAAACGTTTGATCCAAACACATATACGTATGTATATCAACATATTATATACCAACTTTATAATATATATATATATATATATACACAAATGTATATATGGGTTTCTATACATATGACATACTTATTATTGTTACGATATGTAAACTGTACCTATAACAAATAACAACACATACTACCAAAATAATGTATACTTAGATATAAACACTTTTCTAAGCTACTGTAGAGACACATTTATGTATAGCTAGTAAACTTGTATAGAAATTCCAAAATAGTTTATGCAACAACATGCAACAGACCAAGCTTTTTATATAAACCTCATCTGCACTACCATGCGCGTCTATATATATCTTTGTATAAAAATGCAGGCTGACATTTGTGCACCAAACAAACATCAAACAAAATAAAACTTACATATATAGACGGTTATGATATAAATATATATATAACTATATACATTTTCTTGTATGGTCAGTCGATTATATGCATGTATACTAATAGTTATTAGACTTATGCATTAATATATATAGTCTTATATTCGGTAACACCTTTTAAACCTATTATAAATATATATATATATATAAAGTTATATAGATGTGACTTAACAGCTTCAATAACTCAATATACTTATATAGATAAACTAATATAAAATCCTATACAAAATTACATACTGACTATAGTAACAACTAAAGTGATAATATATATAAACCATATGAAATTTAAGAGTTAAGGAATCCATACATATATCAAAGTCATATGGCTCGAGTACATCTGATAATTTAAATAAAGCTTTTAGATCATTTTTGAACAAAAGAACATAAAATAAATCTTTAAATTCTCAAATCCCATAACACTTTCATTCAAATCAAATATATATATAAGTAACTATATAAACACAAGCATACTTTAACATAATTATATACCTATTAACTAGCAGATCGACAAAAGTAAAGTATACACAAACTATTTATAATAATAAATAAACTAAACCTATAAATAAGCAAACATACTTTATAACCTTTATAAACAGGCAAATAGAAATCAAAAGCTTTGTATTTCATTTTCAAATCAATATATCTATAACAGAAACAATAAAAATCTATACACAAACACAGAATATACTAATATAATTTATATAAACTATTATATATTAATATATATACACACCTACAATATTATAAGAATATACACTATACTTTACTGTTGAATTTCAGAATCTGAACATACTTAAACTAAAATATTATAAACTTTATAAATAGACAATTGTATATAATATACGTATAAACCAAACATGTTATATGAAACTTATACATACTTATATAATGATACGACAACTATTATATATTTTGGAAAGCGATATTGATAATCTATTTATAAAAGCTTTTACATATATACATATAACTATAACACAGATATATATATAATACCTTAACAAAGAGGCGAGGAGGAGTTCACGGCGGAGGTCAGGCTGAGGTCGGCTGCCGGTTGCGCGGGAGGAGAGTGGAGATGAGATGATGGTGGAGAGGGTTTCGCATCAGTTGCAGCCTGGAGATCAATGATGCGGGCGAGGCGGTGAGGCAAGCGGAGGTTGATCGGTGATGGGAAAATGAGGTGGAAGAAGTTTTGGGCTAAAGGATGCTTGGTGGAGATAGGCTCGCTTGGGTGGCCGTGGGGAAAGCATGCGGGAGAGAGAAAAGGATGGCTCTGTCATATTTTTATTAAAGAAGAATGGTGTAGAGGAGCAAAACAGAAGAAGATAAAACAACATATATCTATTATTATTACCTTACATATTCATACGAATGGACAAAATATTCAAAAGAAGGAAACGAAAAACAAGAACCAAAAAATATTTAACCGGTGGAATAGCAACAGACAATATAAATTGTCAGATGATTGTTTGAGTTCAACTGTTGGGTAGATGGAAGGTCAAGAATTCAAAAGGTTTTAAAAACGAATACCGATATGAAATCGTTCCGTAAATTCAGTTGTCACTCAAACTCCGAAACACACGAACAAATATACTGCGGGAGTCAGTACGATAAGACGATCAAAACGGTATACAGATATCAGTGGTACGATCATCCGATCAAAAGTCAATAATCGGTACCGATATACGTTGCTATTCCGTATAAAAAAATCCAAACAGAGCTAGAAATGTCCAAATTTCGCAAATTGAATTTCGCATTCTGATTTAGAGTGTTCTAAATAAATTTTCTCATGTTGACCTATTTAAGTTTCGGAACACTTTTATTATCATCAATTTTAACTGATATAAATTGGAATAAAATTACAGTAGAAATTAAACTTCCAAATTATCTGATGAAAATTTATCAGTTGCTATGTTAAAACGGACACATTTCAAATATCAAATTTAAATTTCAAAATTATATTGTTTAAAATTTCACAAAATTTCAATTAAATATATAAATAAAAAAAATAAAATTATTTAAAATTTACTGGTCGTTACACTTTCCCCCACTCAAAACTTTTCGTCCCCGAAAAGAAACAAGGTAGGAGAATAGAAACTACCAGAAAGAGAAATGGATTGGAAAACAAAATAAAACAATTAATCTAAACCATATAAATTTCAATTTAAATTAATCAATATCAAACAATTGGGTTAAATCCATTTATATTAAATAAATAAACAGTCATTCAATTTAATTTTTGTTAGTTCAAACTGTTAATTCTAATCATATAAATTTCAACTTAAATAAATTAATATCCAATCATTGATTTTGTTGATTCAAAGTATTTCATTGATTTAAATTTAAATTTAATAACTTCTTCAGAACAAAATTTATTTTATTTATCTTATTTATTATTCAATTAACTTATTATTTTATTTATCTCCATTAAAATTTATATTTAAAATTTAAGTGTATAACATTTATTATAAACACTCAAATTTTATTTATAAAATCATTTACATTGTATATTATCCAATTCCATATTCAACTTCTGAATAGTTTAGGTAAGTTGTATTGGAATGGAATTGAACAATACACATGCAAAAATTTTCCAACTCAATTATTTCAAATTTAAATATTTATTCAAAATTTGGCTTCATTTTATAATTAAAATCACCTGTTAGCATGAATTTAGGAATTTAAATTTCCGATTCACTCCAAACCATTTAGAGATAACTATATATATTTTCAAATCAATTCTATAATCATATACTTATATATACATTATAGATCAAATTATACCTCAGAAATTCAAATCAAATTCAATTTCCAAAACAAAAGTGTAGCAAAGCTACTGGATGGCCTCTCCACTTCGAAACTCGAAAATGAATGTCGATGATGCTGCAGTCATCACCGAAATTATTTTCCAGCGACAAAAGAGAAGAGTACTAATTTAAACGTTTAAAATTCTTTGAAGATCATTATATTCGAAAATACTTTATATAATATACATTTTAAATTTAAAAACCAGAGTTTGAAATCATCGAAAATTTAATTCTCAAATTCTTGATTTAAATTCATTTAAATTCCATATCAGTTTATAAACCATATCTATAAATTTATTTAGAACTATAAATGAGAATCAAATATTATCATTCAAACACCCAATTTAATTAAATATTTAAATTCCATAAATTTTTTACTTATATATTTATAATATAATCATATAAATTTATTTCAGTTACCATATTTGAAAATAAAATTGTGTCAGTTTGCTCTGTTCAAGTGTTTTGGGAATCCTATCGATAGCGTTGATCAGATGAATCGATCGAAAAACCAAATCAACATCAACAACTCAAACAACACAATCTATAAAACATTTTAATATTAATTACACATACACTCCTCACTCGACGATACAAGAATGGACTTCAAAACAAGAATAGTGATTTGGATGTTAAAGGATCCTAATCAAAAGAATTTCTAACAGGACGATAGGTTTGAATGGGAGATAAATAGATTGACTTATATAAGTTGCGGGCAACCTTAACCGGGTCAACCGTAACTTCAAAATAAGATCAATGCAGAATTCCAAGGCAAATCGAAATTCGATCGCCAGATATAAAATTCGGGTATAGCAAAAGATAGCAGGATCGTGAACCGAGGATACAGAAATCTCTGGTTAATCAATACCAATTGTAAAGGAGTTTTACCCCTTTACAATCATTCAAAGATTGGCGAGACCGCCGATTTACTATAGAGATCATTCAAAGTGGAGTTATGGGGATACTCCAGAATCAAGAAGACACGAATAGGGGAGAAAAGAATGGACTTTGGAACCAAAGGGAACGTTCCAAAATTCAAAGGAACTGGGTGAAAGAAGAAAGTATTCAAGCTCGAACGAAAGTGATTCGGTAATTGAATTTTACTCTATATGCTGAGTTTTGCCTAAAACCTGACTCTGATACCAACTGTAATGACCCACTATTTTGGACCATTCAAATCGACAATAAATCCACACATTTCGGACTTGAATAATTCAAAATAATAGATTGTAAATAAAATTTGGCAAAACTCAGCATATACAGTAAATAAATTATCACAGAATCATAGAAACAGAGTAATATAACAATAATGCAGCGGAAACAAAAGGATATTAGTTCATGAAGCTACTATATATATAACAGGGTTAAACAGATACAACAGAAGTCTCGAATACATAGATGTCTCAATAAAATAATCAAAGACAAAATCTGAATACATCACTGGAATCAACTGAACAACTGAAAGCATGATAGATAGCTGGATCTCCAAGCGAAGCTCCAACTCCAAAGGCGAGTCTCGAATACTGTATCACTCAGTCTGACCCGAGCGTAAAGCAAAACACAAAACACTCGAGTCAGGATTAACATTCTTATATAAATAAATCCAACTCAAGTGAAATATCAACTGAAATACAAGTAACTCAAAGGATATTTGGGATAACCATCCTCTAAGGATCCGTTAAACTATCTACTATGTAGTAATATACGTTATTATAATAATGTCTAATAATAAAATAAACTTACTTTTTAATAGCATTAAGGGGTTACCCATATAGCCCTTAACACAAAACAATGCCGATAGTCTATACAGTACCTGCATACCTCTAGAGGCTACGAGAAGATACTCCATAGGTACGACACAAATAGAAACTCGTAGTAAAGCTCAGTATGGTAGGTGACATGACACATAAGGCAATGCCAGGGTAGATATACCAATTATGCACACGGACTGATGGAAACGCATAGCAGCCCCTACCGCTCCACCTCGAACAACACTCCCAAATCAAGGGGTGCACCCAAACACAAAGTAATAGAATGGTATCGAAGAAGTGTGTCCGATAAGAGGTGCTGCCTCACTAGTCCGAGATCGCTCCTGTTTTAGCCACCTTATGCCAACTCACGGGAGTTGGGTCCACGTATATACCTTAGGATCGTCGCCACCATCCTACTTCATTCTGGAAAATCCACCGCGTACATAGTTGTTAAAGTCGTTTTCGGTATCGGCAGAGAGTATGTCCATATCCGATCCCGGTCTCTTTAACAACCAATCGTTATTATAACACCGCGGTCATTTCAAAATAGTCTATACTTCAAAATCAAAATATCATTTCCATTCAAAACCAAATAAATACGATATCATTTCCATTTCAAATATATCCGTTTCCAAAAATCATATCACTTTCCAAAGTTATAACGCTTTCGAAATCATAGTCCTTAAAAATCAAAACACTTTGGAAATCACTGCATTGAAATAATAGCATTTTGGAAATCATAACACTTCCCTATTAAACCGTTTAGATATTAAAATTAGTATATATAATAAAATAGTTTATAAATAAAATAGTTTATATAAATAGTTATAAGTTAAAAAAGTTTATAATAAAATAATTTATATTAAAAATGATTTATATTAAAATAGTTTATATTAAAATAATTTACAAAGTAAAATATCAATAGTTTTAAGTATAATTTAAAATTACTTTATAAAATAAAATAGTTTCTCGACTTTCACAAATCGATTCAAATCAATTCGAATTCTAAATTCAAATTTAATCAAATCTAAATCATCAATTTCAATTCCAATTCAATTAAACATTTTCAAGTTATATTGATTTCAAATACCGATTAGAACCACAAATAAACCATTTCAATTTCAAAATATTTCAAAGTTTCAAATATTCAACATTTCAAAACTAGATTCGATAATTTTATATATCAATTCACTTTTCTATTATTTAGTTTTGAAATATTTACTTAATTATTTCAATATCGTTTGAATACAACTTCAATTCACAAAATATCCCATTTAAATTTATATAAGTTTGAAATATCCATTTAAGTCACCTTTAATCAAATTTCAAGTTGTAAAACACTTCTTTAAATTTTCAAATTCAATAAATTTCAAATCAAACTTCTTTAAGTATAATTCTTAAATAAATATAATTTCAAACCAATTTCAAATTTATCTTTCCAATCTGAATCATTATAAACTCTATATCGGAAAATATATATATAAAATAAATACTTATATATCAACTTTATTAAATCAACTTTAATAAATCTTAAAAATCAAAATTTATTAAAACCAGATATTTCTTTCCAAAACCATAGAAATCATTTTCAAGGTATATATATAGACCAACGGTGTCTGTATATAATTTTCTATCCTATGGTCAAGTGATACGGATATTTATAATTTCAATCCGCAATTTAAATATATACGGGTATATATCTTTTCAACCCGCAATCCCAAATTCAAGTCAATGGAAATCTCTTGGGTTTATCATTTCAACCCATAACGATTTTCTCCTATTCTACAGATCGTTCGGGTATGTATCATTTCAACCCATAGTGAATTCTATACTAACAGGTAACTTGCAGAGTGATAACAGATATGATAATAATATAACAACAGTAACAAGCATATATCATTAGTGATAAATAACAGATAATGGTGTCAGATGTCACAGGTGAACAGATACAGATAATAACATATATATATAAAAATGTAAATAACTAACAGCAGCATATTTCAATTGTCGTTTCAATTGAAATAAAATTTAATAGATATAAGAACATTAATCGTGAGTGATTGCTCACCATTCGAGGCTAGAAAGACAAGAAGATGACACAGATACGCACACAGAACAATGACAAGCTAGGGATTGCTATGACAAATTCGATATTGAAATGTAAGTCAAGATGGCACGAGATCGATGAACGAGATATATACCATATATAAATTTTCAAAAATTAAAGTTTAAAACATATAGTTAAAATAAAATATATGTATCTACTACCAAATCAATGTTTATTATATAAATCCATATAAACTTACTTTACTTCTCACAAACGAAAGTATGAAAAGTTACTTTATATAGAATCAATACCCTTTAAAAAAAATCGATACATATAAACTACAGATAATATATTACTAACATAATCCAAGTATATTTAAACGTTTGATCCAAACACATATACGTATGTATATCAACATATTATATACCAACTTTATAATATATATATATATATATACATACAAATGTATATACGGGTTTCTATACATATAACATACTTATTATTGTTACGATATGTAAACTTTACCTATAACAAATAACAACACATACTACCAAAATAATGTATACTTAGATATAAACACTTTTATAAGCTACTGTAGAGATACATTTATGTATAGCTAATAAACTTGTATAGAAAATCCAAAATAGTTTATGCAACAACATGGAACAGACCAAGCTTTTTATATAAACCTCATCTGCACTACCATGCGCATCTATATATATCTTTGTATAAAAATGCAGGCTGACATTTGTGCACCAAACAAACATCAAACAAAATAAAACTTACATATATAGACGGTTATGCTATAAATAAATATATATATATAACTATATACATTTTCTTGTATGATCAGCCGATTATATGCATGTATACTAACAGTTATTAGACTTATGCATTAATATATATAGTCTTATATTCGGTAACACCTTTTAAACCTATTATAAATATATATATATATATATATATATAAAGTTATATAGATGTGACTTAACAGCTTCAATAACTCAATATACTTATATAGATAAACTAATATAAAATCCTATACAAAATTACATACTGACTATAGTAACAACTAAAGTAATAATATATATAAACCATATGAAATTTAAGAGTCAAGGAATCCATACATATATCAAAGTCATATGGCTCGAGTACATCTGATAATTTAAATAAAGCTTTTAGATCATTTTTGAACAAAAGAACATAAAATAAATCTTTAAATTCTCAAATCCCAGAACACTTTCATTCAAATCAAATATATATATATATATAAGTAACTATATAAACACAAGCATACTTTAACATAATTATATACTTATTAACTTGTAGATCGACCAAAGTAATGTTTACACAAACTATATATAATAATAAATAAACTAAACCTATAAATAAGCAAACATACTTTATAAACTTTATAAACAGGCAAATAGAAATAAAAAGCTTTGTATTTCATTTTCAAATCAATATATCTATAACAGAAACAAAAAAAATCTATACACAAACACAGAATATACTAATATAATTTATATAAACTATTATATATTAATATATATATACACACCTACAATATTATAAGAATATATACTATACTTTACTATTGAATTTCAGAATCTGAACATACTTAAACTAAAATATTATAAACTTAATAAATAGACAATTGTATATAATATATGTATAAACCAAACATGTTATATGAAACTTGTACATACTTATATAATGATACGACAACTATTATATATTTTGGAAAGCGATACTGACAATCTAGTTCTAAAAGCTTTTACATATATACGTATAACTATAACACACATATATATATAATACCTTAACAAAGAGGCGAGAAGGAGTTCACGGCGGAGGTCCGGCTGAGGTCGGCTGCCGGTTGCACGGGAGGAGAGTGGAGATAAGATGATGGTGGAGAGGGTTTCGCATCAGTTGCAGCCTGGAGATCAGTGATGTGGGCGAGGCGGTAAGGCAAGTGGAGGTTGATCGGTGATGGGAAAATGAGGTGGAAGAAGTTTTGGGCTAAAGGATGCTTGGTGGAGATAGGCTCGCTTGGGCGGCCGTGGGGAAAGCATGCGGGAGAGAGAAAAGGATGGCTCTGTCATATTTTTATTAAAGAAGAATGGTGTAGAGGAGCAAAATAGAAGAAGATAAAACAACATATATCTATTATTATTACCTTACATATTCATACGAATGGACAAAATATTCAAAAGAAGGAAACGAAAAACAAGAACCAAAAGATATTTAACTAGTGGAATAGCAACAGACAATATAAATTGTCAGATGATTGTTTGAGTTCAAATGTTGGGTAGATGGAAGGTCTAGAATTCAAAAGGTTTTAAAAAGGAATACTGATATGAAATCGTTCCGTAAATTCAGTTGTCACTCAGACTCCGAAACGCACGAACAAATATACTGCAGGAGTTAGTATGACAAGACGATCAAAACGGTATACAGATATCAGTGGTACGATCATCCGATCAAAAGTCGATAATCGGAACCCGATATACGTTGCTATTCCGTATGGAAAAATCCAAACGGAGCTAGAAACGTCCGAATTTCACGAAACGAATTTCGCAGTCTGATTCAAAGTTTTCTAAATAAATTTTCTCATGTTGACCTATTTAGGTTTCGGAACACTTTTATTATCATCAATTTTAACTGATATAAATTGGAATAAAATTACACTAGAAATTAAACTTCCAAATTATCTGATGAAAATTTACCAGCTGCTATGTTAAAACGGACACAGTTCAAATATCAAATTTAAATTTCAAAATTTTAGTGTTTAAAATTTCACAAAATTTCAATTAAATATATAAATAAAACAAATAAAATTCTTTAAAATTTACTGGTCGTTACAGATACCATTAACATAGCCATATTTTATCGTCGAAAGTTAATGCTATGAATGACTGCAGCATCTGTAGTTTTTAGCTTTGGGCCTCTAGATAAGGGATGTTACACATTTCCAACTTAAAGATTCTTAACTTGAATTTATTATTGACATTCTACACTCAATATGACTTATGAAGTTTGAGTTTGAACACTCCTTCATAAGGAGTTTTTTTTCTGTAAACAATTCTCTAGTTTTTCATAAATATACAAGAACACTTCAAACAACCATTTAGTGTTAACAATTTGGATTTGATATTTGCTTCATGTATCAAATACATAAACAAATCTTGATATTGTAGACAACATAACATGTATGATAATTCCTTTTTGCCGATGCGAAGGAATCAATCTTACATGTTCTGTATTAAATATTTTAATAAGGTGTCCTTGCATATCATTTGGGACATTCCCGATATCTTTTATACTTACTATAAAAGACATTATTTATTAATCCAATGTTGAGTATTAAAACAACTAAGGCTGATTTTAACACAAGTACATCGTTAAAATCAACAGCGTGTTGTTTATTTATAGTTTAGAAATCAATGTATCTTTTAACGTTCTTTCTTATGAACATATGCTTCCTCTGCACTTTGATTGAAAATCAAACTATTTGATATTTCTATCAAAATACTTATTCAATCTTGATACTTACAAAATGATACTTTCGCATCATTTCTTGGATCATACCCAAAGACTCACAAACACAATATCGCTCCTACTGACTTTGAGACTTTTTTGGTTAATATGTGTAAACAGCTTACATAAAATCATTATTTAGAATTATTTTTTTATTTCAATAGATATGTACCAAAACACTAGGACTTATCAAGCGATAATTTTATGAGTAAATCCGGATTGACTTGAACATGTTGAATATCGAATCTATTACGCTAATTTCGATAATTGAAATTTAGGATATTATATTTATCAACATTGCTCATTTAATTCCAACTGCATTAGTATTACTCATAAAGCCACAGTCGTGGTCGATGGATCATATCCCATCAGTTACGACCACCAAAATCTATATTTTGATAGCGTACTTGGAATTCTTTCTAATTCGCGCATCATAACATATAGAGTCAACACTCTCAATGGTTTAATTAAACAACCTAGAATTATATATTTTCGACATTAATAAGAAACTTGTAGTTTCTCTTCAATGTGCGAGAATACATATTAGACATTCTAAAGATGTGTGTTCGTTTAGGTTAGTTAATTTCATTTCATCTCATATAATCAGTTCTATCTATGGATCGTATCCAATTCCATTTTACTACCAATAATTCCTCAAAGAAATTTCTTCACAACGAAGTTGGTATATCTTGAAACAACAATTGTTTCTCGGTGCAATAGAATAGGTATTCATAAAAGCTTTATGAATTTATTTATAAAACTGATTTGGTTTTAGTTTACAAAAATTATGTTCGAAAAATAAATATGTCATCCAATGATATACTTTTCAAAATCCTTTTGGGGAGATTCATAAAAGATCACTCATGAACAGTTATTACGTGAAATCTTTTGACTCGCACAACTTGCTAACTCCTCGGCCTAGGATATGTGTAGTTTCTCATAAACCCTTATCCTGTAAAATTTTGAAAACTGTTATTCATATGAAATAATATTAACCTTGTATACTACCCTTAAGTACATTACCTTATAGAAAGAACCTAACTTAACTTCACTCACAATTAATCGTACTTGTCCAACAAAGTTCAATTACTCCAAATCGATGCATAGTTTTGTATCACATGGAGGAGTAATTTTGAGATTGAATCTTTATTCATTTTAGGTACGTTTGGAATTTTCCAATATACTCACTCATTCGATCAAATCAAATCATTTCTATCGCATGTTATTTTATTTACTTCTATTTTATATTCTGTAAGTTTACCATAGACATACTACATGTGTATCGAGTACACATGTCCATGTCGATGATAACTCATTGGTGAATATGACGAAGTACATGGAACCGTTTTGGTATTTATAGAATTACGATTGCATACATCTATATGAATCAATCCGAAGAGTTCATCAACTCTTATGATACTCCCACTAAATGGTTGCATAGCCCTTTATTGTTTGAGATATAATTAACAAGTATCATATGATTCAAAACCAAACAATAAAATTATTTCTCAAAACTACGGCTTAGTCTATATTTCCAAAACAACTGTAAAATAATATTAGATGCTTTTGTATTTTCCAATGCATCACTTTTGTTATAAAAAAATAATACCACATTATAGTTTTATTTCACAAAGGATATTCATTATATTCATATTGAAATATAGCTATGTCTATTTTTTTTCAGTCGATACCGGAAAATAACCATTATTTCATAAATAATGATTGGAAGTTTTACGAAAACAATTTTTGTACTATGATGTAATTAATAAGTGCTATATGGCATGCTCCCACTATTTCAACCATTACTATAATAGCATACTAAATTCGGAGGTCCATCATTCACTTAATACAATTTGTTTATTTCATACACTGCAACTATTTACAGTGGAGAGTTTGTTGATCGAATATCTTGAGCTCAAAGAAATAAATCTCATAGAAAACAATTTTCTATATGAAAATGCATTACGGAATAGAAATCATATTTCTTATTCTAATATTAAGTATCAATTATTATTACAATTCTATGAAGTAGAAGTGACTATTCATTCTATTCATCCCAACTGTACCTTAAACTACATCTATTCTTATACATTCGTTTTCCTTTCAAATGGTCAAATTATTCAAAAGAAAACCTTACTACAATATCACAACAAACTCTTTACAAAAGCGCATTCAATTATCCTTAACATTTAAGGACTTCAAATATGTTGCACTTTACGTAAACCGATCAAAATGACATTTCAACGATCTAGTTCTTAGATATATGTTGTAGTTTATGGTCTTGTGTTACATTCACACAATATGATCCCTTTTTGTAATCAATCAGATTGAATACTCGATCTCGCACTATGGTTTATTTGGTTTTTCGGATGAACTAATTTCATGAAAATATTGTACATTACAAATTTTGATCCTTTACCACATGACATTTATATGAAATTGTATATGGGTCAAATACCATAGTCTTGTATTGCTTTTAGATTTCGAAACTCATAGAATGCAATACATGGTCTTGACCAAATAAATGCGTAAGTGACAGGCCACGAATGTATTTAGTACTTGTAAAATCAGGCACTTGCATGGGTGTTGAAACGTTAACATGCAATAAGAATTTAATAGCGGGTATTATATTTCCATTGATAAACTTTCAATTCAGTTCGTTTGTATATGTTAATTGATAAACATTTTATCAATCATATTAAATGCATAAATTTATCATTGAAGATAATTATAACATTATGTAGCATACGTTCTTACAATATTCGAAAGGTTAAATGTTACCATTTCATTTTTCTAATAAGGCCCCCACTAGTCTTTTATATTTCTCCAAACCCTAAGATGAAACATAGAAATCTTTTGACTTTACTAGTGGGTGTTAGGACTCGTCTGTCTTGGTATTTTGACCTTGAGTTTGCTCAACAAATTATAGCCCCACAAACGATGGATAGCTCCTTGTCGGTTGTATCACATACAACTCCTGACCCATTTTTCCTTGTCCTAATCTCATTTTGACCTTGAGTTTGCTCAACAAATCGAAAGAGATTATTCACTCGTACCTACCATATCATGATGGCCTAAGTATAGTATATGTACCTTGAGTTTGCTCAATAAATACATATAGTTATCTTACCTCATCTGTTCAATATATTAATAATAATACGCATAACATCCCCAGCTTGAGTTTGCTCAACAACTAAGGAGTATGCAAGTAATTTATTAATATATATATGGTAAAGGAAAACATTATATTGAGGATTCATAATCTTCAATATATTATATTGAGTGATATCTACTTATGGAATAATGTATTTCTTATGAAATACCCTCGTGATTCAAGTGTCAGACACATCAGAAATCACAGTATACGTACATTTACGTATGTATTTATTCCTTAAGTCTATTTGGGTTTTTTTAATGTTCCATCTTTAGTTTATACATTCATATCATATAAGTTTTATTATTATATATTACTCATATGATAGTCTTATGTATGATATTTTATTAATTAAATCTTATTTAATTAATTAACTTTTTAATTAATTTTAAATTAGTATTCCAATACAACTTTTATACTGGACATATCTACTATAACCTTTATAGTAAGACACATATATCTTATATATGCATATTTTTAGTTAATTAACTGACCTTTAATTACTTTATTAATTAAACTATTTTAATTAAATTATATTAATTTCGAAAATTTATCTTATATACATACATGTATGCTTATGTTACCTTAAATACTTTAAAATAACATAACATATATTTACACGCGTATAAGTATTAATTAATTAACTCATTTAATTAATTTATATTATAAATCTTATTGATAATTTTAAATTTCGAAATTAATATTTACATAGTTTCAAACATTTTGAACTTTTCATTACATTTTCAAACATTTTGAATATTTGTTATATTATAACCTTTTATAATAAACATGTTTTTATTTTAAATTTAACTTCTAAATTTAAAATCATGTCTTAATTTTCAATACTATTTTAAACATTAGCCCAAGGCCTAATTCAAATTGGGCCTTTTCTGTTAGGGGTAACCTTTAGGCTCACATCACCTTTCAGGCCAGGCAGGTAACCAAGTAGGACAGGGTACTAGATTACCCAATTCTAATCCTAGACATCACCTTTCTAGACACCGTACAAAGTGCACAAGCTTAATTAGTTAGCCCTAACATGACTAATTTAGACTGCATAGGCTAATGGGCTCTGATACCATTGAAGGAACTAGGCCAGCCGGTAACGGAAGAAATGGGTGAATTTCAAAAAATTTAACCATTATGGATCTTTAATGGGCCTATGAAGTTTAAATTCATTTGGAACTTTTCTAAGTTTCTTTTATATAAAATCAATATTTTATTTCACTTCATAAATAAAGTTTCACTTTAATTTAATGTTTATGTAAGTTAGAGTATACTAAATAACCTCTTATATACAGATTTGTGTGTAACGTTTACTTTTCAAATTTAATTAGAGAAGGAAATATTTCATTTCCTTTCTCTTAACTTATTCAATTAATGAAGGGGCATAAATTTATTTGGAGAAGGAAACTTTTCATTTCATTTCTTTTAACCTATTCAATTAATGAAGGGGCATAAATAAGTTTCGAGAAGGAAACTTTTCATTTCCTTTCTCGTAAATTATTCAATTAATTAGGGATCATAAATTTAGATAGAGAGGGAAGCTTTTCATTTCCTTCCCTTAATTAAATTAAATAATTGATTAATAAAATAATATTAATGACTAATCTAAACATGACATGAGTTGTAAATATATTCACAGTAAATATTATGTAGGTGCAATATACATGGAGTGTGCATAGTCAGTGATAATTGATATGTATTCATAAAATATACAAGAACAATTTGAATGACTATTACATAGAAATTGAAATGGAAATAATTAAGGGATGACAAGGGTGATTGATACAATTTCCCTTTTAGTAAACTTAATTAATGCAACATATTAATGACAATCAATAGGTACCATAATGTAAGAATATGGAAGGTAAGCAATGAATTGTATGTATACATTATTGTCTTAATTAAAAAAAGAAATGATTTCATACTATGAAAATATATGTAAAGAAAAATAAATTTTATATGAACACATACAAGTAGATCCAAATATGTATATATAGAATTCAATCAAAGCTTTCTAATAATATAAATTAGATGATTATTATAGTCAATTTCAAAACTTTAATTTGTTGTTAAAATTCCTTTTATTCATATGTAAATATCTAATGCAATAAAAAGGGCAAGTAATACATGCAAACATACATACATACATGTATTAAAATTCAAAACTAAAATTACACTTTGTTATGAAAGATTAAAACATAGATCTACAACTGAAACTTCTATTGATTCCATATAAATTTCATTTCTAACATTAAATATAGTTCAATCAATCAATATGAAAATGTAAATTTCCAAATTTAAAGAAATGGAATTTAAATTAAATGTTAAAACATAGAAATAAAATAAACATTGTATTTTAAAAAATATAGATTTAGTTTCAATTTAACAAAGTAAAGAAAAGCAGCTAATCAATTCGAACATGTAAACATTCAGATCTGAAGAATTACAATTTAATTAGAATGTTTAAAAACATAGATCTACACTTAAATGTTGTTTTAAAACATAAAAAAATTTAATTTTGATCTATCAAATAAAAACTCAATCATATCTTTCAACAAATAATTCAATGTTCATAAACAATTTGTTTTAATTAAGCAAGACAGTAATACATCATACAAATTATGAAAGTCAAATTAAATTTCAATCAAACATTGCAAAATCACTATCTATATATAGAAAATGACATACCTTGCTATCCAATCCTTAAAACACACCTTCTTGGTGTTGCCTTTGATTTGCACCATGAATGAAGAATGCTTCTAGATCCGATTGAATCACCTTAGGATGTTGCCTATAAATCACACCTTGAATGATGATATCTCCTTAAATCTTCAAGGTCCACATCCTATCCTTGCAAGAGATGAATAAACCGCTTTTGTTTTATTTTATTTGATTTTTATATGGAGTTGAAAGATTTTTGGGAACTTTTTTGTTTTCTGTTATGAAAAGTTAGAAGGAGAGGAAGAAACAGACAGAATCAGAAAGAACGAATTGTACGTAGAATTAGAGAATATGTTTTATTTGAAAGATTGAAACATTTTCCATTCTTTAATTAAAACTTCCCTAATTAATTAAGTTGCTTGTTTCTCTCTCCAATCCTTTCTTTACACGTATGTTATCAAATGACATAAAATTTCCATAAATCATGTCACCAAATGACATAAAATTTTCATAAATCATGTCATCAAATTTCCATAAATCATTTCATGCAATTATCATTAAATTACATCGATATCATATATCAATGCGTGCAAATATAACTTTTATAAATGTATTAAAATAATTACAAAAACTTTCAAACATCAAATAAATAATAATTAATATTTCTCAAATATCAATTAATTTAATCAATTTACAACATTTTATAAATTAATTAAATTATGTGGTTTTTTAAAGAATTTATCATTACAGTTGAGCGACTCAAAGGTGTAAATTCACATGTCACTATTTATCATTAGCGATTTATATCGAACTATTTGAATATTAACGTTCACATGTCACTTAGCAGGTGGTGTGACATTTTGGCCAAATTTATCGCTTACACATCTTTTGGTAAAATCCAATTTTACTTATTATAAACGGTGCCTAATAGTGATAATTATTTACACCAATTCTCTTCGTCAAAACTATATCACTTTGGATTTATGGAATTTGGTAATGGTCAAAATTCCAATATCATCCACGTTAAACTTTATAGTCCAAACACAAAGTCTTTGGTTCAATAATAACAATTATTATTAACCGAAATGCTATGGCTAGAGACTTTGACTTTGATTTGACTTCAGTTGACCGTGATACTAACCTCGTATAACTGAGGAGACGAATCCTCTCTTGAATAGTGTTTCACTTCCAATGCTTCCACTCGACCCAATTATAGTCGTTCGATGGACGTCGTGCCATGATTTAACTATAATCAAAGCGGAGCTTCCACTCTGAAGACCAACAATATTCTCAAGTCGAGAGGACTGTGTAAATTAGTCACATCGATATTCTCTACTTGGCCTTAGTTATATTAACCAACAGAAAACTATCTAGTGAGTCATTCCATAGTTATCCAATAACTAATTGTACATAACCTATTGGTGCCCTCAACAGTCATGAGTAATACACTGCCCAACATTTGGAGAGCGTTGCGTACTCTAGTCTCAACGGATACATCGATATCCAGTCTCGAGGCATCTTGACTAGGAACATTTAAAATAGTATATTTGTTTCATTGTGATAAATTACTCACGGTTACAACATTTTGTAACTACTATCATAAAACATACTATTTGTGGATTTTCTATTAAATATACTTTTAGTTAAATTGATTAATTAATATAACCATATTATATCAAGTATATAATAGAAAGAAAATACCTTTATTTCGAACAAGATTGGTCAACGAGTTAGATATATGTAACAAATTACATAATTTCCTCTAGGGCATACCCCTAACTCTATCAATCTCCCACTTGCACTTGGGGTCAATTATGGAATCTTATTCCAACTTCTCCAATCGGTTTTCTCAAAACCAATTAGGTCAGTCCCTTTGTGACCGGATATGCTATTATGTTTTAATTATCTACTCTGTCAATCAACTCTCTCCGACGGTGATAAACTACTTTATCATATGGAACAATTCGGAGTATGTCTCTTTGAAACAACCGGTTTTCACATAATTTTCTTCTTCTATGTCACCATTAAGAAAAGTAATTTGCACATCCATTGTTGTACTACTGGATTATGAGTAGCAGCCAAGATAGCTAAAGTCCTAATGGTACCCACCTTGGTGATAGGGGAATAAGTGATAAAATAATCAATGTCTTTCTTTTGAGTGAAACAGCCGTTTACTAATCTAACCTTGAATTTATAGAACCATCAGTTTTCAATTTCTTTTTAAAGATCCACTTAGTCCTAATAATTAGCTTGCATCCCTTAGGTAGCTTAACTAAGTCCCATGTATGGTTAGATGTCATAGAATCAAGTTCACTTTTGATAGCATCTTTCCAAGAATTACCATCCCTAGAGTTAATTGCATCTTCATATGTTTTAGGATCTTCCTCAACTAAAAGTACAGAAACAATGGTATCATTAATCCTTTAAAAATTGGTATTTTCTACCAAAAAGGCGGTAATGAAGTCCGGTCCAAGGTTAGTCTCTATATGTTGCTTTTATTCCTTCTAAGTTCATTATTAGATTTATTGGCAACACATGGTAGAGTGGGAAAAGATAATGACATATCAGTGGCAATAGAAGACCCAAAAGAGCGCTCATTATTACAGTTCTTCAAATGAAATACATTTTCAAAGAATGTACATCTCTAGCCTCACAAATAGTTCGATCATTTAATGACATGAGTCTTTATGTAGCACTGTTAGAAGCATAACCAATGAATACACAATCAGTTGTTTTAGGTTCTATATTAGTTTTTCTAAAGTCTGCTAAACCGACCTTAGCCAGGCACCCCCGCACTTTCAAAAAATTTAGTTTGGAGGAAAACCTCTCCACAATTCGTAAAAGGTTTTATCTAACTTTTTATGGGGCACTCTATTAAATATATAACATGCGGGTAATATAGTTTCCCCTTACATATTGTTAGTCAAACCAAAACTTAAAAGCATAGCATTTATCATATTCATAAGAGTCATATGTTTCCTTTTAGCTACCCCATTTTGTTAGGGGCCTTAAAAGCACTATTTTCATGGATAATTCCCTTTTTCTCACAGAATCTTTTTACAAAGTCAGTACAATACTCTCCACCCCTATTAGACTAAAGCTTTTTGATTTTTTAGTCTAATTGACTTTCAACTTCAGCCTTATATTTTAAGAACATTCCTACATTCTCATCTTTAGATCTAAGAAGATAGATTTTGGTGAACCTAGAAAAGTCGTCAATAAACGTTACATAATAGCGTTTATCTCCTCTATTGATTATTTTCTTAAAATCAGCAAAGTCTAAGTGTATTAATTCTAGTAATTCGGTATTTCTGTTAGTAACTGACCTGAAAGGTTTTTTTACATGTTTTGGCGTCAACACATATAAGACATTTGGAAGATAAAGTGTCATTTTGTATTAGCATGTTCAGTTTTCTAAGTCTATTGATTGAGCTTGCATTCTCATGTCCCTACTTGTTATGCCATAGTCAAAGGATTTAGTCACATAAGCAAAAGCAGAAGTACTTCCATTACTAGAAACATTAGAGTGTAATAAAAATACACCATCAGCTAGAGATCCCTTTCCCGTAAATACCCCATTCCTAGTTATTACAACTTTATTAGATTTCAAAATAAGCTTCATCCTAGCCTTGCTCAGCAACCCATCAGATACTAAATTCCTACGAAGGGAGGGGACATACAATACATCATTCAAAGCCAAAGTTTTTTAGAAGTAAGTTTAAAAGAGACTTTCCTTTACTAAGTACGCTAACAGTGGCAGAGTTTCAAATAAGACATGCTCACTTTCTCCTGCTGTAGCACCCCACCTCTATACTCGTACTACCAAATTGTATTACTAATAAATACCGTCAAGTATTATGGAGAATGAGGCTTGTTAGGGGCGATCATATGTGAATATTCCCTTGGGCTAACGTCGGTATGTATTTTACCTCAAAGAAATCGCCAAATATATGTACTCGATATCGGAACACATAACACTTTACTCCAAGTCGAATTTAATTTAAACAACCTATAACCATATCATCAATATAAATATAAGGAAATATTCAAAGGAAAATATACACAAACAATATCTCATAACTCTATATAATATATATATATATAGGGGACGACTATTGGGACACAAAATGGTGACAATGGTTGTTGGTCATTGGATCTCATTAGGGGTTATATTCGGAGGGAGATCTGATGGTTGACATCTCTTGTGTCACCATTTGTGTCATCAACTATGTCCAAATAAACTTTCCCATGTATATTATATATATATATATGTGTGTGTGTGTGTGTGTATGTGTGTGTGTGTAGACACACACACATTTGTCTCCTCTAATTTCTATCTAGTTTAAATTGATTTGCACTTCATTTTACACTATATTTTGATAACTGAACAATTTTATCCACTTCAATATTTGTTCATTTTTCACTATTTTAATTAAATAAAAATTATTTACATTTTAACAATATTTTATATTCAATTAAAATATTTCATTTAATTTCAATAAATTATCTAAAAGGAATTTATTAATTTAATTTAATTTAATTAAACAAAATCTTTTATTAAGTAAATCTCAAATAAGCAAGAATTTATTTTCAAAATAATAATTATCCAAAATAGACTTCGAACAGTTTTATTTTAATTAAATTTATTTATTTTACGGTGTAGAAAGAAGGGTTATTACAGTCTTCCCCCTTAAGGAAATTACGTCCTCACAATTTCTTATAAGGAGATATCAAAAACAACTCAAACCCTGAACTTTCTTCGTATTCTACAAACTCCTATCAAACTTAAAATACTCAATCTTCTATATGGCTCTTTCTCTGACTCAATTTGTTGTACATTACAATTTAAATAGACTCAATCAACGATTTTCTATTTTCACGTACGATAAATTTTTCGAAATTTTCTCTAAGTGTAGGATTTTTCAAAAAATTTCGATAGAGTCTCCTTTGTATGGAGAATGTTCCGAAAAATCAAAACACAAATAGAACACAATTTATATACATCCCAGCTAAGCGCATCCCGAAACATGGGAAATCAATATAATATCACATTATATATTGGTATATCGTAAAAACATACATTTTTATTCATGTTTTAAGCAAATTACCTTATTAAAGCGAGAAAAAGCGAGTTATTGCCACCTAATAGTCCAAATAAGCTTCAAGAGTACCTATTCTAAATGCAGTTTTGACATTAGTCGCATATTGTAACAACCCGCATATTTCACGATTGTATATTTAAATGTTTTATTTAAATATAGCATCGTTAATCGGATTAAAGTCCGAAATGTTACTTTTCGTAAACAGTCGAATTAGGACTCGAGACCACTTCCATTGAGTCCAAAATGACGTTTGCGACCTTTTTGAGTATAAACATCGATATGTTTGTAGTTGAGTAGAATTTTGATGTTTTCAATTAGGGCTATGGGTTTGGGTTTCAGCCCACCAACTCATCTAATACCCTAACACTCCACTCCCTCTTCTTTCATTCTATTATTTTCCTAACACTCTCAAGTTAAAGAAAAAATGGGGGAAGAGAAAAGGAAATTAAAATTCCTAAACCTAGTTTACTAGGAAATTCAAATTCAAGCTCTAGAGAACAAAGAGAAGCTTAGGTAAGCATCCTCATCATCTTCTCCATCTCCATCTCTCTTCAATTTCAGAAATTCCTAAACCCTAACTTAGGAAATATTTGCTTATTAGCTTAGATTGGAGCTTCTTGAGTTGAAGTTGAAGAGGAATTGGCCTTTCCTTTGTTTTAAAGCTTCCCATTCGTGTCTTTGAGTTTTAAAGGTGAGTTTTTTAACTCACATCTACGTCTATAACTTTCTTTGTTGTTAGGTATGAATTCCTAACATTTGTGCATGTTCATTTACTTTTGATTTGAATTGATTTGGTGAATTTTCCAAATTTTGGTGTTTTGGTCTAATTTTATGAAAATCCTTCTATGGATGTTTGGACATTGATATTTGGGGTGTATCGAAGAGCCTATAAGGCTGGGTTGTCGCTTGGCATAAATCCCTAGTCGTTGTTGCTCATCCGATCGCTCCCGAAATGAATTGGCCATCATTGGCCTAGGTTCAATCTTTGCCTGAGCTTCAACTTAGACGTCTGGTATAAGGATCAGACGTCTGAGGCTAAGGAATAAATATTCCAGACGTTCAGCTCAGACGTTTGACCTTGCTTTCCAAACGTCTGGGAGATCCAGACGTCTGAGCTTACTTCCCAAACGTTTGGGTGAACTGGAATAGAATTTCCGGTACCTCGGTTCAGACGTCTGATTTACTGGGTCAAACGTCTGGTTAGTATTCAGACGTCTGCCTTGTAATTTCAAATGTTTGGAATCTTTCTGGATTATTTCCAGAGAACAAATCCAGACGTCTGGATTCTAAATCAGATGTCTGGAATTGTGCATTTTACCTAATTTGGGCTGTTTTGTGTGGATTTCCAATTTTAATCGGTTTTTGTTGATCCGAATAGTTATTATCACTTATTATCGACTTTGATGACTTCTTTTTCGGGATTTTTGGGAATATCCATTTTGATGGATTCGGTATCGATTTTTATGGATTTGATTCACATCTTTGTATGTGAATTTTTGGTGATTGATTGTTTCTACAATCATTTCTGTGATTTGTCACTTTAAAATACAAAGGTTTCTATACTAGTAGTAAATACTCAAACTCTTTCATCAAAACGACTTCAACACTACATTTAAATATAAAGCTCTCTTTTAAAACCATTTTCCAATCTATTAGTATATACAAACATTTACCTCATTCGTATGAGAAATGTAATTAAACGGCTTAGCAAAACAAGTGGTATGAAACGCTTGCGTTTACTTTGTCGGTTAATTCTTTGACTTGTTCGATTGAACTCTCGTGACAATTTTCGAGTGGAAATCTACAATTTGTTCGTCAATATTTAAGTTAAGCTAGTGGTTATGGGATATGAAGCTAAACTCATATATTTACTAGCTTAGTGTAATTGACACTTCTTATTGATCAATGATGATCTTTTTATGGTTTAGACTAGCGATTTGCGATGTCTCATTGTCCACGTGGGGGACTATACACCGATTTATGGAGCTTCGTCTCATTTTTATAGGCTACCGACCTATGGGCTTATTGAAGTTCGGTTCATCGGGCGTAACGCTGTACTACATCGTTGTTCTGGCTTATTGGAGTTCGGTTCATCAGGCGTTTGCTGTACTACGTCGTTGTTCCGTATTATTTGAGTTTGGTTCATCGGCCATTCACTGTACTACGTCGTTGTTCCGTATTATTTGAGTCTGGTTCATCGGGCGTTCGTTGTACTACGTCGTTGTTCCGTATTATTTGAGTTTGGTTCATCGGGCCTTCGTTGTACTACGTCGTTGTTCTGGATTATTTGAGTTTAGTTCATCGGGCGTTCGCTGTACTATGTCGATGTTCTGGATTATTTGAGTTTCAGGTTCCTCGGGCGTTCGCTGTACTACGTCGTGGCACCGGCTCTATGGTTAGCGACCATGGGATAGCGACCCATTTGTGATACACATGTTAGTGAGTTTTCATGCTCCCGTGTGTGACAGGCCTTCCCCCTTGGTGATTTCTGGATTTCTGGTTGTTGTTTCAAGAATTTGTGTTTCACTAATTTGTGCGATTGGCATTGATATGTTTTGTCAATATTTGTGTTTTGGTGATTTATTTAAAGAATATGACATTCTTTTGGTGTTTGAGAATATTTGAGATATTTGTATGATTTTTGTTGTTATCTGATGTATACTTGTCACAGTATGGCATTACTGTTATCATACGTTTTTATGATATCTCTTATCCTATCTCATTTTATCTGATATTTATAGCTAGACTGATTCGTTTATTATTTTCTTCTTAAATAATACTCGGGTCGGACCGAGGTATTTTAGGTGCTCCTGCTTGACTTCTTATCAGGGTCCGTCACCTGACTTTTGGCTAACTACTTTAGCTTAGTAGTTTTTGTTGTTATACATTCGAGATATAAACTCCTTGATGTATACTTATTCTTTTGTCTAGCACTTGTATCTATTCTTTTGTGATGTAGTGGATCTAGTATGACCACTACTTTGATGTACACTTCTATGTGTTATATTCATATTTGTTTCTGCCTTTGTGATATGAATATCTGTGACTGATTTGTGTTATGTTTATTTCTATATTTGTTTCCGAAGCCCACATAGCCACTGTGTGGTATCTTTGAGTTTGTATTTGGTATGTCGGATTTCCTCTTAAAATGAAATGTAAGTTATATTATCTAACATATCGGTACTCGCACAAAGCAATTACACAGATGGTCGCTCCTCAATAGCCTTATTCTTCGTGCTAGTTGACGGCATTACCCCGTAGTGTCCTTGGCTAGTGTGAGTATAGAGGTGGGGCGTCACAACTTGGTATCAGAGCCAAACTTCGGAACAATGTAGAATAATCTAGCAAGGATCATTGTCCTAAGTCTTTCTTAGGAATCGTGGCATAGGATTTAATTCGAGTCTTCGTATCGTTCCGTCCTATTTCTTTTTATGATGCCTTGTTTTATCAATCAAGTTTGTTTGATATTCATTCTGTGAATAACCTTTTTTCTCTTCTTTCTTTCTTTCTTAAAGAAGAGAAATGGTTAGACCAGGCCGTCCCAGTGCCGGTCAATCCAGTGCTACTCCTCAGGATGGAGTATTTATGTCTGCTCAATAACTTTTAGATCTTGTGAACAATGCCCAAGATGCCGGACCCGTACCAGTGCCAACTCATCCTAAATCCGGGTTTGCACGCTTGTGCAGAGATTATACCGCTTTGGGTGGAAGGCCATTCAAGGGTTCCGAAAACGTTATAGAAATCCAAGCTTGGCTTAGATCATGCGATCGCATCTTTTCTTACATGAATCTTGTAGATCTACATCGAGTCTAAGTGGATTCTAGCATGCTCCAAGAAAGAGCATTAGATTGGTATGAGTTTTTGATTTCGGAAATTATTGAAGCGGACCTTACTTGGGAGCAATTCCGGGAAAGGTTCGAATTGAAGTTTGTGCCGGAGGCTGAAAAAGTAACTTTAGCTCGGCGCTTTATTGACCTTGTTCAAGGTGAATCTTCTGTGACCGACTACGTCGCATCTTTTGAATCTATCTCTAAATATGGGGTCGAAATTATTAATACCCCGTTGAAGAAAAATCAGAGATATATTTATGGGTTGAATAAGAACCTCAGAAAGCCTTTACTTTTGAAACTAGAAGTTTCGTTTCAATCAGCTTGTAGATATCGCTCTTCGGCTTGAAGAGGCCGATAGAGAAAGTGATGTTGAAGTTATGCGTGCCAAACAGAACTTCAACAATAACATGAAGAGGCCTATTAAGTTCAAAGGCTGAAATCCCAACAAGAAAGGGAAGCAAGAAACTTTGGTCGCAAAGACTCCTACCTTTAGTCGTGGACGATGCTACAATTGTGGTTCTACGGACCACTATGCAAATGAGTGCCCAAAACCATTTTTTTGTCATTATTGCAAAAGTTCGGGCCATCTTATATCTACATGTCCCATACTTCGAAGTAGGAGAGAGGGAGAGTTGAAAGTTGTGCAAGCTCCTAGTGACACTTCTCTTGGTCAAGGTATTTCTCATTCTATCCTTGATGGCATTATTATGTTTTGTGATCATCCTATTCGAGTTCTTTTTGACACGGGTGCATCGCACTCATTTATATCAAAAGAACTTGTTGATTCTTTTTCTTTAAATATTATGGGCTTGATGACTTCATTGAGAATTGCGAATTCGATTGATGGATCCGCAACACTCAGTTTGCTTTGTATAGGTGTCGAGATTATTTTATGTATTATTCTTTTCGAGTCGATTTACATGTTATGCATTATTTAGGCTTCGGAATTGATTTTTGGGAAATGATTGGCTTAATCATATGAAGCCCATATCCTATGTCCCGGGAGGACTATCCATCTTCGACATTCTCAATCTGTTAAGTAGATTTCTATTGTTCTTAATGATTTTGATTCAAATTCGGTGGCATCATTTTATTCTTTAAACCCACTTGATGAGGAAGATGTTATTTCCCTCACTCAAGTAGTTTGTGAATTTTCCGATAATTTTTAAGCTTGTCTTAGCATTATCACCTAAGCAATCTATTGAGTGGTGCTAAGGTCTTTTCAGCTCGATCTTGCCATCGGTTTTCATCAGCTACGAGTTGCGGAGGGTAGCATTCCACTTACCGCAATCCGTACTCATTATGGTTCTTATGAGTGGTTCGTTATGTCATTCGGTTTGACGAACCTTCTACCTTATTTCATCCATCTTATGAATCAAGTATTCTACGATTATCTCGATGAGTTTATCCTTGTATTTATTGATTATGGATGAAAACAACAATTTAAAATTTGCAAAGTATGATTGGATTTTGTTCTTAAATCGAGCAAAGAATATTTGTAAATTTTCTAAGAGACATGTTTATCATATAGAAGATGATTTTGTGTTGTTTTGCCCATTGAGTGCTTTAAGAATTCTGGTCGATGCGCTTGATCAACGTTATCGATAGGAATCTCCTAAACGCTATGATGAGACAGTCAGACACAATAAATTGACTTGTAAAAAGTAAATTTTTCGAAAAAAAAGATGATTACATGAAGTTAATTATAATTTTGAATGTCTTAGCTTTTCATGAAAGAGGATCATTTAAAAGAACTCCTTTCCGATGCTTTTACTCTTGCGATTTCCGAAGGGAACCAAGAATTGATTGTTTATACTAATACTAGTCATATTGGTTTGAATGTCGTTCTCTTGCAAAAGGGAACGTGTTATCACATATGCTTCGTGATAATTAAATTTTGCCGAGACTAGATATGCCACTCATGATCTAGACCTCGCGGCTATTGTTTTCGCCCTTAGAATTTGGCGTTATTATCTTTTGGGAGAGAAATTTGTTCTCTACACCGATCATAAATCTTTGAAGTATTTTTTTTCTCAAAACGAACTTAATTTACGTCAACAACGTTGGCTTGAGTTCCTTGCATCTTATGATCTTGATATTCTTTATACCCCGGAAAAGGGAAATCGTGTTGCCGATGCCCTTAGTCATAAGCAACAAGCGGTTGTTTTCATGATGATATCCATATGGAATGATCTCGAGACTTTATTCACTTGTGAAATTTGAGATCGTGAATCCAATTTATGTTCATCTCTTGTTTTGTGTAGCCTTGAGGCTCATCCTTCTCTTTTAGACCGTACCTATTTTGGCTAAACTCTTTGTCAAGGAAATTGTTAAATTGTATGGAGTTCCTACTTCTATTGTTAGCAATCGTGATCCATTATTTTACTAGTGGATTTTGGAAAGGTCTTCAAATAGCTTTGGGAACAAAGCTTAATTTTAGCACCGCTTATCATCCTCAGTCCGATGGACAAACCGAGCGTGTGAATCAAACTCTTGAAGATCTCCTTCGTGCATGTGTTCTTGATTTTGGTGGAAGTTGGGAAGATCATATTCCTCTTGTTGAGTTTTCTTCCAATCTAGTATTGGTATGGAACCTTTCGAGGCACTCTACGGAAGGTCGTGCCGATCTCCTTCGTGTTGGCATGAAGCCGGTGAGAAGCTGGTTTTAGGTCCAGATTTCATTTGTGTTTCACCAATAAAGGGTGCTGTGCGTTTCAGTCGATCGGGAAAATTAGCACCTCGATATATTGGTCCATTTCCCATCACCGAACGTATTGGTTCCGTGGCTTATCGCCTTTTGTTACCGGCTCAGTTTTCTGCTATTCATGACGTATTCCACGTCTCTCAACTACGGAAATACCTTAGGGATTTTGATTCTATTCTTGATCCCGGTGTAATTGAAGAAATTGAAGTTTCACCAAATTTAACTTATGAGCAACATTCTATTTGTATCATTACTTCAGAGGTTAAATGCCATCGAAATAAAGATGTTCTTCTTGTGAAAGTTCAATGGTCCTCAAATCCTAAGGATTGCTCTTGGGAATCTTGAGAATTCATAGAGCAAACACATCCGGACTTACTCTTTCATGCTCTTTATGGTGAACTTCTCATTTCAAAATTTCTTCTTTTGTGTTGTTATGCCTTAGTATGGTTGTTACATTTTATCTTCCTCTTAATTATTGCGAGGACGCAATTTCTTTAAGGAGGGGAGCCTGTAACAACCCGCATATTTCACGATTGTATATTTAAATGTTTTATTTAAATATAGCATCGTTAATCAGATTAAAGTCCGAAATGTTACTTTTCGTAAACGGTTGAATTAGGACTCGAGACCACTTCCATTGAGTCCAAAATGACGTTTGCGACCTTTTTGAGTATAAACATCGATATGTTTGGAGTTGAGTAGAATTTTGATGTTTTCAATTAGGGCTTTGGGTTTGGGTTTCAGCCCACCAACTCATATAATACCCTAACACTCCACTCCCTCTTCTTTCATTCTATTATTTTTCTAACACTCTCAAGTTAAAGGGAAAATGGGGAAAGAGAAAAGGAAATTAAAATTCCTAAACCTAGTTTACTATGAAATTCAAATTCAAGCTCTAGAGAACAAAGAGAAGCTTAGGTAAGTGTTTGTACCAAAATTGGGCACAACACTCTTCGAAAGTTTTTGAAGAGATAAAATGAAGAAATTAAATGGAAAAAGAGGATTATCTAATAAAAACTCCAAAAAACAGATATGCAAATGATAAAAATGCACAGAAACACAGGGATTTAGAGTGGTTCGGCGTATTGCCTACGTCCACTATGAAAATGATCGCTTTATTGATGTTTCTTTGACGATTACAATTGATTGCAGCGGGTTACTGCAGTTAACAATGGATTACAGTAGTAAAATTCGTTTGCAGCAGCATCAATGGACTTTAGAATTGAATCCGGCAGAGTCTGGGCATTGGAGAATTCAAAGATCCCCTTTCTGTAGGCTTTGGGGCTCTATTTATAAGTGTAGGAGGCTGATATTTCGCTCAGATCTCGGGAGACTTCTTCTGGCACGTGAGTGGGCCCACACGACCAAGCCCATGAAGTTTTGACCCGATCCGTGATCGATACGAACGGATTTCGTATCTATCAATACTTCGTCCAATGGAGTCGAAACTTGGTGTGAACATTCTTTAGCATGCACGTAAGCTCCTGTGAAAATTTCATAGCATTTGGACTTGTGGATCTCGAGTTATGATCAATACGAAATGGAGACTTTGGCAGTTCGTTTGGTTCGAATCGATCTAGTTGACTCGATCATGTTCGAATCGATGGCTGCATGTGCCTTGGTGATGACGTGGTTCGCACTCTTCGGATCGATCCACCTTCTGCGCCGAGTTGACCGAGTCGTCCTTGAACTTCGCCTCTTTCATATCGATGTTATTGCCTTGTTCGCATCGATGAAGGAAGCACAGTTCGTATCGATGAAAGTTGTGTAGTTCGAATCGATGGAGGTCGGCTTGTTCGTACTGATAAAAGCGCTCCAACTCGATGGATACGAACAGTGATCCTCCGATGGATACGAATAGGGCTCTCCTGATGGATTCGAACAAAGGTTCGATGATGGAAGCGAAGTTGACTCTGGCTGACCGATACGAAGTGCACTATCTCTTGATGGATACGAAGTCGATCGATACGAAGTAAACTCTGGTGATGGACACGAAGTCGATCGATATGAAGTGGACATTGGTCGATCGATACGAACAAAACTCTCCCTGATGGATTCAAACTCGATCGATTCGAACAGTGGCTAGTCGATGGATTCGAACTCGATCGATTCGAACAGAGGCTTGGCTATGGATACGAAAATCGAGCTTTTTCCTTCATCTTGCATCGATCGTAACTTGAGCATACGAACTCCGATTGACTTGAAATTTGGAACGTTGACCTTCATGACTTCGCTCGTCGTGACTTGTCGATTGTAGCTTGACTCGAACTCGGACAAAATTCGTCGATATCCATAGTGAGCCTGGGTATAACCGATCTCTAAGAAGAACTGTCATTGGTTTCTAGTCAAGTTCTTGGTGTCATGGCCTTGCAAAAAGGCGGGATAATATTTGCCCCCCAAAGTACATCTTGTAGAAACATGACGTGCTTTGAAAAGCTGCAACCTTCATTCCGAACAGTTATCATCTTTTCGCTGAAAGTTGTAATCTTTGACTGATTTCCTCAGTAATGTAAACTGTTGACTGTCAACTATTGTACCCTGTATTGCTGCAACTGATTGATGTATGTTAGTGATTAGCCGTTTGTTGTTGTAATCGTTATCAGGTAAGTTTCCAATTCCTGTAAATTTGGAAAATCGAATATTAGTCCGACATATATGCATATATGTTAAACTGACTCTCGTTGACATTTGCACGTTCACGAGTCATGGTCAGTTCATCTCGTATCGAATTCCGTATTGATCATCTCCTGAACCGATGTGAAATTCGAATTGTAACAACGTTCGATGGTTGTTTTTAAATGTTCCTTCATAACGATCCTCTCCTGAATCGATGTAAAAGGTTAAAATATTGTCTTTGCATCGGTATACATCGTATTAATGGATACTAAATGAACATTTCGCATCGATGGATGTGAGGATCGATGGATACGAAACGATCGTTCTTATCGATGGAGTTCAATGTCTTCAGAACAGCCCCCGTTGTGTATTTCGAATCGATGGGCCTTGTGTTGTTGGATACGAATAGACAATTCATAACGATGGGTATTGGCTTTTGGGAGTTGTGATTTGATGGATTCGAACTGATCGTTCGTATCGATGCACTGGGGATGGAGTTGAAAATGATCAATACGAACAAGGATTTCGTATCGATGGATTGTGGATGGAGTCGGAAGCAATGGATACGAACAATAGCCTCGTATCGATGGACCTTGGTGATTAGGAAAAATCCTGTTATAGATTTCGTATCGATGAAAATCGAGTGGATGGATACGAATAGTTCGTTCGAATCGATCCTGTGGTAACATTTTGTAACCGATCGAATCCACTGGGAGGCGAATCGTTTCTTCCTTTCACATTTGAGTCCATATAAATACTGTGGACTTAGTTGTTTTTCACTTTTTACTTTTTACTTTTTAGTCCGTCTTCGCTTTCGTATCGCTCCCAAGACCGAGAGGGAAAACTGTTCTTCGCCTTCGAATCGAATCGAATCCTTCAACTCCTCAAACCAGTTATCGAAATCAAGTAATTAATTGATGAACTCGCCTTAAAAACGATGAGACATCGAGTTCAATTGCTCATCCATTCTCATACATGGCCGAATCCTGGCGACGTCGACGTCGGAGTTGGTTCGGAGCATGGCCGAGGGATGGAGGAGGAAAAATAATTGTGTTTACGTTGTTTAGAGAAGATGATGCCCGGAGGTTTACGAAAGACTTAGTAGATGGTAGTTCGATCTTTGTATCGATCGATTGGGGAAGAAGAAGGCACTTCGTTTCGTATCGACCTTACTCTCGTACTAATCGTGTAGTGGCCATTCAACATCAGTCGCCTTGGATCGCCACCGATCGATGCGAAGAAGGCTAATTTTTGATCGATACGAAATGAAGGATAGAGTGATCGATACGAACTGGAGGTCGAATTATGATCGATACGAAATGACTATTTCCTGGATCGATTCGAAGTCTTCAGCCTTAACCGATTCGAACTCGCAAACAGATGGATACGAATTATCGTTACGAACCGGACTTTTTGTGACCGAATGAATCAAACCTTAAAGAACTTGTAACTTCTTGCACACTTGAAAAACTGACTCCGACGAGCTTCAAACTTGCATAATTGGACTCGACCTTAGAATGGCATATCTGACCGTCTTGTGAAGCTCGTCGATGGAACTGTAATTTGACAGGATTATAATAAACTTTTAATGAACTTTAACCCGGATTGGTCTCTGAAATCTAGGTGGTATGGTTGTGACGGTCAGCGATGACGGTCACTCCAATTGAATTTCGAAGTCTCGTCGTTCGGACATTTTCTTTAATTTTGTTGAATCTTTTCAAGTACTTCACAGCACTGCACTACACAACACATTCACACACTTCACACTGGGGGAAGCGCGAGTGTTATTTTTGTCTAATAATGATTTCTCATAAGTTAGTTAGTTAGTCATGGAACCTTCAAGTTCACAACAGCGGGAAGTTCAAGGTTCAATCCCTCCAATAATCGAGATACCGGCCATCGAGGCCGAAGTCATAGATCCAGCACCGGACGAGTTTCCAGGCGCCCGGTTCATTTATCGTCCACAAGACTCTGTGCCGTCCGGCATTTTCGAAGATATGTTGGGACGGATATGCTTAAGACATGGCCTATCGCTCGATGACGTATTACTGCCAGGTCTAGATGACAGACCACATGCTCCCCCGGAGGGGTTTACTACCTTCAATTGTCACGCTTGCACGGCTGGGACACTTTCTCCATTTAATCAGTACATAAGGGAAATGCTGTCATTCCTTGGAATCGCTCCATCCCAGCTACACCCCAATGGATATGCCTTGCTGAAAAGCACCTTCATTTTGTTTATGGAAATTCTCTTTCGACCACCAAAGCCGATCGAGATTAGATATCTCTCCAACATCAAGAGCCGCGGAGATATCCCTTCTTTCACATTCTTGAAGTAGTTAGGAACTGTCAAATAGTAACTGGGTCCTGGGGAAGGCTGAGTTACTTTAAAACAGAATGGTTCTACGTTCAATGCCCCCCCGGATTTGCTAGGCGATGGTTGGATATACGTAAGTGTTGCAGTCTTTCTCATGAATTATCGTGATAACAGTAATCGTTCTCAAACTAACATACTTCACTTCTTTTACAGCCGCAATCTCACGACCGGACGGTGGGTATTTCAGAGAGTTAGTTCGGATCCTTCAAGCAGTTCCGGGTGAAGAGAGGAACATTGACTTGGTTCTAACCGACAGAAACTTGAGAACTGTCGGGTTGATTGAACGAAAACAAAGCATTAGGCTAGAAGGGACACTTAGAACGGTCTCGAAGAAATGGGTGAAACGCAAAGCGCCCGGAGTCGTAATAGCTGAAGAAGTTGATCCGGAGAGAACGCCCACTTATAATAAACTCCAAGCTGGGCCTTCTCCCAGTTTTCAAGATTCAGGAGGAAGGAGAAAAGGCAAGGCAGTTGCTCATAAGCGTTCTAAATCCGTGAGACTGAAATCCGTGGTTATGTCTTTACCCGTCCCGGGGATTAGAATTTCGGAGGCTCCTCCCCCGCAAGTAGAGAATCCGTTCGAAGGGCTTGATGATATTCCGATTCCGGATTATGTGTCGTTTCAACATTACACTGGGATGGAGGAGCTTGACAATGCTCTTGATCTGAGCGAGTCGCTTGCTATGAGCGCGGCCAACATTTTCGGTTGGTCGGGGGGTTGCACATGCATACACTTCACGGCACTACACGATTTTCTAATCGCAAATTGTCCAACTCAAGAGATTGCTAACTCTTCTTTCGTTTTTCATTCACAGGTACTATGTTTGGGAGAGAATCAATGTTGGGGAGTCTTCGCTCGGCCCGCAAATATACTTCATATTATAGGTCACGTCGTAGAGAGGATGATAGAGACCGCGATCGCGGGTACTCTAGTCAAGATAGATACGACAGAGATAGAGGCAGAGATTACAAGCACCGATCTAGGTCCCGTTCTCCACCTCCTAGAATTCCCTCTCCACCTCATGTTCAGACTTCACATCCACCTGAGCCTCCACGACACCGACCATCTTCTCAATCTTCTAGGCCCGAAACTCATCTCCAGAGAGTCGAAACCATGCCCCCCATAATTGCAGAGCAGGTCCCAACTAAGCCAACGGGGGAAGGGGATATTAAAATTGCTCAGCAGAGGAAGGAGTTCCCTAACATATGCTTTGATGGCTACGTCTTCCCACCTCACTTAATAAGAATTCCGTCATGGGTGGAAAACACGGTGCATGATTACATTCATGACGTCTACACCCGGTATAGAGAGTGGGTAAAGGCTGTAGAGAAAGCTTCTAAGGTGGCCTTTGAGCGAGCCAAAGAAATTGAGAAGATGGAATCCGAGCTCGCTCAAAAAGACCGAATTATACAAGTGCTTAATACTGAGGCCGAGTCTTCTCGGAAATCTGAAATTAAGGCCACCAAAAATGCTGATGAAGCGCCCGTGGCGATGGAGAGGTTGAGGCAGACACACGTTGCCTTGGTGGAGGAGATGGGCCACCGGAATACCACGGTCACCGCCGAATGGGATGCGGCGGTCAAGGAACTCAACAAGCTTAAGGCCAAATTCTCCAACATGGCCAAGGAAAGGGATGATGCGAACAATGCAGCCTAGGAGGCATGCAAATAGGATGTTCTGCTCCGGGGTGAACGGGATGGGCCACGTTGCCTTGGTGGAGGAGATGGGCCACCGGAATACCACGGTCACCGCCGAATGGGATGCGGCGGTCAAGGAACTCAACAAGCTTAAGGCCAAATTCTCCAACATGGCCAAGGAAAGGGATGATGCGAACAATGCAGCCTAGGAGGCATGCAAATAGGATGTTCTGCTCCGGGGTGAACGGGATGCGGCTGTGGCTAAGGCCCGCAAGGTGAAGACTGGGGTTGAGGAGAAGGTGAGATCGGCTGAGTCCAGGCTGGAAGCCGATATTGAAGATCTTCTCGTTGTTTACGACGCTAACGTGCTGAGGCATAGGGGTCTAGCCTGGCTCGATGATTACCCGGCACATCTATATAATGCTTGGGGCCGATTGGTTGAGGAGGAGAAAGCGATGCATCTGGGTGAGTCCATTGATGAGTTTGAGCTCGAGAATCGACTGATGAATGAAGATAAAAGGAAGATTCTCCATGAGTCAATGATTTCTCATGAGAAGGAGAGACTCGGCACCCAACACTTTGAAGTAGGAGAAGGCTCTGGGGTTGAACCACGACGCAAGTCTTGAAATTCCAGCGTAAACCCAGCCTGAATCCTTGCCTGCGGTCGATCCACAAGCTGTTCCTGCCTACAATCCAGATCAACCGTAGATGTCTCCGGCTACAGAGCAAGTTGCTGAAGCCGCTCAGCCGCCTACAAGCCAAACTGAGGAAGGTATTCTTAATATTCTACATATCTGTCTTGAGTCGGAATCGTCATTCGAACTAAGTATTAACAGTTCTCTTATTTTTGTCCAGTGATTGATGCTGCACCGGCTGTGCCTCCTGTTACTCAGGAATCATATCAGACGCAGGGGGCCATCGTTACCGAAGTGACCACCGTAGCTACAACTGAATCACTTGGCGAAATGCAGGGAAGCACGCTTGTGTTTGATGAGCAGATGATGGAGGAACTCTTCCGCCGTCATAGCGATCCTTTTGCTGACTTGCCATTTGTGATTGGTGGAAGCGCTCCGGCTAAAAGATCTTCAATGCCAACCACCGATGCTCCGAGCGAGGCCCGAGCTATTACTGAAGAGGAAATACTTGCCGAGATCGAGGTTGAGATGGATGCAGCGGCTCATGGTGGACGTTTCGGAGGTGGGATGGTGGCATCTGGACCAGCTTCGCTCAGAATGATATCTCCTGGTGGTACAATTTTCGACACCAGTGTGCCCATTCCACCTTCTACACTCGATCCTGTACCTCCGACTCCACCTGCAGGAAGCATCCCTATTCACTCAAGCTCAGAGGAGGATGTTGAGATTATGCCCTCGCCTGGAGACCGACCACCGAAAAGCAAAGGCTCAAAGAGGAAAGGTAGCGGTGGCTCCAGCGGATCTACACCGAGAAGGAAGCCGAGGAAGAAGTAGGAGTAGACATGCTCCCTCGGTTTATTTTGATTTTCATTTTGTTGGCCGTGTATAGATGCGGGTTCGGCCCCTGCTAGTAGGAATTTTTTTGGACCAAACTTGTACACGAATTTCTTTCATAAATAGTAGAAATGAAACTCTTCTTATTTAGCTTCTTGCGTATTTGCTTAAGTGTTTCAATGTTTGAAATGCACTTGTAAAGTTCTAGCTTCCGAGTCAAGTTTGTCTTTTTGCATTGGGTCTGGAAACCGTGGACATGGTTCATGACCGGGAAGTGAGTTGAATTTTGACGTCGCACTGCTTCAGTCAATGGTCGACACTTAAGTTCTGCCCCTGAGTCTTGGGGGTGAGACGTGGAACATCAGTCAGCGATTGCTCCTCACTTATAACATGTTGAGTCTAGTGCCCCTGAACGTATGTCTGAGTCAAGCAGAGATTGAGCGGTTTATCCACACTCGTTTGATTATCGATGATCATATCCACACTCCGGGGATTCTCATTTGTCTCTAGCGGCTAGTCACGTCGGCTTAAGTTTTAATCATACGTCCACGCTCTGGGGACTCGGAATTAACATTTATACTCCGACTCGCACTCTGGGAGTTCGGAGTTGGTATTTATACTCCAATTCACGCTCTGGGAATTTAGATTTGATGTTTATACTCCAATTCACACTCTGGGAATTTGGAGTTGATGTTTATACTCCGACTTGCACTTTGGAAATTCGGAGTTGATGTTTATACTCCGACTCGCACTCTGGGAATTCGGAGTTGATGTTTATACTCCTACTCGCGCTCTGGGAGTTTGGAGTTGATAAACAGATGGTCAGTCACATCTGCTGTATGTTTTGGATTTCGTTCGCACTCTGGGAACGAAAGGTGTATCAGGATCATGGATGGTCGGATCACATCCACCCTGAGTTAACAAGTAAAGTTGTTAGATGGATGGGTCCATCCTCCTCAAACTTGGTTTGATATGGACAAAGTCATTAGGCAGATGGATCCACCCTCTTCGTAGACGTATTTGTATACTCCAGTTCGCACTCTGGGAATTTGGAGTTAAGTGAAGGATTGTCGTATATCAATCCTTTTTTGACTTTGGTGTGATGGCTTGTCCCCGAGCATGGGTTTCACTTAGTGAGTGACCGGTTGCATCGCAGCCACTCCCTATTTGAATAAATCCCACCATATGGTGAAACTTAGCTCTCCGTGCATGGTGATGTTCATATGAAGTATTTCAAGTAAATCACAGCTTTGGCTCGAAGAGATTGCATTTTATTGCTAAAATAAGAAAATATGGCAAAGTCGGTTGCCTTATTACAAATTCTAATTTCGAAATGCAGAAACAAATTGCAAATGGAAAATAAACTAAATAAACATAGCCTGTTATGTGTAGTAGCGACGAAGACTCTCGCTATTCCAGGCTCTTGGTAGAGTAAGACCGTCAACGGTCGATAATTTGAATGTGCCATCTCCGAGCCTTCATTCAATAACATACGGTCCTTCCCATGTTGGCTTCATATGCGAAGGAACTAGATAGATTCTTTTCAGGATGAGATCACCTAGTTCAAAGGTTCGCGGGCGGACCTTGGCATTGTACAATCGGGCGAGTCGACTTCGATATGTGGTTGCCCTTAAATCAGCTTCTTCACGCTTCTCATCTAGTAAATCGAGAGATTCAGCAAGTAATATAGCATTTGTCTTCGGATCATAGTATGTCACACGATGAGAAGGTACTTCTAGCTCGACTGGAATGACAGCTTCTGAACCATAAAAGAGAGAGAATGGAGTGTGACCGGTCACGGACTTGTGGGTTGTTCAGTAAGCCCATAAAGCCATAGGAAGTTCATCGACCCACTTGCCCCCGACCTTTTCCAATCGTTTTTTCAGAATGGACTTTATAAATTTATTGACTGCTTCGACCTGTCCGTTCGCTTGAGGGTGTGCAACTGCAGAGAATTTCTTTTGAATGCGAAACCGTTTGCAGAAATCTTTAAATTCAACACTGTCGAATTGGGTTCCGTTGTCAGTAATAATGGTGTGTGGGAGACTGAATCGACAGATAATGTTGCGGACTACAAAGTTGATCACTCTTTTCATCGCTATGGTAGCAAGAGGTTCAGCTTTAGCCCACTTTGTAAAGTAATCAACTGCGACGATGGCGTACTTCGCACCACCTTTTGCCAGAGGTAGAGTACCAATGATGTCGATGCCCCATATTGCAAACGGCCATGGGCTGACCATTTGCGTTATCTCGGTAGGTGGGGCTCTAGGAATTCGAGCATGCTTTTGACATTTATCACATTTCTTTGCATAATCTGACGCATCGCAGTTCACAGTCGGCCAATAATATCCATATCGAAGTATTTTCTTGGCAAGTGCTTGCCCCCCGTGTGATCGCCACATTCTCCCTCGTGTACATCGTGCAATACTCGCTTAATTTCATCGTGAGTGATACATCGGAGTAAAGGAACAGAGTACCCTCTTCTGTACATGACTCTATTCTGGATGGTGAATCGTGAGGCTTTCCGAAGGACTTGTCTTTTTTCACTCCTACGCTCCGGCAGGATTCCGTGATCAAGGTAATTTCTGAATGGGGTCATCCATGACTCCTTATCGGGAATGGTTTTACATACACAGTCTATTTCTGCCCGGTCAATGCTTACGGAAGTTAACGTCTCCACAGGAACGAGTCCCATTTGTTGAGCTTCACCTGTGCAGGCTATCTTTGCCAATGAATCGGCTTTCTTATTGCGTTTTCGAGGTATACAATAAATGGCATAATAATCGAACTAATTCGGTATTTCCTGAACTCGAGCTAAGTAGGCGGCCAGCCTTCGATCTCTTACGTGATATTCTCCCCGAACTTGACACACAACTAGTTGTGAATCACAATAAATTTCCACAGCAATAATTCTCAAATCTATGGCAAGCTTTAGTCCAGCTAAGTGGGCTTCATATTCAGCTTCATTATTGGTCGCATGAAAATCGAACTTTAAAGCATAACATATAGATCGGCCTTCGGGGGTTTTAAGTACAACACCAGTGCCCGAATACCGGTCGTTTGATGCACCATCAGTGTATAGCTTCCAGACGTATTCGGGAGATTCACTGGTTTCGGGCAAGTCCTGTGGAATGGTAAATTCAGCTATGAAATCGGCAAGGACTTGTCCTTGAATGGCTCGCCTTAGAGTATAAGTATTATCAAACTGGCTCAGTTTGATGTTCCACTTGAGTAACCTACCAGACATCTCAGGCCACGTAAGGACCTATCGTAACGGCTGGTCGGTGTAAACAATAATAGGATGTGCCCGGAAATACGGACGGAGTTTCCTTGATGCAATAACAAGGCAATAAGCCAACTTCTCCAGCTTTGGATAATTCCTCTTAGCTCTAGTCAATCGTTTGCTAATGTAGTATACTGGCTTCTGTATCCTGTCTTCTTATCGAATCAAGGCAACGCTGATAGCATTTTCTGATATCGCCAAGTATACGTACAACTTCTCATGATCAATAGGCTTTGACAGGATAGGTGGTGTGGATAGATGATGAATTAGTGCTTGGAAAGCGCCCTCACACTCTGTGGTCCATTCAAAGTTTCGTTTTCCTTTTTGGATCAGATCAAAGAAGGGAATGCATTTGTCAGTGGACTTTGAAATGAACCTGCTCAATGCTGCTACTTTCCCATTAAGACTCTGGACCTGCTTTATAGTTTTCGGAGTTTCAAGATTTCTGATTTCCCAGATCTTTTCAGGATTAGCCTCGATCCCCCGAGCATTGACGATAAACCTAAGGAATTTTCCGGATGCAACTCCAAAATGACATTTCAGTGGGTTGAGCTTCATTCTATATTCTCGAAGTATGTTGAACATAGTTTCCAAGTCTTTAATATGATCAGTGGAAGATTGTAATTTCACAAGCATGTCGTCTACATATACTTCCATGGTTTTCCCGATTTGATTGACAAACATCCGATTGACCAATCGTTGATAAGTAGCATCGGCATTCTTGAGTCTGAATGGCATAACTTTGTAGCAATAAAGTCCCAGATTGGTTACAAAGCTGGTATGTTCTTGATCAGGTAAATGCATCGGTATCTGATTGTATCCAGAATATGCATCCATGAAGGATAAGAGCTCATGTCCAGCTGTTGAGTCTACAAGCTGATCGATTCTGGGAAGCGGGAAATTGTCTTTAGGACGAGCTTTATTCAGATCAGTGTAATCGACACATGTTCTCCATTTTCCGTTTGACTTTCGGACGAGCACGGGATTCGACACCCATTCGGGGTATAGCGCATCTCGAATGAGCCCGTTTGCTTTAAGCTTTTTCTACCTCTTCTTTAAGGGCGGCAGATCTCTCTGGATCCATACCGTGCCTTTTCTGCTTGACCGGGACATGCCGCGAGTCAATATTCAGAGTGTGGCTCGCGATGTCCGGCGAGATCCCACACATATCAGAATGCGTCCAGGCGAACACGTCAAGATTCGCCCGTAAAAATTCAACCAATTCCTCTTGAGTTTGCTGGCTTAGCCGAGAGCCGATCTTTATCATCTTTGAATCATCAATCTTATCAATCGGGACATCAATTGTCAGTTCGGCCGGGAATGCTTGACTTTCTTTAGATTCTCCTTCATCTTCAGTCTCTCTCGGATCAAGATCCCTTTGGAATTGGTTGGGGTGCCCGGGCCTAAGCCCATGCGTTAATTGTTAATTATCAGCAAAACAGACACACAGAGATTCCTCTACGCCCTTTCCCTTCTCCTTTCACTGCGCCTCCCGTAGCTCGGCAACATAACTGGCTCTCGCTGCAGCCTGATCTCCTTGGATGACTCCCACTCCACGATCAGTGGGAAACTTTAAAGTCAAACACCACGGGGCAATGGCTGCCCTGAATTCAGTGAGGGCCGGTCGGCCCAAAAAAGCATTATAAGGGGAGTCTATGTCTAACACAACGAACTGTAATATCTGCACTCTCCGGCGTTCTCCAACTCCCAACTCTACTGGTAGTTCCACTACTCCAGTGGGTATAGTAGCGCTCCCATTGAAACCATGGATTCGAGATTGACAAGGTTTCAAATCTTTGGCTTCCATTTTCATTTGGTCGTAAGCTCGTTTAAACAAAATATTCACAGAGCTTCCACTGTCAACTAAGATCCTCTTTATCCAAGCAGGACCTACTTGAGTTGAGATGACCAGTGGATCGATAGTGGGAGCTTCGACTTTATCAGCATCTCTATCTCTGAATACGATGTCATCAATCATCATCTTCTGTTGTTTGGCCGGAGCCCCTTCATCAAAACTACTATAACACTCAAAGTCTGCATGCCTAATAGAGTTGGCATACGACTCCATTTCCTTCCAGCTTCGGTCTGCTGGATGAGGACCACCACTTATTGTATTAATAACCAATCTCCCGCCCGTACGAGCAGGTTCCTCCTACCTTTCCTGGTTTGGTGCACGATTCAGATTTGATGGGCCCGCACCTCCTAACTGTGGAGCCCGCACATACTGATCCAACTTTCGCTCACGTATCAGCTTTTCGATGAGATCTTGCAAATGACGACACTCATTTGTATTATGGCCATAGCTTTCATGGAATCTACAAAACTTTCCTGTTTGGACCTGTCTTTCCGTTGACGGCTTCGGGGCAGGTTTCTTGTATTGCATGGTATTACAGGTCTGCAAATACACATTTTCCAACGACGTATTCAATGGAGTATAATTGTCGAACATGGGAGCTCTACGTCGTGGACCACGATTCTATTCTCGTTTTTTACCTTGATTTCCACTGTCCCTCTACTGGTTCTGCTTGTTTTGTATATTCAACCGAACTTTTTCGGAACTCTCCCCGGATTGTTTAACTGCAATGTTACTTTGAATTCCTTCAATGATGGGTCCTGCGTCATCCTACTTCCTAGACTGTTTCGCATCCTCCCTTCTCAAGTATTAGGCTGCCTTGGAATAGAAACGGTCCAATGACGTAGGTGGCTTCCCAGCTAACCAATTTCCGAACTCGGAATCGGGATCAATCCCCTCAGTCAATGCCATTAGGATAGAGTTGTCATTGGGATTGCTTATTTCTGCACACGCGGCATGAAATCGTTCCAAGTAACGTCTGGGTGTTTCTCCGGGAGCTTGAGTGACAATAGACAGGGTATTAACATCTTTAGGCCTTGCTACGTGCATACGAAATTGTTCAACAAACTTGGTGGCCATTTGATCAAATTAGAAATGGATCGTGGTGGTAAACGTAAACCACATAGTTGCAATGCCCCCTAGGGAAATGGGGAAACTACGGCATTTGACTGCATCATCAGCTCTCGTAGCATTCATCAGCCATTCATACTTCAGGATGTGTTGATTAGGGTCAGAACTTCCTTCATAGACTGGCAGGGTTGGCATCCTGAAGCGCTGAGGTGGTTCAGCATATAATATGTCATCAGTGAAAGGGGTATGACTCCGGGAGATTCCCCAGTTGTCATTAGTGAGACCCTGACTTTCACGGATCATTTGACGAATCATCGTCGGTATATCCGGTGTCTGGATACTTGGAGCATGCTGTGCCAAGGTGTGGTCGGGTTCCACAGTGCGAGTCTGGACCGGACGTGGTCGACGGTCTGTGCCTCGCCTCCTTGGTTCAACATTTTCAGGGACATAAGGTTCTGGAGTGAGTTCTCGTTGATTACGATGCGGATCAGCTTGATTTCTAGCATCGGCCCCTCGTTCGGTAGTGGTGGTGTTAGCAAGGTCGTCGGTGACATGGTAAGGAGCGGCACCCCCTCAGGATGAAGGTTCGGTATGATGACCGGTGGATGGTCCAGTTCTGGGTTGTCCAAGATTCAAGGCAGGTTGGTGTCCTATGGCCTAGGTGTAGCTTACATCCAGCCGTGGGTGTGTGGATCGGTGATGATCGTCAGATGAGGCTGAACTCTCCGTGGAAGAATAAGAACCTTGATCTCTTATGGGCCTTCTACGCCTTTGGCGATTCAGTTGGTTGGTCAACTCTGTGTTGGCGCACAGTTGTTCAGTAAGTCGTTGCTGACTCTGGGTCAACTCTTGAAGCAGCATTTGGAATTCTTGTCTGGTGACCGGGCCTGGTGGATCTGAAGGTCCGATAGCATCATGGTTGGATGGAGGCAATTGCACGGGATTCTGTCTGTCCCGTCCTTCTTAATCAGCAGCTGTAGAAGCAGTTCGTGTGCTTACCATGATGAATTGATAAAGTCCTTTCCTAGATCTAATGCAAATCTGAATAGAATGGAAGGGCTTCAAGGCTTGAGATCTGGATCTTCTTTTTGGATTTTTGCAATCCGGTATCGATAGGAGATCCAAGGAGCAGGAGAAAAATTGGGTTTTTTCTCAGTGAAAGCTCCAAAGTGTTTGTACCAAAATTGGGCACAACACTTTTCGGAAGTTTTTGAAGAGATAAAATGAAGAAATTAAATGGAAAAAGAGGATTATCTAAAAAAACTCCAAAAAACAGATATGCAAATGATAAAAATGGACATAAACATAGGGATTTAGAGTGGTTCGGCGTATTGCCCACGTCTACTATGAAATTGATCACTTTATTGATGTTTCTTTGACGATTACAATTGATTGCAGTGGGTTACAACAGTTAACAATGGATTACAGTAGTAAAATTCGTTTGCAGCAACAGCAATGGACTTTAGAATTGAATCCGGCAGAGTCTGGGCGTTGGAGAATTCAAAGATCCCTTTTCTGTAGGCTCTAGGGCTCTATTTATAGGTGTAGGAGGCTAATATTTCGCTTAGATCTCGGGATACTTCTTCTGGCACGTGAGTGGGCCCACGCGACCAAGCCCATGAAGTTTCGACCCGATCCGTGATCGATACGAACGGATTTCGTATCGATCAATACTTCGTCCAATGGAGTCGAAACTTGGTGTGAACATTCTTTAGCATGCACGTAAGCTCCTATGAAAATTACATAGCATTTGGACTTGTGGATCTCGAGTTATGATTATACGAAATGGAGACTTTCGGCAGTTCATTTGGTTCGAATCGATCTATTCGACTCGATCATGTTCGAATCGATGGCTGCACGTGCCTTGGTGATGACGTGGTTCGCACTCTTCGGATCGATCCACCTTCTACGCCAAGTTGACCGAGTCGTCCTTGAACTTTGCCTCGTTCATATCGATGCTGTTGCCTTGTTCGCATCGATGAAGGAAGCACAGTTCGTATCGATGAAAGTGGTGTAGTTCGTATCGATGGAGGTTGGCTTGTTCATATTGATAAAAGCGCTCCAACTCGATGGATACGAACAGCGATCCTCCGATGGATACGAATAGGGCTCTCCTGATGGATTCGAACAAAGGTTCGACGATGGAAGCGAAGTTGACTCTGGCGGACCGATACGAAGTGCACTATCTCTTAATGGATACGAAATCGATCGATACGAAGTAAACTCTGGTGATGGACACGAAGTCGATCGATACGAAGTGGACATTGGCCGATCGATACGAACAAAACTCTCCCTGATGGATTCAAACTCGATCGATTCGAACAGTGGCTAGTCAATGGATTCGAACTCAATCGATTCGAACAGTGGCTAGTCAATGGATTCGAACTCGATCTATTCGAACAGAGGCTTGGCTATGGATACAAAAATCGAGCTTTTTCCTTCATCTTGCATATATCGTAACTTGAGCATACGAACTCCGATTGATTTGAAATTTGGAACGTTGACCTTCATGACTTTGCTCGTCGTGTCTTGTCGATTGTAGCTTGACCTGGACTCGGACAAAATTCGTCGATATCCATAGTGAGCCTGGGTATAACCGATCTCTAAGACGAACCGTCATTGGTTTCTAGTCAAGTTCTTGGTGTCACGGCCTTGCCAAAAGGCGAGATAACAGTAAGCATCCTCTTCATCTTCTCCATCTCTATCTCTCTTCAATTTCAGAAATTCCTAAACCCTAACTTAGGAAATATTTGCTTATTAGCTTAGATTGGAGCTTCTTGTGTTGAAGTTGAAGAGGAATTGGCCTTTCCTTTGTTTTAAAGCTTCTCATTCGTGTCTTTGAGTTTTAAAGGTGAGTTCTTTAAGTCACATCTACGTCTATAACTTTCTTTGTTGTTAGGTATAAATTCCTAACATTTGTGCATGTTCATTTGCTTTTGATTTGAATTGATTTGGTGGTTTTTCCAAATTTTGGTGTTTTGGTCCAATTTTATGAAAATCCTTCTATGGATGTTTGGACATTGATATTTGGGGTGTATCGAAGAGCCTATAAGGCTAGGTTGTCGCTTGGCATAAATCCCTAGTCGTTGTTGCTCGTCCGATCGCTCTGAAACGAATTGGCCATCATTGGTCTGGGTTCAATCTATGCCTGAGCTTCAGCTCAGACGTCTGGTATAAGGATCAGACGTCTGAGGCTAAGGAATAAATATTCCAGACGTTCAGCTCAGACGTCTGACCTTGCTTTCCAGATGTTTGGGAGATCCAGACGTCTGAGCTTACTTCCCAGACGTCTGGGTGATCTGAAATAGAATTTCCAATACCTCAGTTCAGACGTCTGATTTACTGGGTCAGACGTCTGGTTAGTATTCGGATGTCTACCTTGTAATTTCAGAAGTCTGGAATCTTTCTGGAGTATTTCCAGAGAACAAATCCAGACGTCTGGATTCTAAACCAGACGTCTGGAACTGTGCATTTTGCCTAATTTGGGCTGTTTTGTGTGGATTTCCAATTTTAATTGGTTTTTGTTGATCCGAATAGTTGTTATCACTTATTATCGACTTTGATGACTTCTTTTTCGGGATTTTAGGGAATATCCATTTTGATGGATTCAGTATCGATTTCTATGGATTTGATTCACGTCTTTGTATGTGAATTTTTGGTGATTGATTGCTTCTACAATCATTTCTGTGATTTGTCACTTTAAAATACAAAGGTTTCTATACTAGTAGTAAATACTCATACTCTTTCATCAAAACGACTTCAACACTACTTTTAAATATAAAGCTCTCTTTTAAAACCATTTTCCAATCTATTAATATATACGAACCTTTACCTCATTCGTACGAGAAATCTAATTAAACGGCTTAGTAAAACAAGTGGTATGAAACGCTTGCGTTTACTTTGTCGGTTAATTCTTGGACTTATTCGATTGAACTCTCGTGAAAATTTTCGAGTGGAAATCTACAATTTGTTCGTAAATATTTAAGTTAAGCTAGTGGTTATGGGACATGAAGCTAAACTCATATATATACTAGCTTAGTGTAATTAACACTTCTTATTGATCAATGATGATCATTGTATGGTTTAGACTAGCGATTTGCGATGTCTCTTTGTCCACGTGGGGGACTGTACCCCGATTTATGGAGCTTCGTCTCATTTTTATAGGCTAGCGACCTATGGGCTTATGGAAGTTCGGTTCATCGGGCGTAACGTTGTACTACGTCGTTGTTCCGGCTTATTGGAGTTCGGTTCATCAGGCGTTCGCTGTACTACATCGTTGTTTTGTATTATTTGAGTTTGGTTCATCGGGCGTTCGCCGTACTACGTCGTTGTTCCGTATTATTTGAGTTTGGTTCATTGAGCGTTCGCTGTACTACGTCGTTGTTCCGAATTATTTGAGTTTAGTTCATCGGGCGTTCGCTGTACTACGTCAATGTTCTGGATTATTTGAGTTTCAGGTTCCTCGGGCGTTCGCTATACTACGTCGTGGCACCGGCTCTGTGGTTAGCGACCATGGGATAGTGACCCATTTGTGATACACGTGTTGGCGAGTTTTCATGCTCCCGTTTGTGACAGGCCTTCCCCCTTTGTGATTTCTGGATTTCTGGTTGTTGATTTCTAGAATTTGTGTTTCACCAATTTGTGCGATTGGCATTGATATGTTTTGTCAATATTTGTGTGATACAGTATGGCATTATTGTTATCATACGTTTTTGTGATATTTCTTATCCTATCTCATTTTATCTGATATTTATAGCTAGACTGATCCATTTATTATTTTCTTCTTAAATAATACTCGGGTCAGACCGAGATTTTTCAGGTGCTCCTGCTTGACTTCTTATCAGGGTCCGTCACCTGACTTTTGGCTAACTACTTTAGCTTAGTAGTTTTTGTTGTTATACATTCGAGATATAGACTCCTTGATGTATACTTATTCTTTTGTCTAGCACTTGTATCTATTCTTTTGTGATGTAGTGGATCTAGTTTGACCACTACTTTGATGTACACTTCTATGTGTTATATTCACATCTGTTTCTGCCTTTGTGATATGAATATCTGTGACTAATTTGTGTTATGCTTATTTCTATATTTTTTTCCGAAGCCCACATAGCCACTGTGTGGTAGCTTTGAGTTTGTATTTGGTATGTCGGATTTCCTCTTGAAATGAAATGTAAGTTATATTATCCGACATATCGGTACTCGCACAAAGCAATTACACAGATGGTCGCTCCTCAACAGCCTTATTCTTCGTGCTAGTTGATGGCATTACCCCGTAGTGTCCTTGGCTAGTGTGAGTATAGAGGTGGGGCGTCACACATATGGTTAGAGATTGTTTGCGCCAAAATTAGTCACAAACCCCAAATGTCATGAAAGCACCAGTGTATGAACACAAATCAGCAATGTATAATCACAGATCTCAGATCTAAGTATTGTAGAGGATAAACAGTGAAGAATAATAAACTTAAAACAGAAAGAAGTAGACAAAGAGACAAGATTTATAATGGTTCTGCGATCTTGCCTACGTCCACTCTGAAGTAGTTTGCTTTATTGATCTTTCTTTGATGTTTACAAGTGAATTCAATGAATTATAGCAGATAATTATGATTTGCAGTAGTGAAATTCGTTGGTAGCAGCAGCAATGGAGTTTGGATCTGGATCCGGAAGAGGCTGAATGTTGGAGATCTCTAAGAAGAAGAAGAACCCCTTTTCTGTTGGCTTTGGAGGTCTATTTATAGGTGTAGGAGGCTGGTATCTTGCTCAGATTTCGGGAGACCCTCTCTGGCATGTGACCAGGCCCGCGCGCCCAAGCCCGTGAAGTTCCAGTCCGATTCGTGATCGATACGAATAGATTTTGTATCGATCAAGATTTCATCCAATGGAGTCGAAATTTGGCGTGGACATTCTTCAGCATGGACGTAGTCTTTTGTGAAAATTTCATAGCATTTGGACTTGTAGATTAGGAGATATGATCGACACGAATTGGGATTCTCGGTTGGCTGTTTCGTTCGACTCGCTCTTCGACTCGATCACTTCGAATCGGTTCAGCAGTAGTCCCCTTCGTGTCGAGGCATTTATGTTGTCTTGTTCGAATCGATAGGAGGTGGAAGACTTCAGATGGATACGAAGTGGAGCGAGTCGAAATGCAGCTCTTTGATGGAGTCAAACCAGATGGAGTTGAAAAGTTGTCTTCTGAAGGATGTGGAGCGAGTCGAAGAGAGGTTTTGAGATGGAGTCGATGCGGAGCGAGTCGAAATGGAGCGAGTCGTTCAGTTGTTTTCTGAGAGATGTGAAGCAAGTCCAAGTGGAGCACTTCTGATGGATGTGAAGCGAGTCGATCTGAGTGAGTCAAAGTTGGCTTATGCGGAGCGAGTCGATCTGAGCGAGTCGAAGTTGGCTTATGCAAAGCGAGTCGATCTGAGTGAGTCGAAGTTGGCTTATGCGGAGCGAGTCGAAGAGGACTGTTTTTTAATCAATTTTGCAGCGGTTGTAACTTGAGCATACGAACTCGAATTGACCTGAAATTTGGAATGTTGACTCTCATAGCTTCGCTTGTCCTGTCATATCAATTTTGGCTCGATCCGAATTCGGACAAAATTCGTCGATATCCATAGTGAACCTACGTATAACCGATTTTCTAGACGAACTGTCTTTGGTCTCTAGTCAAGTTCTTGGTGTCACGGCCTTGCCAAAAGGCGGGATAACATTTGCCCCCCAAAACATGCCTTGTGATAAGAAGGTGTGTTTTGTAATGCCATAAGCTGGATGTTCATATCCTGTTGATGACCTGCAAAGGAATTGATAATTTTATTTGACCACGAATGACGATCGTTCAGGATCGTATGTCATTCGAGGTGATATGTGACCCTTCGCAGTCGGATGCCGTTCGCGGCGAATGGTGACCGTTCGCGGTCGGGGTGCCGTTCGAGGCAATTTGTGATCGTTCGCGGTCAGGTGCCGTTCGAGGCGAATTGTGACCGTTCACGGTCGGGTGCCGTTCGAGGCGAATTGTGACCGTTCACGGTCGGGTGCCGTTCGAGGCGAATTGTGACCGTTCGCGGTCGGGTGCCGTTCGCGGCGAATTGTGACCGTTCGCGGTCGGGTACCGTTCGAGGCGAATTGTGACCGTTCGCGGTCGGGTGCCGTTCGCGGCGAATTGTGACCGTTCGTGGTCGGGTGCCGTTCGCGGCAAATTGTGACCGTTCGCGGCAAATTGTGACCGTTCGTGGTCGGGTGCCGTTCGCGGTGAATTGTGTGTGCCCAGGGAGGGACTGAGTATCATCAATGTCAGATTTCACGTTCGAGTGAGTTTCTGAGTTGTTTGTGGTGACGGTTTATCGCCGTCTCAGAGCATGCCTGAGGACCGTTCGCGATCCCTTACATGTGTAAGTGGCTTAGCCGCCATGGCCTCACAAATGGCATGCTTTTATTCAAAACGAGTTTTTCAACATAAGTGTTCAACAAAATCAGGTTCAAATATTAGAAATGGAAAATAAAAGGAAAACAAGAACGTCAAAGTGCAAACACCTACACCGTTGCGATTAGTAGTCGTATCAGAGCATGCCTGAGGATCGTTCGCGGTCCTATACATGTGTAAATGACTTAATCGCGTTGGTGTGGAGTTTGCTACTTATTCGTCACTACACCAATCAATTAATGACAAGCTGACGTCTCGATCCTGAGCCGTCCCCAGTAGGTGCACGTGGTTGTCGCTCCTGTTCCACCGTCGTTGTTCCCCTTCTTATGAACTGCGATAGCAGACCATTCCGGATATGTCCCTCAACCTCATCCTTCAAGTGTCGGCAATCATTCGTGCTATGACCATTCAGCTCGTGGAATAAGCAGTACTTGTTTGACCTTCTTCCATTGTTGGTCGGATCCCTTCTCATCGGCCTTCGATAGGGAATTTGTCCCCTAGTATCCTGATAGATTCGCTCCAAAGTTTCATTCAACTCCGTATAAGAGGTGAATCTTGGTTCCTTTCGTTGTCGCGTCGGTCCATCACTATTATCCTCAGCCTTTCGTTTCCGTTTACCAGTCCCTGAATCTGTTCTAGGGGGATTTTCACCCTTGACTGCATAAACCTCGGTTCCTTCTCCTTCTTCTCTTTTAGTGTTTGCATCTTCTAATCGTAAAAATCCTTCAGCCTCGTGATAAAATTCTCCCAGATCCTTAGGCGGATCCCTTGTCAATGAATTCTTGAATTTTGTGCCATCAGCTATGCCAGATACAGCTGTCATCAAAACCATGGATGGATTGGGTCGATCCACTGATGCTGCCACTGCGTTGAATCGTGTTAGAAAGTTCCTCATAGACTCCCCGGTTCTTTGCTTCAGTGCTGCCAAACTCATCACATTTTTGGGTCTTGAAATGTGAACCCTGAACTGCCTCATGAACCTTTCGGTCAAATCGGTCCATGCTCCAATGGAACCGCTCTCCAGCTGTTTAAACCATAGTGCTGCGATGTCTGTCAGATACAATGGAAAACACCAGGCCATGACTTTCTGTGATGCCCTCAGCACTTCCATGTGCCTCATATACCTCGTCAGATGGACTGCAGGATCCGTCCTTCCATCGTACATTTCCACTGATGGTAGTTTGAATTCTGGTGGATTCCTAGCTTGCTTGATTGTAGGAGCAAAGGGACTCCTATTCACATCCTCCAGATCTCTATTTACTAGTCTGCCTCTCATGGCTCATCTGACCATCTCCGCCAACCTGTCTTTATCTCTAAGTTGTAGTCCTTTTCCGTCATTTCCAATTTGCCCCCCGAGTTCACGGGGGATTCCTGGAACCTGTTCTCCTGGCTGAGCATTCATTTCTTCGTCAATGTCGCATCGTGCAGTTCCACCTGGTACTCCGCCCGAGATTGGGCCAACATGCTCTAGGTTATTGCCCCCTAGTTCTGATGCTGCACCAGATGGTCCTGCTCCGTTCTGAAATCTGGTTGCTCCTTGATTTTGCGCTCCAAGCTGCCCAATTTGGAGAAGCAAATTTTGGATCATTTCCTCTTGCCTTTTCATCATTGTCTCCATCTCATCCCTGGTAATAAAGATCGATGTATGATTTGCACCTGAAGAAGCCTCTTGACTCCCTTCATGCTGACTTCTCTCTGGCCTTGGTCTTCTGTTTGATTGCCATGTCATGGTTCTTTCAGATCTGAATTCTTCAAGCTTCCAAGTCTGAACTCCAAATCTAGTATAGCGGGTGCTAGTTCTTCTGAGTGAAAGCACCAAAGTGTTTGCGCCAAAATTGGTCACAAACCCCAAATGTCGTGAAAGCACCAGTGTATGAACACAAATCAGCAATGTATAATCACAGATCTCAGATCTAAGTATTGTAGAGGATAAACAGTGAAGAATAATAAACTTAAAACAGAAAGAAGTAGACAAAGACACAAGATTTATAGTGGTTCGGCGATCTTGCCTACGTCCACTCTGAAGTAGTTTGCTTTATTGATCTTTCTTTGATGTTTACAAGTGAATTCAATGAATTATAGCAGATAATTATGATTTGCAGCAGTGAAATTCGTTGGTAGCAGCAGCAATGGAGTTTGGATCTGGATCCGGCAGAGTCTGGATGTTGGAGATCTCTAAGAAGAAGAAGAACCCCTTTTCTGTTGGCTTTGGGGGTCTATTTATAGGTGTAGGAGGCTGGTATCTTGCTCAGATTTCGGGAGACCCTCTCTGGCATGTGACCAGGCCCACGCGCCCAAGCCTGTGAAGTTCCAGTCCGATTCGTGATCGATACGAACAGATTTCGTATCGATCAAGATTTCATCCAATGGAGTCGAAATTTGGCGTGGACATTCTTCAGCATGGACGTAGTCTTTTGTGAAAATTTCATAGCATTTGGACTTGTAGATTAGGAGATATGATCGACACGAATTGGGATTCTCGGTTGGCTGTTTCGTTCGACTCGCTCTGTTCGACTTGCTCTTCGACTCAATCACTTTGAATCGGTTCAGCAGCAGTCCCCTTCGTGTCGAGGCATTTGTGTTGTCTTGTTGGAATCGATAGGAGGTGGAAGACTTTGGATGGATACGAAGTGGAGCGAGTCGAAATGCAGCTCTTTGATGGAGTCAAACCAGATGGAGTTGAACAGTTGTCTTCTGAAGGATGTGGAGCGAGTCGAAGAGAGGTTTTGAGATGGAGTCGATGCGGAGCGAGTCAAAATGGAGCGAGTCATTCAGTTGTTTTCTGAGAGATGTGAAGCAAGTCCAAGTGGAGCACTTCTGATGGATGTGAAGCGAGTCGATCTGAGCGAGTCGTAGTTGGCTTATGCGGAGCGAGTCGATCTGAGCGAGTCGAAGTTGGCTTATGCAGAGCGAGTCGATCTGAGTGAGTCGAAGTTGGCTTATGCGGAGCGAGTCGAAGAGGACTATTTTTTAATCAATTTTGCATCGGTTGTAACTTGAGCATACGAACTCGGATTGACCTGAAATTTGGAATGTTGACTCTCATAGCTTCGCTTGTCCTGTCATATCAATTTTGGCTCGATCCGGATTCGGACAAAATTCGTCGATATCCATAGTGAACCTACGTATAACTGATTTTCTAGACGAACTGTCTTTGGTCTCTAGTCAAGTTCTTGGTGTCACGGCCCCATATGGTTAGAGATTGTTTGCGCCAAAATTAGTCACAAACCCCAAATGTCATGAAAGCACCAGTGTATGAACACAAATCAGCAATGTATAATCACAGATCTCAGATCTATGTATTGTAGAGGATAAACAGTGAAGAATAATAAACTTAAAACAGAAAGAAGTAGACAAATACACAAGATTTATAGTGGTTCGGCGATCTTGCCTACGTCCACTCTGAAGTAGTTTGCTTTATTGATCTTTCTTTGATGTTTACAAGTGAATTCAATGAATTATAGCAGATAATTATGATTTGCAGTAGTGAAATTCGTTGGTAGCAGCAGCAATGGAGTTTGGATCTGGATCTGGTAGAGTCTGGATGTTGGAGATCTCTAAGAAGAAGAAGAACCCCTTTTATGTTGGCTTTGGGGGTCTATTTATAGGTGTAGGAGGCTGGTATCTTGCTCAGATTTTGGGAGACCCTCTCTGGCACGTGACCGGGCCCGCGCGCCCAAGCCCGTGAAGTTTCGGTCCGATCCGTGATCGATACAAATAGATTTTGTATCGATCAAGATTTCATCCAATGGAGTCGAAATTTGGCGTGGACATTCTTCAGCATGGACGTAGTCTTCTGTGAAAATTTCAAAGCATTTGGACTTGTAGATTAGGAGATATGATCGATACGAATTGGGATTCTTGGTTGGCTGTTTCGTTCGACTCGCTCTGTTCGACTTGCTCTTCGACTCGATCACTTCGAATCGGTTCAGCAGCAGTCCCCTTCGTGTCGAGGCATTTGTGTTGTCTTGTTCGAATCGATAGGAGGTGGAAGACTTCAGATAGATACGAAGTGGAGCAATTCGAAATGCAGCTCCTTGATGGAGTCGGACCAGATGGAGTTGAACAGTTGTCTTCTGAAGGATGTGGAGCGAGTCGAAGAGAGGTTTTGAGATGGAGTCGATGTGGAGCGAGTCGAAATGGAGCGAGTCGTTTAGTTATTTTCTAAGAGATGCGAAGCAAGTCGAAGTGGAGCACTTCTGATGGATGTGAAGCGAGTCGATCTGAGCGAGTCGAAGTTGGCTTATGCGGAGCGAGTCGATCTGAGCAAGTCGAAGTTTGCTTATGCAGAGCGAGTCGATCTAAGCGAGTCGAAGTTTGCTTATGCAGAGCGAGTCGAAGAGGGCTATTTTTTTATCAATTTTGCATCGGTTGTAACTTGAGCATTCGAACTTGGATTGACCTGAAATTTGGAATGTTGACTCTCATAGCTTCGCTTGTCGTGTCATATCAATTTTGGCTCGATACGGACTCGGACAAAATTCGTTGATGTCCATAGTGAACCTGCGTATAACCGATTTTCTAGACGAACTGTCTTTGGTCTCTAGTCAAGTTCTTGGTGTCACGGCCTTGCCAAAAGGTGGGATAACAGAGATAGAACAAATATGCATCCAATAATATATGAATAATATGACATTTTTTCTTAGGGCATTTTTCGACAATGTTTTTTTTTTTGAATATACTCAGGAGAAACCAACAGACCGGTAAACTCCTGAGGAGAATTAAGTTCTTTAAGTTCTGTCTGTCCGCCCCAACTCATTGCACCTATAACGCTGTGTACTATTTTTTGTGAGAAGTATGTGTGCAAGGCAGGGCTCAAACCTAGGTCTATTAGCAGACTTAGGCACCCCTTTTCCATTGCGCCACATCTACAGATGAAAATGTTTTAAAGGCCAAAATCATAAAATTAGATAAAGGTATCAAAATTAGAATTGTTGCATATTGTTTTATCTTCCCAAAGCAATTCTCGAATTATCAAAATGTCAACTGCACAATGAGTTATGGGATTTTTCTTAACGAGGGTAAAATTTGGAATCATGTTAGAAATGCAGGCCTACTTATAAAACTCGTATTATTAGCTTAGAATTGTACAAAATTTTGCAAAACACTTAAAACAAAAATTGTTGCTTATTCTTAGCTTTCCCGAATGAGCAAGATCGTCTAAATTGGATAAGTCGTTTGAAAGTTATGATCAAATAAATTCTATGCTATTATGAAAGATTTCAAATTTCAAAATAGCAATGAACTTCATTATTAATTCATTTTTAACATTTGCAAACCTTGAAAATCCTTGAAAACAGATCGACGTTTTGAAATTTAAAATCCTTGAAAATTCATTCTTAACATTTGGTTTTCTAACAAATTTAAAATCCTTGAAAACAGATCGACGTTTTGAAATTTATGGTTGAAATAAATCATAACTCTAAAACAAAATTTTCTATTTTTGTTAAAAACCTATATTTCAATTAAAGCAACTTTTTACCAAATTAATTTTCAAAGTTGATTTTTAAATTCTCAAAACTCAAATTCATTTAATATTTATCACGAAACATTTCTTATTGGGAAACAATATTTTTTTCTTCTTTTCGTGTTAATATCTCATTTCCTTCACAACTCCATTATATGCTAGTTTTCAAAATTCAATAATACTTTTCTCTTAATAAAATTTTTGTTTTCAAAGAAATTTCATAAAAATCCATAAATCTTTTATATACAATTTTCCTTAGAACCTTTTATTTCAAAATTTTAAGTTTATATCATTTATTATTACTCTCCTTTCATTCACAAAACTATAACTTACATTTTGAGAAACTTAAGTCCTATATTTATTTCATGAATACTAATATAGTATATATCCTTTATTTTTTCTTTCTTTCATATATATACATTTTCAAAATCGCTTTACACTTTCAATTCATTTTTTTCTTTATTCTTCTACACACCATGTATTTTATTTTATTTATTTTAAATCTTTCATAGTTCAGGAATATATCAAGATATCAATTAAGAAAGCACATATCTGTATAATATGTTATACACCAAATACAATCAATAAACTAGGTCGTATATTTTAAAATAAAAACTAAGAGTTGTAAAAGTTTGAATTCACTTGAACAATTTAAATTTATAAAGTTGAAAATAAATTTTTTCATACACTTATCCTTTATTCCGAAAACTAACAAATAAATATATATATTTTCAATGAATTTTATTTCTTTTGGAATGATTCTAAACATCTTTACATAATATGTATTTTTATTTTATTTTCTTTGTAGAAAATTTATCCTCAAACTCAAAAAAAATCTATTATATACTCATTGATATTTATTTCATCAGAAAATTCCTCTTTAATTCAACTTAAACAACTATATATTTACATACAATAATTCATAAATTATTTTATATCAAAAGGTACAATGTTATCGTGTCATAAATTTAGCGATTGGTTTCGCCAACTGGCTGCAATGTTGACTACTTATGATAATATATCAACATTGCCTCGACATTGGTCTCAACTTCACACTAATATCCACTGGCTGCAAAAGTTGTCCAAAAATATATCTAGAAAAATAATATTTTCGTTTTCTAGAATAGTATTTTACTTCATAACATAATATATAATTTTACATAAAAGATTTCTTATATCATTTCCAAAATAATATTTTGCACTGCCTCATATAAGTGTTTAGGAATCCCTATCAGTAGCATTGATCAGACGTATCAACTAGAATTCTTAAAGCACTCAATGGAGAAATAAACACTAAAATAAACTATTAAGACATTTTCAACATTTTATAAAATTAATATTCATACTTTACCAAAATCACTTACAAAAGAACATTAAGTTATGATGTTTATATATATATATATATATATATATATATATATATATATTTTTTACACAAACATCTACTATTCAATTATTTGCGATTAAAGCAATACATCTCATCACATTTATTGATACAGACATACCAACATCCATCCGCTAAATTATATCTTATTTTATTCATTATTTATATATTTTTCAACTCCACGTTAATTATATATATGATTTATTATTCTATACATTATAACTATCAATTACATAATCATATTATTGGTCTCCAGCGGTTCTATTTGGAGAAACCGTTGACTTTTATTACTAAATGGGATTTGTCCAGATTCAAGTGGGTTTAAAAATTCTCCAAGTGATAACTCCTACTTAAATCCCACTTTCTGGACCAACCCTAATAAAAACAACAATTAAACAACATAAATTTCAATCAGATAATCAAACAAACGCCTTCAGTGGAAAGCTAATTTCCATCCGTTTTGCACTCTGATCACTGCTAGATCCTTCTATTCAAACTCGCCTTTTCATAATTAAGAATGGTGAAGTATTCATAATCCGAGATTTAAATCAGGGCCATTTACAGCTTCCTTAACCGAACTTCTTCATTCTTATTCAAGCCACACGTTGGTTTATTTTCCAACATCAATGCCGACACTACTGGTCAGGAAACTACTCCTTACTTTACTACCTCACTCTATAACTTCCATACACTCGGAAATAACATACAGAAGAGGTAGAGATAAGGGATGTGCATAATAGAAAAATAATAAGTACATCCCTAGATGGTTTCCCATATAATCATCGTATACTCCTATTATCCCTTATATGGGGCTACTACCACACACCCAAGGGGAACAAGGACTCTAAAGTCTCTCTAAGGCTAAGACTTGGGTCACATATATTCTATACTATTCTGAACCTGGCTTCGATACAGAATTGTAAACAGCGTCTTTTGCGGGTAAGCCCGTTGTGCCCACTGTCGGTACCTCCTAGACTGGTTTTACGGCCAGCCTCTAGACTTCTCAACCAACCCTCGTTTCTAGGTCATGCATGGGTAAGAGACAAAGCTTCGCCACTAATCACAATGTGAGAAATCCCTATCACGTTGCACTCGGAAACCAGCTAGGATGGATTAAAAAAATTCTTCTCTGATACCAACTGATGTCTGTCTCACTATGGCCATCACTGGTACCTCTTAGACTAGTTTTATGGCCAAACTCTCGACTTCTCGACCAACCCTCATTTTCAAGTGGTGTAGGGGTAAGAGTCAAAGCTACGCCACTGATTACAATGCGAGAACCCCCTATTACAATGTTCTCAGCAATAACCCGTTAGTAAGGGTAACTAGCTTATCTGGTAGCTAATGTAATAGCCATTGCATTTTAATTTTACTCACGAAATCCTTGCTCATGGTAAACCCCCTTCGTTATCATTCCCATCCCAAATTTCATTATATGTGAACAAATCATTTAATGAAAAGTGTATACCTTTAAAATATCCAATTATAAGTATTTTCCCAATCCAAAATATTTCCAAATTCCAAGTATATAATTTCAAAATCAACATTTATAAGCCCTTATTTATTTTCAAATCCATTTATAACACCTTTGGAAATTTATTTATTAAACTCGGATTTTCTTTTTATAAAATCATTTGAATATTATGTACTAAAATTCCAACTTATAAAATTTAACTACATAATGGCGAATAATTCTCATTTTCAAGAAAATGGCGATAAACATTTTTCATCATCGTTCTTTTCGCAACCAGATGCAAATAACTCATCTTCTTCGAATCGACATTTCTTCCCCGTTCTCAATTCTAATTCTTTTAAGAGTGAAGATAGGAATTATCGTTCTAAATCTCATTTTCAAAATTTAAAGATTCGTCTATTAAAAATTGGAAGAGGGATTTTAGCTGCTTTAGATGTGGTGATAGAAATCACAGAGCCAAGGATTGTTCGAACCCAATTCGTTGCTTTAACTGCGGCGTATTTGGTCATAAACGAATGTCTTGTCCAATGGTTTATAACCCATTTCTTAATCCAGTCCCTTCTTTAACTTTTGCCGATCCTATTTTTTCGAATCCATTGAACCTTAAGGAGCATCACTTTTATTTCGTTCGGGAATTCTTGAAGTTAAGAAGTCTATGCCTTGATTGTTGTGTTTGGAATTTTGAAGAGTGTTGTTATCTTCTTAACAAAGTATTTTGGCATTTCGACTGTCTTACTGCTGATAACATAGGTAAGTATCCTTATTCTGAATATTGGAGTGGGTTTCTATCCAAGGATTATTCGAAGAGAGAAAACGTTCGTCATGTTTGTAAGGATTCACATTGGGTCGATTTTGAGGAATTGTACATGAAAGAATCGGATATAGTTAGTCATGTTAACTTTCTTCTTTTAGATCCTATTGTCAGAGATTGTTGTTTTCCTAAATCTGAAGTTAGTGTTTCGGTTTCAAATGGCTTTGATATTAGTGCGGCTTAATCTATTTCCAATTCTGTTGTTTGTGTTCGTGCAGAGGATAGTAGTTGTTTAGATGATGTTGTTCCAGTGTTGAGTAATGTTCAGCTGGCTTGGGATGATCATTGTACGCTTTCTGATGATAGAGTCAATGATAAAGTCGACTGCTTCCATCAATGTTTTCTTGTTTCTGATGTAGAGTTACATATAACTGATTGTGTTGAGAAAGTCATTGAATCAATGGTGGATGTGGATCCTCTGGCTATAGTTTATGACAATATGATGTTAGATCCTTATGTGTGTATGCTAGAAAAGGTTGGTCAGTATACTTGCTTGAATGTGCTGTATGAATTGGATGATAATAAGGATGTCTCTAACATTACTGTTCCTGAAAAGGATGATTGTGTCAATATCATGAAAAGTTCAGATATTAAGAAGATTAATAAATTTGATGAAGAGATGCATTTATCTGATGTAGTCGAAAGAATCATTAATGATGTTTCAATGGTGGATGTGGATACTCAGTCCATGTTTTTTGATAGTATGATGTTAGATCCTTATGTGTTTTTGATAGAAAAAGAGGGTCCGTCTTCTTGTTTTCAAATGTTGTATGTGTTGAAAGACAATAAGGCAGTCTCTGGGGATACTGTTCTTGTAATAGATGATATTATTAATATCAAGAAGAATTCATAAGTTAAAAATTCTAAAAGTCTTGATTACAAGATTCTTGAGTTTAATAATTTTAAGGCTTCATCAGGGTCTGATGTTGATGTTGAAGTGGAGGGTGTAAAGTTATCAATTGTAGATGGACATCATTTGAAGAGCATGACTGTTTCAATTTGTGAAGATGATGTTTTAGAGACAGGTGATGATATTCAGAAAGAAATGGAGGCTGTAGACTCTGATATTCATAAGATTAATGATGATGGTGTCGTAGTTTATGATTCTATTTGTAAAGTCAATGTAGATGGGGAATTCGCTAACTTGTATGTGAGTAGTTCGTTTGGTTCAAAAGATCTATTGGTCTGTGTTGTTGGAGTGGCTGTGAGGAGGTTGTCTTTAGTTGGTTCTGTAGATCTTCGTGATGATACTGTGTTGAGCTCTAATGTTTTTCCCATTGCCGCTGTCTCTTTCTATCCAAAGGCTGATGTTAAATTGGTTAATAGTGATTTGGATGAGAAAATTTTGGGTGACGTTAAGTATGATGTGTGTTCTTCTTTGACCGAGGATGTTGGTTCTGATCGAGCTGTCTATTATTGGATAGGGGGTTTTAGATTTGTCATGTATTGTTTTCTTGCGGCCTTAGGTAAATTTCCTCGTTCTCCTGCCCATGCTAGAGAATTAAGTCATGAAGCCAAATTGAAGAGAAGAAATAAAATGAGATATTCAGCTGATAATATTAGGAGAAGTCCTCGTTTAAATCGTAAAGTTTTTAAGTCTTTTGATTGACGATGTCGAGTTATTAGGGGATTTATTGTGTTTTTTTTGTTGTTTTGGAGTTAGTCTGTGGTTTGTGTAGATGTTGTTTATTGCGATGTTTCAGCTTAGATATTGAGGTTGAGGTTGCGGTTGCAAAAATTTTTTCAGATGGCTACTGCTCTTTTGGTGTCGCTCTTGGTCTTGGTATCTGGATGGTGTTGTCTCTTTAGGGTTGGTTTTTAGTTTCTTAGGAGTTTGGGCGGGTTTGTTTTTTCTTTTTTGTACGGAGGGTTCTTTTGCTACCTGCCAGGCCTGTTGACAGCTCCTTTACTACTATTGTTATATATATATATGCATGTGTGGTCTCCTCTCCTATAGAGGATCACACATTTTACTCAAAAAAAAAATAACTGCATAAGCAAAATTCAGGATTTCTTATTCTCTCAATTATCCTTTTAAATGCTTTAAAATAATAATTTATCAAATTATAATTCACTTTTAATAAAAAAAATCCTAACTATTTACACCAAAATATCGATATAGATACATACTTAATTTTCACTTGAATAAATGAGTTCTAAAATTCACTTTTCAAAATAGTTTAATTCAAATACCTTTGTAATCATTTCCAAAGGATTTAAATAAATTTCTCTTTATTTAAAACAATCTCCTACAAAATATATTACTTCTAAAAGTTACACTTACAATATATGTAATAATCAGCTTTCGTTTATAATATTATTTATAAATTATTCCATTCAAATTTATTATTATTGTAAAATATTATTTTAAGAAACATCACGTCTATTAAATTCCCATAAAAATAAGCTCATTACGGAATAAATTTTAAATCCCTACTTTTTAAATATATACTGAACTAAAGAAATTATTTTTCGGAGACATTGTTAAAATCTTTCATTTAAACTTATAAAAATGCCATACATTCCAATATTATTGAAAATCCCTATTTTCATTTTTAAAAGAACTTTTATATCCAAAATAATTTCTAATAAACTATTTATTTTTTCCACCACTTTTATTTATTTATAAATATACTTCAATCCAATTTTAAAACTTTGTAATTAATTTCTAAAGCTTCCAAAAATCTTTTAACACTAGAAAATCAATTGAATACCCAAAATATAAATCATGGAGCGAAATTCTCCAAAATCATCAATATAAATTTTGTCGTTTGGTCTGAGTCGAATTACATCGAATTCCGACCATCTGTATGATGGACACACACATATAAAATAAAACGTACATCAAAATACAATCGGACAGAATCTCCTTTGCATTTTGGACATCCAACAAATGCAAAATTTCTCAATCTAATCTAAAACCATATCCAGTACCACAACATCAAACCAATATTTCGAACAAACATGTCATCCAAGCAATTCAATCAATAATCTCAATCAATTCAACCAAGTAATGCAATCAATTATCAGAATAAATATATATACTTATATATAGAAGATAATGAAATAGATATAGATGTGAGTGTGAGAAAAACTCACCGAAACAACGCTGCTCCACTCCTATTCCTTAGTTTGACTACCATTAGCCTTTATCGCACCAAAAACTCGCCCTAAAATAGTCGTGTATCACCTCCCCACTAGAAAGCCAGCCACCACCATATCGCTGCCATGGTCGTGCACGTACAGAGTACATGTCAACATCGAGCTCTGCCTTGCAAGGATCCTTCAAGTGCACGCTCCAACCTCCTTCTACCTGAACCGTCATCGCCACCATTTTAGTGCCCTAAGTCGCATGCACCACACTCAACCACCCAGGTCGCTACCCCAGTCAGGTGCCTTCCCTTGCATCATGTGCCTAGGCGCCACCAACTTTCGATGTCGTTCTATCCCACCTCTTCCCCGCCAGCCACAATCGACCATGATGTCCATCCCTCCAGGTCTCACGAACCACATCCACGTCTCCCCCACTCGAGTCGCCTTCTCCTATGTGAGCCTGATCATCGTTGCCCCCCTCTGATGCTCGCATTCACCTGTAGTCGATGCCCGCTCTCTCTATTTTTTGTTAAAATGTGAATTAAATTAGGGATTTAGGGCAAAAGCAATGAAATAGATAATAAGGTGAAGTCGGTTTTTGAATTGTGAACCAGGTTATGGGTTTAGAAATAAAAAGAAACATGCTTGTAAATGGGCATGGGTTTGAATTATATTAAGGATTAGATTTAATTCTCTCTCGTTTTCTTTTTATTTGGGAAAATAATTTTATATCTAGTTTAAATTGATTTGCACTTCATTTTACACTGTATTACGATAACTGCACAATTTTATCCACTTTAATATTTGTTTATTTTTCACTATTTTAATTAAATAAAATTATTTACATTTTAAAAATATTTTATATTCAAATAAAACATTTCATTCAATTTCGATAAATTATCCAAAAGGAATTATTGATTTAATTCAATTTATTAAAAAAATCTTTTATTTAACAAATTTAAAATAAGCAAGAATTTATTTTCAAACTAGTAATTATAAAAAATCAACTATGAACAATTTTATTTTAATCAAATTTATTTATTTTACAACGTAGAAAGCAGGGTTGTTACACCTGCATATTGGAATTGATGGAAAAGCTCTCGAATTGCATAGAGATGTCTAGAAGCTCCTGTATCCAGCACCAAATCGGTCTTGTTTTCCACCAAGTTAGCCGCGAAAGCGACTGCAACTATGATATCTTCATCCTCCGCAAGATTTGGTTATGCTTTGACATTGGTAGCTTGCTTCTGATTGCCTCTTCCTTTTCGCTGGAATCATTGGTGTGCCTTATGACCTAGTTTGCATCATCCATAACAGATAGTTCTTTTCTTTTGAATTTTATTTTTTTTGTTTACAACATTCTAAGTTTTATGATTAGAAAAATTATGAGTCTTTTTCCTTTTATTTTTGAACTGATTTCCAATTTCCACAAGATCAGAATTATCAAAGTCAATGGCCATAGCATTGAATTTATCCTTCAAATGATTTGCATCCTCGACCTACATGTGACTGATTAGTTCTCGAAGAGAAAGATAATTCTTTTTCGTGCTTGAGATAATTTCTATAATTTCTCTAAGATGGTGGGAATTTTTCCAATAATACATTGGCCTACAGGATCACGCACATCCACATTCCTTTATTGAGTATGTCAGATACCAATGTTTTATATTCATGAATATGTTCCATAATTGACTTGTTGTCAACCATCTGAAATCGCAACCATTTCCTACCATGTAATTTTTCCTTCTAGTATCATCTGCCCCATACTTCTTTTCCAGTGTTTCCTAAATGATCATTGTTGATTTCTGATTAACAAATAGATAAAACGGTTTGTTTAACATGCATGTGAGCACGTGTCCCTTGACCAACTTGTTGTCCTTTTCAAATTTCTTTTTGACTTCATCATCATTGTTAGCACCAAAATTGGTCACTAACCTCGTTCAGAAAGATTGTGTAGAGATATAAGTGATGAAAGTAAATTAAACAGAGAAGACAATCCTAATTCAAATGCAGAAAGTAAGAACACCAAATTTATAGTGGTTCGGCGTAATTGCCTACGTCCACTTTGCTCAACTTTATTGATTTCCTTTATGGTTGATTACAAATACAATTCGTGAATCAAATGCTTGAATGAAGTTGTTTAAGTAGAGAAGATGAGTCTTGAAAATGGCAGAGTCTCCCCGTATTTTCTCTCCAAAAAAGGATCCATTTCACTGTGACCCTGCCCCCCTATTTATAGGCAAATATGGGCTGGACTTCCCAAATGGGCTGGATAGCCGAACGGTCAAGCCTCAGTACAGTGGTCGCTGCATGCCGATCCTGGTATGCCGAACGCTCTGATGCCGAGCAGTCCTTCCCATGCCGAACGATGCTTTCCATACCGAACGGTCCTTGTGAAGTTGTGCATACTGAATGCCTTCTGAATGTCGAGCGCTCTCGTTGCCAAGTTATCCTATCGCCGAGTTCTACTGATGTCGAGTACCTTGCGATGCCGAGTACTCCTGTTGCCGAGTACTACGCCGAGTACCTCTGGGTACCGAGTGCCAGGGGACGCCGAGCGCTCTTGCAGCCGAGTGCCAGTTGATGCCGGACACCACTTGACGCCGAGTACCTTGGGATGCCGAGTACTCCTGATGCCGAACACTAGCGCCGTGCATTGGTTGTTGCCGAACACTAACTGACGCCGATTACTACGGATGCCGAACGCTATGGATGCCGACTCCCATTGGATGTCGCGCGCTTCGCCGAGTCCTCCTGGATGCCGAACAGTCCTTCATGCCGAGTAGTGGCCAATGCCGAGCACTCAGTTGCCTGGTCGAATATCCAGGAAACACTTGCCCCCCAAAGTGTATCGCGTGGCCGAACGTGGTACGCTTTGAACCGTGCAACCTTTTCGTCACGTCTTAAACCCTTGGCTAACCTTGAACGGAGACGCCCCTTTTGCGGGATCGATGTGTGCCGGACGTGTTCCAAATGCCGAACGAGACATGCGCGTTCGAACGGTGCTTCCTCGCCGAGTGATGCTTCAGTGCCGAACCGTTATGCGCCGAGGCCGAACGCTACGACCTTGACCGGTTCTACCGGTCATGGCCTTTTCGACTTCTAACTCCCTCTATATAACCAGGCGCCCTTCCACCATTTTCTCTTTACGCTTTCTCTTCTATTATTCCCAGAGATTTGCAATTCTTGCCACTCTATCAGATATAAAGTCTAGTTGATCCTTCCTCAACCTCGATCGTCGAACTAGGTATCGTTCCCTCCACGATTACATTACTTCAACTTTAGGTTCATCACATGGGATTGTACAATGTGTGGTTAGTAGAAGTGGTTCGCACGTTCGGAGTCGCCGAACGGTGCATGGTAGTTAGACCTAGCTCCTTTGTGCTGATCAAGATTGGAAGAAAAAGGAAGATGTGGTGTCGAACGGCGCAACCTTCGCCGGGCGATCTTGTTTCTGTCGTTCGTCGTGAATGGAGAAAGAGAAGGGCGGAGTTATGATCGAGGGCGGAGCGCTGCCTTAGCCGAACGAACTAAGGCCGAACACTACCCTTATGCCGAATAGACATATATGCCGAGTAGCATCTAGACCGAACGACATAATTACCGAACAACTGTCATGCCGAACTGCTACATGCCTGCCGAACAATATAACTGCCGAACATTATATTCGCCGAACATCAAAAATGCCGAACAATATAAATACCTAGGCCGAACAATATACGTGCCGAACTATACTTAGGACGAACAATACAATTGTCGCACAATAATTCAAGCCGAACAACATTCAAATGCCGAACTATACTTAGGACGAACAATACAATTGTCGCACAATAATTCAAGCCGAACAACATTCAAATGCCGAACAAACATATATATGCCGAACAATTTCAATGCCGAACACTTGACAATGACTTAACCGAACCAAGATACATGCCGAACTCCTCTCAGGACGAACAATGTAACTGCCGAACGACATTTAAATGCCGAACGATATAAATGTCAAATTAGACTTAAGCCGGATACTTCATAAATTACATGTTTTCTGAACCTTGAACTGTAATCACCTCAAGGCAAGCTTTTTGAGACGGTCAGCGATGACGGTCTTCGAAGGCGATGATTCGAAGCTAATTATTATATCTTAAAAACCTTCTTATTGTCTGTACACAATTGCTTGCACTAGTTCACACACCACGTGGGGGGAAAACTCGTGTTGCTAATTCTAACGCTCAACGTTTTTCAAGTATAGCTTTCTCAAGCATTTAGCCAGGTTCATTATTTATTCGGGATGTCAGGAAAATCTAGTTCTGCCACCATATCTGACAGGCCTGGGCCGTCAGCAAAGCAAGGAGCCGCAGATGCTTCCAACCCGTCAATCTCTCCCGCTCATAATCTGGCGCCCGATGCTCTGGAGTCAACCATCATACTGGACAATCCGGTCGATTCTCAAGCCTCAAGGATCAATGAGGCCGCTCTGCGACGGATATGTTCCATTCACGGAATTCCCTTTACTGACGTGTTAGTTCCTTCGAGACACGACCGTCCTCATTTGCCCCCAGTCGGGTACACGGCCTGCAACAAGTTCATGTGCTGGATGGGCAGCGTGCCTCCATTTAACCTATTTCTCCGGGATGTGCTGCAGTATATAGACATCGCTCCGTCGCAGCTGCACCCGAATGGTCATGCGTTCCTATATGGGACTTACTTACTCTTCATGGCAGTCTTCTCCAGACCTCCAACCCCCGGTGATATCCGATACATCTACATGTTCAAGAGACGGAAAGATAGCCCTTCCTTCATTTTCCTCGAGCCGTATCACAAGTGCCAGATCTTGACAGGGGCCTGTAGCAAGTTCGCCCTATACAAACAGGAATGGTTCTATGTGCGATGCCCGTCTGGTTTTGCTAGAAGATGGGTTGAAGGCAGTAAGTCTCTCTGCTGAACCGTTACTCGTACTTAATGGGAGTCACGTTTTTCTTAACTCTTCATTTCCTCTTTTCAGGTATTAACCCGCGTCCGGAAGGCCGAGGATATTCTGATGCTGTCGACGCGATTAGAGCTCTTCCGGCCGAGGATCGAGATATTCGAGCTATCATTTCAAATGAATCGCTGTCGGGGTTCGGCTTGCTAGCTCCTGATCGTCGGGTCAGCCTTCCAGAAGGTGTTACAATTCCCAAACCTCCATCTGGTAAAGGGAAAAAACTTGCCGGCCCGTCGTCGCGTCGCGCTCCCGACGCGCACGAAGAAGGCGAGCGTAGAGAGGATGATGCACCCGACACTCAGGGCGAGAACGTGGGTCCTGCTTGGAATCCGGCAATCGAAGTTCAGGACATTGAGACATCATCCTCCCCTTCGAAGGGAAAGAAAAAGCTGAAATATACGGTTCAGAAAGAGAAAGTTGGCGACACCTCAAAATCTGCGCCTATCCCTCCTGAAAAAGAGGCTTCTTCGCAGCGTCTGGAGAGTTCTCTGAGGGGTCTCTCGAACCTCTCTATTCCCGAAGACATACTTAATTACGGGTTCGATGATCCTGAAGCTCTCAAATTCTCCTTGCCCGCTAGAGGCAATGTAGGAGTTCAACTCCCGGCTCACAGAGACAATACTCCGATTAGCAAAGACAAACGAACGGGTCCGTCGGGGGGAACACTTAGGACACACACGCACATGCGCATTCCATAACATACTTCAAGTCTTTTTAATTCGTGAATTATCCTTAATTCGTTGTTATCTTCCTTCTTTGCAGGTGATATGGGCCGCTCCCACGGACTTGATCGCCTTCAGGGGTCTTCAATATTTCATCACTCCGGACGGGATTCTGGTTCAGGCAGACGCCGGGACCGAGGTGATTACGAAGATAGGGACAATCGCCCTCGCGAGTCGTCTCACCGCAAGAAAGCGCACTATCAATCTTCTCAGTCCCGTCATCTTCCTCCTACTGCTGAGCCAGATAAAGAGAAGTCTTTGCAGAAGGGTTATCAGTCTGATGCTGCTCGAGAGCAACATTCCAGTTCATCGAGTACGAGGCAAGTTCGAGAGCCGCGTAAAAGAACGGAATTCTCTAAGCCTCCTCCTCCTGCTCCTGCCGTGGACCCGACTGTTGCAGAAAAGATGGTCGACCTTAAGGCCAAGTTTCCGAAAATTTGTTTTGACGGTCTGAAATTCCTCCCGGCCATCCATCACATTCCTGGGCACGTGAAGCAAAGTGCCATTGCATGCAACAATGACGTCTATGTTCAACATGACGCATTCGTGCACTTGGTGGAGAAGATATCAGAAGTATCTGTTGAGCGTCAACACGAGATTGACCGTCTGACTCTGGAGGCTGACAGCGATAAGAAAATCATCAAACTCCAAGACGAAGAACTCGCCTCTTATAAGTTAAAGCTAGAAGCCGCTGAACAAGGTGCAAAAGATACTGCCGAGGCAGTTACTCGCTTAGAGGTGGCTCACAAAAAGGAGCTTGACGAAGCAGTTCAGCGCAGCGGCGCCCTTGCCCTAGAAAAAGACTCTGTCCAAAAAGAAAGGGACGCGCTCGCTACTCAAGTCAAAGAGCTGAAAGAACAACTCTCCAAGGAGAAAGAAGACAAAATAGCCGCTCAGGAAGAATCACAGCGGTATTGTGATGAGATTGTGGCTACCCGGCTCCTGAAGGCAAAGCTTGACGGTGAACTTGCCGGGGTCGAGAAAATGAAGGATGAGGCCCGTGAGGAGGGCAAAAGAATGGCTGAGGAGGAGCTTGATTCTCGCCTGGAGGCGGCCGCAGAGACCGGCAGGGAAGAAGTCAAAAGTATGTTTGACCCGTTGATCGCCGAGTACGGAGCCCGCGTCCTTATGCACCGCGACCTAACATTCTTGGGCGACGGCTACCATGAATCTCTGGCCGAGGCATGGGAAACTCTGATAAAGATCAAGAAGGTCGAATCAGGCTCCGAAGAAATCGACGAGGATGCACTGGTGAAGGAGTTCCTGAGGGGGAATGAGCCATCGGATTTATCCGTAGCATTGGCTCTCTATGGCAAAGGCTCTTCCCCTTCGAAAGAGAAGAATAACGAGGCTGGCCCGTCAGAGGCCGACACTACTACTCCTCACATCGCCGCTCCTTATGCAGCTCAATCGGCTGGTCGGTCGACGCTTGATCCATTCGAGCAGCATGCCAGCTACGACCCCGAAGATCCCGGGCTCGGCGTTCATGTGCTGTCACCTATCCTGGAGGGTGAAACCCCGCGCGCCACTGACAGCCAACCTGATCCTGGTAGGAGATTCTTCTTTCTCTAGAAGTCGAAGTGATCCGTCATTTTTTAGAAGTGGTCATTCGTTCTAATGCCCACTTCTTATATTTCTCACAGGTTGTTCTGACACTGAGCTAACTCCGAGGAGCGATGATGCCAAGGAGGAAGCGGGGAAAACAAGCGACGTTGCTCACGCAGGGGTAACTCCCGGCTCGGACGCTCAAGTGATCGGGGCGCTTGACGATGACAAACTTGATACCTCGTCTCCTGCCGAGGGAAGCGACGAAGTTAAAATCACTGGCGCCTCTGAACATACTTCAGAGATGAGCATGAAGGATCGTCTTGCCGACGAGGAGAAGAGAAAGGTCAAAGTCAAAGTTGAATCTGAAGTCCTGGAACTTACTGACCCGCGGAATAGACCTTTGAAAATCATTCTCCCGGGCAGGTCCAAACCATTAGATGTTCCGTCTCCTACTCCTGACTCCGCCTCTCTAGCAAGCAAAAAGTCCAAGAAGAAACGTGAGGGAGAGGAGTCGTCGGAAACACCGAAGGCAGACAAGAAGAAGAAGTCGAAGAAATGATCGATGCACTTGTTCAACAAGTTTTTGCTTAAGTTTGTAACAGTTTCTATCTTTCATAACTTGCAGTTTGTATAGGCCCGAATTTTGTAGGAGTGATCTGGTATCCCTATTTTGGACTTATCGAATAAAATTTCAGTTTCTTCTTGTTTGAATGATTCTCTTGTCTTTATTTGGTTTGCTGACACTGTGCTCCGGGGACTTTGAGACTTGAGACTGTTCATACTCTAGTCCGCGCTCTGGGGACTTAGAGTGTTCCGCTCCGCACTCTGGGGACTCGGAGATTGGAAATCGTTTATACTCTAGTTCGCGCTCTGGGGACTTAGAGTACTCCGCTCCGCACTCTGGGGATTCGGAGACTGGAAATCGTTTATACTCTAGTCCGCGCTCTGGGGACTTAGAGTGTTCCGCTCCGCACTCTGGGGACTCGGAGATTGGAAGTCGTTTATACTCTAGTCCGCGCTCTGGGGACTTAGAGTACTCCGCTCCGCACTCTGGGGATTCGGAGATTGGAAATCGTTTATACTCTAGTCCGCGCTCTGGGGACTTAGAGTACTCCGCTCCGCACTCTGGGGACTCGGAGATTGGAAGTCGTTTATACTCTAGTCCGCGCTCTGGGGACTTAGAGTACTCCGCTCCGCACTCTAGGGATTCGGAGATTGGAAATCGTTTATACTCTAGTCCGCGCTCTGGGGACTTAGAGTACTCCGCTCCGCACTCTGGGGATTCGGAGATTGGAAATCGTTTATACTCTAGTCCGCGCTCTGGGGACTTAGAGTACTCCGCTCCGCACTCTGGGGATTCGGAGATTGGAAATCGTTTATACTCTAGTCCGCGCTCTGGGGACTTAGAGTACTCCGCTCCGCACTCTGGGGATTCGGAGATTGGAAATCGTTTATACTCTAGTCCGCGCTCTGGGGACTTAGAGTACTCCGCTCCGCACTCCGGGGATTCGAAGATTGGAAATCGTTTATACTCTAGTCCGCGCTCTGGGGACTTAGAGTACTCCGCTCCGCACTCTGGGGATTCGGAGATTGGAAATCGTTTATACTCTAGTCCGCGCTCTGGGGACTTAGAGTACTCCGCTCCGCACTCTGGGGACTCGGAGATTGGAAATCGTTTATACTCTAGTCCGCGCTCTGGGGACTTAGAGTACTCCGCTCCGCACTCTGGGGACTCGGAGACTGGAAATCGTTTATACTCTAGTCCGCGCTCTGGGGACTTAGAGTACTCCGCTCCGCACTCTGGGGATTCGGAGATTGGAAATCGTTTATACTAGTCTGTACGCCGCACAGAATAATGTAATTTATCATCCAATTAAGAGATACAGAAACTTCATAGAAAATGTGGCCTCAAGCCTTTATTAATGAAAATCAACTAAATTGCTCGATTACAACTTCAAAAGGAAACTAAGTCATTATTGAATGGAAACATGCAGAAAACAACAGTGCCTATAACAAGAAAGGGAAACATGCTAAATGTAATAGTGCCGCAAATGTTCACTGTTCCATGCTCGGGGGAGTGTCGTGCCATCAACGGTCGCTAGCTTGAATGTTCCTTCTCCAAGCTTCCGTTCAATGGCGTATGGACCTTCCCAGCTGGGATTCATGCGTGATGGTACTGGGAAGACTCGTTTCAGAACGAGATCACCCACATCAAAGATTCTTGGGCGGACTCTGCCATCGTAGTAGCGCTTGACTCGATGTCTGTGCGCCGCCGCCCTTAACTCAGCTTCTTCACGCTTTTCGTCGATGCAGTCCAGTGATTCCAGCAAGAGGTTTTGGTTCGTCTTAGGGTCATAGTATGTCACTCGGTGCGATGGAACTTCGAGTTCCACGGGTATTACGGCTTCAGAGCCGTATGCCAAGGCGAACGGAGTGTGGCCGGTCGCGGACTTGTGGGTAGTCCTATATGCCCATAATGCTGTCGGGAGTTCATCTACCCACTTGCCTCCAACCTTCTCCAGACGCTTCTTTAGTATGGACTTGATTATTTTGTTAACGGCCTCGACTTGTCCGTTAGCTTTTGGGTGTGCAACGGCAGCGAACTTTTTCTCGATACCGTACTTTAGACAGAACTCTTTGAACTCTCTACTTTCGAATTGCGTTCCGTTGTCTGTAATGATGGTGCGTGGAAGACCAAAGCGGCATATAATGTTTCGTACAACGAAGTTAATGACTTTCTTAGAGGTGATAGTGGCCAAAGGTTCTGCCTCATCCCATTTCGTGAAATATTCGACTGCAACTATCGCGTATTTCGCACCACCTTTGGATAGAGGCAAAGAGCCGATTATGTCGATTCCCCAGATCGCGAATGGCCAAGGGCTGATCATTTGTGTGAGTTCCGTTGACGGAACCCTCGGGATTTTTGCATATCTTTGACACTTGTCGCATTTTCTTGCGTAGTCCGCGGCATCCCGGTTTACGGTGGGCCAGTAATACCCATAGCGGAGGATCTTCTTTGCTAGCGTTTGCCCCCCAGTATGGTCGCCGCATTCCCCTTCGTGGACTTCCCTCAAGACTCGCTTTGTTTCATCATGAGCGATGCATCGTAACAATGGGATTGAGAATCCTTTCCGGTACATGGATCCATCCTGCATTACGTACCGCGCAGCCTTTCGAAGGACCTGTCGTCTTTCGCTTCTTCTTTCTGGTAAAGCCCTGGTTGTCAGGTACAGTTTGAATGGGGTTATCCACGAGTCCTTCTCGATCTATGTTTCCAACACAAGATCGATTTTCATCTCGTCCGCACTCGGGGCATGCAAGACTTCCACGGGATACAATCCCATTTGTTGAACATCGTCGGTACTTGCGAACTTAGCCAACAAGTCGGCTTCTTTGTTTTGTTCTCGCGGGATGTGTGAAATGTCATAACGCTCAAGATTTGATAGTAGTTCCTGGACCTGAACGAGGTACGGAGCAAGCTTTCGTCCTTTTGCTTGGTAGTCTCCTCGTACTTGGTAAACCACTAACTGCGAGTCACAAAAGATTTCGATTGATTTGATTCCGAGTTCTTTGATAAGCTTCAAGCCAGCGATCAATGCTTCATATTCAGCTTCGTTGTTTGTAGCCGGAAAATCGAGCTTCAGGGCATAACAGATTGATCGGTTTTCCGGAGTTATGAGAACTACGCCTGCTCCGGAGCAACGGTCGTTTGATGCACCGTCAGTGTATAATTTCCATCGAATGGGGGGAATGATATCGTGATCGTCCGGTTTGATGGGTAGGGTAAATTCAGCGATGAAGTCTGCTAACGCTTGCCCTCGGATGGCCCTCCGTGGTAAGTACGCGATATCGAATTGGCTCAACTCGATGTTCCATTTTAGCAATCTTCCAGAAGTTTCCGGTCGTTGAAGTACCTGCCTCAGGGGTTGATCGGTATAAACGCCGATTGAATGCGCTTGAAAGTACGGGCGCAGCTTGCGTGATGCAATCACCAAGCAATAAGCCAATTTCTCAATTTTAGGGTAATTCTTCTCTGCCCCCGTTAAACGTTTGCTAACATAATATACCGGCTTCTGGACTCGATCCTCCTCACGGACCAAAGCTGCGCTTATCGCATGAGGGGATATAGCCAAGTAAACGTACAGCATCTCATGGTCAACTGGTTTAGATAGCATTGGTGGGCTCTCCAGATGCCTTACCAAGTTCTGGAAAGCTTCCTCGCAGCTAGACGTCCATTCAAAATTCCTCTTTCCTTTCTTTATTATGTCGAAGAATGGGATGCACTTGTCAGTTGCCTTGGATATAAATCGACTCAGCGCAGCCACTTTTCCGTTCAAGCTCTGTACCTGCTTTATAGTCCTGGGCGCTTGTACATCTCGAATGGCTTGGATCTTTTCTGGGTTGGCTTCGATTCCCCTAGCGTTGACGATGAATCCTAAAAACTTCCCTGATGCAACGCCGAAAGAACACTTCAGCGGGTTGATCTTCATTCCATAGGACCTGAGTATGTTAAACATTTCCGCTAAGTCTTGAATGTGGTCGTTTGACCGCCGTGACTTCACGAGCATGTCATCCACATAGACTTCCATGGTTTTGCCCAGCTGGTCCTTGAACATTCGATTCACCAGACGTTGGTAAGTTGCTCCAGCATTCTTTAATCCAAAGGGCATCACTACATAGCAATACAGCCCAACATTTGTAACGAAGCTGGTGTGTTCTTGGTCCGGAATATGCATTGGGATTTGGTTGTATCCCGAGTACGCATCCATGAATGACAATAATTCGTGTCCTGCTGTGGAATCGACCAACTGATCGATCCTAGGCAACGGGAAGCTGTCCTTAGGGCATGCTTTGTTCAAGTCGGAATAATCTATGCAAGTCCTCCATTTCCCATTTGCCTTCTTTACTAGCACGGGGTTGGAGACCCACTCCGGGTAGAGGGCGTCGCGGACGAACCCATTTGCTTTGAGTTTGTCCACCTCCTCTCCAAGAGCGGCGGATCTCTCTGGATCCATTCCTCTCCTTTTTTGCTTGACTGGGACGTATTTCGGGTCTACGTTCAACATATGACTTGTGATGGCGGGAGAAATCCCACACATATCAGAATGCGTCCAGGCAAAAACATCAAGGTTTGCTCGGAGGAAGTCGCTAAGGTCTTCTGTCATTGCGGGGCCTAACTGTGATCCGATCTTCAGTATTCGCGAAGGGTCGTCACGGCTAACCGAAATGTTAATTGTTAATTCAGCCGGTGCCGCCTTCTCTTCCCTGGGTTTCTCATCGTCGTCTCTCGGATCTATATCTCCGTAGATCCGAGAACTATGCCCGAGCCAGGGCTCGGGCACTACTTGTCAATTATTCGCGTTGAGGATGCGGACAGGATTGTCCGCACCCTTTCCTTTTTCCCTCCGGTGGGCTTCTCGGAGCTCGGCCACATAACAAGAACGACCAGCTGCTTGGTCTCCGTGAACAATGCCTACTCCTTTGTCAGTCGGGAACTTCAAAGTCAAGCACCACGGGGCTAGTGCCGCCCTAAATTCAGCCAGGGCCGGCCGACCCAAGAAAACATTATACGGAGAGTCCACATCCAAAACTACAAAGGGTAGAATTCGTACCCTCCGACGTTCGCCTTGTCCCAGTTCAACTGGTAACTCGACATATCCTACTGCATCAGTCGCAGCGCCGTTAAAGCCGTGGATACGAGCTTTGGATGGTTTCAAGTCTTTTGTCTCTAGCTTCATCTGATCATAGGCCTTCTTGAAGATGATGTTGACTGAACTTCCACAATCAATCAAAATTCTTTTTACATATGCTGGTCCGATTGTTGCAGATATGACCATGGGATCGATGGTCGGAGCCTCCACCTGATCAACGTCTCTGTTTCTGAACACAATATCGTCTGTCATCACGCGCTGCTGCTTAGCAGGGGCCCCGTCCTCTACGTTCGAACAGCACTCAAAATCTGCATGCTTCAAGGAGCTCGCATATCGTTCCATCTCTTGCCAGTTCTTATCTGCGGGATGAGGTCCGCCGATAATCGTATTTATAACCAGTCTTCCAACAGTCCGGGCAGGTTCCTCTGGATGACGTGGGGCCGGTGCACGACCTGGGTCGGACGTTCCATGTCCTCCTTCCTGTGGATCCTTTACAAATTCTTGCAACTTCTTTTGACTGATCAATTTCTCGATAGCGTCATGCAGGTGTCTGCATTCTTCCGTGTTGTGTCCATAGGTTTCATGGAATCGGCAATATTTCCCAGTCCGTTTCTGTTCTTCAGTTGATTCTTTCGGACGTGGTTTTCTGTATTGAAAAGTATTGCATGTGGATAGGTAAATGTTCTCAAGCGGGGCGTTTAGCGGAGTGTACTCGCTGTAGCTTGGAATTCTCGACTTCCACTTTCCCGCTTCTTTCCTCTTTCCTTGACTCCTTCCTCCGGACTCTTTGGGCTGCACAGGCTTATTCTGGACGTTGACTTGGACCTTTCCTGAATTGTCTCCAGATTGCTTCACAGCAATGTTGCTCTTAATTGACTCTTGGGCAGGCCCCGGTGCCTTGTCTCGTCGTACCCACCTAGCTTCCTCTCTTCTTATGAACTGGTGCGCCTTGGAGTAGAAACGCTCTAGCGTAGTCGGAGGTTTTCCTGCCAGCCAATCTCCGAATTCAGAATCCGGATCTACACCTCTCATCACAGCCATTAGAATTGCATGGTCGTTGGGATTACTGACTTCAGTTGCCGCAACGTGGAATCTTTGTAAGTACTCCTTCAGCGACTCTCCGGGATTTTGGATTACACTTGACAGAGACATCACGTCCTTCGGGCGTGTAGTGTGTATCCTGAATTGCTCAATAAACTTCTTTGCCAATTCCTCGAAATTTGATACGGATCGCGGAGGAAGTCGGGTGAACCACATAGTAGCGATCCCAGATAGAGTAATCGGAAAGCACCTACACTTGGTGGCATCATTTGCTCTGGCTGAATCCATCATCCATTCATACCTCATTACATGTTGTCTGGGGTCAGTCTTTCCTTCGTATGCAGGAATGGTTGGCATGCTAAACTTCTTGGGGTAGGACGCTTGCAGCACAACATCCGTGAACGGAGTATGACTTCTTGACACTCCCCAATCGTCATTTGATAAGCCCTGATTTTCTTTCATCAGTTGCCTGATCATGGCTGTCAGATCGGGTGTCTGTATGGAAGCTGGGAGGTTGGAGTCAGTTCTACGTGCCTGTCCATGCTGATGCCTCCTTTCCTGGCGATCTGCCAATCGTGCGTCATGAGGTTCAACATTGTTAACATCTTGATGATCTGGAGCTCCCTCCTCCACCTGTACTCCGGTTCGGAAGTTTCCAGTTCTGGCTTGGTCGCGGTCTCCTGCTGTTCGAACAGCAGCATCTGCCCTTGCAGTTTCAGTCTTACGGCGTCTGCGCCTGGGTGGCTCATCAGAAGAAGTTGAGCTGTCAGAAGAGGAATAAGCAGCTGGATTGCCCCCAGCATTCTGTTGCTGCTGTTGAGTGAGTTGTGCCATCAGGTTGGCATTAGCTTGCATCTGTTCTCCCAGTTGTCTCCTGCTTTCCCTAAGTTCTCTCATCAAGTCGTTGAACTCCACTCTGGTGACAACTGGAGTCTGTTCTTGAGCGGCAATCCCTGCACTCGGGATTGCTGGTTGATTGCTAGGTCCTGCTTGTTGCACGCTAGCAGTCTCTCGGGCATCCGCATTAAGAGAAGCTGACCTGGTACGTGGTCTTGCCATTGTAGAGTTATTGGTATGAACTCTGAGTAGGATCAGCGGATGTTCTATAAGTAAGTCGGATCTTCTTTGGGGGATTTGCTCAATCCAGTAGCTTCAAAGCAGATCCTTGAGGTCTGAGAATTCGATTCTCAGTGAAAGCACCAAAGTGTTAGCACCAAAATTGGTCACTAACCTCGTTCAGAAAGATTGTGTAGAGATATAAGTGATGAAAGTAAATTAAACAGAGAAGACAATCCTAATTCAAATGCAGAAAGTAAGAACACCAAATTTATAGTGGTTCGACGTAATTGCCTACGTCCACTTTGCTCAACTTTATTGATTTCCTTTATGGTTGATTACAAATACAATTCGTGAATCAAATGCTTGAATGAAGTTGTTTAAGTAGAGAAGATGAGTCTTGAAAATGGCAGAGTCTCCCCGTATTTTCTCTCCAAAAAAGGATCCATTTCACTGTGACCCTGCCCCCCTATTTATAGGCAAATATGGGCTGGACTTCCCAAATAGGCTGGATAGCCGAACGGTCAAGCCTCAGTACAGTGGTCGCTGCATGCCGATCCTGGTATGCCGAACGCTCTGATGCCGAGCAGTCCTTCCCATGCCGAACGATGCTTTCCATACCGAACGGTCCTTGTGAAGTTGTGCATACTGAATGCCTTCTGAATGTCGAGCGCTCTCGTTGCCAAGTTATCCTATTGCCGAGTTCTACTGATGTCGAGTACCTTGTGATGCCGAGTACTCCTGTTGCCGAGTACTACGCCGAGTACCTCTGGGTACCGAGTGCCAGGGGACGCCGAGCGCTCTTGCAGCCGAGTGCCAGTTGATGCCGGACACCACTTGACGCCGAGTACCTTGGGATGCCGAGTACTCCTGATGCCGAACACTAGCGCCGTGCATTGGTTGTCGCCGAACACTAACTGACGCCGATTACTACGGATGCCGAACGCTATGGATGCCGACTCCCATTGGATGCCGCGCGCTTCGCCGAGTCCTCCTGGATGCCGAACAGTCCTTCATGCCGAGTAGTGGCCAATGCCGAGCACTCAGTTGCCTGGTCGAATCTCCAGGAAACAATCATTCTCCTTTTGTACGACATTTAGTTATACGGTTTTGGTTATGGCTGGAGTAGCAGCTTCTGAGACCTCGATAGAAGAAGTTCCAGCATGCAGGACATAATTGACTTCAAACTGCTTGAACATGATGAGTAGTTTCTGGGACCTGCATTTGTAGTTGGTTCGGTCCAATGCTTAAAATATGGTAGGATCCAAAAGAATGCAGTTGATTGGAAGGACCATTAATCTTTACTGTGAAAATTGGCTTCCAAATCGTAAGAAAGATAGTCAGCAAAGAGTAATTGTAACGTTCTCCCTACTTGGAGGTGACTACAAATGGTAACTCTGTTCTTGATTTCATGGCCAGCCTCTCCACTTCTCAACCAACCCATAAAGGGACGTGTAGGGGTGAGAGACAAAGCTTCATCACATAGTTCATAACGTGAGAGCCACATATCACGATGTCACTCTAACAATTGCAAGAACGACAACATATAATATAATAAAGATAGTATAAACTTTCACTCTAAGATACAAAGTACATCAGAGTTAAAAACAAACCTCATCAGCTGGACAGTTATAAATTTCTGACCTTACAATTGCTGGTAGGCATACACTATGGCAGTTGAACATCCAACTCTACTCCATGAGCTCCATGTCCTACTAACGATAACTTGAAAAAATACTCGGTCTGACCCGAACATTATAATAAAATAACTTTCAGATCAGTCTGGAAAAGTAGCATGAGAAAACTCAAGTAATATGGTGAACATCTAATAATTCTGTGAGACCATGCCGCTAAATGCAGTACGAGTTTTTAACTCATAAGAACAACTTCCATACATTAAGAGATGGAAAACAAATCAGAACAACAATCCGAACAAGAAAGGATGAACACAAACAATATCAAAATCCAAACTTAAAGAATGGACACAAATAAATAAATATCGAGAAGAGCTCCAGACACTTCTCGATGCAATTAAGAAAACGATTCAAAGATTTGAATCAAATAAGGAAAGGGAATTTTTCCAAAAATGACTAGGTGGGTGCACCACCCTCACCAAAATATACCTCTAGAAATATACTTGAGAACTATGATGGCTCTCAAACACATCCCAGTCAGACCCCGCCAACCTTACCGAGAATCCGAGTATTTCACATCTCCGAGCGTATACCAACAAATCCAACTAGAGTAGATGTGAAGATACCCTAATGGGAGTAACCCCACATTGCTTGACTTCCGCTCACTCTTTGGTTTTAGTCATTTCCAATAGAGGATATCAATGCTCAAAATGAGCAACAAGTCATCTTGGGTTTACGAAACACAAAAGAAGAAAGGATTTATTACAAGGTTTGAATCGAAATAAGGAGAATGAATTTATCTAACATGACTAGGAGGGTGCACCCCTTACACCGAAAATATATCTCTAGATAAAATATACTTGAGAGATTACGCAAAACACAATCACTCTCGGGAACTTCCAAGCTGGACCCTCGCCTCACACGGTCATCCGAATATACTCACATCAACGCATGCATGTACCAACAACTTTCTAGATAAATGTGAATATATCCTAATGGGTGCGACCCATATGGCTTGGCTCCCACTTGTTCTTTAGTTTTTGTTATCTAAGGTATTGGATGCCAGTGCTCAAAATGAGCGACAAATCATCATAGATTGACGAAGCACAAATGATTGTAAACAAATGATATCATATCAATATTTAAGAAATCAACTATCAAAAGTAAACAAATGATTGTATATTGAAATTAGATCACATACACTTGCCACCAAATAACGAGTCTAGCCTTTAAAACATTTGATTCTTACTTGTGCTTGATTTTCACATCATAAATATTTGTAAAACACTTTAAAAACACTCTTTAAAAATACTCTTTTAAAAGATCAAATTATATTTCTAAATGTATTAAAAAGAAGGGCCAAAATCAATTGTCATTAAAACACTATTTAGTCTAAACCCAAAATAGTTTTGACTTATTATTATTTTTATACATTCCTTTTTAAAGGATTTTCTCATTTATAAATAACCTTTTATAACTTTTAAACAATGTTAATTATCCCAAAGGAAAATAAATCAAATTCATAATCTTTTATAAATTTAAAACTACAATAATTATCCCAAAGGAAAATAAATCAAATTTTATAACCTTTTACAAATTTAAATAATTTTAATTATCCCAAAAGATAATCAATCAAATTTATAATGTCTTTTATAAATTTAAATAAACACTTATCCTTTATTTTCAAAATACTTAAAATATTTAAAAATATAGTTTAAACAATTTTCAAAGTGCAAAAACACGACCAAACATTTAGTAAAAATACAAGCATAAGTTCAACATAAACAAGGGCTTAAGGAGATGATATTTCATAAGTGACGGTATAACAATAATCGCTATAATGACACTTACACAATTCAAACAGTATGTCACAAAAATTTCAACCAAACATCAATATAAGCGATATGAGAATGTTAGTAAGATGCATATAAGAGTAAATTAATAATGGCAAGAAATCCCTTAGGGTCTCTCTACAAAAGTTCCCTGTAAATCACGCATGTGTATGTGTATTTCGAAGTGTTCCGTAGCGACCTATTCACTACGTACACTTCGACTTCCTCTTGCTTTTGTTCCCTGCAACGCAATGGTTATTTATGTCGTCCGCTTTCAAAGCGGGAATCAAAACCAAACAAACAATCAAACAATAATCTTTTTACTTTGCAAGCACAGAACGGTGATTTATTCTTCCCAAGATGTCCAAAATAATCTATTCAATTTGATTATAGTATAACATTGTTTTATTCTACTAAATAGACATCCAAACGAAGTATACTAATTTAACTATGTTAAACGTAATTAAATTAAAACACTATAATTTTATCATTGAATGTATTTCATTAAAACTATCAACTATCATCCAAGCATTCAATAATAATCTATAGCAACATGGATATCATATAGTTTATTTAGAGATGAGCAAACTCATAGATATTCTAGTTGACGCTTTTGTGTTCCGGTTTGGTCTAAAATCGAATGAGCCTAAAATTCCACTTGCTTAAAATCCAACAAAACCAGTTCCAACATGTAGCTAACGTCGATACGAGTCCAATGCAAGAGACCGCATTCAAATCCGATCTCGATGAGCAAGATACTAATTTTATAAGATTTCAGATTTAAATAATTAAATTAATCCACTTAATTACTCAATAAACTTTTAATTACCCAAACTGATAATCTTCCCCAATCTCTAAACCTTCTTCCGGTGCATGCGCATATCACCATAACCCAGGCCGTGCACCATTTTCTGTGATACGGAGCAACTCTCGATGAAATCCAATTCTGCCTTCGCCATCGAGCTTCTCTTCGCATACCCGACTTGCCCGGCTCAAAAAGTTGAAGATCAATGCCCTCTTGGCCATCGCGTCCACGCACACCACGCACGAATATAGGAAAAAATCGCTCTACCCAATTAGTGATTGCACCATGCCAAACTTCTTCCACCTTCTTGCCTTGCCAAGAGAAACTCGATGACACCCTCCCCGACGCCTAACTCCACCTACAACGACAATCACGCCAAACCCTAGTTTGTTGTCCTAAAGTCGAGCATCCCAAATGACGATCGTTCATGACTAAACTGGTATGGGTGGGAAGCTAATCTCCGTACGACCACAACATAGCAAACGATAAATTTTTTCATTAAATAGATTTATTGATTTGGATTTTTAAACTTAGTGGCCATTTTTATTCTCTGAAAATAAAGAAGAAAGATAGGAGGGAAAGATTGAAAATAAAAATAAGTGTTGATTTTGATTTTTATATAAAAAATAAATTTTCTTTACTTGGAAAACAAGTTAACCAAAATTTTCAAGTTAACCATATTCCCAAGCAATACATCGTATCAGTCAAATCATCAAGTTCAAAATTCTGAATTTGATTTAATTTAAAAAGGTTTTTTAAAGAAAGTTTAGCGGTATCCCGCTACACCATATTTCGTCCACGTACCGACCGCGAACGACTAAAAATAAAAATATGATCGTTCATAAAAATTTGACACGATCAAAAACCTATAATTGAATACTTATTTTAAATATTTTACGAATTAAAAATTATTGAAAAACCTAATAAATTAAATTAAAAACACATCAACAAAAATCAAGTTGTTTTTATTAACAATTGATTCTTTTGTTATTTATTCGAACTATTTATTATTGTAAATAAATTTACAAATTGAATTCACATTATTATTTATTAATTAAAAGGAGTTAAATAAGGCTATTAAATCCATTTAATTAATATTTAATTCATAATTTAAATATTTAAATAATCTATATATTTGAATTTAAGTTATTATACTTTAAAAACTAATTATTTTAATATTTAAAATTAATTAAATATTTAAAATTAATTGAGTATTCAAAACTAAAATGATAAAATTCTGGGATATTACAGTAATAAAGAGAGTCTGTGCTATGGATAGACCACCATCTTGAAAGCAAATTTCGGCACGACTAAGATGCAATCATTGATTGTCGTTTGCTCTCTAAGGTTTACACAACAAACCTCTAACTTGTACACTCAAGGTTAAAGAACTGGGATGTAACATCCCCTATCTAGAGGCCCGAAGCTAAACGCTACAGATGCTGCAGTCATCCATAGTATTAACTTCCGGTGACCAAATACGGTAATGTTAATGGTATCCATAATATCAGAAGCACTTGAATATGAAATAAAATCATCATAGATTAAAATACTTTTCTAATTACATTTCAAAACAACCTTTCACATCCAAGTTACATAATCCCATTCGTTTCCTAGGTTCAGGTCAAATATAATTATTACATGAATACGCCAAGAGCGGCATATGAAGATGCCCCCTTGGATGACCAGAGTACTAAATAGTCATAACTGACTTAACACAACATAGAGGAAATAAAACAAAACAACTCCTAAATATAGCTAGCATCAGCCTCCTACTCGTCTCCGGAAGCTTTATTCGTCCACCTACTAAAACCTGAATATCCTCAATACCCAGCCTACTCAAATCAATTTTGAGCAATCGAGAGTTTAAGGGGAAAAACATAAACTTCGAGTCAGACATAACCTGGTGTGAATAATACTATACATTTCGGTTATTTGATATTAAGTGAGACCAAGCCGCTTAGTGGAATGGGTTTCCCCTCACTAATATCCTTTTAAAACATATCTTTTGCAAATCTGAATCCTGCATCCAAAACTGGTTAAAACAATAAAGCAATATCATGTATGCATACTAATCAAGTAACAAATGGACTATCTGTCCGAATACTATAGTTTAGTTTGGCTAACTGCTAACCTTTGGCTGGCTCAGGACTACAAGACAAAATAAACAAATAATCTAACTTTTGTTGGATACTCATCTTCAAGACGGTCTGTCTCTAACTTAATTCTCCCAGGCTCAAATGATCCTAATGGTTTTGCGGGCTCACCAATAACCTATCTCTCCTCTATAGATTCCCTTCTGTGTGTAACATCAATTTAGTCTTACCTGTGACAAAGCCCTACACACTGGAATTTTGAACTTATATTAGCTAGGGGATACTAGCTAAAGTATAGGGCGCGACCCAATACCAGTCCCATCAGGCATTCTAATATCTGAGTAATTTTACTTAGGGTCATCTACCCATAAAATTTTCCTTGAAAACATTTTCTCTCAAATTGATTTAAACCTTTAAATCATACTTTAAACAAGGAAAATATACTTTATGCTTTACTCAAATCACCTTGCCATGTTATATATACTTTACACAAAACTTTGTTGATGAAAACATTTAAACCTTTGAATGTACCCTTTCGAATCCATTGAAAGTACCCCTTTTGAAATAAAGTACCTACTTTGCTTTATAACCTTAAGCCGAAAGGCCAAAACATACCTTTCGAAACCACTCTTAATAAACCTTTTGAAAACATTGGAACCTTTCATTTAAAACCTTTCGAAACCATTGGGGAACCACCCCTTTGAAACCTTTTGAAAGCATTTGGGTTCAAGTAAAACATGTGGAATACCCTTTCAAAACCATTAGAAACTATTCCTGTCAAAACTTTTTGGGTTTAAGTTTCAATAGAACAAAAGGGTCATAAACAACTAAGTCGAAAGCACTCTTCTGAAAGCTATTTCCTAAGTAAAGAAGTGATGGTGTCGAAACCAACCCTTCGAAAGCATTGGAGAAGTGGCTAAGTTTTTTTAAAAAAATAAAGTAACCCTTTCGAAACCATTTGCTTCGAAAGGTGGAAAGCGGCAGCAAGAGGTTTCGACCCCTTCGAAAGCATTTACTTAAAACAAAAAGGCACAACCTCTTTTGAAACCATTCCTTTAAAACAATTTGACCCAGTCAAAAGCTAACCAAGTCGAAAGCATTCCTTTCGAAAGCAAAGCAGGCGCATTTTCATTTAAAAACAAAGTATGGCTTCGACCCCTTTGGAACCCCTTGTTTCGACCCAATACCTTTTGCCTATGTCCAATTCACTACATACCAAGTCTTTGATACCCTGTGTTTTGGTTTCGATGGATATGGTGGCGGAGGTAGGAGTCGAAGGCTAGGTGCGGAAAATGGCGAAATATGTAAAAAGCACGTATAAACTGATTTTTAACTTTTTAAAGCAGTTCTTTTCAACTAACCTGCCTTTTTTGTCAAAACATGATTGGTTGCAAATTTCTTTTCAAAAAGTACTGCCGAAATTTCTGAAATAAACAAATTAAATTATTTACAAAATGCCCCTTCTCCTTTTATAAATATATAAAACATTTAAGTCCTATACCTTCAATAATTTTATATACTTAACAAAACACTTAGGAAAAATCTATAAAAATTCCTATAAATCATTTTTAATATGTTTTCTAACATATATTAATTTCTGACCCAAAGCATACATATATTAGCCGTAATTAATTTTAAACCTAAATAACCATTTTCTTCACTAGAAAGTTAATATTAAATCCACATTAATTTAGAAAATTATGAAAATTAAAACCCATCTCTAAAATATCATTTTTGACCTTGTTCTAAAATTACAAGAGACTTGGATATCATTTTTGACCTTGTTCTAAAATTACAAGAGACTTGGATATCATTTAATAGGGTTTTCACATTAAAACATATCATAAAATTCATATAAATTTGCATAAATCATCAACAAGCACATATATCCAATTTAACAATAAAAAACATAGCGAAACCTTGCAAAATAGTTCGGATTTTATCTAAAACTGAAAATAATAAAAAAACATGAGATGTAGTTATTATTCACCTTAGCTTTGTGATTAAGGAGTTGAGATTTGAGAATGGTTTTGAATTGATTAAGCTTCCTTCCTTTGATTGCTTTATCTTCATCTTATTCTTCCTTAATGGTGACCGGCCTCTTATGTTTAATTTTTGCAAATGAACGTGTAAAATGAATGGCCTAAGGGTTTAGGGTATAAGAATATACTTATTCATGTTTTACCCCTTATCCATTTGCCTTACCTATTTTATTTTAGTTCCCCTTTAGTTCACTTGTTATATGGCATGGCTACCTTTCTATTAACACAAACCTCAATCCCCTAATCATCACATTATTTTATTTTATTTAAAAAATTAAATATCCTAGATAATGTTAATCAAAATTAGGGTCGTTACAGACTCCCCTCCTTAAAGAATTTCGAATTATGATAAGGTACTCAACAAATCAATCAAAAAGGTAAAACATACCAGCAAACAAATCAGGATAAACAACTCTAATCCTATTCTCAGTCTCTCAAGTACTGTCTCTCTCATCGTCGCTCCACTGGACTTTAATAATCTGATTGTCTTGTTCCTTAGCCTCTTCTCATCTCTCGCAACTATACGAACTGGCTTTCTAACTATAGTCAAATTCGTCTCTACTACTAAGTCCTCTAACACAGTCGGTGCTATAGTAGTCTCTGGGTCTCTAATTCACTTTCTTAGATGAGAAATATGAAAAACATCGTACACTCCTGCCAAAATGTTCGGTAACTCTACTCTATATGCGAGTTTCCCGATCCTCTCTACAATAGGAAATGGTCCTACAAATCTCGGTGCCAATTTCCCTGATTTTCCGATTCTTCGAATCGAATTACACCTTTCATCGGTGATACCTTGACGAAAACATGATCTCCTACTGAGAACTCTAAGTCCTTCCGTCTTCTATCTGCATAACTCTTCTGCCTAGACTGAGCTTAATTCATCCTAGCTCGAATCAACTCAATCTACTCTGCAGCTTCTCTAACCAAATCCGAACCAAGAACCTACCTATGTCCGGTCTCTAACCAACAAACTGGAGATTTGCATGGCCTTCCATACAAAGCTTCAAACGGTGCCATCCCAATACTAGCCTGATAACTGTTGTTATACGAAAACTCGATTAAGTGTAGATGGTTTTCCTATGATCCTCCAAACTAAAACACACAAGCTCTTAAAAAATCTTCGAAGACTTTATTAACTCTTTCCATTTGCCCATCAGTCTGTGGATGGTAAGCGGTACTCATCTTGAGCTTGGTTCCTAAAATTTCCTACAGACTCTTTCAAAAATCGCTAGTGAAATAAGGAATCTCTATCACTTACTATACTACTAGAAATTCCATGAAGTCTAACTATATTCTTCATAAACAACTTAGCTAAAACAGGTGCCGTCCTAGTTGACTTAACTAGAATGAAATGGGCACTCTTGGTTAACCTGTCCACTACGAACCATATACTTTTCCTCTATTAGATCTTGGCAACCCATCATTAAAATCCATAGAAATAGAATACCACTTCCATACTGGAATATCTAATGGCTGAAGTAACCCACTTGGCTTTTGATGTTCGGCCTTTACCTGTTGGCAGTTCAAACACTGCTTTACCCATAAGCCTACATCCCTCTTCATTCCTTCCCAGAAGAAACTCCTCTTCATATCCTGATACATCTTAATTCCTCCTGGATGAATAGTGAACTTCGAACAATGGCATTCTTCTAAAACTTCCTTCCTAATGTCTCCCACATCCGGAACACGTAATCTTCTTTCTTTCTCCCCACCCATTTTGCTTAAAACTAAAATCTTTCAAGTCACCGCTCTTGGTTCCATTCTTTAACTTCCTGATCCATTCAACTAATACTAGATCCTCCATCTATTTAGAAGCAATCTTTTCGATCATCGTTGGTCGAACTTCTAAACATGATAAAACTACCGTTTCTCCACTAGATCCTAGCTTCAGATCTCCACTTTACTCTACATGTCGTCAACGCTTCCAAATCTCTCCACTCAGCTATCATTACCAACACTGCATTCTGATGTTTTCTGCTAAGTGCATCTGCAACCTTATTGCCTTTTCCTAGTGTGTATTCAATTCCAAAGTCATAAGCGGTATAAATTACAACCATCTCTGTTGTCTCATATTCATCTCCTTCTGAGAGATTAAATACTTCCATGACTTATGATCCGTATATAATTCAAATCTTTCTCCCAAAAGGTAATGCCTTCACACATTCAGCGCAAAAATCACCGCGGCTAATTCCAAATCATGCGTCGGGTATCTTACCTCATGTGGTCTAAGCTGACGAGAAGCATATGCAATCAATTTACCTCTTTGCATTAACACAACTCCTAACCCAGTTCCACAAGCATATGTATATGCTACTAAGTCCTGATTCCCTTCCGGAACAACTAACATAGGTGCATTAGTCAATAAGTGTTTCAAGCTCTGGAATGCTTCCTCACACTTATCAGTCCACACAAACTTCACATCTTTTTGTGTTAGCTTGGTCATCGGTGCTGCTATTCACGAGAAATCCTTTATGAACCTCCGATAATACCCAGCTAATCGAAGAAAACTCTTTATCTCAGTCACTGTCTCAGGTCTCTCCTAATTATTCACCACTTCAATCTTAGTCGGATCTACAGACAACCCTTTATCTGAGACTACATGATCAATAAACTTCACCTTCTTCCAAGAATGACACTTCGAAAACTTCGCCTTCAGCTTATGTTGCCTCAGCGTCTCAAGCACCACTCTAAGATGAACTTCATGCTCCCTTTCATCCTTAGAGTATCAAAATATCATCTATAAATACCAACACGAACCTATCAAAGTGCTCTCGAAAACTCGGTTCATCAAATCCACAAAGAATGCTGGCGCATTAGTTAGTCCGAACGGCCTCACTAACCATTTGTACGATCCATATCTAGTTCTAAACGCCGTCAAGGGAATACTATCCTCTACTACTCTAAGCTAATGGAAACCCATTGCTAAATTCAACTGAGAAAATACCTTTGCTCCACTCAATTGATCGAACAAATCATTTCTAAGCAACACATATCTATTCTTTATCGTCTTCTCATTCAAATTACGATAATCGATACATAACCTTAATGATCCATCTAGCTTCTTAGCAAACACTACAGCTGCTCCCCAAGGTGAACTGCTTAGCCTAATAAAATTATTGCCTTTCAAATCCACCAACTGCACCTTCAACTCCAGCAACAACTCCCGCTTGCTTCATGTTGACAAAGAACTGATGCATTGCTCCCATGTCAACTTGCGGGACTCCAGCACCCATATTTCCAGCTTGTGCCTGACTTGGATTTCTCCTGATATTAGGTTTGGCATTTCTATTTGTTGTGGTGCTTCCCCCACCTCTTCCACTTCTAGCTTCCATATCTATATTCAAGCCTCATAAGATACAGAAGAATGGCCTATGAGAGATAGGAGCATAGAGATATAGCGTATACTTATATATAGAAAATACAAGTACGTTACTATAGCGTTATCCCATATCCCGATCTTATCTCTAATTATTTAGGATTATGTTTTAAAAAAAATCATTTTAGTTTGAAGTTTTTCATAAACCTATGCTCTGATACCAAGTTGTAACATCCTCTATCTGGAGGCCCGAAGCTAAACGCTGCAGATGCTGCAGTCATCCATAGTATTAACTTTCGATAACCAAATATGATAATGTTAATGGTATCCATAATATCAGAAGCACTTGAATATGAAATAAAATCATCATAGACTAAAACACTTTTCTGATTACATTTCAAAATAACCTTTCACATCCAAGTTACATAATCCCATTCGTTTTCTTGGTTCAGATCAAATATAATTATCACATAAATACGCCAAGAGCGACATATGAAGATGCCCCATTGGATAACCAGAGTACTAAATAGTCATAACTGACTTAATACAATATAGTGGAAATAAAACAAAACAACTCCTAAATATAGCTAGCATCAGCCTCCTGCTCGTCTCTGGAAGCTTTATTCGTCCACTTACTAAAACTTGAATATCCTCAACCCTCAGCCTACTCAAATCAATTTTGAGCACCCGAGAGTTTAAGGAGAAAAACATAAACTTTGAGTCAGACATAAAGCCTGGTGTGAATAATACTATACATCTCGGTTATTTGATATTAAGTGAGACCAAACCGCTTAGCAGAACGGGTTTCCCCTCACTAAAATCCTTTTAAAACATATCTTTTGCAAATATTAATCCTGCATCCAAAACTGGTTAAAAAAGTAAAGCAATATCATGTATGCATACTAATCAGGTAACAAATGGACTAATTGTCGGAACACTATAGTTTTGTTTGGCTAACTACTAACATTAGGCTGACTCGGGCCTACCAGACAAAATAAACAAATAATCTAACTTTTGTTAGATACTCCTCTTTTGGATGGCATGTCTCTAACTTAATTCACCCAAGGTCAACTGATCCTAATGGTTTTGCGGGCTCACCAATAACCTATCTCTCCTCTATAGATTCCCTTGTGTGTGTAACATCAATTTAGTCTTACTTATTACAAAGCCCTACACACTGGAATTTTAGACTTATATTAGCTAGGGGCTACTAGCTAAAGTATAGGGTGTGACCTCATACTAGTCCCATCTGGTATTCTAATATATGTCTCATTTACTTCGGGTCATCTACGCATAAAATTTTCCTTAAAAACATTTTCTCTTAAATTGATTTAAACCTTTAAATCATACTTTAAGCAAGGAAAATATACTCTATGCTTTACTCAAATCACCTTGCCATATCATATATACTTTACACAAAACTTTGTTGATGAAAACATTTAAACTTTTGAAAGTATCCCTTTCGAATCCATTGAAAGTACGCCTTTAGAAACAAAGTAACTACTTTGCTTTATAACCTTAGGCCGAAAGGCCAAAACATACCTTTCGAAACCACTCTTAATAAACCTTTCGAAAACATTGGAACCTTTCATTTAAAACCTTTCGAAACCATTGGGGAACCACCCCTTCGAAACCTTTCAAAAGCACTAAATCCTCTTCTTGAAATCAAACATTTCGAAATCATTTGGGTTCAAGTAAAACATGAGGAATACCCTTTCGAAACCATAAGAAACTATCACTTTCAAAACCTTTTGGTTTTAACTTTCAATAGAACAAAAGGGTCATAAACAACTAATTTGAAAGCACTCTTCCGAAAGCTATTTCCTAAGTAAATAAGTGATGGTGCCAAAACCAACCCTTCGAAAGCATTGGAGAAGTGGCTAAGTTTTTTTAAAAACAATGTAACCCTTTCGAAACCATTTGCTTCGAAAGGTGGAAAGCGACAGCAAGAGGTTTCGACCCCTTCGAAACCATTTACTTAAAACAAAAAGGCACAACCTCTTTCGAAACCATTCCTTTAAAACAATTTGACCCAATCGAAAGCTAACCAAATCTTCCTTTCGAAAGCAAAGCAAGCGCATTTTCATTTAAAAACAAAGTAAGGCTTCGACCCCTTCAAAACCTCTTGTTTCGACCCAATATCTTTGTCCTATGTCCAATTCACTACTTACCAAGTTTTTGATACCCTATGCTTTGGTTTCGATAGAGATGGAGGAGGAGGTAAGGAGTCAAAGGCTAGGTGCCGAAAGTGGAGAAACATGTAAAAAGCATGTATAAACTGAATTTTAACTTTTTAAAACAATTCTTTTCAACTAACCTGCCTTGTTTGTCAAAACATGATTGGTTGCTAATTTCTTTTCTAAAAGTACTGCCGAAATTTCTGAAATAAATTATTTACAAAATGCCCCTTCTCCTTTTATAAATATATAAAACATTTAAGTCTCATACCTTAAATAATTTATATACTTATCAAAACACTTAAGAAAACTCTATGAAAATTCCCATGAATCATTTTTAATATGTTTTCTAACATATATTAATTTCTGACCCAAAGCATACATACATTAGTCGTTATTAATTTTAAACCCAAATGACCATTTTCTTCACTAGAAAATTAATATTGAATCCACATTAATTCAGAAAATAATGAAAATTAAAACATACCTCTAAAATATCATTTCTAACATTATTCTAAAATTGTAAGACATTTGGATGTCATTTAATAGGGTTTTCATATCATAAAATTCATATAAATTTGCTTAAATCATCAACAAGCATATATATCCAATTTAACAATAAAAAACATGGCAAAACCTTGCAAAACAGTTCAGATTTTATCTCAAACCGAAAACAATCAAAACATGAGATGTAGTTATTATTCATCTTAGCTTTGTGATTAAGGATTTGAGATTTGAGAATGGTTTTGAATTGATTAAGTTTCCTTTCTTTGATTGCTTTATCTTCTTCTTATTTTTCCTCAATGGCGACCGACCTCTTATGTTTAATTTTTGCAAATGAACATGTAGAATGAATGACCTAAGGGTTTAGGGTATAAGAATATACTTATTCCTGTTTTACCCCTTATTTATTTACCTTACCTATTTTATTTTAGTTCCACTTTAGTTCATTTGTTATATGGCATGGCTACCTTTTTATTAACACAAAGCTCAATCCCCTAATCATCACATTATTTTGTTTAATTTAACTAATTAAATATCCTAGATAATATTAATCAAAATTAGGGTCGTTACATTGGAGGAGTGTAGAAAGACAATTGCTCAAGAATTTTTGAAAGAATTTTGAGAAGTTGAATTGTATTACTTCTGTATATTCTATCCATCAAAGGAACAACAATAAATAGGTGTAGGTGCGAAAACTGCAAACCATAACTAAAAAGTTGAGAAATTTGAATAGTTAGGGTAATGAAGAGACAAATTTTTTAATATATTCATAAATTCTACCAATCACAATTGTAATTGATAAGCAGATAAAAAAATTGATTTTTTAGTTTTGAGAGTTGAAATAAAAATAGAAAAAGAGTGAAGGAAGAGTAATGAAAAACCAAGCTCATTCCTTTGCACTGCCAAGTGCACCACCAAAGCGCCACTTGCGCCCATTTGCCCATGCCATGCGCGTGTGCATACGAGCTTACCTGGTAATCCATACTTTCCATGTCTAATTAATCTATAGTAGAAATAAGGATATATAAAGAGGATAAAAATAAAATATCAGACGGTGTGAGACTAAAGTTTTATTGTATTTATCCAACAAAAGTTAGAGATGCCTGATGGAGGGTTGATTGCAAAGGTGTTAGTCAAATCTACTTGTTTGAGATTTGGATATCGAGGTGGAGAAAACAGAATAAAATCGTGAAGAAATCAATAATTTTTTAACATGGTCGAACGCTACTTTTATAAAGCAAACCTCCAATTTTGCAAGCCAGATTGAAATCTGCTCAATCACTTAATTCTCCTCCCTCTTCGCTCGAAGTGCAAAATTGTGTGTTTTATATAGAAATTAAGTTGAAGAAAATGAGTTTTAGGAACGTTTCGAAATCGCTTTAGAAATTGCCTTTGAAATTCTCTTATTATAGAGTATAAAAGTTTTATACTAAAAATAATATACTCTATAATAAGAGAATTTCAAAGGAAATTTCTAAAGCGATTTCGAAACGTTCCTAAAACTCGTTTTCTTCAACTTAATTTCTATATAAAACACACAATTTTGCACTTCGAGCAAAGAGGGAAGAGAATTAAGTGATTAGATAAACGCACGTGTTCATGATACCATTCCAAAATTATTGAATAAAAAAATAAAAAAGGGAAATAGAAGGAAAAAATAACAACCATCAAACACTACATTTTGATTAATGACTGAATTGATAATATATAAGTTATATTTATATCTAAATTACTTAAAACAAAACTAATTATATGAAGGGTAATATTGTAAAGGAGGAACCAATAATATTGAAATATTCTCATTATTTCCCTTTACATATATGATATTCTCTTAACAGACAGGTGTTTTAGCTCAACCACTATTTAACAACGGATTCTACATTAAACAAGGTCAATATATTTAACAACATATTTTGAAGAACATTCTGGAATCCTAAGCATTGTTATAAGTAAACCTAATAGTTTGAAAATACATATATTTATAGTAGATGATTGGTGCAAAGATATCATGTATGATGAGCCAATGAATTTAAAACTAACATATATGATCACTGATATCTGATGCTTTTATAAAACTGATAGAATGTAGCTATAGTATTAATTCAGTTGAGAAGGTTGACCAATGTTCATGTGATATTAAATGTTAAAAGCATTTGTGCATGAATTCAGTCATTAGAGACATTAGTGGTAAGGGGTTAATTCAGGGTGGTAAAGTAGTTAAGTAGAAACGAGTGAATTATAGCTAAAGAAGAAACTTGAGTATTGTCCAAAGAACATAATGGTGTGATCGCATCCCTAGACTTTATTACTCTTTTCTTGTAATCGCATAATTTTTTATCATTATATAATTACAAGCAGTTTTCTTCGTCTCCATTTAGCCATTATCAATTTTCTATTAGCTTTAGAACTTTGTTTCTTTAATACGTACTTTCATATAAAGATGCAAAATGCCTAGAAGAATTTGCATATGTATGTTATTTTCAGGTTTCATGCATGAAAAACTCTTTCTCAAAACATGTTTTAAATTACACATTTGTTTTTAATTTCAGTAAAAAAATTTGAAAATTAAAGTTGCACATTAATCCTATGTTTTTATGATCAGAACAAATTTTTTTGAATTTCTACAAATATTTACAGAGAACTATGCAACTGTGCAAATATTTGCTGTCTAGAAAATTTAAAAATATGGAGATTTCGCTGCAAACATTTGTAGAATTCTTTGCAAATATTTACATAATTTCCCACCAAAATTCCACAAAACTTAAAAATATGTGTATTTTCATTACATGTTTTTGAGGAGGAACGATTGTGTCTTTATAACTTAGAAAAGGTGTTTTACAAAAGTTTTTAGTATCTGTGATTTCTTATGAATTTTTTCTGTTAGGTTTGTGTTTAGAAAAAAGGAAACAAAGTGTGTTTCTTTATTACTTTTATTTACAATTTCACCATATTTGTTTTAATTCATGAAATTATGCATGCAATTTATATGTTTGTGTTTCATGTAGTTTTTTATCAATGAAGAGAAACATGGTGGTTACACTGTGATATGTCAGATGTGAAGTAATTGTCATATTTATTTTGATAAACCTTTTTGGCCATTAAAATTATTTAATAGAAAGCCTAAGTTATACCTGGAAGTAGGAGACTCAAGAAAGTACAACTATTACTTCGAGTTACTACATTTTGTGTGTTGTCTTTGCTCTTTATTGCCAATAATATCATCTTTGTCAAAGCTATAGTTTGTGATTATAGCGGTGAAAACATTTAAAGGTATTTGATATCTAACTAGAAAATGATTTTATACATTCATAGACATTTGAAGAAGTTAATTTATGTGGATTTTTTTCCATTTATTTTTACTTTTTTCCATTTTATTATTTGTAGCGATTTAGAATATGTTATTGTTTACCTTTATCTAAATTTTACAAACAATAAAATGCTTGCTGAAGTAAATTTACGATGATAACCAACTCCATGCAAGTTGTACTTTTAAAAAAGTCCGTTGTATCTAATGTTTCAGCAGTATTAATTTCTCAAAGAAATTTTAGTTATTTGAATTTTCATAGTTATATTAACAAATAAATCAATATAAATTCCAAAAACGTCTACAGTTTAATATTTTTCTTTCAAATGCAATTTAAAAGGGAAATCTAACATTATGAAATTTTCAAGTATTAAAGAAAATTCTACAAAAAGATTAAATGTAAAACAACATATTAAAGGTTAGCTATCATCAATGTACAAATGTTTTAAACAAGGCTGGTAACATTTTATTTACCATATTATCATTATTTAATTGTTGAAATTAATAAAAGTTACGACAAATGTTTTGTTTTGAAATTATACATTGAAAGGTCGGTTTTTTCCATTATTTATGGTTGTACTATTAAAAATTAATTTAACATTATTGCTTAGGGAAACTCTAGTGAATTCAGGGCTGAATATTCAGCCCTGAAGGGGAAGGGGGGATCCAGGGGCCAGGCGCCCATTTAATGGGCGCCTGGCCCCCCTTTTATATATCCCCGCCCCCCACTCCCCTCCGCACATTCCACTCAGTTTTTAGTTTTAAAATTTTTTTAATTAGAAAACCTAAATGAAATGTCGCCGCATCCAACCAAAATTGCTCGAAGAATGGTTCACAAACATCCAGTGGAGCAAGCTGGACCATTACACGTTCCGCTGCCACCTGGAGTTTCACCAGACGATCTATGTGTATTACACGAGCTTCCAGATGGTTATCGGCACAGAGCCAAAACCACTTTGACCACCGTACAGGTATAAATTGCACATTAATATATCTGGTTATTTTTATATGTACATCACATAATCATATTAAATAACTATTACTCTATCCAAAATTATTAATTCATAAATTATCTATAGAACCATTACATTCATTGTCAGGGTAGTGAGGCTAAGTGCATTACCCAGTTTTATGACTCTCTTCCCGGTCCTATTATTGAGAGGCTATAGGCTAGCCTTTTTGGTCTTTTTTTGTCAATTAGGCATGCCCAGTCCTTTGATCGACCTCTCATTCAGGCATTAGCTGAGAGGTGGTTGCCCACCACGCATACATTTCATTTTTCAGATTTTGAGCTTGGTATTACCCCAGTTGATTTTTACATGTTTACTGGCATTGAGATTGGACGACATGGTCTTCGACCTTTTCCATTTGATGATTTATACGTGTCCCTCAGTCTATTTACTGTTTTTCTACCACTGATAGACGTTACCTGCATCCCTAGTGGTTCTGTTAAGTTTATTTACCTACAGCAGTACATCACCACTTATATAGCTAGAGCCGATATGATGGATGCAGCTACTAGAGCATTTTTGCTGTACTTGTTTGGTTCGACCTTTTTTCGAACCAAAAAGGTACGGTTAGACTAGGCTATTTAGCATCTCTTTCCAGATTAGACAAGCTGCATACTATTGATTAGGCACAGCGATATTATGCACCCTTTATACCGCTCTAGATTCATTTGCGCTTGGCGATGTCAAGCAGATGCATGCTTTTTGGTATATTTTGCCATTATGGTACTACGAGTACACGGCAAACATGCATCCCCGCATCCAGGACATGGCTAGTCAGGCTGCTAAGCAGTACTTCCCTAGGATGAGACAATGGGAGATTATGCAGTACGTACATCATGTTCCCTTAGGTGTACGACATGACTTGATGGAGGCTAGGTCACAACTTGATATGCGTAGTTGGGGTAACATCATTCGGATACCTTGGGCCTCAGATTGGACTCATCTAGCAGATGCAGGTTATGGCAGACGACCATTCCTTAATGGTTGCGTATTCACTATCTAGACGTAGGGTTGCTTTGCATACACCTGCGTTTATGCCTATGTGGTATTTGAGAGAGAGGTGTGCTTATCATATTAGGGTGATCGTCGTATACCATATGATCCTTTAACTTGTGGGGACATGTTTGGTAGACGTAGGGTGATTGGCGATCAGTACCTAGATGCTCTACGACAGGCTGGATGGGTGGATAGTAGTACTTTCTTCATTGATGGAGATTACGAAGATTATTGGGCTAGAGTAGCACCCCGTAGATTCATCGTACCAGATTATGTTCGTGGGGTCAACTCTGATCATATTAAGTCCTCACATTGCAGCCGGTAGAGTTCAGGTACTGTAGGTTTCATTTGACCCGATTTCGTCACAGTTCTCCCAAACTCCAATGTAGTTGGAGCCTGATACTACTTTTAGAGCATATGGCGTGACAAGTACTCTGATTGAGCAGCCTTTAGTCTTTCCAGATCACCCTGACTATCCTGGTGTGCCTTCAGTCGGGTTATATCCTCTGTATAAGGTACGTTTGTTGTTTATTGCCATTTTCCCTTTATTTTATGCTTAGTTTCTTATCTATGTCAAATATCATCTTTATGTAGTATGTTGCTAGATTGGACCAGACCAGAGTTTCACTTGGTGTGTTTCGCGATATGACTCTTGCACATACACACACCATGCATGATATGTACATGCAGCATACATAGATGCTAGAGGCGCAGATTGATCAGCTATCAACTAGACTTACTGTATATGAGCCTTTCGGACCACCAGGGGGAGGTGATGCTGGTCCCAGTGGGTATGACACTGGTGGTTTAGATGAGCATGATGGGGAGGATGACGATAGGGATGAGGACGAAGGGGATGATGAGGACGAGGGGGAGGATGGTGATGGGGATGATGATGGTGGTGGTGACGGTGATGATGATGATGGTGATGGGGATAATGGTGATGATGCTGATGACGACGACGACGTTGCATCCCTTTAGTTGTATACCTTTTAGTTTATGCAGAGTGGAATTATATGTTGTAGTACCTATAGCTTATGTACTTATATCATTGTTTGAGTATACTGTGTATTCTTTATGTTTATCTAATTTCACTTTCCTTGATTTAGGACGATAATGTTCGAGTATATACTGTGAATTTTCTATGTTTGAGTATACTGTGAATTCTATATGTTTGAGTACACTGATGTAAATTAATTTGCTAAACCTATTACAATTGCAAACATACAAACATGGTACACTGCTATATTAACCTACTCGTAAGCACCAACTAGTGATATACAAACATAAAGAAAATACTAGTGACATTAGAATTGAAGATATACGAGCATAGAACACTGATAAAAAACAACATAGTAATAATAGAACACAAACATGAAGAAACTAGACGTGACGATTAAACTGCAACTCCTGTAAAGAAATTCTAAGACGTCTTATCTCCTATTCTAGCTCGTTTGCATATGTTATGCCCCTTGGACATAAAGGATCATCCTACCATTCCGCGTAATTGCAACCAATCGGCTAGAATTGACATAGCTGGATTCAACGACCAATATTTTCTTCATCCGCACGTACTACAACTTCGACTCCATACCCGCAGGGGTACGATTCAACTTCTTGCTCAGTGGGAGGTTGAACAACTTGAACCTGGTTATCAGGTTGTTCATATGCCTGATGAACAACCTGTTGTTCATATTGTGGTTCAACCACCTCCTGAAGTCTCAGCTGGTCAAGGTCTAGAAACTGACCGCGGACAGCTTCATAGTGTTGTTCTTGATAAATGATAAGCCAATCCTCATCAGTATGTGGACTTTCCATATGCATGTAACCTGCATCTGAATCGATAGAAGAAGGCTAAGAAGGCATTGCGATGAAGAAGTTGTAGTTGTGATTGAGGAAGAAGATGATTATGAATGATGAAGAAGTAAATCAGAAAGCGCATATATAAACAAACAGGTCTATTTAATTGATGTGATACTAATACTTTTTGATCTGACAACAACAACAATAGACATTATTATTTGAAAAGACAAATTAGAAAGCTCTCTACACATTAAAAGATTCTTCATACAACACAATATTACTTAACCAACTACACATTAAAACATCTCCAAGTAAATAATACAGTAACGACTGTTACATAACCAACTACTAATATTGTTATCTTAAGGCCATCCAAATCTTTCTAGCCAATTTTGGCATATGAAGTACGCACCATGGCCAATGAACGGAGTGCGGTATTTTAAATTGTATCGACCGTCATAAGTTGAACATGTAGTCTCAAACAAATTTTCTGATATTACCTCATTAATAACTTATGTGTAACGCGTGCATGCCCTAGTAAAGTTTCCGTATGCAGTCCTGACCTCTTGAGCCGTACGTCTGACTCGACAGCCCACGTCGTTGTTGTAAAGTTCAGCCAAAGTGTCCCAAAATTGAATTACCATTAACTCCTGATTGTCGCACATCTCATCGGTTTGTATGTAGAACTGCATAAGCAGCTTCAATTCATGAGACGTAAATGTCATGTTAGACATTGTAGTTTGAATAATGTTAAGTTTTTAAATGATTTAAACAGATAACGATTTGTGGATTTATATAATGGATGTTCCTAGTCTCCACTCATTAAAGATATTAGCTGTGGCCGGCAATGGAACGTGGCTATAGTGTATGATATGACCGCACACTGAGCCGCCTTGTCTCTACTAAAGAAAGCAGGGAGTCTTGGCCGGCAAATGAACGTGACTACAGTATGTGATTTGACTGCACACTGAGCCACCTTGTCTCCACTTAATAAAGATATTTGCGGTGGCCGACAGCGGAACGTGGCTACAGTGTATGATATGATCGCACACTGAGTCGCCTTGTCTCCACTAAAGAAAGAAGGGAATCTTGGCCGGCAAATGAACGTGGCTATAGTATGTGATTTGACTGCACACTGAGCCACCTTGTCTCTACTCAATAAAGATATTAGCTGAGGCCGACAGTGGAATGTGGCTACAACGTATGATTTGACCGCACACTGAGCCGCCTTGTCTCCACTAAAGAAAGTAGGGAATCTTGACCGGCAAATGAACGTGGGTACAGTATGTGATTTGACTACACACTGAGCCACCTTTTCTATAGTCAATAAAGATATTGGCTGAGGCCGATAGTGGAATGTGGCTATAGTGTATGATTTGACCGCACACTGAGTCACCTTGTATCCACTCAAGAATTAGTCCTATATATATAACCATATGGATCTCATACTTGTTCACCACAATTCAATCTAACAAAACATTCAAAAATCAAATAACTATCCTCAATAACAATGTCTGGAAATTTACTAAAAGCTATATTTCTATGCGATAGTGACTCTGAAGAAGAAGCGTATGCGTGTTAGCACATCAACAAGAGGAGGAGGAATTGATGGAGATATACCATGAAGCATACGGTTCAACTTCTGAAAAACACGGTGGCTCAGTTGTGGGTCGGAAATACATCAACCGTAACCAGCAAGCATTTCACAAAACACTTATGCAAGATTACTTTGCCCGTGATCCAACTTACGGTCCAGAGATGTTTAGACGACGATTCAGAATGAGTCGTCCATTGTTTTTAAGAATTCTCGAAAGTATTCAGCAGAATAATAATTATTTTGTTTACAAGCAGGACGCTGCAAAAAAATAAGGGTTGAGTGGGCATCAAAAGATGACCACAGCTTTGAGGATGTTAGCATACGGTACACCTGTCGATGCCCTTGAGGACACATATCGTATTGCAGAGAGTACGACATTGGAAAACCTAGATCACTTCTGTCAATTAGTTGTGGACATTTATGAGACTGAATATCTTCGTTCTCCAAACGAGGCAGATGTAACGCACTGGCGTGAAATGCATGAAAGCAAAGGCTGGCCTGGCATGCTTGGAAGTCTAGACTGTATGCATTGGGAGTGGAAGAACTGTCCAAAACCTTTTCATGGAGCATATAACGGCAAAGAAAAAAACCAGTTATCATCTTAGAAGCAGTTGCCTCTCATGATTTGTGGATTTGGCATGCTTTCTTTGGAATGCCAGGTTCTCTTAACGACTTAAACGTTGTCGAACGATCTCATTTTTTTAATGATTTAGCGCAAGGTAAGTCAACTCCCATATCATTTACTCTTGGTCATAACACATATGAGCATGGATACTATCTAGGAGATGGAATTTATCCCAAATGGAGTACGATTGTAAAGACATTTGCAAACTCAATGACGGCAAAACAGAAACAATTTGCTGCAATGCAGGAAGGACGTAGAAAGGGCGTTTGGAGTCCTTCAAGCAAGGTTTGCAACGGTCAACAATCCATGTAGATTATGGAAGAGATCAAAAATGGCTACAATTATGTTCTGTTGTATAATTCTGCATAACATGATCATTGAAAATGAACGCGGTATGGACTATCTCGATTTCGAGTATGATGGGGCAAGACAACCCCTCGAATTGTTTCGCACAGCCACGTTACGAACTAAAGGACAGTACGCAATTCATGTCGATCATCATGAAGTATATCGTAATGCAACTATTCATAATAGGCTCCAAAGGGATTTAATGGAGCATATTTGGAATTCTCATGAAAATCAGTAGTTCGTGATGGTGGATCTTTGTTTAATTACATCTGTTTGCCTTTTTATTTATGTAACGAAGTGTAGAATGCTATAATTTTGATGTTTGTAATAGCATTTATGTTTGGTGAAGTAAATCTATAATGATATCTACAGAATGCATCGAAAAAAATGATATACCATTGAATATTTTAAAACTGAAAATAGCACATGATTGAAAATATAAACTGAAGGTACATGAATATTTAAACTGCAATAACTAAAAATATCACATGAATATTTCAACTACATATGTTTTGTTCCTGATCTACTCTCAACAATGCGTTGTTTGTACTCCATCCAATATTGCATTGTAATTGGGTCCATTCTAGTGACATCCTTTTCCATTACTAAGGTCACTTGGCGTTGCCGCTCTAGCTCAAACCAGCCCTTCTCAATCTCGGTCAGTTCTTTTAACACGGCAAGCTTTTCTGCACTCCCTTTTTGACGTTCTGCATTTTCTATCGCATGTTTTTCATGCATTAGGGCTAAACGAGAATCGATTTGGGATTGAACAACAATTTTCTTCTTAGCTGCTCGTTGCCCCATAGGTCTAGCATCTTCATCAAATGCGGGTTCTGCTTCTTCGTCTCGTTATTTGGGCATACATTAGAGTCCATATGAGAAGAATTGCCTGGGCTAGAACTATAATTAGTTCGACTTGTTTTTTCTTGCACTTCGACTTCGTCTGGACATCTCTTAAGCTTTTTACGGTGTTTGAGCTCCATTTTTGTTGACTAACAAGCAAGTCATAGCAGTTTGCAAACTGATAGTAGTGTGGTTTCTTTGTACCATTTTCTCTTGGAAATAATTTTAAGAATTGATCGTTCGTCATTCTCTTCTAAAAAAACAGAAACACAAAATGATATATTAACAAAGTGATAAAATACGAATATAAATTAAAAATGATATTTTTCAAAACGCTACCAATTCAGCTTCGCCACCCATTCTACTTGGATTTGTTGTTCTTATTTTGTGAATCTGAGACTCGTAGAATTGTGTTTGTCGATTAATCTTCCCAAAAGACCAGTGATTGCAAACATTGACCTCGTCTTTTCAACATGCGTTTTATTGTACGCAGTCATGACTTTTGCCCAAAACGCCTCTCCACTTTGGTCATTCCCTTTGACCGCGTCGTTAGAAAAATGACAGTAAATATAACACAAATCTTTATCTTCATCACCAGACCATGGAGCAGAAGAATGGAAGGATAGAGGAGGAGCGGTCTGGGGATGAACATTTTGAAAGGGTTGGGAATCAAAATCCCAGTTATCCATATTTATCGCTTTGGTATATGATTGAAACGGATGAGACATACTTTAAATATTATGGAATTGAGAATATAATTGTAGTAGAAGAAGAGATGTGTGTATTACAATCTAAAAAATAGTCCGATATATGTAATTAAATCACAAATATGACCGTTTATAGCCGTTGTAGTTTTAAATATGACCGTTTATAACCGTTGGAGTTCAAAATACGACCGTTTATAGCCGTTGGAGTTCAAAATATAACCGTTTGTAGCGGAAAGTAGTCGTTAGGGGTGGGGTGGGGCTTGGGCTCCCATTAAATGGGCGCCCAAGCCCAGTTCAAGATCCTGAACGCGATTCTGAACTTTCAGCTGAATTTCCCTCCTTAATTCGACGACTGGAGAATATTTTTTTTACCTATTCGGTAAATAAATGCACCACTGGAGTTGCTCTTAGAAAACATTGATGTAAGTTGGAATAGACACACAATCTTTTAGTACGGTCGTTAAGTTTTAAAAATATCTTTGTATACAAACGAGAGGTTAGGAGTTCGAATGCGGTATAGAAAAATATCATGCACACACTCCAGTTGCATAAAATCTTCCTAACAAGACAAAGGTTTTTTTTTTTTTTTTTTTTTTTTTTTTCTTCTTGGAAAGTGACACAGTTCCCTTCATCGATTACGCGGCTGGGCGTCTATCATCTAGCAAATCATTATTTTTACTTGCTTCCGTCTTTGTTGACTTATGTCAGTTGAATTAAACAAATGACTCGCACGCACCCAAATTGAAAACATCTCAATGACAGAAGTGACAGCTTGTCATGTAAAAATCAACCCGCAACAGTACTGTTCCCAGTCCAATTTGGCAGTCGCGTGATTATCATCTTGATAAATACAGCTCTCCAGTTCTTCTCCTTCATCGATAATCAAACACATTAAGCCATGGCCGCATTCACTCCCTCTCCATTCATCTTCCTCCTCCTACTCATTTCAGTATCACACGCATCGCACTGCCACAGAAGAGACTACGCGGCCCTAACAGCCTTGAAAAAGTCGTTCAACAACCCTTCCTCCCTCTCCACCTGGACCAACTCCACCCCCTGCTGCAGGTGGCCCGGAGTCAGCTGCGACGACGACATCACCGCCAAAGGCAGAGTTACCATCCTCACCATCGAAGACACCAACACAACGGCCACGATCTCTCCCTCCATCTCCCTTCTCGACAAACTCCGAGACCTCACCATAAGACGCAACTCCAACCTAACCGGCACCATCCCATCCTCCATCGGAAACCTCAAGGACCTCACCATCATCACCATCACGTATAATCCTCTACTTACAGGCCCCATTCCTGAATCGTTCTGCAACCTTCCTAAACTGGACGGCTTGATCATGTTCAACAACGATTTGGTCGGACGGCTCCCAGGCTGTTTAGGTGGCAAACTGGCCAGCATTAACCTAGCTTCAAACAGACTGTCGGGTGCCATCCCTGAGAACTTTTTAAGCAACAGAACTACGAACGAGCCTGTGCTCTACTTTGGGGTGTACGGCAACAACTTTACCGGGCCAATTCCAAAGTCTATGGGTGAAGTCGACTTTGTACAGATTGATATCGTGCAGAATGGGTTCACGGACGCTTCTGTTTTGTTCGGAGAGGAGAAGAAGGCGGTGTATATGGATTTGAATAACAACAGGTTGGAGTTTGATTTTTCCAAGGTTAAGTTTCCACTGACGTTGAAGCAGCTTTCGATGGGTCATAACAGGGTGTATGGGAGCATACCCAAGCAGATAACGAAGCTGAAGAATCTGACTTACTTCGATGTCAGTTATAACCAGTTGTGTGGAGAAATTCCTACTGGTGGACCGATGAGTGGGTTGAGTAAAGATTCTTATGCTCATAATAAGTGTCTTTGTGGCACGCCACTTGAGCCATGTCATTAGGGAACAAGGTCTAAGCTAGCTATATAATTGTTGATTTATTTATAAATATCGTATACAAGTTGTTGAGTGTTTAATGTTATGCTATTAGTTTATGTTTACGTTTCCTTCGACCCGTTGTTTGTGATGATCATGTCCTAAGATTTAAGACGAATACAGCATGGCAAAATAGTGTTAATGGGATGGTCTTTGTAGCATCTGTTTATAAGTATAATTTCAGTCCTATGAAAGCCTTTTGGCGTTTGAATATATGGGTTAATAGACATACACTCAGGAAATCATGCAATGACCGCTCCGCATCAGTTGATCTTTTATGTTTATCAATGTTAAAATCATCTCAATGTCTACAAAAGAAAAAAGAAAAAAAAAACAGTATGAACCTCAATGATAATAATCATCAATTAAAATAGTTTCATTCTTAGAAAAGTAAGAAAACAACGACCTGATTTCATACTCCGCCTTGAGGTTTTTGTTTTTTGTTTTTTTAACTTCTACAGTTGTGGCTTATGCCAGAAAATCAGCAACCACCAAATTGAAGTCAGTCATCCCCACTCTGGTCAGCAGCATCTAAATTCATTTCTATTAAAATTTGTATAATCTCCCATTAGAGATGAAGTATGTAGTCTAAAATAATTTTATACTAGCTCTAACAATTCTGAACCGTATGAACAGTCACTGAATCGGAATTTGAATAAGCGTCCAGAATAAAGATAACATCTTCAACTCTTCATTTTCGAACTATGAACAGTCGGTCCAGGTGGTTGAATGATCAGGTGAATGGGCTCTGAAGAGAGTTTATTTAGCTATTAGAATTTCAGATATAACTTATAACCTGTAATTGGTTCAATAAGTCCTGGTCAATAGAACATATGTTTAACGGTTTTAATTTTTGGGCGATGCTAGAAGGCCCGAATTTTAGAGGTCAGGGAAGTGCGGATCTATCAGAGCCATTTCAGGCCTGACATGATCAAAGCATCAATCTTTGATTTTTTTTGCAGAAGATGACAACCGAAGGGAATTTTGTGCGACCTGCTGTTCCTCGCTTCAATGGTCACTATGACCATTGGAATACATTGATGAAGAATTTTTTACGATTAAAGGAATATTGTGGGCTGATGGAGACTGGTTATATTGAGCCAGAAAATGGAGTAGAGCAAAAGCACGAAGAAAGAAGTAACTGAAATTGAAAGAAGTCAACAATTCTCTCTTTCAAGCTATAGACCAAACGATATTAGAGACCATTTTATTGAAAGATACTTCCAAACAAATATGAGAGTCTATAAAGTAGAAATTTGAAGGGAATGTTAGAGTTAAAAGGTCGCATCTACAAGCTCTCCGCACAGAGTTTTAAACTCTAGAGATGAAGAATGGAGGAGTTTCTGAATATTTTTAAAGTATTTTAGAGCACATATGGAAAAAAATGCAATATGTCACGGTTGTAGAGAAGATTCCTCGATCTTTGAATGAGAAGTTTAATTATGTTGTTTATTCAATCGGGGAGTCCAAAGACATCGATCATCTCTCAATCGATAAACGGTAGAGTTAACTAATTGTTCACGAGTAGAAATTTGAACAACACATACGAGAGTAACATGTACTGAAAACAATATCTGAGCAAATATTTAGTGCAACAGGGCAAGGTCGTGGTATGTTCAGAGGTAAAGGAAGAGGAAGAGGTTGCCCGCCCTACAACAAAACAAACGTGGAATGCTACAAGTGTCACAAGCTTGTACACTTTCGGTTTGAGTGTCCAAATTGGGATAAGAAAGCTAGCTATGCTGAAATAAGAGAAGAAGAATAGATGTTGCTCATGTCACATATAGAAATGAATGATGCACAATTGGAAGGTGTTTGGTTCATAGATCAAGGATGTAGCAATCACATGTGTGGGAATAAAAACTTGTTTTGGTATCTAGGTGAGGGCTTCAAGCAAAAGGTAAAGCTAGGTAATAACACAAGTATGGATGTGTTAGGAAAAGGCAGCGTCAGACTCAATGTAATTCGCTTTACATATGTTGTTAGTGAAGTATTTTTTGTACCTGAACGAAACAACAATCTTCTGAACATGGGTCAACTACAAGAAATAGAGCTAAAGATTTTTATTCAACATGTAAATCTCAAAATATATCATTCAAAGAAAGGGCTCATAATGCGGACCAAGACGACAGCAAATCTAATGTTTATTTTGCATGCAAACTCATTACCACATGTAGCTTGTAACTATACTTCTGCACAAGATTTGACAAAACTATGGCACCGACATCATGGACATTTGAGCTATAAAGGACTGAGGACTCTCCAGTTCAATAAGATGGTGCATGAGATACCTCGATTCAATGTTCCATCAACCCTGTGTGCTAACTGTATGATTGGAAAGCAACATAAGGATATAATCCCAAAATGAAGCAGTTGGAGGGCCACATAGAAGCTTCGGCTTGTTCATGCCGACCTTTGTGATCCAATCTCATCCATTTCCAATGGAAAGAAAAGGTACTTTATATGCTTTATAAATGACTTTACTAAAACATATGGACTTATCTTTTAGCAGAGAAATCTGAAGCATTAAACATGTTTAAGCATTTCAAGAGCTCTGTTAAGAAATAAGTAGGAGGACATATAAAATGTTTGAGAACAAATCGAGGAGGAGAGTTAACATCATTTGAATTCAGTGAGTTTTGCATAGAGCATGGCATTAAGAGGAAATTGACTGTAATATGTATTTCTTTCTAGGACTTTCTGGGTATTACAGAAAATTTATTAAAGGGTATGAGATAATTGCAAAACCACTTACCACAATGTTGAGGAAATTTTTTTTCTTCTGGACAACTGAAGCTACTGAGGCATTTTATAAGCTAAAGTCTTGCCTTATCAACCCTCCTATATTAGCTATGCCTAATTTTAACAAAGAATTTGTTGTTGAGTGTGATGCAAGTGGATCTGGTATGGGTGCAGTTTTACTACAAGACAATAAGCCACTAGCATATATTAGCCAAGCACTGCAAGGGAAGAATCTACATTTATCAACTTACGAAGAAGAACTACTTGCTTTAATACATGCAACAAAGAAGTGGTCACAATACTTACTTGGAAGGAAATTCATAGTTCGTACAGACCATCAGAGCTTACAGCATCTTCTATCTCAGAAACTAACTACAGGAATTGAAGGGAAATGGTTAGCAAAATTACATGGATATGAATATGAAGTTCAATACAAAAAGGGGAAAGAAAACATTGTAGCAGACAGCTTATCCAGAATACATGATGATTCCAACCTTTTAGCAATGTCAGTGCTACAGCCTGATTGGGTTATTGAACTCAGAAATCAAATCAAGTACAATCCATTCTTTCACATAAAGAAAGAAAGTATTCTACAAGGGAAACTAGACTCCACAAAGTATCAAATAGTTGATGATTTAATATTTTATAAAAGGAAAATTTTATTTGATCATTCCCAGTCAGATCTCATCAACACAATTCTGTTTGAATTTCATTCTTCCCCACTTGGAGGACATTCTGGTGTAAAAAAGACATTGAAGAAGATACAAAAGGTCTTCTTTTGGAAGCATATAAAAAAGTCAGTGGAGCAATATATTTTACAGTGTGATACTTGCCAGAGAGCTAAAACTGAAAATATCTCACCTCCTGGTCTACTACAACCACTACCAATTCCTGAACATGTTTGGTCTGACATATCAATGGATTTTACAACTCACTTACCAAAAAGTAATAATGCAACAGTTATTTTTGTGGTCGTTGACAGGCTATCAAAGTATGCTCATTTTTTCTCTCTTCACCATCCATACACAGCAATAATGCAACAGTTATTTTTGTGGTCGTTGATATGTTGCTCATGTCACATATCAAACAAAATTTAATAATAATTAAAATTTCACAAATATTAATTAATTTAACTAGTTTAAAAACACACTTAATGTTTATTCTATTTAAATCAAATTTAAATACCATTAGCGTTAATTCCATTTAAATTCAATTTAAATGTTCTACTGATATCGTATTTCACTACGTGCGATTATTTTTATTATATACGCATTTTATTTAATACCAATGACATTCAAACATCAATTTTTTTTTAATAATAATAATTAATATTTTAAAAATATTAATTAATTTAATCAGTTTAAAAACAGATTTAAAGTTTATTATTTTAAAATCATTTAAATCCTCTACCGACATCATATATCGATACGCACGTTTATAAATTTTATATACGGACAATTTTAAACACTAATGGTATTTAAATAGATGGCGAAATCTTGCAAAATAGTTCGGATTTTATCTAAAACTGAAAAAAATCAAAAACATGAGATGTAGTTATTATTCACCTTAGCTTTGTGATTAAGGAGTTGAGATTTGAGAATGGTTTTGAATTGATTAAGCTTCCTTCCTTTGATTGCTTTACCTCCTTCTTATTCTTCCTTAATGGTGACTGACCTCTTATGCTTAATTTTTGCAAATGAACATGTAGAATGAATGGCCTAAGGGTTTAGGGTATAAGAATATACTTATTCCTGTTTTACCCCTTATTTATTTACCTTATCTATTTTATTTTAGTTCCCCTTTAGTTCATTTGTTATATGGCATGGCTACCTTTTTATTAACACAAAGCTCAATCCCCTAATCATCACATTATTTTGTTTAATTTAAATAATTTAATATCCTAGATAATGTTAATCAAAATTAGGGTCGTTACAGACTCCCTTCCTTAAAGAATTTCGTCCTTGAAATTACGATAAGGTACTTAACAAATCAATCAAAAAGGTAAAACATACCAGCAAACAAATCAGGATAAGCTTCTCTAATCCTACTCTCAGTCTCCCAAGTATTGTCTCTCTCATCGTCGCTCCACTGGACTTTAACTAATCTGATTGTCTTGTTCCTTAGCCTCTTCTCATCTCTCGCGACTATATGAACTGGCTTTCTAACTATAGTCAAATTCGACTCTACTACTAAGTCCTCTAACACAGTCGGTGCTATAGTAGTCTCTGGGTATCTAATACACTTTCTTAGATGAGAAATATGAAAAACATCGTGGACTCCTGCCAAACTGTTCGCTAACTCTACTTTATATGTGAGTTTCCCGATTCTCTCTACAACAGGAAATGGTTCTAAAAATCTCGGTGCCAATTTCCCTGATTTTCCGAATCGAATCACATCTTTCATCGGTGATACCTTGACGAAAACATGATCTCCTACTGAGAACTATAAGTCCTTCCGTATTCTATCTACATAACTCTTCTGCCTAGACTGAGCTTAATTCATCCTAGCCCAAATCAACTCAATCTTCTCTGCAGCTTCTCTAACCAAATCCGAACCAAGAACCTACCTATGCCCGGTCTCTAACCAACCAACTGGAGATTTGCATGGCCTTCCATACAAAACTTCAAATGGTGCCATCCCAATACTAGCCTGATAACTATTGTTATACGAAAACTCGACTAAGTGTAGATGGTTTTCCCATGATCCCTCCAAACTCAAAAACATAAGCTCTTAACAAATCTTCGAAGACTTTGTTAACTCTTTATGTTTGCCCATCAGTCTGTGAATGGTAAGCGGTACTCATCTTGAGCTTGGTTCCTAAAATTTCCTGCAGACTCTTCCAAAACTCGCTAGTGAAATAAGGAATCTCTATCACTTACTATACTGCTAGGAATTCCATAAAGTCTAACTATATTCTTCATAAATAACTTAGCTAAAACAGGTGCCATCCTAGTTGACTTAACTGGAATGAAATGGGCACTCTTGGTTAACCTGTCCACTGCGACCCATAACTTTTTATCTATTAGATCTTGGCAACCCATCATTAAAATCCATAGAAATAGAATCCCACTTCCATACTGGAATATCTAATGGCTAAAGTAACCCACTTGGCTTTTGATGTTCGGCCTTTACCTGTTGGCAGTTTAGACACTGCTTTACCCATAAACATACATCCCTCTTCATTCCTTCCCAGAAGAAACTCTTCTTCATGTCCTGATACATCTTATTTCCTCCTAGATGAATAGTGAACTTCGAACGATGACATTCTTATAAAACTTCCTTCCTAATGTCTCCCACATTCGGAACACACAATTTTCTTTCTCACCCACCCATTCTGGTCAAGACTAAAATCTTTCAAGTCATCGCTCTTGGTTCTATCCTTTAATTTCCTGATCCATTCAACTAATATTGGATCCTCCATCTGTTTAGAAGCAATCTTTTCAATCATCGTCGGTCGAACTTCTAAACATGATAACACTACCGTTTCTCCACTAGATCGTGCTTCTGATCTCCACTGTACTCTACATGTCGTCAACGCTTCCAAATCTCTCCACTCAGCTATCATACCAACACTACGTTCTGATGTTTTCTGCTAAGTGCATCTGCAACCTTGTTGCCTTTTCCTAGTGTGTATTCAGTTTCAAAGTCATAAGCGGCTATAAATTCCAACCATCTCCGTTATCTCATATTCAGCTCCTTCCGAGAGATTAAATACTTCCATGACTTAAGGTCCATATATAATTCAAATCTTTCCCCCAAAAGGTAATGCCTTCACACATTCAGTGCAAAAATCACCATGGCCATTTTCAAATCATGCGTTGGGTATCTCACCTCATGTGGTCTAAGCTGTCGAGAAGCATAGGCAATCACTTTACCTCTTTGCATTAACATAGCTCCTAACCCAGTTTCCACAAGCATTTGTATATACTACTAAGTCCCGATTCCCTTACGGAACACTAACACTAACTTTACATCTTTTCGTGTTAGCTTGGTCATTGGTGCTGCTATTCGCGAGAAATCCTTTATGAACCTCCGATAATACCCAGCTAATCTAAGAAAACTCTTTATCTCACTCACAGTCTCAGGTCTCTTCCAATTATTCACTGCTTCAATCTTAGTCGGATCTACAGACAAACCTTTCTCTGAGACTACATGATCAAGAAACTTCACCTTCTTCTAGGAATGACACTTCGAAAACTTCGTCTTCAACTGATGTTGCCTCAACGTCTCAAGCACCACTCTAAGATGAACTTCATGCTCCCTTTCATCCTTAGAGTATCAAAATATCATCTATAAATACCAACACGAACCTATTGATGTGCTCTCGGAAAACTCGGTTCATCAAATCCACAAAGAATGCTGGTGCATTAGTTAGTCCGAACGACCTCACTAACCATTTATACGATAAATATCTAGTTCTAAACGCCGTCAAAGGAATACTATCCTCTACTACTCTAAACTGATGGAAACCCATTGCTAAATCTAACTGAGAAAATACCTTGGCTCCACTCAACTGATCGAAAAAATCATCAATTCTAGGCAACAGATATCGATTCTTTATTGTCTTCTCATTCAAATTACGATAATCGACACATAACCTTAACGATTCGTCCGGCTTCTTAGTAAACACTACAGCTGCTCCCCAAGGTGAACTACTTGGCCTAATAAAATTCTTGCCTTCCAAATCCACCAACTGCACCTTCAACTCCCTCATCTCTGTAGGTGTCATCCTGCTTAGCGATCTACTTACTGGTTCTGCTCCCAGCACCAAATCTATCTGAAACTCAATGACTCGTTTCGGTGGAAATCCTACTACGGGTTCAAAAATATTCGCAAATTCTCTAACCATGAAAACTCGATTTTAGTCATCTTCTACCTCCACAACACCCAACAAGGCACTAACCTTAAAACTAGGGTTTTCTACGAAGTATATTATTTGATTACTACAGTCAGGATGTCTAAGTGATATTTTCCTATCATGGCAAAATATCCTAGCATCGTACTTACTTAACCAATCTATACCCAACATAATCCCGAACCCTATGCAATCAAACACATGCAAACTACAAACAAAGGTATGACCTTAAAAATCAAACTCTAGGTGGTCACACTTCAACCCAATTGTCGCATACCCTCTAATCGAATTTGCAACCCTTAAGGAAGTAACTAAGTATGAAGGTTCTAGGTTAAGCTTATTTACAAAACAACGAGATATAAAAGAATGTGATGCACTGGTATCAAAATAGAACGCTAACTGACATACCATGAATCAAAACCGTACCTCCTAACACAACTTTTCCTTTTTCCTCTACCATTGGCCTTGAGGTAGCCGACTCCAATGCAAACACTTTGCCCTTCCAATCCTTAGCAGACTCCTTGCACTAGTTCTTATAATATCCAGTTTGATCGCAGTTGAAGCATTTGATATTCTTCTTCTCGATCACCTTCTTTCCATCACCTGAGCGACATTCATTTCCGTAATGCCCTTACTTGTCACACTTATAACAAACAACTTCTACTTTTCCCTTCTTAGCAGCTCCACCCTTCTGAGCTCATTTCTTGTGGAAAAACTTTCTATTCTGACTCTGCACTACTTGAATCTCCTTAGCCTTTTTCCTTTCCAGAAAAGCAATCATCTCTTCATTTCTCATAGCCATTTCCACTACAACATCACATGGATCCCTGATATGCGATAACATTGCCCTAGCAAGCTCAGGTTTCAGCCCCCTGATGAACTTCTCATTCCTCTTAATCACAGTATCAACAGTAGTATACCCATACCTTGCCAACTCCTCAAACCTTGTAGCATACTCCAGCACAATCATCTCCCCCTGTTCCAACTCAGCAAACTTTCTGAGCAAAGCAGATTTAGCAATCTCCGACATAAACCTCTCTCCAAACCTCCTTTTGAACTCAGCCCATGTCATCGTCTCTTTATTTACTCCAATTCCCTGAATCTGTCTAGAAGCAAGCCTTCTCTTCTGCTCATCATTGAGCCCTAGATCGATGAAAATCCTCTCGCAATGAAGCAGCCAATTCTCTACTTCGATTGCATCTTCAGTACCAATAAATGGCTTTCCTCCCAACCAAGCATAATCCCTACATAGAATAACATAATAATTGACCACTGGAGCTTCTTGATTTCCTCCTCCAACTACTCCAGCAGCAACTCCCGCTTACATCATGTTGAAAATGAACCGATACATTGCTCCCATGTCAACTTGCGGGACTCCAGCACCCACATTTCCAGCTTGTGCCTGACTTGGATTTCTCCTGATATTAGGTTTGGCATTTCCATTTGCAGTGGTGCTCCCCCAACTCTTCCACTTCTAGCTTCCATATCTATATTCAAGCCTTATAAGATATAGAAGAATGGCCTAAGAGAGATAGGAGAATAGAGATATAGTGTATACTTATATATAGCAAATATAACTACGTTACTATAGCGTTATCCCATACCCCGATCTTATCTCTAATTATTTAGGATTATGTTTTAAAAAAATCATTTTAGTTTAAAGTTTTTCATAAACCTATGCTCTGATACCAAGTTGTAACATCCTCTATCTGGAGGCCCGAAGCTAAACGCTACAGATGATGCAGTCATCCATAGTATTAACTTCCGGTAATCAAATACGGTAATGTTAATAGTATCCATAATATCAGAAGCACTTGAATATGAAATAAAATCATCACAGGTTAAAACACTTTTCTGATTACATTTCAAAACAACCTTTCACATCCAAGTTACATAATCCCATTCGTTTTCCAAGTTCAGATCAAATATAATTATTACATAAATATGCCAAGAGCGACATATGAAGATGCCTCCTTGGATAACCAGAGTACTAAATAGTAATAACTGACTTAATACAATACAATGGAAATAAAACAAAACAACTCCTAAATATAGCTAGCATTAGCATCCTGCTCATCTCTGGAAGCTTTATTCGTCCACCTACTAAAACTTGAATATCCTCAACCCTCAGCCTACTCAAATCAATTTTGAGCACCCGAGAGTTTAAGGGGAAAAACATAAACTTTGAGTCAGACATAAAGCCTGGTGTGAATAATACTATACATCTCGGTTATTTGATATTAAGTGAGACCAGACCGCTTAGAAGAACATGTTTCCCCTCACTAATATCATTTTAAAACATATCTTTTGCAAATATTAATCATGCATCCAAAATTGGTTAAAACAGTAAAGCAATATCATGTATGCATACTAATCAGGTAACAAATGGACTATATGTCGGAACACTATAGTTTTGTTTGGCTAACTACTAACATTAGGCTGACTCGGACCTATCATACAAAATAAACAAATAATCTAACTTTTGTTAGATACTCCTCTTCTAGACAGCCCGTCCCTAACTTAATTCACCCAGAGTCAACTGATCCTAATGGTTTTGCGGGCTCACCAATAACCTATCTCTCCTCTATAGATTCCCTTATGTGTGTAACATCAATTTAGTCTTACCTGTGACAAAGTCCTACACACTGGAATTTTGGACTTATATTAGCTAGGGGCTACTAGCGAAAGTATAGGGCGCGACCTCATACCAGTCCCATCTGGTATTCTAATATCTGTGTCATTTTACTTCGGGTCATCTACGCATAAAATTTTCCTTGAAAACATTTTCTCTTAAATTGATTTAAACCTTTAAATCATACTTTAAACAAGGAAAATATACTCTATGCTTTACTCAAATCACCTTGCCATGTTATATATACTTTACACAAAACTTTGTTGATGAAAACATTTAAACTTTTGAAAGTACCCTTTTCGAATCCATTGAAAGTACGCTTTTCGAAACAAAGTAACTACTTTGCTTTATAACCTTAGGCTGAAAGGCCAAAACATACCTTTCTAAACCACTCTTAATAAACCTTTCGAAAACATTGGAACCTTTCATTTAAAACCTTTCGAAACGATTGGGGAACCACCCCTTCGAAACCTTTCAAAAGCACTAAATCCTTTTCTTGAAATCAAACCTTTCGAAAGCATTTGGGTTCAAGTAAAAGACGAGGAATACCCTTTCGAAACCATAAGAAACTATTACTTTCAAAACCTTTTGGTTTTAACTTTCAATAGAACAAAAGGGTCATAAACAACTAATTCGAAAGCACTCTTCCGAAAGCTATTTCCTAAGTAAAGAAGTGATGGTGCCGAAACCAACCCTTCGAAAGTATTGGAGAAGTGGCTAATTTTTTTTTAAAAACAAAGTAACCCTTTCGAAACCATTTGCTTCGAATGGTGGAAAGCAACAGCAAGAGGTTTTGACCCCTTCGAAAGCATTTACTTAAAACAAAAAGGTACAACCTCTTTCGAAACCATTCCTTTAAAACAATTTGACCCAATCGAAAGCTAACCAAATCTTCCTTTCGAAAGCAAAGCAAGCGCATTTTCATTTAAAAACAAAGTAAGGCTTCGACCCCTTCAAAACCTCTTGTTTCGACCCAATATCTTTGTCCTATGTCCAATTCACTACGTACCAAGTTTTTAATACCCTATGCTTTGGTTTCGATAGAGATGGAGGCGGAGGTAAGGAGTCAAAGGCTAGGCGCCGAAAGTGGAGAAACATGTAAAAAACATGTATAAACTGATTTTTAACTTTTTAAAGCAATTCTTTTCAACTAACCTGCCTTGTTTGTCAAAACATGATTGGTTGCTAATTTCTTTTCTAAAAGTACTTCCAAAATTTCTGAAATAAACGAATTAAATTATTTACAAAATGCCCTTTCTCCTTTTATCTATAATAATAGTTGTAATAGCTTTGGTATCACACTTTTTTGGTATCAACGTAAACTGCCAAAAACGACCCTCTATACATTATTAAATCTTAATCATTTAAAAATAGAATCTAATATTAAACTTCTTTTACAATTCAAACACCACTAAAAGTAGGATCTAACAATTAAACATGATTTACAAATTCAATATGCTTCTAAAAATAGGATCTAAAATTAAACTTCCTTTAGAAATGAAAAATACTTCTTTAAAAATATACAAATCTTGATATCACATAGAAATTTTTTTTTAAAAATATTTTTTTGACCGAATTAAACATATGCAATTTATAAGGAAAATAATTCACGTGTGAAGCACGTGCCGTAACACTTAAATATATAAAATATTTAAGTCTCATACCCTAAATAATTTTATACACTTATCAAAACACTTAAGAAAAATCTATGAAAATTCCCATGAATCATTTTTAATATGTTTTCTAACATATATTAATTTCTGATCCAAAGCATACATATATTAGCCGTAATTAATTTTAAACCCAAATGACCATTTTCTTCACTAGAAAATTAATATTGAATCCACATTAATTCAGAAAATTATGAAAATTAAAACCTACCTCTAAAATATCATTTTTGACCTTATTCTAAAATCGTAAGACATTTGGATATCATTTAATAGGGTTTTCATATTAAAACATATCATAAATTTCATATAAATTTGCTTAAATCATCAACAAGCATATATATCCAATTTAACAATAAAAAACATGGCAAAACCTTGCAAAATAGTTCAGATTTTATCTCAAACTGAAAATAATCAAAACATGAGATGTAGTTATTATTCATCTTAGCTTTGTGATTAAGGAGTTGAGATTTGAGAATGGTTTTGAATTGATTAAGCTTCCTTTCTTTGATTGCTTTATCTTCTTCTTATTATTCCTCAATGGTAACCGACCTTTTATGTTTAATTTTTGCAAATGAATGTGTAGAATGAATGACCTAAGGGTTTAGGGTATAAGAATATACTTATTCCTATTTTACCCCTTATTTATTTACCTTACCTATTTTATTTTAGTTCCCCTTTAGTTTATTTGTTATATGGCACGGCTACCTTTCTATTAACACAAACCTCAATCCCCTAATCATCACATTATTTTGTTTAATTTAACTAATTAAATATTCTAGATAATGTTAATCAAAATTAGGGTCGTTACATTGGAGGAGTGTAGAAAGACAATTGCTCAAGAGTTTTTGAAAGAATTTTGAGAAGTTGAATTGTATTACTTATGTGTATTCTATCCATCAAAGGAACAACAATAAATATGTGTAGGTGTGAAAACTGCAACCCACAACTCAAAAGTTGAGAAATTTGAATAGTCAGGGTAATGAAGAGACAAATTTTTTAATATATTCATAAATTCTATTAATCACAATTATAATTGATAAGCAGATAAAAAAATTGATTTTTCAGTTTTGAGAGTTGAAATAAAAATATAAAAAGAGTGAAGGAAGAGTAATGGAAAACCAAGCTCATTCCTTTGCACTGCCAAGTGCACCACCAAAGCGCCACTTGCGCCCATTTGCCCATGCCATGCGCGTGCGCATACGAGCTTACCTGGTAATCCATACTTTCCATGTCTAATTAATATATAGTAGAAATAAGGATATATAAAGAGGAGAAAAATAATATATTAGACGGTGTGAGACTAAAGTTTTATTGTAATTATCCAACAAAAGTTAGAGATGCCTGATGGTGGGTTGACTGCAAAGGTGTTAGTCAAATCTACTTGTTTGAGATTTGGATATCGAGATGGAGGAAACGGAATAAAATCATGCAGAAATCAATAATTTTTCAACATGGTCGAACACTACTTTTATAAAGCAAAACTCCAATTTTGCAAGCCAGATCGAAATCTGCTCTGATACCATTCCGAAATTATTGAATAAAAAAATAAAAAAGGGAAATAGAAGGAAAAAATAACAACCATCAAACACTACATTTTGATTAATGACTGAATTGATAATATATAACTTATATTTATATCTAAATTACTTAAAACATAACTAATTATATGAAGGGTAATATTGTAAAGGAGGAAACAATAATATTGAAATATTCTCATTATTTCCCTTTACATATATGATATTCTCTTAATAGACTGGAGTTTTAGCTCAACCACTATTTAACAACGGATTCTACATTAAACAAGGTCAATATATTTAACAACATATTTTGAAGAACATTCTGGAATCCTAAGCATTCTTATAAGTAGGTCTGTCAACGGATACTTTTGGATGCGGATAGTGCCATATCCGCATCCGCATCCGAAATGATTTTCGGATATCTGCATCCGCGAATACGGACGGATATCGGATATTATCCTATCCGCTAACGACCGATAAATCAAGAAATATAAATATAAATTTTAAGTTTAACATGCATTTTTTTAATCCAATTGATCATAAAAGTGTTAAATATAAACAAATATGGCGATAATAAATAGTTTTGAGCGATTAATAAGCATTAAATGTATATAATATAAACTATTAACTTGATAAAACAACAAATAAATATCTTTCATTATACTAAAATACACACAATTTGTACTATAATATTGACAAAGACCGGACGGATAATTTTCGGATGCGGATGTCTTCGTATCCGTATCCGCATCCGGTTTTTCGAATATCGGATATTATCCGCTTTTCGGATACGGATGCGGACGGATTTCGGATTTTTCAGGTATTCATTGACAGTCCTAGTTATAAGTAAACCTAATAGTTTGAAAATACATATATTTATAGTAGATGATTGGTGCAAAGATATCATGTATGATGAACCTATGAATTTAAAACTGACATATATGATCACTGATATCTGATGCTTTTATAAAACTGATAGAATGTAGCTATAGTATTAATTCAGTCGAGGAGGTTAACCAATGTTCATGTGATATTAAATTTTAAAAGAATTTGTACATGAATTCAGTCATTGGAGAAATTAGTGGTAGGGGGTTGATTCAGGGTGGTAAAGTAGTTAAGTAAAAACGAGTGAATTATAGCTAAAGAAGAAACTTGAGTATTGTCCAAAGAACATAATGGTGTGATCGCATCCCTAGAATTTATTACTCTTTTCTTGTAATTGCATAATTTTTTATCATTATATAATTACAAGCAGTTTTCTTCATCTCCTTTTAGCCATTATCAATTTTCTATTAGCTTTAGAACTTTGTTTCTTTAATACGTACTTTCATATAAAGATGCAAAATGCCTAGAAGAATTTGCTTGGAAAAAAAAGGAAATTTGGTAATGTATGTTATGTATGTTATTTTTAGGTTTCATGCATGAAAAACTCTTTCTCAAAACATGTTTTAAATTCCACATCTGTTTTTAATTTCAGTAAAAAAAAATTTGAAAATTAAAGTTGCACATTAATCCTATGTTTTTATGATCAAAACAAATTTTTTTGAATTTCTACAAATATTTGCAGAGAACTATGCAACTGTGCAAATATTTGCTGTCTAGAAATTTTAAAAATATGGAGATTTCGCTGCAAACATTTGTAGAATTCTTTGCAAATATTTACATAATTTCCTGCAAAAATTCCCCAAAACTTAAAAATATGTGTTATTTCATTACATGTTATTGAGGAGGAACGACTGAGTCTTTATAACTTAGAAAAGGTGTTTTACAAAAGCTTTTAGTATTTGTGATTTCTTGTGAACTTTTTCTATTAGGTTTGTGTTTAGAAAAAAGGAAACAAAGTGTGTTTCTTTATTACTTTTATTTACAATTTCACCTTATTGTTTAATTCATGAAATTATGCATGCAATTTATATGTTTGTGTTTCGTGTAGTTTTTGATCAATGAAGAGAAACATGGTGGTTACACTGTGATATGTCAGATATGAAGTAATTGTCATATTTATTTTGATAAAAACCTTTTTGGCCATTAAAATTATTTAATAGAAAGCCTAAGTTATACCTGGAAGTAGGAGACTCAAGAAAGTACAGCTATTACTTCGAGTTACTACATTTTGTGTGTTGTCTTGCTCTTTGTTGCCAATAATATCATCTTTGTCAAAGCTATAGTTTGTGATTATAGCGATGAAAACTTTTCAAGATATTTGATATCTAACTAGAAAATGATTTTATACATTCGTAGACATTTGAAGAAGTTAATTTATGTGGATTTTTTCCATTTGTTTTTTTCTTTTTTGCATTTTATTATTTGTAGCGATTTAGAATATGTTATTGTTTATCTTTATCTAAATTTTACAAACAATAAAATGCTTGACTGAAGTAAATTTACGATGATAATCAACTCCATGCAAGTTGTACTTTTAAAAAAGTCCGTTGGATCTAATGTTTCAGTGGTATTAATTTCTTAAAGAAATTTTAGTTATTTGAATTTTCATAGTTATATTAACAAATAAATCAATATAAATTCCAAAAACGTCTATAGTTTAATATTTTTCTTTCAAATGTAATTTAAAAGGGAAATCTAACATTATGAAATTTTCAAGTATTAAAAAAAATTTCTACAAAAAGATTAAATGTAAAACAACATAATAAAGGTTAGCTATCATCAATGTACAAATGTTTTAAACAAAGTTGGTAACAATTTATTTACCATATTATCATTATTTAATTGTTGAAATTAATAAAAGTTACGACAAATGTTTTGTTTTGAAATTATACATTGAAAGGTCGGTTTTTTCCATTATTTATGGTTGTACTATTAAAATTTAATATAACATTATTGCTTAGAAAACATTGATGTAAGTTGGAATAGACACACAATCTTTTGGTACAGCTCATTAAGTTTCAAAAATATCTTTGTATACAAACGAAAGGTTAGGAGTTGGAATGCAATATAGAAAAATATCATGCAAACACTCCAGTTGCATAAAATCTTCCTAACAAGACAAAGGTTTTATTTTTATTTTTCTAATTTCTTGGAAATTGACACAAAGTCCCCTTCATCGATTACGCGGCTGGGCGTCTATCATCTTAGCAAATCATTATTTTTACTTGCTTCCGTCTTTGTTGACTTATGTCAGTTGAATTAAACAAATGACTCGCACGCACCCAAATTGAAAACATCTCAATGACAGAAGTGACAGCTTGTCATGTAAAAATCAACCCGCAACAGTACTGTTCCCAGTCCAATTTGGCAGTCGCGTGATTATCATCTTGATAAATACAGCTCTCCAGTTCTTCTCCTTCATCGATAATCAAACACATTAAGCCATGGCCGCATTCACTCCCTCTCCGTTCATCTTCCTCCTCCTACTCATTTCAGTATCACACGCATCGCACTGCCACAGAAGAGACTACGCGGCCCTAACAGCCTTGAAAAAGTCGTTCAACAACCCTTCCTCCCTCTCCACCTGGACCAACTCCACCCCCTGCTGCAGGTGGCCCGGAGTCAGCTGCGACGACGACATCACCGCCAAAGGCAGAGTAACCATCCTCACCATCGAAGACACCAACACAACGGCCACGATCTCTCCCTCCATCTCCCTTCTCGACAAACTCCGAGACCTCACCATAAGACGCAACTCCAACCTAACCGGCACCATCCCATCCTCCATCGGAAACCTCAAGGACCTCACCATCATCACCATCACGTATAATCCTCTACTTACAGGCCCCATTCCTGAATCGTTCTGCAACCTTCCTAAACTGGACGGCTTGATCATGTTCAACAACGATTTGATCGGACGGCTCCCAGGCTGTTTAGGTGGCAAACTGGCCAGCATTAACCTAGCTTCAAACAGACTGTCGGGTGCCATCCCTGGGAACTTTTTAAGCAACAGAACTACGAACGAGCCTGTGCTCTACTTTGGGGTGTACGGCAACAACTTTACTGGACCAATTCCAAAGTCTATGGGTGAAGTCGACTTTGTACAGATTGATATCGTGCAGAATGGGTTCACGGACGCTTCTGTTTTGTTCGGAGAGGAGAAGAAGGCGGTGTATATGGATTTGAATAACAACAGGTTGGAGTTTGATTTTTCCAAGGTTAAGTTTCCACTGACGTTGCAGCAGCTTTCGATGGGCCATAACAGGGTGTATGGGAGCATACCCAAGCAGATAACGAAGCTGAAGAATCTGACTTACTTCGATGTCAGTTATAACCAGTTTTGTGGAGAAATTCCTACTGGTGGACCGATGAGTGGGTTGAGTAAAGATTCTTATGCTCATAATAAGTGTCTTTGTGGCACGCCACTTGAGCCATGTCATTAGGGAACAAGGTCTAAGCTAGCTATATAATTGTTGATTTATTTATAAATATCGTATACAAGTTGTTGAGTGTTTAATGTTATGCTATTAGTTTATGTTTTCGTTCCCTTCGACCCGTTGTTTGTGATGATCATGTCCTAAGATTTAAGACGAATACAGCTTAGCAAAATAGTGTTAATGGGATGGCCTTCGTAGTATCTGTTTATAAGTATAATTTCAGTCCTATGAAAGCCTTTTGGCGTTTGAATTTTTGTCACATGAAACAGATGAAAAGAAATGGAAAACGTTAGAAGAAAGTGATAAAGATCATAATACTATATGCATATTGTTTGCATCAGAGTTGATCACAAACATCCAATAATAGATTTAGTAGAGAAGTGAAGAAGATTAAATTAAACCGAGAAAAGGATTAAGCTGAAAACATATCAAAAGCAATAATCAGAAACATAGAAAATTACAGTGGTTCGGTGTTGTATGTCTACGTCCACTTTGAAGTTTTTGCATTTACTAATCACTTACGAATCTGATTACAATAGAGAAATAAAGGTAGCACTTGATTACAATGAAGTTTCCTCTAATCAGCAACCTCCTAACATCCTCAAAATGAACCAAGAGGCATGTATTTATAGGGAGAGATGAGGAGATATTTCGCTAAGATTTCGGCAGAAGACTCTCTAGGTCCATAGGGGCCCACCATAACGATCGGTGACATTAACTTGATAATTAATAACGATCGATCAAATGTTCACCAATCGTTTTTTTGCATCCAATTCAAGTGCGATCGTTTCTGGGGGGTCCCACATGTCTCTTGACATTGCTCCTAAAATATGGAATCATTCTGAGTTGTAAATTGGAAGATATGTATCGATCGTTGTCGAACTTGGATTGTGCACTGAACTACACCGATCGTTTTGATGGATCGGCAAAAACGATCGGCCATCTTCAAATCCCCACTTTTTGTTCTACGATCGTTTTTGTAGGCTCTACTCTGTGTTTTATTGATGCTCTGAAAGTTTCAAGTGAATTGGTCTTGTTGATTGGCCCTAAGGTGTCGTGTCATCTAATGACATTGTAACTTGTTCTAAGCTTTAGAATTCTGCATGCTAAGCTAGAATTGGATACATGGTTTGTTGATTGCTGTGGATGGTAGGCATGCAGAATAGCCTTTGTTTGCTCTTGTTTGTTTGGAATTTCGGGGGCGAAATTCCTAAGGGGGAGAGAATGTAACGACCCGTATTTTTACGGATCGAATGATTGAAACCGGTGCTATTTGGACGATAGTGTTGTAGCTTGAATCGAGTAGAAGTTAAGTCATCACGAAGTCCAGGCGAGAATTTGACTAAGTCTTAGGTCGTAGGAAGGTTTGGAGCGACCTAGGCATTGGGATAAGTCGGGGGAAAATTAGGTCGTATGGGGTGGCTTAGGTCGAGTGAACGACTTAAGAAAATGACCGACTTAGTAGTTAGCGTATTGGTTTAGGTCGTAGGGTGGTTTGGGACGACCTATAGGACTTGACCGACCTAAGAGTTGCGGCATAAGTAAACTGGGGCGAGTGAGCGACCTATAGGAATTAGCGACCTAAGGGTTAGCACAGTTGTTAGCGAGTTAGTGTGTGTTAGGTCGCGTAGTGGTTGATTTGTTAGGTCGTAGACGACCTAAGATTAGTTAAGTCATAGACATGTGAGTTTCGATAGGTCGTAAGTCGCAGGCCCACTAAGTCGTAAGTCGTGACATAGTTAGGTCGTGAATGCGCATTGTTTTAGGTCGCGTGAAGGGTTAAGGAGTTAGGTCGCTGAGTAGTGAGCGACCTAGGAGTTAGGTCGGCATGTGTTAAGTCGCGTGGAGACTCATGTTGTTAAGTCGCTAGGTCGTGCGCTGATGCGCTAAGTCTTAGGTCGAAGAGGCACACGCATTAGGTCGTGATCTGGGTTAGGTCGCTAAGCGCTTTTGAGTTAGGTCGGCTGGATTTAGTTAGGTCGAAGATTTTAGGTCGTGGGGTTTAGGTCGTAAGTCGTGGACGACCTAACTCCGAGTGGACGACCTAAGGAGGATTTCAGCTATAAATAAGAGGGTTTTGCTTCATTTTTTGGGATCCGGATTTCGAAGCGACGAAGTGCTGCCATTTTGAGAGCTCGACTTCTACACTTCTTCACTTCTTTTCTCCACTCCAATCTAGTAATTCCTTCCATCCATATCAAAGATTAAATCGAAGATCGAAGAGCTTAGATTGAAGATCTACATTCTTCGAAGAGAGATTTCATCGTTTGAAGTGGATTTGTGATAGATCAAGTTAGATCCTTCGCTGTCCAGATCTGAAGCGTGTTGATTTGGGGTTGTTTAGGTGATTTGGTGAGTGGTGATTATCTCTCACACGGATCCAAAGGAGTATATCGGATTGTTGGCTTGATTTTGGTGTAAAGTAGTGATTTTCATGCATCTTTGTAAACTTAAGTATAGATCCATATAGATCCATTGTTTATGATGATTTGACAACCATTTTTCTACATGTTAACCTCTGCAAGTTCATTCATCAAGATTATAGAGACATTGCTCATGTTTTCATGCTTGTTAGACTTTCGACTCTTTAATTACGAAATTGCCATTATTGTTATAATTGTCTTTCTAGATCATATTTGAATGCTTGTTTTACTTGGATTAATGTTTGACTTGATTGATTGCTATGAATTAGATGATTGATGATTTGATTTAGACAAGTTGGTCGAAGATGATTCAAAAGCCAAGGGAAAGGCTCTTGAATTGGAAAAGCTGCTCGTGGCATATGTAGCGGACGTTGAAGCCCATATGGATAGATTTGATGATGATGTTGAGATGAAGCTTTGCTATGATGATGTTGAGGCGAAGCATGATATGAGATATGAGATAGTCTTGGTCTAATCCAGATGGGATCATTCCAAGCATGTTGATAACTCAGTGAAATGTTCGAGTTAGAGGATAATGGTTTGCTCGAGAGGCGCTTGAGCTAGTATGAAAATAGTCGTCGAGGAGGATGACTAGAAGGCTGAGATCTCATCGTTGTTGAAGGTTCTAGCATGCTCAAAGCAAGAGTACGTTGGGCAGATTCGATAGTCCCTGAAGGCTAATGATTGATAGTCAAGTACTCTGGGCAGATTCGATAGTCCTAGGCACGGGTCACGATGACGTGCGGGAGTTATGTCTAGAACCGGGGTTTCCATTAGCCCTTGACGAACGGCTGAAAGAATGTGCCGGTCATTCAATTAACGGTGATATCGAAGCAATGATAACAGTGATAGCCAGAGTCATGGATGTTTGGTTGTATCGTCATTCGGTCTCAAGAGCGGTATTTCCTGGGTGCTTATCTGATCTTGGTTTAGGCCTTGGGGGTTTGTACTTGGAAAACATCGCCCTTGACTCGAGTGATAATTGCTTTACTTTAAGTTGTATGCTCTGCTATGTTTGCTTCTGCTTAGTGTGTGTCTGGGGGCTATCACTGTAGAAAGAGGTTGGAGTGGGAGGGTTATATTCCTATTCCTTTTCCTTTATGCTCTTTTAGTATGTTGTTAGTTAATTTACTGCTCACTAAGACTGTTGTCTGACTCAAGGCTTTATGTTTTAACTCTTATTGCCTTGGGCTGTTCGTCCATTTTGGGACGGGCAGACTAGGTAGCAGGTGACAGGTGTTGTTCTTGCTTTCCACGGTGTTGATATCGAAGACGAGCTTGAGGGTTGCATATTATCTTCTTATTATATGTACTGGATGTTCCGCTGTTTGTATATTCTCTGAGTGTTATGTAGTGTGGCTTGATGTATTGACTATTCGGATGTCTGTATTCAACTATTATGAAGTTTTATATGATGACATTTTGTTCTGTAAAGCTTCGCTATACATATATTCTATTGTATTTTATCCATGCGCTGTGAGTAATACGATAGATTCTGATGTTTTAATTTACCCTGACAATCGTTCATGGTCGCCTGGCACACTTTACAGCGCATTTTCTCCAGGTTCAGTGCAGGGGTCATGAGCGGTCGTCATATTTGGTATCAGAGCTTTGGTTAATCGATTTTACCCAACGCTCGCTGACGTAACTACGTATGAGAGACGTAATTGTATTTTGATGGATGATTACTATATATAATATAGTAGCTTAGTAGAGTTTGAGTCCTTTATGCAGTTGTTTCTCTAGGTGTGCTAATCATTCCTTTTTATAGATATTAAGGATGAGTCGAAGAGGGAGACCAGCTGCTAGGGAAGGCCGTGCTACTGAAGGGGCTGCTGATTATGCTGCTATGTTCGAAGCTATGATGACTTCGATCATGAGAAGGATGCCAGCTCCGGGGCCATCGGTGTATGTAGGAGTTCAAGTTCAAACTCCAAAGCCGGTGGATTTTGCTAAGTTGTGTAAGGACTATACTGCTCTTGGAGGGAAGGTTTTCTTGGGAACAGAATCAACTATTGAGGTCCAAAGGTGGATAGATGCTTGTAGGAGAATCTTTGGTGACTTGGGAATTGAGGATGCAACTAAGAGGAAGTTGGCATCAAGGCAGCTTCAAGGAAGAGCCTCTGATTGGTGGAACTCTATTACCATCAATACTCCGGAGGAAGAGATTACTTGGGAGCAATTCCAAGCCAGATTTGAAGCTAAGTTTATTTCTACTGCTCAGAAGTCTATTCTGTTCAAGAAGTTTGTGGAGCTCAAGCAGGGAGGAAGACCAGTTCTTGAGTATGTTTCTGAGTTTGAAGCTTTGTCCAAGTATGCCCGGTCGTATATTGAATCTGCATATTAGAAGAATGAGAAGTTTGTGACAGGCTTGGACAGTTATCTTAGGAGGCAGTTGGTGGATCATCTGGATGATTCATTTGAGAAGCTTGTGGAGAAAGCTCTCAGGCATGAGAATCTGTTTCCTATGGAAGGATCTGCTGTTGCTGTAACCAGGGAAGAGTCTAAACCCCAGCAGGGTGGAAACAAGAAGAGGAAGCAGCAGCAGCAAAAGGGTAGGGATGGCCAGAAGAAGCCGAAGAGCGAAGTGACCTGCTATAATTGCTAGCAGAAGGGCCATTTCTCCAGAGATTGTAAGAATCAGAAGGTACCGATGAAGTGTCACAACTGTGACAAGCCGGGGCATATCAGGAAGAATTGTCCAGAACCGAGGAGGGACAAGCAGATTGTGCAAGCTTATGCTTTGGGGGCTGTTCCATCATCTTCGAAAGCTCCTACCGCTGAAGAGAAAGGAAAGAGTGTGGTGGTTCAAGGTACTCTTTCCATATGTGGTGTTCCTGTTAGAGTTCTGTTTGATACTGGGGCGTCGCATTCTTTTGTTTGTAATGAACTTGTAGGCCGGTTGGGTTTAGAACCGGATATTGTTGATAGGCCATTGGTTGTGACTAATCCAGTTGGGGGTTCGTCTTGTTTGTGTATGCTATGTCGTGGTCTGATTGTATCGAGTCATGGTTGCTCTTTTGTTTGTGATTGTTTTGTTATGAACTTTGCGGGGTTCGGAATTATTTTGGGTATGGACTGGCTTAGAAAGTATGCGGCAAAGGTTGATTGTGAGAGGTTGGAGGTGACAGTCGAGAATGTGGAGGGGCGAAAGATTGTGATACGATGTAAGCATGGAGAAGGCGTCTTCATGAGCTTCATGTATTCGCTGGTTGTTCCATGGGATGGACTGTCATCTGTGCCAATCGCTAATGGATTTGAGGATGTCTTTGACGAGGTCAAAGGGTTACCGCCGCATAGAGAGATCGAGTTTCGTATAGATCTAGTTGAAGGAGCCAGACCTGTTGTGATGCCTCTTAGGCGGATGGCGCCTAGGGAACAACAGGAGTTGAGGGTGCAGGTTGATGATCTTTTGCAGAAAGGATTCATTCGGCGTAGTGTGTCCGAATGGGGTGCACCAGTTGTGTTTGCAACCAAGGCAGATGAGTCATTGAGATTGTGTGTGGATTATCGTGAGCTGAATAAAGTGACTAAGAAGAACAAGTATCCATTGCCGAGAATAGATGACTTGTTTGATCAGCTTCACGAAGCTAAGGTGTTTTCTCAGATGGATTTGGCAACGGGATTTCACCAGTTGAGAGTGGCTAAGGATAGTGTACCGAAGACTGCTTTTAGGACACCATCCGGTTTCTTTGAGTGGCTGGTAATGCCGTTTGGATTGACTAACGCGCCAGCATATTTTGTGGATCTTATGAATAGAGTGTTCAGAGATCAGTTGAAAAAGTTCATGCTTGTGTTCGTGGATGATATTCTGATTTATTCCAGAACTGAAGAAGAGCACAAGACACATTTGCGTATTGTTTTGGAAATCTTACGGAAACATCAGCTGAAGGCTAAGTTTTCGAAGTGTCACTTCTGGAAGAGTGAAGTGAGGTTCTTAGGCCATGTTATCTCTGGAAATGGAATAGCGGTTGATCCCGCTAAGGTGGCAGCAATCCAGGATTAGGTTAGACCTAAGAATGCATCTGATGTGAGAAGCTTTCTTGGATTAGCAGGATATTATCGATGGTTTATCAAAGACTTCTCCAAGGTGGCTGCACCGTTAACAGGATTGACAAAGAAGAACCTAGTATTCAGATGGGATGATAAGTGTGAGCAAGCTTTCAGAATCCTGAAAGAAAGATTGACAAGTGATCCTGTTTTGACTATTCCAAGTGGGAATGATGAGATGGTGGTTTACACCGACGCATGTGGTACTGGACTTGGAGTAGTGCTGATGCAGAGGGATAAAGTTGTTTCATATGCAAGTCGACAACTGAAGCCGCATGAAAGGAATTATCCGACTCATGATTTGGAGTTAGCGGCGATTGTTTTTGCTCTGAAGATGTGGAGACATTATCTATTGGGAGTTCGATTCGAGTTGTTTACGGATCATAAGTCGTTGAAGTATCTTTTCTCCCAAAAGGATTTGAATCTTCGGCAGCAACGTTGGCTAGAGTTTTTGACATCATATGATTTTGGTATAGCTTATACTCCGGGAAAAGGTAACGCAGTGGCAGATGCGTTAAGTCGAAGACATGCTGGATTGGGAGCCATGTTTTCAGAATGGAAGAATCTCGAGTATTTAGCTGGATTTGACTTCAGGCCTAGATGTGAATTGGAACCTGAGATGTTGGCAAACTTATCGATAAGACCGACTCTTGTGGAAATGATTGGCGAGAGCCAAAAGCGAGACGATAAGCTTGTCAAGATTATCCGTGATTTGGAATCTGGATTGGATCCAGAAAAGGATAAAGGATTCGAGGTCGATCGAGAGGGTTGGCTTAGAAAGCAAGGACGACTAGTTGTTCCCGATATAGATGAATTGAGGAGTGAAGTTCTGAAGGAAAGTCATCACTCGAAGCTGACAATTCATCCAGGTGGAAATAAGATGTATCGGGATATGAAGAGAACCTATTACTGGGAAGGCATGAAGAAGGATGTTGGAAATTTTATTTCCAAGTGCATGAACTGCCAGTTGGTAAAAGCCGAACAGAAGAAGCCAAGTGGATTGCTTCAGCCATTAGAAGTTCCTACATGGAAGTGGGAACAAGTATCGATGGATTTTATTGATGGGCTACCTAGAACAAGAACGGGAAATGAAGGGATTTGGGTCATCGTAGATCGTCTGACTAAGAGCGCAAGATTCATTCCTGTTCGATCGACTAGGACTGCATCAAAGTTGGCAGAGTTATATGTTAAGTGGATAGTTCGATTCCATGGTATTCCGAAGAGTATAGTGAGTGATCGAGACCCATTGTTCACTAGTGGATTTTGGAAGAGCTTCCAGGAAGTTTTGGGAACCGAGTTGTGTTTGAGTACCGCTTATCACCCTCAAACAGATGGTCAGACCGAGAGAGTCAACCGAGTTTTGGAAGATCTCCTTAGAGCTTGTGTTTTGGATTTCGGAGGATCATGGGAAGATCACCTTCATTTGGTGGAATTTTCATATAACAACAGTTACCAGTCAAGCATTGGTATGGCACCGTATGAGGCATTGTATGGAAGACCGTGTAACTCTCCGACATGTTGGTTAGAGACCGAAGAAAAACTGATACTTGGACCAGAGTTGATTCGACAGACTTCAGATTTCATAGAGATCATTCGGCAACGAATGAAGGCAGCCCAAGACTGTCAGAAAAGTTATGCTGATAAGCGTCGTAAGGATTTGGAATTCGACGCAGGTGATATGGTTTTTGTGAAGATTTCTCCACTGAAGAATGTTATTCGATTCGGGAAGAAAGGAAAATTGACTCCGAGATTTGTTGGACCATTCCCGATCATCGAGCGAATTGGAAAGCTCGCCTACAGATTGGAGTTACCCGAGAAGATGTTGAGTGTGCACAATGTTTTTCACGTATCATATCTACGGAAGTATGTGCACGACTCGAATACAGTGGCTTCTGCTGATAGCTGTGAAGATTTTGAAGTTGGTCCAGTCGATAGGAGACCTCGTAAGCCGCTTCGTGTTGTGGAAACCGACACGAAACAGCTTAGGAGGAAGGTAGTTAAGTTGCTCAAGATACAATGGAGTGGTGATGATAACGACTGTACATGGGAGGTGGAAGAGAGGATGAAAGCAGCTCATCCTGAACTCTTCAAGGTATGGCCCTAAGGTGTCGTGTCATCTAATGACATTGTAACTTGTTCTAAGCTTTATAATTCTGCATGCTAAGCTAGAATTGGATGCATGGTTTGTTGATTGCTGTGGATGGTAGGCATGCAGAATAGCCTTTGTTTGCTCTTGTTTGTTTGGAATTTCGGGGGCGAAATTCCTAAGGGGGAGAGAATGTAACGACCCGTATTTTTACGGATCGAATGATTGAAACCGGTGCTATTTGGACGATAGTGTTGTAGCTTGAATCGAGTAGAAGTTAAGTCATCACGAAGTCCAGGGGAGAATTTGACTAAGTCTTAGGTCGTAGGAAGGTTTGGAGCGACCTAGGCATTGGGATAAGTCGGGGGAAAATTAGGTCGTATGGGGTGGCTTAGGTCGAGTGAACGACTTAAGGAAATGACCGACTTAGTAGTTAGCGTATTGGTTTAGGTCGTAGGGTGGTTTGGGACGACCTATAGGACTTGACCGACCTAAGAGTTGCGGCATAAGTAAACTGGGGCGAGTGAGCGACCTATAGGAATTAGCGACCTAAGGGTTAGCACAGTTGTTAGCGAGTTAGTGTGTGTTAGGTCGCGTAGTGGTTGATTTGTTAGGTCGTAGACGACCTAAGATTAGTTAAGTCATAGATAGGTGAGTTTCGATAGGTCGTAAGTCGCAGGCCCACTAAGTCGTAAGTCGTGACATAGTTAGGTCGTGAATGCGCATTGTTTTAGGTCGCGTGAAGGGTTAAGGAGTTAGGTCGCTGAGTAGTGAGCGACCTAGGAGTTAGGTCGGCATGTGTTAAGTCGCGTGGAGACTCATGTTGTTAAGTCGCTAGGTCGTGCGCTGATGCGCTAAGTCTTAGGTCGAAGAGGCACACGCGTTAGGTCGTGATCTGGGTTAGGTCACTAAGCGCTTTTGAGTTAGGTCGGCTGGTTTTAGTTAGGTCGAAGATTTTAGGTCGTGGGGTTTAGGTCGTAAGTCGTGGACGACCTAACTCCGAGTGGACGACCTAAGGAGGATTTCAGCTATAAATAGGAGGGCTTTGCTTCATTTTTTGGGATCCGGATTTCGAAGCGACGAAGTGCTGCTATTTTGAGAGCTCGACTTCTACACTTCTTCACTTCTTTTCTCCACTCCAATCTAGTGATTCCTTCCATCCATATCAAAGATTAAATCGAAGATCGAAGAGCTTAGATTGAAGATCTACATTCTTCGAAGAGAGATTTCATCGTTTGAAGTGGATTTGTGATAGATCAAGTTAGATCCTTCGCTGTCCAGATCTGAAGCGTGTTGATTTGGGGTTGTTTAGGTGATTTGGTGAGTGGTGATTATCTCTCACACGGATCCAAAGGAGTATATCAGATTGTTGGCTTGATTTTGGTGTAAAGTAGTGATTTTCATGCATCTTTGTAAACTTAAGTATAGATCCATATAGATCCATTGTTTATGATGATTTGACAACCATTTTTCTACATGTTAACCTATACAAGTTCATTCATCAAGATTATAGAGACATTGCTCATGTTTTCATGCTTGTTAGACTTTCGACTCTTTAATTACGAAATTGCCATTATTGTTATAATTGTCTTTCTAGATCATATTTGAATGCTTGTTTTACTTGGATTAATGTTTGACTTGATTGATTGCTATGAATTAGATGATTGATGATTTGATTTAGACAAGTTGGTCGAAGATGATTCAAAAGCCAAGGGAAAGGCTCTTGAATTGGAAAAGCTGCTCGTGGCATATGTAGCGGACGTTGAAGCCCATATGGATAGATTTGATGATGATGTTGAGATGAAGCTTTGCTATGATGATGTTGAGGCGAAGCATGATATGAGATATGAGATAGTCTTGGTCTAATCCAGACGGGATCATTCCAAGCATGTTGATAACTCAGTGAAATGTTCGAGTTAGAGGATAATGGTTTGCTCGAGAGGCGCTTGAGCTAGTATGAAAATAGTCGTCGAGAAGGATGACTAGAAGGCTGAGATCTCATCGTTGTTGAAGGTTCTAGCATGCTCAAAGCAAGAGTACGTTGGGCAGATTCGATAGTCCCTGAAGGCTAATGATTGATAGTCAAGTACTCTGGGCAGATTCGATAGTCCTAGGCACGGGTCACGATGACGTGCGGGAGTTATGTCTAGAACCGGGGTTTCCATTAGCCCTTGACGGACGGCTGAAAGAATGTGCCGGTCATTCAATTAACGGTGATATCGAAGCAATGATAACAGTGATAGCTAGAGTCATGGATGTTTGGTTGTATCGTCATTCGGTCTCAAGAGCGGTATTTCCTGGGTGCTTATCTGATCTTGGTTTAGGCCTTGGGGGTTTGTACTTGGAAAACATCGCCCTTGACTCGAGTGATAATTACTTTACTTTAAGTTGTATGCTCTGCTATGTTTGCTTCTGCTTAGTGTGTGTCTGGGGGCTATCACTATAGAAAGAGGTTGGAGTGGGAGGGTTGTATTCCTATTCCTTTTCCTTTATGCTCTTTTAGTATGTTGTTAGTTAATTTACTGCTCACTAAGACTGTTGTCTGACTCAAGGCTTTATGTTTTAACTCTTATTGCCTTGGGCTGTTCATCCATTTTGGGACGGGCAGACTAGGTAGCAGGTGACAGGTGTTGTTCTTGCTTTCCACGATGTTGATATCGAAGACGAGCTTGAGGGTTGCATATTATCTTCTTATTATATGTACTGGATGTTCCGTTGTTTGTATATTCTCTGAGTGTTATGTAGTGAGACTTGATGTATTGACTATTCGGATGTCTGTATTCAACTATTATGAAGTTTTATATGATGACATTTTGTTCTGTAAAGCTTCGCTATACATATGTTCTATTGTATTTTATCCATGCGCTGTGAGTAATACGATAGATTCTGATGTTTTAATTTACCCTGACAATCGTCCATGGTCGCCTGACACACTTTACAGCGCATTTTCTCCACGTTCAGTGCAGGGGTCATGGGCGGTCGTCACAGTCCACTTTGAAGTTTTTTCCTTTTAATCACTTATGAATTTGATTACAATGGAGAAATAAAGGTAGCACTTGATTAGGATGAAGTTTCCTCTAATCAGCACCCTCCCAACATCCTTAAAATGAACCAAGAGGCCTGTATTTATAGGGAAAGATGGTGAGATATTTCGCTAAGATTTTGGCAGAACTCTCTAGGTCCATAGGGGCCCACCATAACGATCGATGGCCTTAACTTGACAATCAATAACGATCGGCCAAATGTTCACCTATCGTTTTTCTTGCATCCAATTCAAGTGCGATCATTTCTGGGGGGTCCCACATGAATCTTGCATTGCTCCTAAAATATGGAATCATTCTGAGTTGTAAATTGGGAGATATGTATTGATTGCTGTCGAACTTGGATTGTGCACTGAACTACACCGCTCGTTTTGATGGATCAGCAAAAACGATCGGCTAACAACGATCGAACATCTTCAAAACCCCACTTTATGTCCTGTGATCGTTTTTGTAGGCTCCACTCTTCATTTTATTGATGCTCTGAAAGTTTCAAGTGGATTAGTCTTATGGATTTTGAGATATAAATCGATCTTCGTCGGTTTATGCTGTTTTATGGATCGTTCTAGATCGATCCATATAAATTCTTCACCTATCCATAACTCGAGCATGCGAACTCCGATTGACTTGAAATTTGAAATGTGGCCTCATCGGGCCTTCCTTGTCACTTCACACTGATTACACCTTGATTGGGTACTTAGCCCTTTTTTTTAGCGTTATCCATCCGAATCCATTCAATTATCGTCCATAGTTTCAACAGTAATCGATTTCCATTCCATTCACTTTAGCCAAATCAATGATATCCCGGTCTAACCAAATGGCGGGATAACACATATTGCATACATATATGGGTTAAATAGATAAACACTCAGGAAATCATGCAATGACCGCATCTGCATCAGCTGATCTTTTATATTTATCTATGTAAAAATCATCTCAATGTCTACACAAAAAACAGTACGAACCTCAATGATAATAATCATCAATTAAAATAGTTTCATTCTTAGTAAAGTAAGAAAACAACGACCTGATTTCATACTCGCCTTGAGGTTTTTTTTCACATCTACAAATGTGGCTAATGCTAGAATCACCAACTACCAAATTGATGTTAGTAATCCCCACTCAGGCCAGCAGCATCTAAATTCACTACTATTAAAATTTATATAATCTCCTATTAGAGATGAAGTATGTGGTCTAAAATAATTTTATATTAGCTCTAACAATTCTGAACCGTATGAATAGCGTCACAGAATCAGAATTTGAATAAGCGTCCAGAATACAAATAACATCTTCAACTCTTCATTTTCGAACTATGAGCAGTCGGCCCAGGCAGTTGAATTCTCACATGAATGGACTCTGAAGAGAGTTTATTTAGCTATTAGAATTTCAGTTTTAACCTTTGCTTGGTCCAATATGTCCTAGTCTATTGGGCATAAGTTTAATGCTTTTGATTTTTTAGCAATATCTATCTCAAAATGAGATCTAGTTTTCTTTATTCTGTTAAGGGGTACTGCTATCGGCATCCAAATTTATGCTAGTGGCCACCACAGTCGGTAGGAAAATGCCGAACGAACCCTGCTTGGTCGGTAGTTGCCCACCGACCGTAGTTATATATAAAAAAATGGTATGGTGGCCTCCACCGGCCGTAGTTATATTACAAAAAACTAATATGGTGGCATGTAGCGCAAATGTGGATACTGATAGCGACACACTAGCATTGTAAAAGGCTATTTACAAGCCTAGTTTGCTCACACTACAACAAAAAGGGGCTTTTGCAGCGTTTTAGAATTGCAGTCATTATCATCCACAGCGTTTCAAAGAACACTGTATTATCTCCTGCTGCAAAAGAGCACTAATTTACCGCAGCGTTTCTGAAAAGTTGCTAAAAACGAATATACCGCAGCCTTTCTGAAAGATTGCTAAAAAATGGATACTGATACTTTTATAAAAAGCTGTGAAAAGTTGTTAGTGCAGCGTTTTCTAAATATTGCGAATTCATTTAGCAGCATTTCGAAGAATGCAGTCAAAAAACATGCTTCAACATGTCGTTAATATAGTATCATTTATGAAACGCTGCAGTAATATATAATGCAGCGTTTTTGTTCTTATGTTTGATACTTGTAGCATTTTTTTAAGCTTCGGATTGCTGTTTTGCAGCATTTTGCTATTTTAATTTGCAGCACTTTAAAATCGCTGCGGTATATCAAAGTTTTGCTTTTTTTTTCATTTACTACAGCAGTTTTAAATCAGTCATAGCTCATGAATTCAATAACAAACTACTCAATTTATAACACAATAATGGATATAATGTAATATAATAAACAACTATAAAGATTAAACATAATCAAAGCTACATCAATTTCATTAACTATAAGATTTAGTCATATACAAAATTTTAAAAACCGTGTTTTAACTCAAATGTTAGCGACATATAATCTTACAAAAAAAAGTTTGTTAAAAGAGCATAATATAAATCAAGGAAAGTCCAAGCTCTTCTTCTTCAAAAGTCCAATATTCCTACAAGAAAAAAAACAATTAGAGATAAACGGTGGAAGAATGTTATATAGTGCTTGGAAATGGTCATTCAGCACACATAACAAGAATTGTTATTCAAACAATAACGACCTGCATACTCATACTATTTCAACATAGTTCATCAAAGTTTAACACATACAATCAATCTAAAAGTATAATCCAAATATTTACCAAACATAATCCAACAACCAATTCATAAGCATGATGCAACACACGGGCTTTCCACTTGTATACACATATAAAGCCTTTGATCTCATTAACCGGTACAGATAAAAGAAGCAACAATGTATGACAAATAAACACACATGTATAGCAGTTTTATATCTATATATTAAAATAAATATACTGTACCGTGTCAATTTGACAATCCATGATAGTTTTCACTAAAAAAAAGAAACAATACAAAAAACAAAAATTAAATGTGCATTTCATTCTTTTACATTTTTCTCAGTTCATTTAGTCTCAGTTCTTGTGCATGTCATTTGTTTTCTGTTTTCACTTATTTTATTCACTGCTGCATCTAATTTTCATTCACTGTTTTCATTCTCTGCCACACTTCTTGTTTCTATTTTCATTTACTGTTACAGTTGCATATCATTTTAGTTTGCATTTCAGTTTCATTTCATTCACAAAAAGGTTCTAAACCCCCAAAACAATTAGCATTTAATGTTTGCATTTCTTTTGTGTTCACATTTACATTTCTGTGTTCTGTTACACAAGTTGTTGCAAGCATTGTCCCCTTCAATACTTCCACTTCCTCGCCTTGCAAGATTCAACCAGCATTTCCCTTGCCAAATCCCTCATCAACCTGAACCTCAACGAACATTGCATTGCCTTGCTCATACTATGCATTGCACATTTCAACCATTACAAACATTGCAGTTCACCATTTCAATTCACCATTCACCATTAAATCTGATATATACAATACTAGTACTTTCGAAGCTGACATATGTTCAAAGCTAAATACTATATATACATATTCGAGATGTACATATTTTTCGAAATCTATATATATATATATATATATGGAACTACATATTTTTGAAACCATATACATATTCAAAATCATATATGTACAAAACCATGTATATTTGAAACTTGATAATATATTTTTGAAGCATGTTAAATATTTAACTTTATACATCCAAAACTGTCAATTTAAGAAATTTTATACATACCGAAACCATTGAAGCTTATATTTTCAAAAGCTCGTATATTTGAAATTGTATATATTCAAAAACATGTATATACATACAAAACTTATATATTTAAAGCTTTATATATTCAAAATCTCAAAACTTGACAATATTGGAAATCTTGTATTTTCGAAACTTATATATTTAAAACCTATATATTGGAAACTGTATATTCGAAATTTTATGTTATTTGCTCTGAATCCTTGTCTGACATGATACAGATTCGAAACCTCCACCTTTTGGCATCATAAACTCAACACTGCTACTATCTACAAGCTCGCCATTTTATAAACACGACATTGCTACATTTTTATTTCTAGTTTGATATTATTGCTGGTTACAAATTTGCCATCCTTTGCCTATTTCTCGTCATGTTATGACTATAGATTTGACAGCCTTAGCTACAAGCCATGCATGATTTATTTCTACTTTAACTTATACGCACACCAGGCTCTACTTCTGTATTCAACTTATAGGCTGTGCATGCTATATTTATATGTTCGGCATGTCTCAATTTATTGGTTGTGCGTGCCTTAATCTATAAACTCGACACCGGATGAACGAACCGGCAAACCCTCTGCCTACATACATTGCAACCATCTCCTCAATCACTTCTGCCAACATATTTCACCAACTACTTCCTAACCTCAACCAACCTATAACACTTAGCAACATCCAATTTCTGCAACCCAAACTCGATTCACAACCTCCCTGCCTCTGCCATTACCCTTATTGCCTCCATCCTAATTCATCCAACTTAATTACAAAACTTTCTCCTCCAAATCACTTCAATAACCATCATTCATACCAAGTCACCCCTTCATCTGACCAACCACTTCAGAACTGCTCCACGCTCCCATCATCACCACCACAGCCAACCTACACATTCAACTCCCTCACTACACTCCTCCTTCCAACATCATCAGTCCCTTCCCCTTGTAAACTTCTCCGCCACTTCCTACCACAATTTCCTTAGTCACTGCAACCCTAAAAGCCTACAACACTTCCATCACACATTCAACACTGTCTCACCCATTTCAAAACCATAAAATCCACCATCCTTCTACAGCTTATCTGTGTTCAACTACCTCCCCACCTTCATCACATCAACTTTCAACAAAACATGCCTCCGACACAACCCTCAACAATCTTACCACCGAATCATAAACCAAAATCCAATCAAGCTTTTAGCTTTCTCCAGCAACAGCAGAATCCGAAGTTAACCCAAACCAATCGACCAATTACCAATCATCAAACACCCAAATCGACACCTAATCAGTTCATTGCCTCTAATTCCAACCCGCAACCTCATCTCCAACAATTTCAATACGACCAAATCTCGCCTAAATCGTTCGATCGCCCCACAATCAAAATCGCTATCGTAATTACCTTAACCGCCTCAATCCCAAACCTTCAATCGCCGCAACTTTTTTTTTAAATTAGCGTCTCTTCCTTTTCTTTTCTTTTCTTTTATTTTTATGAATGGATCACTTTGTGTTAAACAGAGAAGAGAAGGAGCTGGTAATGTATTGGAGTGTGGGCTTTTGGACTGAGTTAGGCTGTGTTTAATTCATATTTTTCAAATTTTCTTTCATCTTAATTCTTTTTTAAGTGTAAATTCTTTTTAACTATAACAAAGACAAAGGTAAACTCCTTTGACTGCAGATAAATATTAAAAATTAATGAGGTTGGTCATTGAATCAAATTGACAAACCAATCAAAGAAGAAATGTAGTCTCACGATGCCATTTCAGAATCAGTTCTAATTTAGATAGAACAAAAGGTAGATGTAGGATTGTCTTAGGGGACAAACTTTCAAATCTACAATAGTAGTCCATGCCACAAAAGTTGGACTCAAAACATCATATTGAAATTTAGTCAATAGATTGTTTATAGCAAAAAAAAGTGTACCTCAAGTGTCAAGGCTAGTGCCGCCGTGACATCACTTCAAACTTGATATTGGACAATTATCAAATTATATCTCATGCGTACTAGAAGGTGAATCTGCTATAACATTTGCAGAAGGCCAAGCTACAGTAGAACCAATTGCATCTTCGATGGTTTCAAACTCAAATGTAGGTCTCCACAAACATGCATTTGGAATTTTTACCGTGTCTACCCAAACTTTAACTGCATTTTCTCCAAGTGGAACAAAATGGACCAATACTTTTGGGGCAATTGAAGCCACACGTCCTTCGGCAATCAAATCAACTCCATCAAGACCAATCAACTTGCATTTAGTGTTTAACTTCAAATTTGTACTCTATCACACAACAAAAGAAACTGTTTAAATATATTTTTTAAAAATAAAAGATTGTCTACATGTATATTTAATATATTTAACACATAAATTATGCACATTACCGTTGAAGATAGGACTGCATTCATTGTGTGAGAAGATGTTGTGACATTGATATCCTCAATAACTATATTTGCTTCCGGCCATGCAACTTTGCTACCTGTAGCTTCTCCAACGTATGGCATACCTGCTGGCGGTCTCCACAAAAATGCGTTTGGTTTCTTACTCTCGTCGATCAAAACAAGCACAGCAAATGGTCCAAGAGGAATATTATTCACAAGTTGTTTCGGATCATTGGAGTACAACCGTCCTTTTGCAATTAATTCTTTACTTCCGATCCAATCATAAAGCTTGCATTTGATATTTTTAATGCTTGTTTTACTCTAGGAATGATCATATTTATAAAATAAATTTTGTATACTAAACCATAAAGTTATTAAATACATGAAGAAATTATGTTTACCGTACTATCTTCTTTCTCGGAGTATTTCATGGTGTGCAAAACAACTCTATCAGCTGGCCATGCTACTATCTCATCCTTAGCTTCTCCAATATATGTGATCATTCTAGGTGTAGTCCTCCATAAAAAAGCATCTGATTTCTTTGGAAAATCTATCAAAATTTTCATGGTATTCGGTCCAAGAGGAATATTATGTATAAGCTCCTTCGGATTAGTTGAAAGAACCCTTCCTTCGGCTACTATTTCATCGATCCCGGTCCAATCCAATAAATCACATTTATCATGTTTTTCATCATACTTGTTCTACGATAAATTAAAATAAATGATGTTATATATTGAATTAAAAATCAAAATTTAATTGATACCATAACAATAATGTAGTAATTCTTACCATTTGAGTTGTGCTCTCATCTCTACAATTTCTGTTCCCCTGATAAGCCAATATGTATGTTAGTTTTTTCAAAGAAGTCATACACTACTACATGCTTGTATTCTCAAATTTTTGTTGATTTCGAACCAATTCAACAATATAGCACATAATAGATTATATTAACATATAAACAGTGAATTTTTCTAAGTGTCACCTGATTTTGTGATACCAACATACAGACCGTCTTCTCCAAATCGACAACTCTATTGTGAAGTTCAATTGTATATTTTTGATTAGCTTGTGACAAAATAAATTTGGTGTGGGTCATACTTCTTCTCATTCCTCTTAATCGCCCTGGTTTATTTTGCCCCAAAACTACCGAAAGTGCATCTTCTCTCACATTAGTTGTTGAGCTAGATTGTGATTCGTTTTCAATATTTTTTATCATCTCCTGTAAAAGTCAACATACATGTTATCTTACAGTTATCACATTCTCAAGTTATTTACAATATTTCAAACTGAAACAAAAGCACATACAATAGTATCTCCAATAGTCTTGTTTAGTGGCTCGCCATTTTTGCGAGTGTGAGACTTAATCCAAACATGAACCCGAGAAGCAGAAGATGGATCGAAACTCTCATTTCTCTACATAAAATAAAATAACTGATCGTATTAGCTATAATTCTTAAAACTAGTTCAAGACATAAGTAGTGTTAACCAAATGAAAATAAACACACATATATATACTGTCAAATATGAAACGACATTTATTCATAGCTTAATGTTACAAAGATTATTTTCTACAAAAAGTTAAATTCATGTAAAATAAATGTCTTACCATATCTTCAGCTAATCGAGCCATTCCTTTACGACCGCATGTATGTGGCATTTGTTTATGCCTAATAGCTTTGAATGTTTGGCTTTGTCCCCAAAAAAACATAATACATTGGATAGTTAATTCCTATACATACAAATGATGAACGATTAGATGTAATTTACCTTAAATTTTGAACTAGTTTTCAAGTTCATAAAATCATTCCACTCCTTTGTACTTCTAATGTTATCTAGTTTCATTTGAAGCCTTTTCTCCTTGGACTTTGCTTTAATATTCGTTGGACTAATCTAGATTTTGAACATCTAAAAATACTCCCCATTTGCTGAAATATGGGGACATTTTGCTATTCCTTATCTAACTTAAATCTAGCCTGTATCAGTTAGTGCATATAAAGCATCAGAATAAAATAAAACACAGTAAAAATAAAGTACTACTACCAGTGACTAGCGAGGACAAAAGATTCAGCAAAATATAAAAAAAAACCAACAAGCTAAAAGTGTTGATAAATCATATTTTCTAATTTCAACTGAATTTCTTCAACTAAATGATTTCAAGTATCTGTCCTAATGTCCACTGTGATAAAAATTCATACACATGTCCAGCTTTAATTCGAGCATTAACAAAAGAATCATCACTTAAATCTAAACCAAAAGCCCAAAGAATATTCCATCAAAATGTTGAACTTTTATTCTATTTAAGATAGCAATACTTTGTTATAATGAATACGTGACGTTGATTAAAACTCTAACTATTTTTATTTGGGATAAGTAGAGTAATACAACTGAAGGATATGATATTTGGATTGTTTATTTGTTAAAGATTAATCTTATTTATGTTACCTACTAAGATTTAAACTATCTTTTCATTTTCGATAACTATTGGGAATGTTCACCGCCTTTGCAATAGTGTTTGAGCTCAAATGGTGGTGACATTATTTGCAACTTTTTTTTTATTCCACCGACTCTATCCCTCTCTTAAATCATTACTCCATAAGTCCGTTATACGGATACAAAAGGTATAATAAATCTTGTAGTCAAACCGACCGTTAGGGAGGTTTGCCTACTTCTATTAGCCAAAATCAATTTTCCTGAAGCCAAAATAACACACCACTGGTTTTGCGTTGTTTCCTCCGATACATGATTTTCGTCCTTTTACCTCGCTCTACTCTCGCCTTCAAATTCTAAAATCGAGATACCGAATTAGTCTTCTCAGATTAGTCTTCTCAGATTCTTCTTTCTCGCAACCTTTCCGCATCTACCGCAAATCCTATATTTTCCTCAATTGCATCTTTATCGCCGCATCATCAAGCCCTATGCTAATCGTGTCAAGCTACCGCCTTGTCGTCACCTGAATTTCAAAGCCTTTATGATCTTATCAGATTGTCATATCAACCCATATGCTGGCAAACTTATTATGGAAGCCGATTCATCCATTCAGATTGTCATGGATAAGCTGCAGAGTTATAAAGCTAGGGTTGTCCTCAATTTTGAGGTTCTTTTATTTTTATCCATTTTTTTGCTTTTCTTTATGATTGATAGATGTTAGCTTGGAATTTATCTTGATAGTTATATTAAGAATTTTCATTTAGTTTATAGTTACTCATTACTCAGTTGATTTGAATTTTGAATACAACTGACATATGTGCTCAAGACAATTTCAAACCCAATCACAATTATCATCTTCATTTTATTTTAAGTAAATAAAGGACCATGACTAATTCAATAATTTTTTTATTTTTGTTTTATTTCACTCCACGATTGTCTTTGATTTCAAGTATGTTTTTTTACTTATTAGTTTTGGATTTGATTGGTGGTGAATTTTTGTTGGCTGATTTCAAGTTCGTGAGTGTATGTAAACACACAAACATTGGAGATATTCCTTTTACTTAATTTTTCTACTCATATAGTACCAAATACAATGATGTATCAGTCATATTTTATTTAGACTTATAAAACCATTATAGTGAAAGTACTGTTATTTTAATTTTGTAATATGGCCACGAGAAATATTTTATCAAGGCTTAGATTATATGACAATAATGTGGTAGTATTTTGTATATATTTGTACGCATGGTATAACTAATAGTTTAAAACCAAATTGGATGATGTTCCAATCATTTTTTCTTTAAAACATATGATACTGAATGGTTAGTTCGTACAATGTTTAATACTAAGTAATTGACTTGTCTGCTATAATTTAAATGACAATTAATTTACTTCACGAGAAGTAAAGATGTTGATACATAAAAGTTTAATATCATTATTAATTGTTAGTTCAGTTTGATTAATTAGAATGTCATTGAAAAATGATATTTGATTCTTACATTCACTTATTAGTGTAAATCCCGATTGCTATAAATCCCGATTGCTCATCTTCCAGATCCGGCGGTTAGTCGAGCTCGGCGACATTGAATCTGCCGTCGATTTGATTAAAATACATGGTCCTGATGTTTTGAATGACCGTAGGATTTTTCCACTATCGATCGCCAGATCCTTCACACTCCTCAATTCAGTCTATGAATAAGCTACAGACCATGGTACGTTATAGTTTTAGCTTTATACATAAGAGTTGTTTACAGTTTATTTTTGAATGTTCCGTAGAGATACAAAAGGCTGTTGATATTATTCAAATTTCTGCTTTTCAATCCATGCCGATCTAAAATTATTTACATAAAAGCTAACCATCATGTATGGATTTTAAAAATATTAATTGTTTTGAAGAGAGAGTTCACGAATTCAGTTGTTCTATGGCTTAAGCATATGCCCAATTACAATTATAAAGAAAAGCCTATTACAATAACAAACAAATTGCTGTGGCCTTAATTGAGTTATACTTGATCTTAGCATGGTTCATAATCATCAAAAAGCCATAACGTCCCCGAATTAAAGTAGTCACATCATATAAATTTGTTTTTTTATTGTTTTAATTGCAATTGTTGAGTTTATATGATATTTCTGTTTTATTTGAACAAGTGAATCTCAGTTCATTAGATCCAAACATTACATATATTGATATGGTGCAATCTGTTATGTTAGTTGACTGGGTTTGATTTATGGTACACATTATTACAAAATGATTACAGCTGCAAAAAATATTAAAAAGAAGTAATAACAAAGTTGTGATTTGCCAAGAAAAAGTTATGTTCTTGTAGAAGTTTATGGAAAAGTTATGTTGGACAAAAGAACAGACGACGTGTGATGGTATTTTCAGAATTTATTTGAAAGAAAAATAGTTTGGATAAACTAGCTAATATTGTACAAATTTATTTTTGACTTATGAGCTTTATAAAATCAGAATACTCATCTAATAAAAAGAAAAGCAATTTTTTTTAGTTGGTACCTAAATGTTTGCGTATTTTTTTTCAGGTTGAAAATGTGATACGGGAAGAGAAAACATCGGCAGCATATGAACTTATTGAATTATTCTATGAACTTCCTGCAGCACGTATACCTATTATCGAATCACAAAAGTATGTAGATGATCTTTGTTATGCGCAGTCTCTTAAACTTGTATGCTTTCTTTTTTATCTCTTAACCTTGTTCGCTATAAAACTATGTGGATGGATTTGACAATGTATTTTCAAATACCCTTTATAACCCCTCTTAAAATATTATGGTCTCCAAATTCGCTGCTTAGCATTCTTACTGTGATGTTGTGCCCTCTAAAACATTAGGCTTCACTTTGTGGGGTTGAATTTTATGAGCCCTTGTTTGTGTAGCGTGTTGAATTATAAACAAGCTAATGCTGAGTAGATATCAATATATCCATCGTATTTATTTTGGACTCTTTCCTCTCATCTGTTACTATTATTCCTAAATTTAAACTAACAGTTGCAATGCTACATCACAAGCATTTTGCCGAAATTTTTGAGCCTTAATTGAACAATGCATTCTGTATGTGAACTAATTTCCAGGCATTGTCCTGTTGATCTTAAAGAAGCAGTGGCCACTGTAATTTTTGCATCACCGAGATGTTCAGAAATACCTGAACTCATGGAAATTCGCAAACACTTTGCAGCAAAATATCGAAAGGAGTTAACTAATGCAGCTCTTGAAATTCGTCCTGATTGTGGAGTGAGCCGCCTTGTAAGTTTCTTGTTTAATTTATACAAACATTACACCATTTCATTGAGAAGAAACTTTTTGTGAACATTTATATTTTTTCTGGGTAGGTTATAGAGAAATTATCCGCCAGAGCAAAAGATATAGAGACAAAAATCAAGACATTAAAAGCCATTGTGGAAGATCATAATATCAAATGGGACTCAAAATCATTTGAAGGTTTGCTTTAGAAGCCTCATGAGGACCTACTGGCAAAATCTTTGAAAGTAGCAATATTATTGTTTACACAAATGCTGATGCAAATTACAATACAATATCAGTACTCATTTGGTAGTGTGTCCACAGAATGGGCCAACTTGTTTTGCTGGTGCTACAAAGTATCATACTGAACAACATACTGTAAATCCCTCTCCTGCTCCTTATCCAACTCAAACAAATGCATCGAGCATTAATATTCCTCAAACTCCAAAAGAATCAAGAACTTCAGGTACATAACATGCTACTTTTTATCTCAAAATTTCATATACAAGTGATTGAGGCTGAAAAAACATTGAAAATCTATATTCTAGGTGGTGAAGTCAATTACTCAAACTCAGGGGATGCTGATTTTTCTTCTAGAAATCAGACTGCTTATAACATGGAATTCCAGAATGCTACTTCAACTGCCCAAGCAGCAGCTGAATCTGCAGAAAGAGCTAGCATAGCTGCTAGAGCTGCTGCTAGGTTTGCTAGCCATGAAATCATCTTATAACTTTGCAAACTCAGAGGGAGTACAGTAGGCGAGATGCGCCACCCCCTAGAAGTAGAGCTCCTTCTGACTATGCTTCTAGAGCACCTGTTGAAAGGCGGCCACCACCTTCTTATAGGGATGAATACCCTCCTCCTCGCCGATCTGGATACAGCGACATACCACCTTACAGTGCTCCCCGGGCTCCAGAGAGAAGAGCATATCCAGAAGAAAGCTACGAACAAAAACCACCTAGGCCACTTCCACCACCAAGTTACAGAGAAGGACGTAGTAGCCGTGACTATGATTCTCTTGCTGGGTCAAAGCATGCTTACTCAGAAATGGATGACATTCCTCCTCCAAGATACCCTGATGCAAGCGCTCGCCATTCAAGGCCACGAATGGAATATGATGTTGGTGGACCAGGTGCTAGTCAGTATGGCGACGCTTATGGAGAAAGGCTTGGACGCACCAGTATGGGGTACGGCAGTAATCGTGGCTCTATTCCTAGTCACGATGGAATGTACAGCAGCCGTCATGGTATGAGTTATGGAGAAGGTTCTGCTGGTGGAGGTGATGTTGCTGGAATGTACTCATCAAGCTATAGTAGCAACTATCTCCCACGAGGATCTGATGTAAAACATGACAGCTCGTACCCCTCCAGGTATTCTGGAAGAAACTTGAGTAGCAGTCGATACATGGGCAGTAGTGGCCCCGGCTCATATTACTGAGGTGTGCTTATTTATCTTATTTATTTTCTACAGTATATACGTATACGTACGTGTTTGTGGAGTGAAGATTCTGTACCATACGCGCACATAAGATGTGGTTAAGATCATTCTTAGAGAGTGGAGTTAGCCAGTGTGTTCTTTTCACCTTGTTTGGTTGGTGTGCAAGCGGATTCACCATCACATATGGATTTGTCTTTATCACACGGGTTTGATTTTTCAAGTGGATCTGTAGGTTGTGGAAATAAATAAAGCTTCTTACCGTGTGATGCCTTCACAGTTTAACATACTGCATTAAGTTTGAATTTCAATATTAATTTTCAAATTCAACTCCAAAATAAATGAAAAATAAAGTTCCAACATACCATCATTTTGTGTTTTTAATCAAAATTAATTATAAACTACAATATATATTCTTTTTCAAAGTTATGCAAAATTTTAACGGTCGGTTTTTCCACCGTTATGCGGTTGTACTAGTATTCTCCAAATCAACCTCTTCTGTAAAAATTAATAAGGTCTACCAAAAATAATTAAGGATATGCAACATACATATATAAATCATAAGGCTAAAGCGAAAATGATCTGTTATACGGATAATTACAACTATCACACCTTATGATGACAAATCTGAACAAGAAAATTTCAATGAACGTTAAATGGATCTGAACAAGGGGAAAAGGTAGTGCATGGCTAACACAACAAGTAGGTGGAATCCAAATTTTGAGCATAGGGATAGCAACTTTCTGTGTTAAATAAAATTATAAGAATAAATATAAGTCCAAATTGCCATGAATATAACAAATGTTCGATGTTATCTTATTTTTGTAGCAGCTAGTAAAGCATAGAATTGTAGACATATTGCAAATGTTTCATATTCCCAGTCAAAATAAGTTGTTGCTCATAACAAGGAAATTAAACAATAATGTACATAGATGAGAGGTTAAAAGAGATTTACCTCATTTTTATGGAGAGTTAATTGAAACTCTTGATATTGAAAAAGGATGAACCCAGCCAGATATTATATTTACAGTTTTTGTGGAGAGTTAACAGAAAGTGTTGATATATGATAAGTGATCCTATGTACAAAATGGATCCAAAAAAAGATAACCGGTGCATAAGCGAGTGCATTTCATAAATGTATTTTTTAGGTTGATTTTTCATGTATGGAATTTTTAGTCAAAATCAGTTGTTTTCTAGTGAAACTGAAACTCAATTGTCGTATTCAAAAATTACATTATCTGAATGGATTCCCATATAACAGATTTCAAATCATCACCAAGATGTCTCCAATTATTAAGCGTAACCGGGACATGCTCTCGTACAAGCGGCCCTAGGTAAGAAGATAAGCGGATTGACCCATCACCTATTGGTTCGGCATGTGCATTAAATTCAACTTCAATCCGATTTGCAAAACTTGATGGAAGTTTCTTTATTTTAGTGAGACCTCTAGGTTTTCTTTTCCCTGGTTTATTTGCAGCTACATCTTGGATAGATCCATCATTTTCCATCGTGACTTCCAAACATTGTTCCTTTTGTGCTTCATTTTTTTCAAATGCATGTAGATTGTCTTCTTTTTGTTGATTGTTACCTTCAATATATTCTTCAACTTGCATTGTATTTTCTTCAAGTGCATGAGCGTTGTCGTCATTTTGAACATTATTGTCTTCCATGTGCTTGTTTTGTACATTAGACTCCTTGAGTAATTCAGATTCCTTTTTTTTATTTCGAGTTATCCTCTTCATTTTCTGTACTAGATAGTAAAGAGACAAACCAGTATAAAGATCAACAAAAAATTATAAGTTTACACACGATTCAAAGCAATTTTTAATATAGAAGTTTGTGCACTGTATCACATACAATCTTGTACCTTGCAGTAGTTATTACTAGACAACAGAACATATGAAGATATCTTTTGAGACAAGGTTTTTTCTTTTATCTATCAATGCTTACAAACTTATATGCTAAATCAAACCCAGCACCAACAGTAAGGTTTCAAATGAATAGTTTGAAAACTAACTTTCATTCTCAAGCCAAATCCCTATTCTATATGAGAATAAAAATCTAATATGGCAAGCAGTTGTATATGAATGGCGTCCTAATAAATGCGATAGAAGGCAACAACACTTAATCACACATGGCTGCAAGCAGTTGATAATCACATACATTCTCGAAATGTAGAGGCTACAGAAGAATTAACATTACCTCACAAATTAATGCAATATTAATAGATGTAAACCAAAAGAAGGTGTCTGCTAGTGCTAACACACGGTCCAGCCTTAATATACAGCAAAAGGTTAGAAAAAACTCTTATTTCCAAAGCCTGCAAAAATAGATTAATGAGAGTTGGCCTAACTCTGCAATAACTAGCTTTATAGCTGATATGAAAAGCGACAAAGTTGGGCAAACTGCTAATCAGAGCTTTCAAACTGAAACCAAATGCAAAGTGGTAGCAATGATAGATCAGGAGTGGTCTCTCAGCAAATGCCAGAAGATAATGTAAGCCTCTGCAACAAAGATGTTGAAGCAATATTATCTCAATATAATATCAACGAAATTACAATAAACGAATGCAACAGAAGCAATGTTCGAGACTTACCAAATGAAGAGACGACAACAGAGAAAATAGCACAATCTTGCACTCCAGATTTAAGTACACCCAAACAGCACGTGATAAGGTGTAATATACAGCAAATAATTATGGAGAATGTTAATATTGCAAATTTATTTAATTAATTACAGCAAAGAAACGGTATTCTGAGGAATTTGGAATGTTGTCTGTGTGTGTTTGAGTTAACAACATTCCCACTTTGTGAATTGAATCTACAGCGTTAGACACATGTCCACCTAAGGTACTATTATTTTCTAATTGCTCCTTGTTAATGATAGGCAATGTGTTTGACTGTGTAACATATAATAAACTGGGACAATTTTGATTGTCTGAACTTACAGTTTCAATGCAATGCTATTGACTAGGTATTATAGCATAAACAACACAATGATATTATCGTGCATATTCAAAATATCTTTTAACTTACTAACACTCTGTTCGCACAGGATGAAGATAGCAAGTATGAAAAGGAAAGCATCCAATAAGAAAACAACTTAGAACTACAAGTGGAAAGGGTCACGAAAATGCATAATTATCAATATAAGTATTCTAATCACTGTACTGTTCTATGCATCTATTGTAAAAGTTATTTATATTAACAACTGTAAACAAATTAAACACTTAATCACCTTTTGTTCTACATATACAGTTCCATTTTAAAAGTAGTATCCAAGCTCATTCACAATTACTACTCAGCTGTTTTACTTAAACACTGTACAACATCAACTTTTTACTGCTTTTTAGCACATCCAGTTCATACTTCCTCTTTGTTCATCTCCCTTCTTGCATAAAGTACATATTTATATCCACTAACTTTTTACAGAAAAAAACAGAACTAATATAAGCACATGATTTAAAACAACAAAACAATATAACACAAACTTCAACTAACATAATTATAACTAACTGCAAGGTGATCAAGAACCAGTAGATAAGGGTGATTGCATTGCTCCATCTTGTCATTCTTATTTGTCTATTTCTCCAACTTTGGCGGGTTTTGGGACTTACTATGCAACTTTTGTTTTAGAGTCATAACTGACTTCAACTAACGGTATTTCATCGGATGTCCAAAACAACTACAATTTCGATAGATCATTGGTCTCCACAATTCTAACATTACACAATTGATTTAATTAATTGGGCCGCTCACACTTAACTAAAGGTTGCAATTTTAAAAAGTAAACAAGTATTTTGAAAGTAGTAGTAACAACAACTAAAAAAAATTAGGTTCACAACAATACTTACTCTAAATATCAATCGCCTTTTTATTTCTTTTAAAGAGGTGATCAAATAAGAAGTGGCTTACTAAAAGTTAAAATCCAACAAGAAGTCATGCCCTTCCTTTTCAACTACAGCGATCAAATTAGGCAGAAGTGTTGATTTTTATTCTTTATTTATTTTCTAATATAATTTTATTTCAAAATAATAAATGAATGCAAGATATTTTTCAAAATACTACACAACTTGGCATGGCCCCCTTCTTGTTGCAATTTGTTGTATCAAATAAATGACTGCTACGGCCATTGTTTCTAGATGTATATAAAACAACCACTTTTAATTCCTTAATACTAAACATTTAAATGAATGAAGAAAAGTAAAAAAATAGTAGGAAAGAAACCCTACTAATTAAATTCAGTTTAATAAAGCAGGATTGTGCAATAATAAATGTATAGTTCATGTTGACAAAAATTAGTATAGTAAAAGAAAATATTGTGGTATTTACCAATATATTAATTACCAATAACATGGCAGTATTTTGCGTCTTTAAAATCACTATATGCTCGTATATAGAATTACTTAAGTGAGAGTTTTTCACACAATCTTTTAATGAAAAAAAAAACAGAACAGTTGATGATCAAATAGAATGTTAAGGCATGAAAAAAAGATCCAAAATGCTTACCTCAAATGTATGGTGCGAAAGTTGACTCAAGAGGAACCTGAAAACAACAACAAAAGAATAAGCAGCAAATGAAATGAGTTTAAACTTTAAACTTCCTTTGAATTAAACTTTGAACTTCCTTTGAATTAAACTTTGAACTTCCTTTAAATTATGCAAATAATCAGTATACAAATAATCATGAATTTAGTTATTTCAATTTACAGGCAATTTATCACTCAATTGTATATACAATTAATGAGTATACTAATCTATGTATTTTGTAATAACTAAAACCAAAGAAATGATAATAAATTATTGACTGTGTTGACCAAGTAATATTTGTTTGCAGAAGTTGCTTAAACATGTTTATATTACAAAAGTGATTATTTGCTACTTTGGTTAAAATAGTGAATAACCATGGTTTGGTATAAAGTAATATAATATAATATGTTTTATATAATCCAATTAGAAGGCAGGTACAATGGATGTAGGGGGAAACAATTGTGAATGTCTTCTTCTTTTCTAACATTTTATGAAATGAGCACCAAGCTTGTTCTCATTTGTTGCAAATGTATCAATTCATTTTTTATTTTTCAAAATGTAGCAGCACCTCCCAGCTGCTCCATAATAGAAATAAGATGATTTAAATTTTATATTTTTTCTTAACTGCATGTATAAGCACTATAAGAACTAAAAATACTATGCAATTTGTTTAAACTTGTCGGCTAAAAAATTACCATGCAATTTTAGTTTCTTTAACTTGTTAACAAAAAAAACAGAAAAAAACATAACATAAAAGAAGAAGAAAACATAATGCACATCATTAAACAAACAAATCAATGCAAATTATAGTGGTTGCATACACAATTCAAATAAACTTTTGTTTTAACATCCTTGTAATAATAATGGTTATAAATTTTTATGGTTATATATCGTTGCGTGCATATCATTTAACCAGACTTAGGTTATATAAGGTTATAAATTTTTGTAAGTAATAATAAATTCACATCCTTGTAATAATAAGTAAGTAATAATAAGCAAAGAAACAGTAAGTAATAATAAGTTCACATCCTTGTAAACAATTTTTGTAAGTTAATATAACAATTAAACTACTCAAGTATGCCTTCACAATCTTCTCTAACATAACTAACACCCTTAGTTAATTCATCAACTTCCATATCGGTTTCTCCATGATTCTCCGTAGTAAAACTAACCTCCTCGAATGGATCGTTTATATCTAACTCGTGATAGCTTCTTGGTGGTGCCTTCATCACAACATACCAATTAGAAGAATCATCTTCTCTTGAATAAAAAATTTGTTTCGCTTGAGAAGCAATGATATATGGATCTTTTGAAAATGAAGTTTGATTTTGATGTAAGTTGACAAGAGTGAATCCATCTTCAAGCTTCACACCATTTCCTATGTTTTCCCAATGGCACTTAAAGACGGGAATATAAAAAACATGATAGTCTAACAAAATTACATCGGTTAAAACTCCATAATAAGTGACAACATTAACTACTTCAGAAGTATCTTTTGCGCTTGCTCTGCACATAGTAGTTGCATCATAAGTTACCCCGCTATTTTGAGTTTCTCTCTCTATATCTTTTGTATGAAACCGTTGTCCATTAATGATATATCCTGTATAGGACAATGCACTACTCCTCGAACCAAACGCAATCCATTTTAACATTGCGTCATGATCCTTTGAATTAATAGATATCTATAAAAAAATAGAATGAATATTGATAATAAAAATCTAAAGCAAATGAGATAATATATGAACTTTTAACTCACCTTCTTTTTAATCCACTCAATAAAATTATTTGTGTGGGTAATCCAAAGTAAAGTCGCATTTTTTCTGATGCGCTTGTCCGACTATTGTAACTCCTCCAAATGCAAACTATTATAATACAAGTTGTGCTAAGACGTGCTTAAAATTATAGATATTTAAAGCAATAGAACCAAGTTGTAATATGTACTTACTCTACAAATGGTTCCACCACAGCCATATTCATTAGCACAACTAAGTGAGCATTTTGTTTTTCACTAGAAGCCAGCACAACTGTTTTGCAAGCTGAAATTGGACGTCCTTCAAGTTTTACATTATTTTCATAATAGTCATTTCAGACTTCCTTTTCCTCCCGTTGCATTGGTTTTTCTAAAAAACCACTGAAAAATTTCATGCACTCTTCTGCAAGATAGAATTCTGCAATACATCCCTTTGGTCATGCATGATTTCTTACATAATGTTTACGTGTTTTCATGTATCTTTCAAAAGGGTACATCCAATGAAAGTGAACGGGTCCACACAATCGCGCTTCTTTTCCAAGATGAACGGTCAGGTGTATCTTTATATCAAAAAAAGAAGGTGGAAAATATCTTTCAAGTTCGCACAAAGTTATAATAATCTCATCATCAAGTTGTTGCAGTTTTTCTTTATCAAGGACATGTTGACATAATTTATTGAAGAATGAACATAAACGAATTATTGCATTTCTTGGCTTCTTTGGTAATAGTCCTCTTATTGCAACGGGTAATAATTTCTGCATTAAAATATGATAGTCATGTGATTTCAAGCCGCTAATTTTGCAGTCCTCCAACGATATAGAATTTTTGAAATTCGAGCAATAACCGTCAGATCTTCTGAAATCATATAGTCTTTTACAGAATAGTTTTTTTCTTTAGAATTTGACGATGTATAGGGAGCTGGTGGAAGATATGTTTTTTTCCCATGAAACTGTACATAAAGAGCATGTTGAATTCCCCAATCCTCCATATCTTTTCTTGAATTAATTCCATCTTTCAATTTATTATCATGTAACATCGTGCTTATAATACTTTCACCAACATTTTTTTCTATATGCATTACATCTAAATTATGACGCATTGGAAGTTCCTGCAAAAAAAATTTCAACATTTTCATACTTCATTAATATATTTTTGTATTATTGGTTTATTAAAAAAATTGGATAACTAACCTCCCAATATGGTAAATCAAAAAATATTGATCATTTTTTCCACCTTGATAGCTCTCCTTTTGTAGGATCATCTTCATCTTCTCTATTATTAGAATTTTTTATCTTCTTACCTGGCTACTTCTTCGTTAATTTCTTTTTACCTTTTCCCTTCTTGTTCTTATTATTTTCCATTTTGCCTTTTTCCCAAAATTATTCGTAAAGCCTTTTAATATAATAGAAATATTTCTTTCGGTTAAAATTCTAGGTCTGCGGCCGTTTACTATGGTATTATCAAACCAAGTTTTCTGTTTTCTTAACGAATCTAAATGAGGTAAAAAAATTCTATGACCCATATAGACAGTTTTCCGACTATGATTCAACCACCGATGATGAGTATAGACACTGCATAATGGGCAAGCTTTTTTACCCTTCACGTAACATCCAGCAAGATTTCCATATGCTGGAAAATCATTTATCATCCATAACAAAATTGCTCTCATATTAAAAAGTGTTTTACTAAATGCATCATAAATCTGAACTCCATTATCCCACAAGTAATGCAAATCTTCTACCAATGGAGCCAAATATATGTCAATATCATTTCCAGGTTGCCTTGGGCCAGGAATAAGCAATGTTAGCATGATATTTCTTTTTTCATGCATAACATTGGCGAAAGATTATATGTCACAAGCATCACAGGCCAACAACTATATTTTTAACTCAATGTTAAAATGGATTAATACCGTCGGTAGCAAGACCAAGTCTTAGATTGCATGTATCAGCTGCAAATGATTTCCATTTCTCATCCACCACATTCCATGTCACATAATCTACAAGATGACGCGTTTTTCCATCATTACTTTTGTTACTGAAATACCACTGCAAATCTTCTGCCATCTTTTGTGATCTAAACATTCTTCTAAATCTTGAAATAATTGGAAAATATCTCAAAACTTTAACTGGAATTCCATGCATAATTTCTTTTGTGCGTTCGTTCATCTTCCATCTTGAGAATCTACATTTTGAAAAATTGTCAAAATCTTTGTACTCTCCTCTAAAAAGACGACAATCATTTTGACAAGCATGAATGAAACCCATATCAAATATTTTGAGAAATTTTCTTATATCACATAACGTCGTGGGAAGTACGTTATCTTTTGGCAATAATAGTTGTTGCACATTGAGAAGTTTGTCAAAACCAGTATCGGACAATCCAGTCTCACATTTAAGATCATACAAGGCAATAATTGCAGATAATTTTGTTTGATCAGTGCAACCAGGATATAATGGGGTTTCCGCATCTTCCAAATTTTTTAACAAATCCTCCTCTCTTCTTTTTGCAAAATCTTCATTTTTATCATCATCAGAAAAAGTATGATTGATGAAATCTTCATCTTCATAATGAACGGCTTTGAATAAATCATAAGTGCCATCGATTTAACATCTCTGATTATATTTATTTGCTCGCCGTGATGATACCACATACCGCTCTTGTATATAATATCCATTCCTTTTATAATTAAATGCTCAACGACAGTATTACCGCAATGATGACTAAGATTATGACAGTCTAGGCAAGGACATAAAATCTTCTCTACATTTCCCAAATTTCTCATTGCAACATACACAAACTTCCAAGCTCCTTGCTCATATTCCTTGCTTGTTCTATGAAGAACGATATTATTAAAAGTTAACATCAAAGTATATGATTTAGTTCTTAAATTATTTTTATCGTCAGTATTATATAGTTACCTGTGTAGATGCACCCAATCTTTATCCATCAGAAAATGAAGATAGGCTCTTATATATAAACTGTATTAATAACAGTCTATAATATAATAGAAAGGATTAGCATCAAGTGAAATTCACAAAAGAAAGAACATAATATGCAATAACTGTTGCTTATAAAATAGTCGAACGAATAAGGTGAAAACTTATTCAACTTGTTGGAGGTACAATCTAACTCAGTTAAGAAAATAGAATATATAGAATGGAATAAAACCAGAGATGTTACTATGTGATGCAAATAGGATATAATTTCGTCTCGGCCTTTTCCAATGTTTATCATTGATCATGAGATTCATCTTATCTCTAGCATGCGTCAACTGGTTAGTTTTTTTATCAACTACAGTAATGAATAAAAGGACCTTGAAACAGATTATCATCACATCATAATGAAGTGAACCATATATATTTAAAGTTCAGCATTAAATTATTTTGGTCTGGAAAATACAACAAAAATTCTTCATGATTATTGATCAAATTTTGGTAACAATGAAGATATACACACACATATGGCATAACAACAATAAAATTCATGATAATATGCAACGGTGTTAACAATAATAATATGAATATAAAAAAAGTTCATTAAAATCAGACCAAGTTTAATTTTTTTTACTCAAACTGGTAACTAATTCAGCTATTATAGAATAGCAATAGTTACTACTAATTTTAGTCGAGTTGGTCAGCAAAGCTTGATTAATATAACTATAGGCGAAATAGAATAAACTAATTGACTAAAATTCCTAGCAGCTAATTTCAAATCATTAATTTTATTTGCTTCAAGAATTATTATAATTAGCACATGATTAGTATAAATCAACAATCAAATTTAGATACTACAGATACTATATTTGTAGTATAAGATGTGTTGTATAGGTCAGAGTCTAGAGGCGCTGTGTTTTTCCCTGTTGATGCGCCAACTTGGGCCATGTAATTTTGCAGTAGTTAGTCATCAATATAAGAAGCCAGGATGAAGTTAGCCGTATTTCAAAATGCTCTACTGTTACTTCTCAATTTACAACCAACTTCTTTATTTTAAGATCACAAAGGGTAAACTTGTTTTGGCAAGGAAGTTTGTAAACATAACAACAATAATCCAAATCAAACAGGTAATGAATTGCCTGCGATTGACTCCAAAAAGATTCAAAAATCACAGCTTATATCATAATATTTTATCAACTCCATGCTACCACTATGTAGCAAAGCATTAAGTCATAAAGTGATATGAACTACAGGTCAGATACTTGGTTAACTAAATCCTACTTATTGGTTACTGTTAAAATAACGTTCTTTAATTGCTACATGTACTTACACATCCTTTGCCAAATCATTTAAACTAAGAGTTCACTGCAAAAATATTAAACAAAATTATCGGACCTCAGTTCTAATATTTATATAAAGGGGAAAATAATTGTTGATGTCTTCACTAAAGAATTAAGAACGATGTTATTGGGAAAAAAATACACTTCAAAATATGTACTCATCTAAATAAGTAGACAAAATATGTACTCATCGAAATCCAATTATGATTTGACACTTCTTTTTGCATATATCACAGATTTCAAGCTTGTTTCTCAGAACATAGATCACATGTATCATCGTAAAATAATACAAGTTAGTTGAATTCAGGTACATATGGACACCGCTTATTTGGTAGGCTGTATAAGTTCAACAAATACATAGTACATGAGAACAAGCTAAAATCTGTCATTTTTGGGGTATGATGTTGCAGACAACATAGCAATCACAGCCTCAGGTACATATGATGTAACAATGCTACAGCCACCCCATGTATAAACTGTAAGCTATACCAACATAGTAATCACAGGGTACCTATTCACAGTAATAATGTTTAAAACATGTGCCGTAGATAAATCACTTTTCTTGTTATTTCCAATTTTTTTCCATGACAACTATAAACTTGTAAACCATATCAAATTTTAAAATATGTCACAGGCTCATATATTAATTGTATGTCTGAAATAATACAATTCCAAAAGCATGGCCATAAAGTATATTATTGGCTATATACATACACACTCGCACTTTACTTTTCTAAGTTATATATGTATATATAAAGTGGGGCCAATATATAATTCATTTAAGGGCCAAGGCTAAGAAACTTAAAAAGACTAAATTAAGCACCACCTCCGCAAACAGCTCCAATGACAGTGGCACAAATGTCGATTAATGTTATTCATAGTGTGGAATGTGAGGCGTCTCAACTCCCTCATATATATCTACCTAACTTAAGTTGCACAAAATTTTCCTTCATAGTTCATGCTGTAACCATATCTACCCAAACTTCTTTTGGTTATACATAGACATATCAATGAAAGAAAAATAAATCTACTCAATGACAAAATAAATAATTAAATGTTCAAGATAAAATTTCCAATGTTCAGGATACACATTCAGAAAAGATAACTATAGCAAAGTCCTTTATATATTGTGAGCAAAATATTTTTATTTTTCAGTTGTATATAGTTTCCAATGTTCAGTATTAGGATGCTTCTTACTTGATGAAGTTAGAACATATATTTCAATTAATTGAAATGTACCTAAGGTGTTATACTTGTTTGATCAAGTAGTGTGAAACCAGATATATGAACTTTAATGTTGCAATCTTCCGGATCAGTTAGCTAGTCGGTTTTAAACTATGATGAATGTTACGGCCTTCAAAAGCGATAACTGGACATACTCTATGTTTTCAAATCGAGACCAGGTTAAAACCTTAACCTAAAACCACATTGTCACTTAGATTTCAAATATATATGCATTTCCTTACATGTATACACATAGTTACTAAAACCATGCAGTAACTGAATAACAAAATTAAAAACCGTAAACTAGAATATGGTAATGTATAACATACAAGATCGCAACAAATAATATGCCAATTGAATATGAAAATCCAATTAAAACGATAAATTAGACTCATAAAATATTCTACTCGTGAGATCTATGGCGTTCGATGTGTTAATTGATGATAGGATTAAAAAATACTGAAACGAATGTCTTAGTTTTTATTTTATTTTAAGAGGTCACTTCATATATGATGTCTTTTAAATTGCTTCGCAAATCACCTCAAATTCTGTATAGACACCAGACGTGATATTTCCCTACATATAAGTGATTGTTTATATTACCAAAGCAAACAATTCGTTTATACTAAAACAAGTTAATCAGTAAGGCCTCATATTCATTTATGTACATAAGCCGGAAAGTAATTACCCGATTCAAACATAATATATAAATATAACCAATAAACATATATGGAAGAACATCTCAAGCAAATTAATTAGTTATTGAATAAAGGAAGATAATAGATATTATTGCAAATAAATTTCAGAAAAATCATTACTGCAATTCTAGATTTGAAATGTAAATTTCATTTGAACATGTAAATATTGAGTTACCCATTTTCTTTAAAAGAAATTTTTATGTTGTAACGACCCGATATTTTGAACCATTCGCATCCATTATAAGTGTATAGGTAGACACTCATGCCAGAATTGAATTGTTCAAAATACCGCGTTGTTAATTTAAATTTGGCAAAACTGAACATATACAGTAAATAAATAATCACAGATCACAGACACAAAGTAATAATTGCAGCGGAAATAAAAGAGATAGTAGTTCATGAAGCTACTATATAAATATGTAAGTTACATCAGAGTTAAACCATATACAACGGAAGAGTAATATGATACATCAGATACAAATCAGAATACATCACTGGAATCATCGAATGCTGAAAGCAGAATAGATGGCTGGATCTTTAAGCAAGCTCCAACTTCAAAGGTGAGTCTCGAATACTGGTACACTCAGTCTGACCCGAGCGTAAAGCAAAACACAAAACACTCGAGTCTGGATTAACATTCTTATATCAATAAATCCAACTCAAGTGAAATAGCAATTGAAATACAAGTAACTCAAAGGATGTTTGGAATAACCATCCTTTAAGGATCCGTTAAACTATCTACTATGTAGTAGTGTACGATAAGTAGATAATGTCTATCAGTAATATAAGATATCAAAATAGTGTTAAGTCATGGCTCATTCCACCCTTAACACATTTTTATTCCCAAGAGCATATACAAGACCGTAGTTTCCCCAAAACCGGAAGTCACCAAAGGGCAATCCTATACTAAAGGTACAAAACAAATCGTAGTGGTCGCGTATAGGGATACGAGTATGACAAGGCACATGAGGCAATACCCAAGGTAGTGAAACTACCGTTCGCCTGATCCGGACTGGTGAGAACGCATCGCCGCAGCGACCGCGACACCGCGAAACAACACTCCCAAAATCAAGGGTGCACCAATCGACAACAAGTAATGAGTAATTCGAAGAAGTGTGTTCGCTTGAGGTAGCTGACCTCCATTGGCCCGGCACGGCTCCTGATTTTAGTCATTTCCAATTTGACACAAGTGTCAAGGCTATCCATTATCGTTCTCTTTCTTCAGTCATCACGTACATTATTCCAACCACTTCATTCTGGATCACACTCCGCGTATAGTTATTAAAGTGGTTTTCGGTTTAGACAGTGAGTATGTCCCTAACTGATTCCGGTCTCTTTAATAACTTTCGAAATTATTACACCGATTGGCCGTTTATATATTTCAAAACCAAAACAATTTCAATTTCAAATAGAATTTGTAAATAAACATTTCATTTGTCTTTCTAAATCAATTACCATACTTTACGTTTCAAAACTTCCAAATTCATATTTTCAAAATCTTATAATTCAATTTCCATCTTTATATAAACAATTCAAATATTGATTCAAGTTCGAATATAAGTTTCATTTCGAAAACATTTAAATTAATTTAATTTAACATTCAAATCAATTTAAATTCATTTATCGATTTCATTCAATATTCATTAAGTAAATTTGCCATTCAAAACAATTTCTATTAAATTTCCAATTCATTAAATCCATTTTTAAAATTCAACTTCATTATATCAAACTTACAAATTGAATTAAATTAAATTCATCAAATCAATTTCTTTAAATTTCAAGTCTTACATTAATTTCAATAAATCACATTTTATTTCTTGTTAAAGAAATTCAATTTCACTTATTAAAGAATTCAATTCAATTTAATCATTAAATAATTCAATCTTATTTAATTATTAAATAATTCAAAACTTAATTATTAAATAATTTCAAGTTTAATAATTTCAAACTTAATTATAATTTCAAACTTAATTATTAAATCATTTCAGACTTAATTCAATCATTTCTCAAATTAAACAACATTCTTTCATCAATTACATTGTTAATATTTTGTTTCAGATTATTAAATATTAACATTTTCCTTTTATTAAAAAATTCAAATTTCAACTCATTTCAAAACCATATTATTTATTCAAATAAAATCTTCGCTTATTTTTAAATCAAATCATTGACCAATCGGGTTATTTAATTCTCTATCCTAAGTCAAGTTCATTTGGGTATTTATCATTTCAACCCGATTCCATTTCAATTCAAAAATCAAAACATAACAAAGGGAACTTGCAGTGTGATAACTGGGATGGTGTCAAAGTAAATAAACAAGCAATAATAACAATCAATATCAATCCAATAATCAATTCAAATAATTCCGAAATAACCGTATTAATTCGCATTGTTATTTGTACGAATTAATATAATTATTTCTAGAATCTACACTATCATTTCATGTAGATTAAAGATTTTTACATTACGGTTTTTCACTTGTCATTCAATTTCAATTTTACATTACAACAATTAATCCAATATACATCGATGGTTCAAAGTGTAATTATCACTATTTTACATGTCAATTAATTTAACAATTAAAAGGGGTCATATTCAACTAATCAAATTCAACATATGTGTCGATTCAAATTTTAATTATCCTACGTCAAATTTATTTGCATAATATTTATCACTTATACATTACAATTTTAACGTCCAATTGTAAACATCAAACAATCAGTCATTTAACAACCAAACTGGATTATCATTGCATATATAACAGATATTGGTGTCAGATGTCACAGGTGAACTAATACAGGTAATAACAGTGTAAATATCTAACAGCAGCATATTTCAATTGTCGTTTCAATTGAAATCAAATTTAATAAATAAAAGAACGTTAATCGTGAGTGATTGCTCACCTTTCGAGGCTAGAGAGATAGATAATGAAGTTGAGTTACGAAATCCAAGCACGAATCTCAAACAAGGCAAGATTGAACTCGAATCGATGAACGAACCTGATAAGTAGGGATCGAAGAAATCAAATCAAAACTAGATCGATGATGATAAATGGTATAAGTGAACATATATATACTGTATAACTATATATATATAATCATATTTAAATACAAACACATTTTTATTGAATATATATATATGTATCTCAAATTCTCTTATTCAAATTAAAACACGTATATTAATATCACTTCCAACCATCATAAGCATACAACTCTCAACGGTCTTATTTCTAATGGCGACCTAATTCTCTTTTTCTCCGCGATTCTCTTCTCCGCGATTCTCTTCCGTGTTCTCTGCGCTTAAATTGTTCTGTCTCTGGTCGAGCGAGTTCTCCTCTTAGGAGTGCGTTCGTTATTCTCCATCTCTATGGTTTCTAGGGTTTGTGTGGATTTGGGACTTTTTTACTTTCGTGGTGATTTCGTGGGTGATTGTCCCTCCTTTGCTGATGTAGCTGATGCTATGTTGAAGGTTGTGGCACCACCGCTGTCTGTTAGCTTTACTGGCCCTGATTCTGTGGAGATCTGCGTCTTCACCCATTTGTCGGCAGCAGTGTTGAATAGGTTCCGGTTTCTGGTTGTAGGCGAGCGGTTCATGGAGATAATACCGTGCTTCTCGTATTCCATTCGAGACCGGTCATCTTTTGCCCCGCAGTCCTCCGCTGCTGAAGAGCGTTTGCCTACTTCCGCTTCCCCTGACTTACTGGAGGCCTTCGGCGAACGGGATTTCATCACCCGTTTTGTTCCGAGCCTTCAATTCGGGGCGGAGGTGGGAGACTTGGACTCGTCCGCTTTTGGGATGTACTTTGGTTCGCTGGCTTTTGGTTTTGATTCTGATCTTACTGGTTCTCTTTTGGCTGATGAGCGAGGTTGCTTCTCTCCTCGTCTTACAGTTCTTGGGGATGAGATTTCGGCGGCTTTGGTCGAGGCTGACTGCGTCTTTGGCACTGTTGACTGTTCCGGTCTTAATGGTGGCTGTGAGGAGTTGGATTTGACCACCAACCCTCCGCCATCGTCCGATTGTTTTTCGGATTGCTCGACAGCCCCTTCGGCTCCGCTGTCTGTTATTGATTATTCGCCGGAGAGGGCTTTGCCCTCGGTTGGGCACGGTGGTGGCACGTTGGAATGGCAGGTATGCTTCTCTATCTCCTCTGTTAGTTTCTTCGTTGTATTAGATGGTTGTTTGTTTTTTGTTGGGCTGTTGGATCTTGAGGCAATCTCTACTCGGCTGAGCTTTGTTAATTTCCTTTTTGCTATCGTGGTCAGCTCTCATGACAGGGTTTCATCTTCTTCCGTTGTCTCCCTGTCTGGGCTCGTCTGCGTTCCCTTGGTTTCGATGCAGCACTCCCTTTGCTACATCGATTCTGCTCGAGCTCTTATTCGAACTTGGCTTGGCCTCTTGGAATTCGTTTGTAGTTTCCCTCTTCGCGGCCAAATCGATTTTCCATTAGTATCGAACTTGGCGTGCTCTGGTTTTTCTGATTTTTTTGGGTCGTCTAGGGCTGCGCCCTATTGGGCCTGCCGATGGAAGGCTAAGACCCGAGGTGGTCGGCGTGGGCGCTCTCCTACGGCTGGACGTATAGCGATCGCTGTCGACCGTTATACGGGCAGTTTGGATACTTGCCAGCCACTCTCGATTTGCGCGGGCGATCGAGGCATCGAGGCTGAGTCGAGACTCCTTTCCTATTCGCGGGGCTGTCTGATTAGTGACAGTCCGGCAGTGGCAGGAGTCCAACAGCAACATGGGAAGCAAACTGATTGCTCTCCTACATTTTTTTGTAGTCCGTCTGTGTCTGATTCCATCGATCTCTTGTCGGTCTCCTCCTCCCTCGGTCTTACTAGATCACCGGTTGATTCAGCTTTTGTCTCCTTTCTCGGTCCGTCGATTATCACCGCAGAAGGTGGTGATATGTCCTCTTTTGTCGGGTGCGATTGGCTTTCCAGATTTTGTGTGGATCGCATCCCGTCTTGCTTGCGGTCTCCTTCTATTTTGTTAGGCCGGGATGTCCCCTCGTCCTCTCATTGCTCTCCGGCGTGTTCTCGGTCTTCTTCTTTGTGCCCTATCTCCATCTCCATTCCTCTGATGAGCAAGGCAGAGATTGCGCTCCTTAATGAGCGGCTGGAATGTTTGACTAGGAACTCTTCTCCCTCATCCATATCGGATAGCTCTTCTTCGCTCTCTTCGATAGGGTCAGGGGGAGAAGCGATGGTTGAGGCGGCCGTCCCTCCTCAGCGCTCGTCTCGGCGTAGGTCGCGGAGAGCCATCTCCACTCCTCGCACCATTCGCACACGCTCTATAGCGGCGTCCGAGCAGATCGACCGATCGGCTCGGTATTCTCGGTATCTCGTCTGAGGCTAGGCTGCTTTCGTCCCGGTCGCCTCGCTTTTGGCCTACATTTCTCATGGCGAATTTTCTTTTCTGGAATATTCGTGGAGTTGGCAACGACGCGTCTCTAGCTAGGCTAAAGCGCATTGTTAAGAAGCACTCGATTGGGTTGGTTGCGATCCTGGAGCCCATGATTGAGTCGGCGAACCTTCCCCGAATCATTCTTTCCCTAGGATTCGGTGGTGGCTCGGCGAACGTCTCGGGCAAGATTTGGATTTTATGGTCCAAATCGTTTGTGATTCTACCCCTTTTTGACTCCGATCAGCTCCTTTCTGTGATTTGCTCGTCCTCCTTTTTTGCTCCCTCCTTTATCTTTTCGGCTGTCTACGCCAAATGTGATCGTGTGGGTAGATTGGCTCTGTGGTCTGATATTCTTGCTCTCGATTCGTTTGGCTTCTCCTCGTCAGTGGTTGGCGGAGACTTCAATATCGTAGCCACCCAAGAGGAGAAAAGGGGTGGGGCGGCCATTAACCGAGGGGCGATGGCTGACTTCAACTCGTTCATCGTCTCCTCAAGCCTCTCGGAAATTCCCTTCGTAGGATCGGCTTTCACCTGGTCCAACAACCAAGAAGGTCCGAATCGTATTCTGTCTAGACTGGATCGGGTTTTCGGATCGGAGGATTGGTTTCGGCTCCCATTCTCCTTCTCTATCTCTCATCTCCATCGGTCCCTCTCGGACCACGCTCCCATGATCCTTCGGTGCTCTCCCCTCTCGTCCTCGGGACCCTCTTCTTTTAGATTCCAGAGCATGTGGAGGTCCCACCACTCTTTCCTTCAAGTGGTTTCTAACTCTTGGAGCTCTCCTGTTTCTGCTACTCCCTGTTCGGCTTTTGGGCGCAAGCTATTGCGTCTCAAGGCGTGCCTTAAGGTGTGGAACGTTGAAGTTTTCAGGAACGTTTTCGACCGCGTTCGATCTGCCGAAGAGGCTCTAATCGTTGCTGAATCTTTGTTTGACGAACATCCATCCGCTTCAAACAAGGAGACGTGGGCCCTTGCCCAAGTCTCTTTCTCCTCCGAACTTCGTGTCGAGAATGACTACCTCCGTCAAAAGGCGAGGGTCAAGTGGGCTATCCACGGTGATGCGAACTCCAAATTCTTCCACTCTTCTATTCGTAAGAAGAATAGTCTTTTATCGATCCGTGAAATTCTGCGTCCTGATCTTACGCTGGCCTCTGCGCCCGAGGAAGTTAAAGACGTCATCCTTTCCCACTTCCAATCCTTCCTGGGCTCCCCGTCAGCTTCTGTAACTGACCCAGCCCTTTTGGCTTTCATCCCTCCATTGGTCCTCCCCTCGGAGAGCGCCGTGCTCACGGACATTCCGGCCCCCGAGGAGATTCGTTCTTGTGCATTTGCTTTGAGCAAGGACAGTGCCAGTGGTCCTGACGGCTTTAATGGTGTGTTTTATAGGACCACTTGGTCTATTATCCAGGCCGATTTTTGTCTGGCTGTTCAATCCTTCTTCTCAGGGGGGAATCTTCCCACAGGTTGGACCTCCACCAATTTGATTCTCATTCCGAAGTGAGACAACCCTCGGGCTTGTTCGGACTTTCGTCCCATTAGCCTTTGTAATTTCTCTAACAAGGTAATCTCAAAGATTTTAGCCACTCGTTTGGCGCCTTTCCTAGAACGTATCATCTCCACTTCGCAGGCAGGCTTTGTTAGAGGTCGTCTTATTTCGGATAACGTCCTCCTCGCCCAGGAACTGATTTCTCAAATTGATCGGAAAGTTAGGGGTTCCAATGTCGTTTTTAAACTAGACATGGTTAAGGCCTACGATCGCATGTCTTGGTTCTTCGTCATCAAGGTACTTCGGACTTTTGGGTTTCCGGAGGGTTTGATTGACATGGTCTGGCGGCTTATTTCCAACGCCTGGTTCTCTGTCCTCATCAATGGCTCTGCCCATGGGTATTTCAAAGCTGGGAGGGGGTTGCGTCACGGGGATCCTCTCTCGCCTTCATTATTTGTGATAGCGGCTGAGGCGTTTGTTCGGGGTCTTCAATCCTTAACCATTTATGGTCAAATCCAACGATTCGGTATCCCGAGGGGTTGTCCCCTTATTTCTTCTTTATCGTTCGCTGATGACATTGTTATTTTCTCTAACGGCAGTCGCTCCTCTGTTAGGCGGCTCCTTAGTTTTATCCATCAATACGAGAGATCCTCGGGTCAGCTTGTTAACCCCTCCAAATGCTGCTTCGTTCATTCTAAGGATTTGTCTCCTGCTAGCGCCGCTTGGATCGAGTCTACCTCTGGTTTCAAGGAATCTTCCCTTCCGCTTCCTTACCTTGGTATTGTCCTTTATCGGGGCAGGAAACTTAATGCTATTTTCGATCCCTTGCTTGACAAAGTGAGGGGAAAGATTTTACGTTGGAACGCGTCTCTTCTTTCTCAGGCCGGCAGGCTTGTTCTCATCAAATCTGTGTTGGATTCCATGGGAACTCATATCTTCGCGACTATGACCCCTACTGCCTCTTTCTTCCGTTCGTACCGGTCCTTGGCCTCTTCTTTCCTCTGGGATAACAAGGAAAGCGGCCGTCGGCACCATTGGGTGTCCTGGAACATGGTTTGTCGCCCCAAATCTGAAGGTGGTTTAGGGCTTCGTAACCCGTCCGACCTTTGCAAGGCCTTTGCGTGTAAACTGTGGCAACGGTTTGGGGCTAACAACTGCCTCTGGGCTTCTTTCCTCCGCGCTAAATATCATAGACTTGCGGGAGCTAACTTCTCGGGCTCTCCTTCTTTTGCAAGTGAAACCTGGAAGCATATGCAGTCGGTTAAGGCTCTCTCTGATGCTCACGGCGGCATGACAGGCTGGGATGGCGACTCCTTCTCCATTCTGAAAGCCTGGTCTTCTATCAGAGTTCCTTCCCCTATCCGTTCTGAATTCTCTTTCATTTGGGATACTCGGACTCCTCCCAAGGTTTCTTTGCTTATGTGGCGTATCCTTCACGATGGTTTGCCACTCGACGAAAATATCCAACATCTCGGCATCCCTTTGGTGTCCCGTTGTCGTTGCTGCGGCAATGGGGAAAGGGAATCTTCGAGCCATTTGTTTTTCGCAGGCTTCACTGCCAAAGCTTGCTGGAATTACTTCGGTAACCTGGTTGGGGCTCGGAGTAATATTGGCATGTCTTCTGATCTTCTTGCTACCTGGTGGGCCGGGACGTCAGGTAAATCCCTTCGGGCTATCGTGTTCAGACTAATCCCGTGTCTTGTCTGCTGGCACGTCTGGTGCGCAAGGAATAAGGCCATTTTCGACAACATTCCTATGGATCCGCTTTCCATCATCCATCGCGTGAGGAATGATGTGTACATGGCTTTTCGGGGTAGACCGTTCAAGGGTTCCATGAGCCATAGATCCCGGCGGTTAGTAGGACTCCTATCGATCACTTGCGTGCAGTCGGCCGCCAGACTCGGAGTTGGTTGAGCCTACACAGCAAGGTGGTGCCTTTCACACACCACCTTATTCCCCTTCCCCCCCCCTCTTTTTAGTTTAATGTGTTTGCTAGCATCTGTTCAGGTTTGTGCGGTTTTTCATTGGCTGGCTATCTCTTGTGCTTGCCTAGTGGGTTGTTACTGGTTTCTTCTAGGAAGGTAGAGCGGGTCGTTTTTCTTCCCTCCTTTGGATCGCTGCTGCTCTTCGTCTGGTCTTCTGGTATTGGTTTCTCTGGTGTGGTTCAGACTTGCTCCCTCTTCACTGGGCCCAGCCCGTGGTTTCGTCGCTTTCTTCAATGGCCAGGGTTTTCTGTTCTAGTCGATCCTATTGGCCTGTAGTTGCCACCTCTCCAGGAGGTTGACTGCGGTGGTTTCCCTGTCTTGGTTGTTTGCTTAGCAATTGCTTCTGTGGTTCTGAGTGGAGGTCTGGTCTTTCCTGATGGTAAAGACGGGTTGGTGGTTTGCTGGTGGTCTCTTTTTCTTTGATCCTTACTATTTACAGGGTGGTATAGCTGCCGCTGAGTGTTTGTATTTCTGGTTTTCTTTTCTGTTTTAAATATGGGTCTATGGGTGGTGTCGTTTGATGCTAGCCTTTTCTGTAAGCTCCGGAGAATGGCTTTTATTCTCCTTTTGGTTATATACTTTTCTTTGGGAAAAAAAAACGTATATTAATATCAACATATATACATTATTATTATTATATTAAAATCAAAATTATAAACCAACATTACAACAAGTATCATCATTTACGGTACACACTATGAAAAAAAAATGCTATCACAACTGTGCGTATATAACTGTATTAAAATTCAAAATCAACATACAAAATAACAGATATATATATTATACTAATTCAATATCCGCCTGTAATATAACACTATATTTTATAACTAACTATACTTAAAATATAACAAAACTGTTACATATTTATTTAAACCTGTTAACTAATATATAAAATGGTAACAACAAAATATACCTATACATGCTAAATGCAAACCACTGTTTACAAAATATAAACAAAATATGTATGTGTAGTTTAGTATATATATAGAACAACAAATGTTAGTATGCAAATAACGTACACTTATAAACAAATATATATTTCAATATGCAGTTCGACACTATCATTAACATAATACAGATATAAATACCTACCACTCACGCCTATACATAAAAATTTAAATATTAAATAATATATATATAAAAAACATACATATGTATTTTTCGTACAACTTATACTGACCGTCCGTATATATATATCAACATTCCCAAACTTAGAAATCTAATCTATATATAATACTTTTGTTTGCAAATCTATATAAAACAACGTGTATATATAAATATATATAACTTAAGGTAACCCATATATATACCAGACATATGACAATATATAAACTTTTGGACCTATATGCATATAAAATGACTAGTATAAAAAAACTTCATATAAATATAACACATATGCGCATAAATGGTGGTACAGATAACTTGTAAAATAGAGTATATATACTATTATAAAATAATAAAGCTTAGTTATACATATGCAGACCAAACATTGCAAACCACTACAAAAATATATATATAAACCAATTCTATCTTTAAAACAGTACCTTTTTATACTTTCTTATGCAATATCCATACTTACAAATATATAACCCATACAACAATTGTATTTATATAATAAGATTTATATAGTATATATAAAAAACCATGTTTACTGCTTTGCCAGGGAAAAATATATTAAGTTTTACATTTCACGAAATCACGTTTGCACATAACAGCAAACATATGAAATAAAACTATATAACTAATGTAAAATAAAACTATAACATAAGTAATATATATATATATATATATAAAATCTTACCTAATGTATAAGATAGAGTGGTGCACGGTAAGCAAGAGGAGAGAGGTGAACGCGAAGCAAGGTGGAGCTGCTCGAGGGCGAGTCGGGGAGAGGTGGAGGAGGCGGAGATGGCGAAGACGTGGCAGAGCTGGAAGTGATAGCCGCGGAGGGCCACGTGGTGATGATCGGCGGTGAAAGTTTGTTGTGTGGGTTGGAGGGGAGAACGACGATGTCGGTTTATTTGGTGGCTTTGGGTTCGGGTTTAAGGTGCAGCAGCTCGGCTTTGGGGTGGGTGGCAGCGTGTGTTTCGATGGAAAGGCCGAGGGTGAAATTTTCATGCGAGGGGAAGGAGGAGAGGGGTTCAGAAAATTTGTTTTTTTTTCACTTTTTGGAAGAGGAATAAAAAGTAGATCTTGAGGAAGGAGATACCAGTGAAAGGAAGGGTAGGAGCAGTTTAAATTTCGAATGCAACTGAAAGGGCAAGGCAAAATAAATGCATGCAGCTGAAAATTTTCTTCCAAAGCAACGAATAGACAGCTGGCTTCATAACAAATTGTAAAAGCCTTATACATATAATTTATATTTGTTTCGAACAGTAGAGCGGAATTGGCGGAGAATTTGAAAGGTACCAAAACTCGGTTGCGGAACCGATACGCTACGCGTTTCGTAGATTACACCGCACAACGGACTCTGAGATTTACAATTGAATATGCCGCAGAGATCAGCACGACGAGCGGATCAAAACGGTATACAGATATCAGCGATATGATTGAATTATAAAAATTTGAATTTTCTACCAGCAGAAAATGCAGCAAAAACGCAGAAAAATAAGATCGACGGAGCTAAAGAAGTCCGAATTTTGAAAAACGGAAAATGGCGTCTTGCTCAGAAGACGGTTTAGAATTTTTCTATGTAAAATATTCAAGTTTCGAAAACGTTTTATTTTCATCACTTTTTAACTGATTAAATTGAAGTAAATTTACGCGTGAAATAAACTTTCGTATTTTCGGACGAAAATTTACCAGTTGCTATGTTTAACTAGACGCATTCCAAATATCAAATTTATATTTCAAAATTTTATCGTTTAAAATTTCACCAAATTTCAACTAATTACGTTATTAAAACAGTTGAAATTTATGGGTCGTTACACTCTTCCCCACTCAAAACTTTTCGTCCCCGAAAAGGAACGAGGTAGGAGAATAGAAACAACTAGAAAGAAAATAGATTAAAAAACAAGATAAAAAAATTAATTTAAACCATATAATTTCAAATTAAACTAATTAATATTTAACAATTTGATTTAATCCACTTGGTTTCACTTAGGTTAAATCAATCTATCTATTTCTAAATTCATTATCTTATTATCTAGTCATCCACAGTTAACAATTTATAAATCATCAAATTGTATAATCATTTATTGTACTCATATTTTATTCAATAATTTTAATTCTTTTATTCTGAATTACTATTAAGTTTATTCCACTTAATATATCTTATTACATATATTTAAACCATATAAATTTCAATTTAAATTAATTTATATTCAATAATTGGTTTTAAATTCAAGGTATTTCCATAAGTTAATCAAATTTCAATTTATTAATTCCTTCAAAACAAATTTATTTCATTATTAACTGAGTTTTACTTATTATCCTATCTAACGCTATTAACATCTTTATAATCAAAATTTAGTGTATAACATTTATTATAAACACTCAAATTTTATTTATAAATTCAATTTATATTATATATTATCCAATTACATATTCAACTTCTGAATGATTTAGGTAAGTTGTATTAGAATGCAGTTGAACAATATACAATAAAATTTTCCAAATCCAATTATTCAAGTTTAAATGTTTATTCCAAAATTTTGTTTTATTTATAAGTAAATCATCCTTTAACAAAATTTTAGAACTAGATTTTCGATTAACTTTAAACAATTTAGAGATATATATAATATATTTATATCAAATCAAATTAAATTTTAAAATAAGATACCTATATATATGTGAATCAAAATATACTGAAGAAATTTAAATCAAAATATATATTTTTTTTCCTCAAAACAAAACCGTAGCAAAGCTACAAAATGGTTTCTCCACTTCGAAACTCGAAAATGAACGTCGATGATGCGGCCGCCATCACCGAAATTATTTTCCAGCGACAAAGAGAAGAGCACTGATTTCAACATTTTAAAATTCTTTGAAAACGATTTCTATTTGAAAATATTTTAAATACTATACACTTAAAACTTAAAAACCAAATTGAAATCACCCAAAAATTTAAATTCTCAAATTCTTGATTTAAATACATTTCAGATTTCAAATTTGCATTATAGCCAAGTTTATAACTTCAATTATTTATATTACAATAGTCAATTGTTTACAAAACAATAAATGATAATCAAATATTATCACTCCAACAATTAATTTATTACGGTTTGGTTAAAGAAAATTTCATACTTATATATATAGTAAAATCATACAAACTTTATTTTATTTTCCAAATTTGAAAATAACATTGTGTCAGCTTGCTCTGCTCAAGTGTTTTGAAAATCCTATCGATAGCGTTGATCAGACGAATCGATCGGAAACCCAAATCAACCTCGACAACTCAAACAACACAGCATATATTTAAAGCATTTATATATATTAGTTTACAAATACATTTCTTTGCTCGACGATACAGGTATGAATTTTCAAAATAAGGATAGGGTTTCAAATTTGATGGACTTAAATCAAAGAGAATTTTGATTCGAAAATAAGTTTGAAACAGAAGATAAGATAATTCAATTACCACAATCGAGAGATGGATGAGTTTATTTAATTCACGGGCAACCTTAACCGGGTCGTCCGTGACTTCAAGAATAAGATCGATGCTGAATTCCGAGGTAAATCAACACTCGATCTCAAGAGATGGGATTCAGGTATAGCAGGGAATAGATAGCATTGTAAACCGAGGATACAGAATTCTCCGGTAAATCGATGCCTATTATAAAGGAGTTTTGCTCCTTTACGAATCATTCGAAGATTGGCGAGACCGCCGATCTATTATAGATATCATTTAAAAATGGAGTTATGGGGTGCTCCGGAATTGAAAGAAGACGAATAGTGAAGGACACGAATGAAATTTGGAACCGTAGGGACGTTCCAAAATTCAAAGGAATCGAGTCAAAGGAAGAGATTGAAACTCGAATGAGAGTGATTCTGTAAATATATTTACGCTATATGCTGAGTTTTGCCTAGAGCTACCAAAGCTCTGATACCAACTGTAACGACCCGATATTTTGGACCATTCGCATCCATTATAAGTGTATAGGTAGACACTCATGCCAGAATTGAATTGTTCAAAATACCGCGTTCTTAATTTAAATTTGGCAAAACTGAACATGTACAGTAAATAAATAATCACAGATCACAGACACAGAGTGATAATTGTAGCGGAAATAAAAGAGATAGTAGTTCATGAAGCTACTATATAAATATATAAGTTACATCAGAGTTAAACCAGATACAACGGAAGAGTAATATGATACATCAGATACAAATCAGAATACATCACTGGAATCATCGAATGCTGAAAGCAGAATAGATGGCTGGATCTTTAAGCGAGCTCCAACTTCAAAGGTGAGTCTCGAATACTGGTACACTCAGTCTGACCCGAGCGTAAAGCAAAACACAAAACACTCGAGTCAGGATTAACATTCTTATATCAATAAATCCAACTCAAGTGAAATAGCAATTGAAATACAAGTAACTCAAAGGATGTTTGGAATAACCATCCTTTAAGGATCCGTTAAACTATCTACTATGTAGTAGTGTACGATAAGTAGATAATGTCTATCAGTAATATAAGATATCAAAATAGTGTTAAGTCATGGCCCATTCCACCCTTAACACATTTTTATTCCCAAGAGCATATACAAGACCGTAGTTTCCCCAAAACCGGAAGTCACCAAAGGGAAATCCATATACTAAAGGTACAAAACAAATCGTAGTGGTCGCGTATAGGGATACGAGTATGACAAGGCACATGAGGAATACCCAAGGTAGTGAAACTACTGTTCGCCTGATCCGGACTGGTGAGAACGCATCGCCGCAGCGACCGCAACTCCGCGACACAACACTCCCAAAATCAAGGGTGCACCAATCGACAACAAGTAATGAGTAATTCGAAGAAGTGTGTTCGCTTGAGGTAGCTGACCTCCATTGGCCCGGCACGGCTCCTGATTTTAGTCATTTCCAATTTGACACAAGTGTCAAGGCTATCCATTATCGTTCTCTTTCTTCAGTCATCACGTACATCATTCCAACCACTTCATTCTGGATCACACTCCGCGTATAGTTATTAAAGTGGTTTTCGGTTTAGACAGTGAGTATGTCCCTAACCGATTCCGGTCTCTTTAATAACTTTCGAAATTATTACACCGATTGGCCGTTTATATATTTCAAAACCAAAACAATTTCAATTTCAAATAGAATTTGTAAATCAACATTTCATTTGTCTTTCTAAATCAATTACCATACTTTACGTTTCAAAACTTCCAAATTCATATTTTCAAAATCTTATAATTCAATTTCCATCTTTATTTAAACAATTCAAATATTGATTCAAGTTCGAATATAAGTTTCATTTCGAAAACATTAAATTAATTTAATTTAACATTCAAATCAATTTAAATTCATTTATCGATTTCATTCAATATTCATTAAGTAAATTTGCCATTCAAAACAATTTCTATTAAATTTCCAATTCATTAAATCCATTTTTAAAATTCAACTTCATTATATCAAACTTACAAATTGAATTAAATTAAATTCATCAAATCAATTTCTTTAAATTTCAAGTCTTACATTAATTTCAATAAATCACATTTTATTTCTTGTTAAAGAAATTCAATTTCACTTATTAAAGAATTCAATTCAATTTAATCATTAAATAATTCAATCTTATTTAATTATTAAATAATTCAAAACTTAATTATTAAATAATTTCAAGTTTAATAATTTCAAACTTAATTATTAAATCATTTCAAACTTAATTCAATCATTTCTCAAATTAAACAACATTCTTTCATCAATTACATTGTTAATATTTTGTTTCAGATTATTAAATATTAACATTTTCCTTTTATTAAAAATTCAAATTTCAACTCATTTCAAAACCATATTATTTATTCAAATAAAATCTTCGTTTATTTTTAAATCAAATCATTGACCAATCGGGTTATTTAATTCTCTATCCTAAGTCAAGTTCATTTGGGTATTTATCATTTCAACCCGATTCCATTTCAATTCAAAAATCAAAACATAACAAAGGGAACTTGCAGTGTGATAACTGGGATGGTGTCAAAGTAATTAAACAAGCAATAACAACAATCAATATCAATCCAATAATCAATTCAAATAATCCCGAAATAACCGTATTAATTCGCATTGTTATTTGTACGAATTAATATAATTATTTCTAGAAACTACACTATCATTTCATGTAGATTAAAGATTTTTACATTACGGTTTTCCACTTGTCATTCAATTTAAATTTTACACTACAACAATTAATCCAATATACATCGATGGTTCAAAGTGTAATTATCACTATTTTACATGTCAATTAATTTAACAATTAAAAGGGGTCATATTCAACTAATCAAATTCAACATATGTGTCGATTCAAATTTTAATTATCCTACGTCAAATTTATTTGCATAATATTTATCACTTATACATTACAATTTTAACGTCCAATTGTAAACATCAAACAATCAGTCATTTAACAACCAAACTGGATTATCATTGCATATATAACAGATATTGGTGTCAGATGTCACAGGTGAACTAATACAGGTAATAACAGTGTAAATATCTAACAGCAGCATATTTCAATTGTCGTTTCAATTGAAATCAAATTTAATAAATAAAAGAACGTTAATCGTGAGTGATTGCTCACCTTTCGAGGCTAGAGAGATAGATAATGAAGTTGAGTTACGAAATCCAAGCACGAATCTCAAACAAGGCAAGATTGAACTCGAATCGACGAACGAACCTGATAAGTAGGGATCGAAGAAATCAAATCAAAACTAGATCGATGATGATAAATGGTATAAGTGAACATATATATACTGTATAACTATATATATATATATAATCATATTTAAATACAAACACATTTTTATTGAATATATATATGTATCTCAAATTCTCTTATTCAAATTAAAACACATATATTAATATCAACATATATACATTATTATTATTATATTAAAATCAAAATTATAAACCAACATTACAACAAGTATCATCATTTACGGTACACACTATGAAAAAAAAATGCTATCACAACTGTGCGTATATAACTGTATTAAAATTCAAAATCAACATACAAAATAACAGATATATATATTATACTAATTCAATATCCGCCTGTAATATAACACTATATTTTATAACTAACTATACTTAAAATATAACAAAACTGTTACATATTTATTTAAACCTGTTAACTAATATATAAAATGGTAACAACAAAATATACCTATACATGCTAAATGCAGACCACTGTTTACAAAATATAAACAAAATATGTATGTGTAGTTTAGTATATATATAGAACAACAAATGTTAGTATGCAAATAACGTACACTTATAAACAAATATATATTTCAATATGCAGTTCGACACTATCATTAACATAATACAGATATAAATACCTACCACTCACGCCTATACATAAAAATTTAAATATTAAATAATATATATATATAACATACATATGTATTTTTCGTACAACTTATATTGACCGTCCGTACATATATATCAACACTCCCAAACTTAGAAATCTAATCTATATATAATACTTTTGTTTGCAAATCTATATAAAACAACGTGTGTATATAAATATATATAACTTAAGGTAACCCATATATATACCAGACATATGACAATATATAAACTTTTGGACCTATATGCATATAAAATGACTAGTATAAAAAAAACTTCATATAAATATAACACATATGCGCATAAATGGTGGTACAGATAACTTGTAAAATAGAGTATATATACTATTATAAAATAATAAAGCTTAGTTATACATATGCAGACCAAACATTGCAAACCACTACAAAAATATATATAAACCAATTCTATCTTTAAAACAGTACCTTTTTATACTTTCTTATGCAATATCCATACTTACAAATTTATAACCCATACAACAATTGTATTTATATAATAAGATTTATATAGTATATATACAAAACCATGTTTACTGCTTTGCCAGGGAAAAATATATTAAGTTTTACATTTCACGAAATCACGTTTGCACATAACAGCAAACATATGAAATAAAACTATATAACTAATGTAAAATAAAACTATAACATAAGTAATATATATATATATATAAAATCTTACCTAATGTATAAGATAGAGTGGTGCACGGTAAGCAAGAGGAGAGAGGTGAACGCGAAGCAAGGTGGAGCTGCTCGAGGGCGAGTCGGGGAGAGGTGGAGGAGGCGGAGATGGCAAAAGACGTGGCAGAGCTGGAAGTGATGGCCGCGGAGGGCCACGTGGTGATGATCGGCGGTGAAAGTTTGTTGTGTGGGTCGGAGGGGAGAACGACGGTGTCGGTTTATTTGGTGGCTTTGGGTTCGGGTTTAAGGTGCAGCAGCTCGGCCTTGGGGTGGGTGGCAGCGTGTGTTTCGATGGAAAGGCCGAGGGTGAAATTTTCATGCGAGGGGAAGGAGGAGAGGGGTTCAGAAAATTTGTTTTTTTTTCACTTTTTGGAAGAGGAATAAAAAGTAGATCTTGAGGAAGGAGATACCAGTGAAAGGAAGGGTAGGAGCAGTTTAAATTTCGAATGCAACTGAAAGGGCAAGGCAAAATAAATGCATGCAGCTGAAAATTTTCTTCCAAAGCAACGAATAGACAGCTGGCTTCATAACAAATTGTAAAAGCCTTATACATATAATTTATATTTGTTTCGAACAGTAGAGCGGAATTGGCGGAGAATTTGAAAGGTACCAAAACTCGGTTGCGGAACCGATACGCTACGCGTTTCGTAGATTACACCGCACAACGGACTCTGAGATTTACAATTGAATATGCCGCAGAGATCAGCACGACGAGCGGATCCAAACGGTATACAGATATCAGCGATATGATTGAATTATAAAAATTTGAATTTTCTACCAGCGGAAAATGCAGCAAAAACGCAGAAAAATAAGATCGACGGAGCTAAAGAAGTCCGAATTTTGAAAAACGAAAAATGGCGCCTTGCTCAGAAGACGGTTTAGAATTTTTCTATGTAAAATATTCAAGTTTCGAAAACGTTTTATTTTCATCACTTTTTAACTGATTAAATTGAAGTAAATTTACGCGCGAAATACACTTTCGTATTTTCGGACGAAAATTTACCAGTTGCTATGTTTAACTAGACGCATTCCAAATATCAAATTTATATTTCAAAATTTTATCGTTTAAAATTTCACCAAATTTCAACTAATTACATTATTAAAACAGTTGAAATTTACGGGTCGTTACACTCTCCCCCACTCAAAACTTTTCGTCCCTGAAAAGGAACGAGGTAGGAGAATAGAAACAACCAGAAAGAAAATAGATTAAAAAACAAGATAAAACAATTAATTTAAACCATATAATTTCAAATTAAACTAATTAATATTTAACAATTTGATTTAACCCACTTGGTTTCACTTAGGTTAAATCAATCTATCTATTTCTAAATTCATTATCTTATTATCTAGTCATCCACAGTTAACAATTTATAAATCATCAATTTGTATAATCATTTATTGTACTCATATTTTATTCAATAATTTTAATTCTTTTATTCTGAATTACTATTAAGTTTATTCCACTTAATATATATTATTACATATATTTAAACCATATAAATTTCAATTTAAATTAATTTATATTCAATAATTGGTTTTAAATTCAAGGTATTTCCATAAGTTAATCAAATTTCAATTTATTAATTCCTTCAAAACAAATTTATTTCATTATTAACTGAGTTTTACTTATTATCCTATCTAACGTTATTAACATCTTTATAATCAAAATTTAGTGTATAACATTTATTATAAACACTCAAATTTTATTTATAAATTCAATTTATATTATATATTATCCAATTACATATTCAACTTCTGAATGATTTAGGTAAGTTGTATTAGAATGCAGTTGAACAATATACAATAAAATTTTCCAAATCCTATTATTCAAGTTTAAATGTTTATTCCAAAATTTTGTTTTATTTATAAGTAAATCATCCTTTAACAAAATTTTAGAACTAGATTTCCGATTAACTTTAAACAATTTCGAGATATATTTAATATATTTATATCAAATCAAATTAAATTTTAAAATAAGATACCTATATATATGTGAATCAAAATATACTGAAGAAATTCAAATCAAAATATATAGTTTTTTTCCTCAAAACAAAACCGTAGCAAAGCTACAGAATGGTTTCTCCACTTCGAAACTCGAAAATGAGTGTCGATGATGCGGCCGCCATCACCGAAATTATTTTCCAGCGACAAAGAGAAGAGCACTGATTTCAATATTTTAAAATTCTTTGAAAACGATTTCTATTTGAAAATATTTTAAATACTATACACTTAAAACTTAAAAACCAAATTGAAATCACCCAAAAATTTAAATTCTCAAATTCTTGATTTAAATACATTTCAGATTTCAAATTTGCATTATAGCCAAGTTTATAACTTCAATTATTTATATTGCAATAGTCAATTGTTTACAAAACAATAAATGATAATCAAATATTATCACTCCAACAATTAATTTATTACAGTTTGGTTAAAGAAAATTTCATACTTATATATATAGTAAAATCATACAAACTTTATTTTATTTTCCAAATTTGAAAATAACATTGTGTCAGCTTGCTCTACTCAAGTGTTTTGAAAATCCTATCGATAGCGTTGATCAGACGAATCGATCGGAAACCCAAATCAACCTCAACAACTCAAACAACACAGCATATATTTAAAGCATTTATATATATTAGTTTACAAATACATTTCTTTGCTCGACGATACAGGAATGAATTTTCAAAATAAGGATAGGGTTTCAAATTTGATGGACTTAAATCAAAGAGAATTTTGATTCGAAAATAAGTTTGAAACAGAAGATAAGATAATTCAATTACCACAATCGAGAGATGGATGAGTTTATTTAATTCACGGGCAACCTTAACCGGGTCGTCCGTGACTTCAAGAATAAGATCGATGCTGAATTCCGAGGTAAATCAACACTCGATCTCAAGAGATGGGATTCAGGTATAGCAGGGAATAGATAGCATCGTAAACCGAGGATACAGAATTCTCCGGTAAATCGATGCCTATTATAAAGGAGTTTTGCTCCTTTACGAATTATTCGAAGATTGGCGAGACCGCCAATCTATTATAGATATCATTTAAAAATGGAGTTATGGGGTGCTCCAGAATTGAAAGAAGACGAATAGTGAAGGACACGAATGAAATTTGGAACCGTAGGGAACGTTCCAAAATTCAAAGGAATCGAGTCAAAGGAAGAGATTGAAACTCGAATGAGAGTGATTCTTTAAATATATTTACGATATATGCTGAGTTTTGCCTAGAGCTACCAAAGCTCTGATACCAACTGTAACGACCCGATATTTTGGACCATTCGCATCCATTATAAGTGTATAGGTAGACACTCATGCCAGAATTGAATTGTTCAAAATACCGCGTTGTTAATTTAAATTTGGCAAAACTGAACATATACAGTAAATAAATAATCACAGATCACAAACACAGAGTAATAATTGCAGCCGAAATAAAAGAGATAGTAGTTCATGAAGATACTATATAAATATGTAAGTTACATCAGAGTTAAACCAGATACAACGGAAGAGTAATATGATACATCAGATACAAATCAGAATACATCACTGGAATCATCGAATGCTGAAAGCAGAATAGATGGCTGGATCTTTAAGCAAGCTCCAACTTCAAAGGTGAGTCTCGAATACTGGTACACTCAGTCTGACCCGAGCGTAAAGCAAAACACAAAACACTCGAGTCAGGATTAACATTCTTATATCAATAAATCCAACTCAAGTGAAATAGCAATTGAAATACAAGTAACTCAAAGGATGTTTGGAATAACCATCCTTTAAGGATCCGTTAAACTATCTACTATGTAGTAGTGTACAATAAGTAGATAATGTCTATCAGTAATATAAGATATCAAAATAGTGTTAAGTCATGGCCCATTCCACCCTTAACACATTTTTATTCCCAAGAGCATATACAAGACCGTAGTTTTCCCAAAACCGGAAGTCACCAGAGGGCAATCCATATACTAAAGGTACAAAACAAATCGTAGTGGTCGCGTATAGGGATACGAGTATGACAAGGCACATGAGGCAATACCCAAGGTAGTGAAACTACCGTTCGCCTGATCCGGACTGGTGAGAACGCATCGCCGCAGCGACCGCAACACCACGAAACAACACTCCCAAAATCAAGGGTGCACCAATCGACAACAAGTAATGAGTAATTCGAAGAAGTGTGTTTGCTTGAGGTAGCTGACCTCCATTGGCCCGGCACGGCTCATGATTTTAGTCATTTCCAATTTGACACAAGTGTCAAGGCTATCCATTATCGTTCTCTTTCTTCAGTCATCACGTACATCATTCCAACCACTTCATTCTGGATCACACTCCGCGTATAGTTATTAAAGTGGTTTTCGGTTTAGACAGTGAGTATGTCCCTAACCGATTCCGGTCTCTTTAATAACTTTCGAAATTATTACACCGATTGGCCGTTTATATATTTCAAAACCAAAACAATTTCAATTTCAAATAGAATTTGTAAATCAACATTTCATTTGTCTTTCTAAATCAATTACCATACTTTACGTTTCAAAACTTCCAAATTCATATTTTCAAAATCTTATAATTCAATTTCCATCTTTATTTAAACAATTCAAATATTGATTCAAGTTCGAATATAAGTTTCATTTCGAAAACATTTAAATTAATTTAATTTAACATTCAAATCAATTTAAATTCATTTATCGATTTCATTCAATATTCATTAAGTAAATTTGCCATTCAAAACAATTTCTATTAAATTTCCAATTCATTAAATCCATTTTTAAAATTCAACTTCATTATATCAAACTTACAAATTGAATTAAATTAAATTCATCAAATCAATTTCTTTAAATTTCAAGTCTTACATTAATTTCAATAAATCACATTTTATTTCTTGTTAAAGAAATTCAATTTCACTTATTAAAGAATTCAATTCAATTTAATCATTAAATAATTCAATCTTATTTAATTATTAAATAATTCAAAACTTAATTATTAAATAATTTCAAGTTTAATAATTTCAAACTTAATTATAATTTCAAACTTAATATTAAATCATTTCAAACTTAATTCAATCATTTCTCAAATTAAACAACATTCTTTCATCAATTACATTGTTAATATTTTGTTTCAGATTATTAAATATTAACATTTTCCTTTTATTAAAAATTCAAATTTCAACTCATTTCAAAACCATATTATTTATTCAAATAAAATCTTCGCTTATTTTTAAATCAAATCATTGACCAATCGGGTTATTTAATTCTCTATCCTAAGTCAAGTTCATTTGGGTATTTATCATTTCAACCCGATTCCATTTCAATTCAAAAATCAAAACATAACAAAGGGAACTTGCAGTGTGATAACTGGGATGGTGTCAAAGTAAATAAACAAGCAATAACAACAATCAATATCAATCCAATAATCAATTCAAATAATCCCGAAATAACCGTATTAATTCGCATTGTTATTTGTACGAATTAATATAATTATTTCTAGAATCTACACTATCATTTCATGTAGATTAAAGATTTTTACATTACGGTTTTCCACTTGTCATTCAATTTCAATTTTACACTACAACAATTAATCCAATATACATCGATGGTTCAAAGTGTAATTATCACTATTTTACATGTCAATTAATTTAACAATTAAAAGGCGTCATATTCAACTAATCAAATTCAACATATGTGTCGATTCAAATTTTAATTATCCTACGTCAAATTTATTTGCATAATATTTATCACTTATTGTAATACCCCAAAATTTTGTGAAAAATCATTTTTGTAAAATGATTTAATTTTTGAAATATTTAGATTTAAATATGGTGAAATTTTTGGAATAAATAGTGTGCAAGTATATGTGTGCACGTGCACACTGAAATGGCACAAGGAAGAACTCCAGATTTCTTGGATTTAAAACAAGAATTAAAAAGCAATACGAACATGATTTTGCAACATGGATATTTGATTTCTGGAATTATATGGATCATCTTAGAAAATAAGAAAAGTAAGTTTTACTTTAAATCAGTAAACAGATTTTATTTAAAACCCAGAAAAGAAAATTATACATATATATGTTATAAGGATTTGTAAACCTGTATACATATAGGTGCATATGTTTCTGAAATTAAAGAGGAATTAAATAAGCCTAGATAAGATATGTATACAAATATACATTTTTAAGTACTGAAAAGTATATATATATATAAGCAAGTGAAACTATAACATTAAAATGACGTGAAATGTGATACAAGTCAATATGCTTGTGTAGGCAAAAATAGCAAAGGGGATTCTCAGGAATAATTAAAATATAAAATAGGATAGTCACACTTTTAACATTACTAGGTGAGTGGCCATTTTCTGAAAAGTAAAAGAAAGAAAATGCAGCCTTTAAATTGGTTAATATGGCCGGGGTATTAAGGAGGAAAATGAATGAAAAATGCATGAAGATGGTTAGGTCAGAAATGGAATTTTGTTTTAACAAAACCCTAGTGGAAAAATGCATATAAATAGGCAGTTTCAGCCAGTAAAATTATCTTTACCCTGAGCTGCACAAAAATAAGAAAGGAAGAAAAATATTGGAAGGAAGGAGAAAACACTCATACAAGGATTTTTCTGGATTAATAAGAAGAAATATTTAGGTGAGTAACCTCACTGAGTTCATGGCATTAAGACCTGAGATGAGGCAGCCACTTTTTATATTGCCATTTATATATTGCTGGTTTTGATATATATGATTTCATCAATGCTTTTTGGATGTCTTATTTTAAATTTGATATGATTTAATATGGATGATTTTGGTGATCCTTGATTTGCTGAGACATTTGTCTTTGGATGTGTATCATACTGTTTTATTTTTACTCAAAAATGTTAAAGTCCAGAATCTTAAAATTATATAGAGAATACTCTCAACTATTATAGATCTATGGCATGGAAACTTTACAAAAAAATGTTGGGAGCTGCATTATACTTGGTATAAGTGCTGAGGCTTGAGAAGAAAAATTGTTAAGGGTGCAATAGAAATTTTCTAAGTGCTGAGCCCTTAATCAAATCAAAAAAAAAAAGAAACTCACAAGCTAAAATTATGATTGAACCAGATCTTGAATCTGAATCAATCATAAAGGCTTGTAGATCAATATAATAAGAACATGCCATGCCTCTTTTACAGTTGAAAATATTCTTATATCTTACTGAGATCAAGACATATTGACCCCATTTAGGAAATAACTGTCTGCTTATTTCTGAGGAGAATTATGCTAGGAAAGATTATGGATGTTTCCATGTTTGCAGTGACATGTTCACTCAGCATATTTGATAATAGGATTTAAGTCAATACACTAGTAAATAAACTAGGGAAGGGAAGGCCAAGAAGGCTGCTGGAATGCTTGTCATATTTGAAATATGCAAGTTGGCACATGGTTTGTTTAAGCCCTGAGATCTTTGTGCAATGATGTGAATTAGTTCATTGCAATGTGTCCCTGTGATTCCTTAATAGCAGATGAGGCAGGAATTTAAATTGAATTATACAATCTGTAAATGAAGAAATAGGAATATGGATATTTCTTAGGTTGAATGGTATGCAACCAAGATGGCTCCAGTGAATGCAAATGTTGCAAATAGATAATTATGTTTGCATGATTATGTATGCAAGTGTAAGAATGATAAATGAATATATCATACCTGAATCAACTTATTTATACTATGTTAAAGTAATTGATTGCAGGAATTTGCTTAAATAACTAGTTGGTGCACTTATATTCTCTATTGGTTAATATCATGAATGTATTGATGTTATTCATACCAGATCTTAGATCTGACCCTTGTTTTCTCATGGCATATGGGGTGTCTCATTTTAAAATGAGGCAGCCACTTATGCTCTTTCAGGGAACGCAGGCACTAAGTAAAAATGAAGTTATGGCTATTATGGAGGAGTGAATGAACATGCTAGCTAGTTTCAATAAGAGCTTAAATTGATTATATCTGCATGTATTCAGGAAAAATTTTATGTTTCTAAGATTTCCAGTCATGTAATGAATATTTTATGGTTAGTGATCAAGTTGCTCTTATGTTCTGTAAAGTGTTAGATTAATTTAGTTGCTCTGTCGAAATCATTGTGTGTTAAGGTTTGATTTGTTTTTGAAGTAGTGTCTGAAACATAAACAAGAAAAATATGCTCAAGTATCAGCTATGAAAATCTGGTTAAGAAATATATAATTATGTGAGCAATTTCCTTGCAATTATATTATGTATTGGACAATCTTAAGTATTTTAAAAACACTGAGTTTTGGAGTAAATTTAGAATTTACCTTGAAAAATACCTTTAAGTATCTAATTGTTTTTCCTCTGAATTATGTCTACTAATGGTTCAAGTCTACTTTTTAAATTGTTTTGAGAGAGGTAATTGTATGGGAAGGCTACAGGTATGGTGCAAATGACTGGCATTTCAATTGCCATGATCAGATACCTGGCATGACACTAGGCACATGAGTTAACCAGCTTCAAATAAGTGAAGTTTAGGTAGATTCTGGTTTGTAAAATGCAAATAAAAGAATGGTCAGATTAACCACATGGTTAGACCATAGGTCAGGCAAATTGTTCACTTCAAATCAATGAAGCAAGGAACCATTTGAACCCAGTTTTCTGGAAAAAGAGCAAAGATATTGACATGTACATGTATATCTGTGTACATGTTGATATTTGGGCAAAAATATAAACATAAATTCCTAGAACAGTTGTAGGAATGGGTTTCAAAAATAATAAAGCAAGAAATATTGTTTTGTATGTTAGATTATAGGCAAAAATTAAGTATATATGTGCAGATATAGGTAGATATCAGATTTCAAACCATACAGGAGAAAAATAAAAAGAAAAAAACAAAAATTGGGTTTAATCCGACCAGCATAGCACTCGAACTCGTGACCTCTCATGTGTAAGTTAGGCGCGTTTCCATTACGCCTAGATGTTGCTTGTGTTCACTTATGATCCACTTTCTTTTAGCCTGAGTTTGATACTATACAGACTTTAACACAATCATCCATATTAAAAGCTTGCTTTCCACTGATTATTACTTGATCATTTCTTAATTAGAATAACAGACTAAAGTACATGTTTCCAGTGGATTCTATGGTCAAAAATCAGGATACAATAATTAATCTTTTATCAGGGAATTATCACATTTTAATAGATTTAAAAGGATTTCTACTTACATATTATCATGCTCTGATTCTAAGTAGAATATAACATAGATATCTTCATATATGTATGTTAGGAATGATTTAGATTTAAAACAATATTTTTATATTGTGAAAGATCCTGGATATATTTTGTTTATTGGAGAAAGAAAATGACCCTGGGAAATATATTTGTAATGAATGATATATATATATCATCTCTTAACAAAAAAAATCCTTATGAAATTAGGGTGGAAATAGGAGGGTCATTTCAGTTGGTATCAGAGCACTTGGTTGCATTGATTGTTAAGTATTATAGAAATGTATTATGTCTGTTTGTTTTGGATGAAATAATTTAGATAAGAAAACAGAAATTACAGAAGTACTCATAATATACTAATACCATTTGCCCAGAATTTAGTTAGCAGACCATGGTAGGAAGAGGATCTCATCACAATGCAGGACCCAGTGCACCTCAAATGCTTGATATGCAAGAATTTGTGAGGGTTATAAGAGATGGAATTGGGCATAGGCCTGAGAACCCACATGAAGAGCTTTCAAAACTACTGAAGACTTATTCCAATTTGGGAGGCAGGAGTTTTGAAGGAACTGAGAGTGTGATGGAAATTCAAGCATGGTTGAGAACACTTGATAGGATTTTCAATGACATGCAGTTGGATGACCAAAGGAAGAGGCAAGTAGCTTCTAGACAACTGAAAGGGGTAGCTTTAAGCTGGTGGGAGGTGATCATAGCCGGAAGAAATGAAAATGAAATCACTTGGAATCAGTTCAAGGAGATGTTGGAGGCAAGATTTGTACCAGCATCAGCCAAGACCACTTTGCTTGAAGAATTTATCAAACTTAGGCAGGGAACTTTGAATGTCACTGAATACACTCAAAAGTTTGAGGGGCTATCTAATTATGGAGCAATGCTAGTGGCAGATGAAGCATCCAAAAATGATAGGTATATAAAAGGTCTGAACCCAGGACTTAGCAGAGCTATGCTACCATATGCAGATAGAACTTTTGATCAAGTAATTGATCTGGCCTTGAAACTGGAACAACATGACAAAGAAAGAGAGAAATATAGGAATTTTAAGAGCAACAACAAGAAGGATAAGGGAAGATATCACCCTTATGATAAAAAGAAGGAGGAGGCAGACAACAGGAAGAGTAAAGATACAAAAGCCAATGATACTAAGAAGAAATTGGTTTGCCATCATTGTGGAAAAGAAGGACACATCAAACCAAGGTGCCCAGAGTTAAAAGGAGGAGCCTTCAAATGCTACCTATGTGGGAAAGAGGGGCATATGAAGAGGAACTGTCCTGAGAATAAACAGCAAGGGAAATTGGCAACTTTGGAAGGTAAAGGCAAATCTGCAGTGAAAATTGATGCTGAAAATCATGGCCAAGTGGAAGGTACATTACTCATTTGTGCCATACCCATACCAGTAGTATATGATACTGGAGCAACACACTCTTTGATTTCCTATGAATTAGTTAAAGTGTTAAAATTAAACTGCATATTGGTTGAAACCCCATTGCTTGTACAAAGTCCCCTAGGGAGTTCTAGTGTTTTGAACATGAATTGTGTGGATGTGGAGTTAAACATAGGAGGAAATATTTTTATTTCCAATTTATATGTTTTAAATTACCCAAATATAGGAGTTATATTGGGGGTAGATTGGTTAAGGCAATTTAAAGCCATAATTAATTTAGACTCATCCACCATATCATTGCAAAATTCTAGAGGCCAGAGAATCACAGTTCTATGTGAAGTAGCTAAGGAAGGGAAATTGTATCATTTAGTTGACTTATAAAAAGATCTGAGTGAACTAACCATTGAAGAAATTCCCATAGTTAATGAATACTTGGATGTGTTTGGGGAAGTTAAGGGTGTTCCACACCACAGACCAGTTGAGTTCCAAATTAATCTCATTCCAGGAGCAAGTCCAATAATCAAGAAACCTTATAGAATGGGGCCAAGTGAACTGAAAGAATTGAAAAATCAGTTGGAAGAATTAGAAGGCAAGGGATTTATAAGGCCAAGCAATTCCTGCTGGGGTTCTCCAGTAGTGTTTGTAAGAAAACATGATGGTACCTTGAGAATGTGCATAGATTACAGGGAACTAAATAAAGTAACCATCAAGAATAAATACCCATTGCCTAGAATAGATGATCTCTTTGACCAACTCAGTGAAGCTAAAATATTTTCTAGGCTAGACTTAGCATCAGGATTCCATCAAATGAAGGTTGAAGACTCAAGTGTTAAGTATACTGCATTTAACACAAGATATGGCTTATATGAATTTTTGGTTATGCCATTTGGTTTGACAAATGCTCCTTCATATTTTGTTGATTTAATGAATAGAATATTTAGAGATTATTTAGACAAGTTTGTACTGATTTTTATTGATGACATTTTGATTTATTCTAAGACAGTGGAAGAGCATAAAAATCATTTGCATTTAGTTTTGTCAAGACTAAGGGAAAATGATTTAAAGGCAAAATTTTCAAAATGTGCATTTTGGAAAGAAGAAGTGCATTTTCTTGGGCATGTTATCTCTGCCAAAGGAATATCAGTAAACCCTAATAAGGTAGTGGCAATTCAAGCATGGAAAAGGCCTAGCACCATCAGTGAGATTAGATCATTTATGGGGATGGCAGGATATTATAGGAGATTTATAAAAGATTTCTCAAAAATATCATCACCACTTACCAATTTAACTAGAAAGAACCAAGCCTTCGTATGGACAGAAAAATGTGAGCAAGCTTTTATCAAAATAAAGGAAGCTCTGATTAATGCACCAGTATTGAGAGTGCCAGAAGGAAATGAAAATTTGGTTGTGTACACTGATGCAAGTGGCTCTGGGTTAGGGGTTGTGTTGATGCAGCAAGACCAGGTGGTAGCCTATGCATCTAGGCAATTAAAGCCACATGAAACCAGATATGCAACCCATGATCTTGAACTAGCAGCAGTTGTGTATGCTTTGAAACTTTGGAGACATTATTTGTTAGGTGCCAAATTCATTTTGTACACTGATCATAAGGCACTGAAATATTTATTCTCACAAAAAGATTTGAACATGAGGCAACATAGATGGGTAGAGTTCCTAGCTGCCTATGATCTAGATATACTGTATACACCAGGCAAGGCAAATAAAGTTGCAGATGCCTTGAGTAGACAACATGCCAAAGTAGCCATGTTGATGATGGAAGAATTTAAGGATTTGTCTATACTTACTGATTTGGAAATTGAGGAAAACAGTGGGGTACAAATGATGCCCATTGAAGAAGGTGAAGGAAAAGGGAAATTAAGTATGATATCTCTGCAATCAGATTTACTTCTTAAGATTGGGAAAATGCAGGAACAAGACCTAAACATGGTGGAAAAGAAAATGCTCATATCAAAAGGGGAGGAAGTAATAAACTATCAAGTTGATAAAAATGGTTATTTAAGGAATAAAAATAGGATATGTGTTCCAGAAAATATAGAATTGAAAGAGGAAATATTAAATGAATACCATAGGAGTAAGTACTCCATACACCCAGGTAGCACCAAGATGTATCAAAATTTGAAAAGAAATCTTTGGTGGAAGGGGATGAAGTCAGATGTGGCCAGATATGTTGCAAGGTGCATGACTTGCCAACAAGTCAAGGCAGAGACACAAAGGCCATCAGGACTATTGCAACCCCTTAGTATACCACAGTGGAAGTGGGAGGATATATCTATGGATTTCATAGATGGTCTTCCTAGATCTAAGAAGGGAAACACAAGTATATGGGTAATAGTGGATAGGCTAACTAAGGTAGCACATTTTATCCCAGTTAAAACAGAAAGAAATGCTCCAAAATTGGCTCAAATATTCATGAAAGAGGTAGTAAGGTTGCATGGCATACCCAAAACCATTGTGAGTGATAGGGATACCATCTTCACCTCAAGGTTTTGGAAAAGTTTTCAAGAGGCCATGGGGAGTGAATTGTGCTTAAGCACTGCCTACCATCCACAATCAGATGGTCAAACTGAGGTGGTGAACAAAGTCTTAGAGGATTTGTTGAGAGCATGTACACTGGACTTTGGAGGCAACTGGGAAGACCACCTCCATCTAGCTGAATTCACATACAATAACAGTTACCAAAGCACCATAGGGATGGCACCATTTGAAGCCTTATATGGCAAGCCATGTTTATCACCTATATGCTGGGTAGAGACTGGAGAAAGGGCTGTTCTAGGACCTGAATATGTTAAAGAAACTACAGAGAAAATTGAGTTAATAAGAAAAAGAATAGCAGCAGCTCAAGATAGGCAAAAGAAATTTGCAGATAGGAAGAGAAAGCAAGTGGAATATGAAGTGGGAAACTTTGTTTTCATCAAGATTTCACCTATGAAGAAAGTCTTGAGATTTGGCAAGCAAGGTAAGCTCACACCAAGGTATGTTGGACCCTATAAAATTCTGGAAAGAATTGGTTCATTGGCTTACAAATTAGAATTACCAGAGGAAATGAAAGCAATGCATAATGTTTTTCATGTGTCCCAACTTAGAAGATGGGTACATGATAAAGAAGACATTTTGGAAGAGCCTACCAAAATTCAAATAAATCCTGACTTGGTTTATGAAAAAGAGCCAGTGGGGATTATAGCCAAGGAAGAAAAGAAATTAAGGAGCAAAACCTTGAAACTAGTTAAGATCCAGTGGAGTAGTGATCCTAATGACTGCACATGGGAGTTAGAGGATAAGATTAGAATGGATTATCCTAAGCTTTTTGCAAATTAAAAGGTATTTTTTTTCTTTCTGGAAAAATCTTGTTATGCATGGTTGATATGGTTGAATTTGTTTGCTTATGCATATGTTTGATAAGTTTTCAGAAAAGAAAATGATGCTTGTTATAAATGTTAGAAAAATTGTGAGGACACAATTCCTAAAAGGAGGGGTGAATGTAATACCCCAAAATTTTGTGAAAAATCATTTTTGTAAAATGATTTAATTTTTGAAATATTTAGATTTAAATATGGTGAAATTTTTGGAATAAATAGTGTGCAAGTATATGTGTGCACGTGCACACTGAAATGGCACAAGGAAGAACTCCAGATTTCTTGGATTTAAAACAAGAATTAAAAAGCAATACAAACATGATTTTGCAACATGGATATTTGATTTCTGGAATTATATGGATCATCTTAGAAAATAAGAAAAGTAAGTTTTACTTTAAATCAGTAAACAGATTTTATTTAAAACCCAGAAAAGAAAATTATACATATATATGTTATAAGGATTTGTAAACCTGTATACATATAGGTGCATATGTTTCTGAAATTAAAGAGGAATTAAATAAGCCTAGATAAGATATGTATACAAATATACATTTTTAAGTACTGAAAAGTATATATATATATATAAGCAAGTGAAACTATAACATTAAAATGACATGAAATGTGATACAAGTCAATATGCTTATGTAGGCAAAAATAGCAAAGGGGATTCTCAGGAATAATTAAAATATAAAATAGGATAGTCACACTTTTAACATGACTAGGTGAGTGGCCATTTTCTGAAAAGTAAAAGAAAGAAAATGCAGCCTTTAAATTGGTTAATATGGCCGGGGTATTAAGGAGGAAAATGAATGAAAAATGCATGAAGATGGTTAGGTCAGAAATGGAATTTTGTTTTAACAAAACCCTAGTGGAAAAATGCATATAAATAGGCAGTTTCAGCCAGTAAAATTATCTTTACCCCGAGCTGCACAAAAATAAGAAAGGAAGAAAAATATTGGAAGGAAGGAGAAAACACTCATACAAGGATTTTTCTGGATTAATAAGAAGAAATATTTAGGTGAGTAACCTCACTGAGTTCATGGCATTAAGACCTGAGATGAGGCAGCCACTTTTTATATTGCCATTTATATATTGCTGGTTTTGATATATATGATTTCATCAATGCTTTTTGGATGTCTTATTTTAAATTTGATATGATTTAATATGGATGATTTTGGTGATCTTTGATTTGCTGAGACATTTGTCTTTGGATGTGTATCATACTGTTTTATTTTTACTCAAAAATGTTAAAGTCCAGAATCTTAAAATTATATAGAGAATACTCTCAACTGTTATAGATCTATGGCATGGAAACTTTACAAAAAAATGTTGGGAGCTGCATTATACTTGGTATAAGTGCTGAGGCTTGAGAAGAAAAATGTTAAGGGTGCAATAGAAATTTTCTAAGTGCTGAGCCCTTAATCAAATCAAAAAAGAAAAGAAACTCACAAGCTAAAATTATGATTGAACCAGATCTTGAATCTGAATCAATCATAAAGGCTTGTAGATTAATATAATAAGAACATGCCATGCCTCTTTTACAGTTGAAAATATTCTTATATCTTACTGAGATCAAGACATATTGACCCCATTTAGGAAATAACTGTCTGCTTATTTCTGAGGAGAATTATGCTAGGAAAGATTATGGATGTTTCCATGTTTGCAGTGACATGTTCACTCAGCATATTTGATAATAGGATTTAAGTCAATACACTAGTAAATAAACTAGGGAAGGGAAGGCCAAGAAGGCTGCTGGAATGCTTGTCATATTTGAAATATGCAAGTTGGCACATGGTTTGTTTAAGCCCTGAGATCTTTGTGCAATGATGTGAATTAGTTCATTGCAATGTGTCCCTGTGATTCCTTAATAGCAGATGAGGCAGGAATTTAAATTGAATTATACAACCTGTAAATGAAGAAATAGGAATATGGATATTTCTTAGGTTGAATGGTATGGAACCAAGATGGCTCCAGTGAATGCAAATGTTGCAAATAGATAATTATGTTTGCATGATTATGTATGCAAGTGTAAGAATGATAAATGAATATATCATACCTGAATCAACTTATTTATACTATGTTAAAGTAATTGATTGCAGGAATTTGCTTAAATAACTAGTTGGTGCACTTATATTCTCTATTGCTTAATATCATGAATGTATTGATGTTATTCATACCAGATCTTAGATCTGACCCTTGTTTGCTCATGGCATATGGGGTGTCTCATTTTAAAATGAGGCAGCCACTTATGCTCTTTCAGGGAACGCAGGCACTAAGTAAAAATGAAGTTATGGCTATTATGGAGGAGTGAATGAACATGCTAGCTAGTTTCAATAAGAGCTTAAATTGATTATATCTGCATGTATTCAGGAAAATTTTTATGTTTCTAAGATTTCCAGTCATGTAATGAATATTTTATGGTTAGTGATCAAGTTGCTCTTATGTTCTGTAAAGTGTTAGATTAAATTAGTTGCTCTGTCGAAATCATTGTGTGTTAAGGTTTGATTTGTTTTTGAAGTAGTGTCTGAAACATAAACAAGAAAAATATGCTCAAGTATCAGCTATGAAAATCTGGTTAAGAAATATATAATTATGTGAGCAATTTCCTTGCAATTATATTATGTATTGGACAATCTTAAGTATTTTAAAAACACTGAGTTTTGGAGTAAATTTAGAATTTACCTTGAAAAATACCTTTAAGTATCTAATTGTTTTTCCTCTGAATTATGTCTACTAATGGTTCAAGTCTACTTTTTAAATTGTTTTGAGAGAGGTAATTGTATGGGAAGGCTACAGGTATGGTGCAAATGACTGGCATTTCAATTGCCATGATCAGATACCTGGCATGACACTAGGCACATGAGTTAACCAGCTTCAAATAAGTGAAGTTTAGGTAGATTCTGGTTTGTAAAATGCAAATAAAAGAATGGTCAGATTAACCACATGGTTAGACCATAGGTCAGGCAAATTGTTCACTTCAAATCAATGAAGCAAGGAACCATTTGAACCCAGTTTTCTGGAAAAAGAGCAAAGATATTGACATGTACATGTATATCTGTGTACATGTTGATATTTGGGCAAAAATATAAACATAAATTCCTAGAACAGTTGTAGGAATGGGTTTCAAAAATAATAAAGCAAGAAATATTGTTTTGTATGTTAGATTATAGGCAAAAATTAAGTATATATGTGCAGATATAGGTAGATATCAGATTTCAAACCATACAGGAGAAAAATAAAAAGAAAAAAACAAAAATTGGGTTTAATCCGACCAGCATAGCACTCGAACTCGTGACCTCTCATGTGTAAGTTAGGCGCGTTTCCATTACGCCTAGATGTTGCTTGTGTTCACTTATGATCCACTTTCTTTTAGCCTGAGTTTGATACTATACAGACTTTAACACAATCATCCATATTAAAAGCTTGCTTTCCACTGATTATTACTTGATCATTTCTTAATTAGAATAACAGACTAAAGTACATGTTTCCAGTGGATTCTATGGTCAAAAATCAGGATACAATAATTAATCTTTTATCAGGGAATTATCACATTTTAATAGATTTAAAAGGATTTCTACTTACATATTATCATGCTCTGATTCTAAGTAGAATATAACATAGATATCTTCATATATGTATGTTAGGAATGATTTAGATTTAAAACAATATTTTTATATTGTGAAAGATCCTGGATATATTTTGTTTATTGGAGAAAGAAAATGACCCTGGGAAATATATTTGTAATGAATGATATATATATATATATCATCTCTTAACAAAAAAAAAATCCTTATGAAATTAGGGTGGAAATAGGAGGGTCATTTCACTTATACATTACAATTTTAATGTCCAATTGTAAACATCAAACAATCAGTCATTTAACAACCAAACTGGATTATCATTGCATATATAACAGATATTGGTGTCAGATGTCACAGGTGAACTAATACAGGTAATAACAGTGTAAATATCTAACAGCAGCATATTTCAATTGTCGTTTCAATTGAAATCAAATTTAATAAATAAAAGAACGTTAATCGTGAGTGATTGCTCACCTTTCGAGGCTAGAGAGATAGATAATGAAGTTGAGTTACGAAATCCAAGCACGAATCTCAAACAAGGCACGATTGAACTCGAATCGACGAACGAACCTGATAAGTAGGGATCGAAGAAATCAAATCAAAACTAGATCGATGATGATAAATGGTATAAGTGAACATATATATACTGTATAACTATATATATAATCATATTTAAATACAAACACATTTTTATTGAATATATATATGTATCTCAAATTCTCTTATTCAAATTAAAACACATATATTAATATCAACATATATACATTATTATTATTATATTAAAATCAAAATTATAAACCAACATTACAACAAGTATCATCATTTACGGTACACACTATGAAAAAAAATGCTATCACACTGTGCGTATATAACTGTATTAAAATTCAAAATCAACATACAAAATAATAGATATATATATTATACTAATTCAATATCCGCCTGTAATATAACACTATATTTTATAACTAACTATACTTAAAATATAACAAAACTGTTACATATTTATTTAAACCTGTTAACTAATATATAAAATGGTAACAACAAAATATACCTATACATGCTAAATGCAGACCACTGTTTACAAAATATAAACAAAATATGTATGTGTAGTTTAGTATATATATAGAACAACAAATGTTAGTATGCAAATAACGTACACTTATAAACAAATATATATTTCAATATGAAGTTCGACACTATCATTAACATAATACAGATATAAATACCTACCACTCACGCCTATACATAAAAATTTAAATATTAAATAATATATATATATAACATACATATGTATTTTTCGTACAACTTATACTGACCGTCCGTACATATATATCAACATTCCCAAACTTAAAAATCTAATCTATATATAATACTTTTGTTTGCAAATCTATATAAAACAACGTGTATATATAAATATATATAACTTAAGGTAACCCATATATATACCAGACATATGACAATATATAAACTTTTGGACCTATATGCATATAAAATGACTAGTATAAAAAAAAACTTCATATAAATATAACACATATGCGCATAAATGGTGGTACAGATAACTTGTAAAATAGAGTATATATACTATTATAAAATAATAAAGCTTAGTTATACATATGCAGACCAAACATTGCAAACCACTACAAAAATATATATAAACCAATTCTATCTTTAAAACAGTACCTTTTTATACTTTCTTATGCAATATCCATACTTACAAATATATAACCCATACAACAATTGTATTTATATAATAAGATTTATATAGTATATATACAAAACCATGTTTACTGCTTTGCCAGGAAAAAATATATTAAGTTTTACATTTCACGAAATCACGTTTGCACATAACAGCAAACATATGAAATAAAACTATATAACTAATGTAAAATAAAACTATAACATAAGTAATATATATATATATATAAAATCTTACCTAATGTATAAGATAGAGTGGTGCACGGTAAGCAAGAGGAGAGAGGTGAACGCGAAGCAAGGTGGAGCTGCTCGAGGGCGAGTCGGGGAGAGGTGGTGGAGGCGGAGATGGCAGAAGACGTGGCAGAGCTGGAAGTGATGGCCGCGGAGGGCCACGTGGTGATGATCGGCGGTGAAAGTTTGTTGTGTGGGTCGGAGGGGAGAACGACGGTGTCGGTTTATTTGGTGGCTTTGGGTTCGGGTTTAAGGTGCAGCAGCTCGGCCTTGGGGTGGGTGGCAGCGTGTGTTTCGATGGAAAGGCCGAGGGTGAAATTTTCATGCGAGGGGAAGGAGGAGAGGGGTTCAGAAAATTTGTTTTTTTTTCTCAATTTTTGGAAGAGGAATAAAAAGTAGATCTGGAGGAAGGAGATACCAGTGAAAGGATGGGTAGGAGCAGTTTAAATTTCGAATGCAACTGAAAGGGCAAGGCAAAATAAATGCATGCAACTGAAAATTTTCTTCCAAAGCAACGAATAGACAGCTGGCTTCATAACAAATTGTAAAAGCCTTATACATATAATTTATATTTGTTTCGAACAGTAGAGCGGAATTGGCGGAGAATTTGAAAGGTACCAAAACTCGGTTGCGGAACCGATACGCTATGCGTTTCGTAGATTACACCGCACAACGGACTCTGAGATTTACAATTGAATATGCCGCAGAGATCAGCACGACGAGCGGATCAAAACGGTATACAGATATCAGCGATATGATTGAATTATAAAAATTTGAATTTTCTACCAGCGGAAAATGCAGCAAAAACGCAGAAAAATAAGATCGACGGAGCTAAAGAAGTCCGAATTTTGAAAAACGAAAAATGGCGCCTTGCTCAGAAGACGGTTTAGAATTTTTCTATGTAAAATATTCAAGTTTCGAAAACGTTTTATTTTCATCACTTTTTAACTGATTAAATTGAAGTAAATTTACGCGCGAAATAAACTTTCGTATTTTCGGACGAAAATTTACCAGTTGCTATGTTTAACTAGATGCATTCCAAATATCAAATTTATATTTCAAAATTTTATCGTTTAAAATTTCACAAAATTTCAACTAATTACGTTATTAAAACAGTTGAAATTTACGGGTCGTTACATATGTATTCTATTCTTATCAAAACATTAAATCCTTTTTGATTCTTTAGCTTGAAAGTCCAATAAAACACGAACATTATAACAGACCCAGAATCAGAAATGGATGCTCCAAAATCACGTACTCATACTAGTAATGGTTTATTCATACTATAAATAAAGAAATTAGATATTGAAAGCAAGAATGAAGAAATCAAATAATACCTTCAATTATGATTTCGAAACTAGAGGGTTGCTGGGCAAGTGAAATCGACGGCGGAGATAGCAAAGATGGCGGAGATTGGAAAAACGACAAAGATGATGGAGACGGCGTTGCGCGCGAAGATCGATGTTGAGTGATGGTCGATGTTGAGCGATGTTTGGAAAAGTTTTAGCTTTAATTTAATTTGGGTTAAAGAGAAAGAGGGGTTTTAATTTCCTACGATTGGAAAGAAGTATTCACGGTGGCAAAATTTTTATTTCCCCACGTTCATTAGACCATGCAGCGTTTTAGCTGGGAGATGGCGGACGACTTCACTTGAAGCCAGCGTTTTAGAATTGATTTTAAAAGAAAAAAAATAATCCATCCGCATAATTGCGGCATTTTTATGAAAACGCTGTGCATTCGTGCTGCAAAAGATATATTTTCTTGTAGTGTCAATAAGAAAAGTTAAGTTCGGAATTACTTACACTTCCATTTTGTGTTTTAATTCTTAGTATTTTGGTATCAAAGCGGTTGCAGGCCTGACATAATCAAAGCAGTAATCTTTGAGTTTTTTGCAGCAACAAAGAAGATGACAACCAAAGGGAATTTTGTGCAACCTACCATCCCTCGGTTCAACGGTCACTATGACCATTGGAAAATGTCTATGGAGAATTTCTTGCAATCAAAGGAATATTGTGGACTAGTGGAGACTAGCTATATTAAGCCAGAAAGTGGAGTAGAGCATAAGCACAACGAAAGAAGCTAGATTAACTAAAATTGAAAGACCGAAAAGTCAAAAATTATCTCTTTCAGGCAATAGATCAAATGATATTGGAGACCATTCTCTTGAAAAATACTTCCAAACAAATATGGGAGTCTATGAAGAAGAAATTTGAAGGGAATGCTAGAGTTAAGAGGTTGCATCTACAAGCTCTCCACATAGAGTTTGAAACTCTAGAGATGAAGAATGGAGGAGAAGTTGTTGAATATTTCTTTAAAATATTTCAGTGGCTAACAAGATGAGAACATACAAAGAGAAGATGCAAGATGCCATGGCGGTTGTGAATATTCTTAGATCTTTGAGTGAGAAGTTTAACTATGTTGTTTGTCCAAACGAGGAGTCCAAGGACCTCAGTCATCTCTCTATTGATGAACTGCAGAGTTCACTAATTGTTCATGGGCAAAAATTCGAACAACACATACGAGAGGAACAATGTACCGAAAACAACATCTGAAGAAATATTTAGTGCAAAAGGGCGAGGTCATTGTACTTTTAGAGGTAGAGGAAGAGGGAGAGGTCGTCCACCCTATAACAAAGCAAATGTGGAATGCTACAAGTGTTACAAGCTTGGACACTTTCAATTGCAGTTTCCAAATTGGGGTAAGGAAGCTAACTATTCTGAATTAAGAGAAGAAGAGTTGTTGCTCATGTCACATGTGGAAAAGAATGATGCACAAATGGAAGGTGTTTGGTTCATAGATTCAAGATGTAGCAATCACATGTGTGGGAATAAGATCTTATTTTGCTATCTAAATAAGACTTCAAGTAAAAGGTAAAGCTAAGTAATAACACAAATATGGATGTGTTAGGAAAAGGTAGTGTGAGACTCAAAGTAAGTGGCTTTACATATGTTGTTAGCAAAGTATTTTTTGTGCCTGAACTAAGCAACAATCTTCCGAGCATGGGTCAACTACAAGTAAGAGAGCTAATGAATCTTATTCAACATGAAAATACAAAACATATCATCCATAGAAAGGGCTCATAACACAGACCAAGACGACAATAAATCAAATGTTTATTTTGCATGCAAACTTATTGTCATGTCCAAGTTGCAACTACACTTCTGCACAAGATTTGGCAAAACTATGGCATCGACGTTATGGACATTTGAGCTATAAAGGATTGAGGACTCTCCAGTTCAATAAGATAGTGCATGAGATAACTCAATTCAATATTCCATCGACCTATGTGATAACTGTATGATTAGATAGAACATAGGGATATAATAATTCTAAAATGAAGCAATTTGAGGGCCACAGAGAAGCTTCGGCTTGTTCATGCCAACCTTTGCAATCCAATCTCACCCATCTTGTAACACCCCATAATTTTAACGATAATTAATCAAAAGAAACTAGTTAACAATTAGTAACGCCAAAAATAAAACTTTTACAAACATCAAAATTTGGCTACTAAACTTACACCATTGGAGTCGTGGCAATTTTATGATCAATTTTTGTATTAAATTTTTCTGATGGGAGTTCAAACGAAAAAGTTGTTGACGTTTGAATAATTTGAGTTGGAAATAATTATATATGTAATTAAGAAAATAAAATATAATTAACGAAATAAATTAACGTTAATTAGGGTTAACAGTTACTTTGCGTTTAAGTATAATTAACGTTAATAAAGGAATAAAGAAAGATGCTCGATTGGCTGTATAATGAAGCAAATTAACAAATGAAATGTCGCGTAATTAATTTACCTAGTCAACGTCGATCGGTCGACCACTTAGTTCAGTCGGTCGATTGCTAGTGGTCGATTGGTTCGGCCGTCAATTTTGAAATGTTGAAGTGGACGAATTGCCTAAATTTAAAATAAAAGAATTTAATGGCTGACATTGATTTGAACCCCTATAAATATGAACCTAAACTCTCACTTTCTTCTCATATTTTCTGGAGCAACATCGGAGCTCTGCCATTTTCTCTTCTTCACAAAATTCTTAATTCTTAAAAATAGTTATAGTTTACATATGTATATACAAATGGAGAGTAGTGGAGGATGGTTGAGAAGAAGAATATGGTCGAATCAAATAGTCAAAACCAAGGTAAATTATAAATCTGAATCTAAAATCTAAATTAAATCCAAATCTTTTCTTCGATCAAGATTTTTGATAGGTATATGTATGCTTGCAGTGCATGTATTCAAATAGGGAGAAATGAGAGTTAAATTAAATAACCTGGATTAGATTTAGAGATTTTGAAAGCTAAAAAGGTGAGTGATAAATTATATATTTTTATATAATATTAGATTCATATCATTGTAAATCTATTCCTTTATGCCTAAAATATAAATTTGAGTCGTAGGCTAAAATTGTATACGTGTAATAAATTTATTAACCCGACCTACATATTCTGTGATTGATAAATTGAATTATATATTGCATGTATGTGAATCTGTTAAATATTGGATGGTAGTAGTTCCTTAATTTATTATTGGGTAGTAGTAGTCCTTGAAACGTATAAATCATGTGATAATTCCAGATTTGTATATTTAAATGACGTATGCAAGTAAAATATAAATTAAATTTTCACTGTAAATTGTTAGTATTTAAGTAGTATTTTAATCCATTGTAATGTAAAGGGTTGCAATGTAAATTCCTATAGATGATTAAGTTTAGATTTCTAAATAAAAGTGTATCATTTGAAATGATGTAACATCCCATATCTGGAGGCCAAAAGCTAAGCGCTATGGATGCTGCAGACATCCACAGTATTAACTTCTGGTGCCGAAATATGGCAGTGTTAATGGTATCCATAATATCAGAAGCACTTGAATATGAACAAAATCACAGATTTCCAAAAACAATAATTTCAGTGATTATATTTCGAATAAATCATACCCAAGTTACAAAAATCTCAAACGTAATCCTAGGCATTGATCAAATATAAATTTACAACAATACGCCAAGAGCGACATGTGAAGATGACCCTTTGGATGATCAAAGCAATATAGACATAACTATCTTAATACATAGCGAACACAATTTTAAAACAGAATTCCTAAATTAGCTATCCGTCAGCCACCTGCTCGTCTTCGGATGCTTTATTCGCCAAAACCTGCTAAAACGTGAAAACCCAAACCCTCAGCCTACTCAAACCAAATTTTAAGCACCCGAGAATTTAAGGGGAAACAAAAACTTCGAGTCAGACTTAAATCCTGGTATGAATAATTTCTGTTACATCTCAGTTTACTGATAAATAGTGAGACCACGCCGCTTAGCGGAATGGGTTTCCCCTCACTAATATCTCTTTTCAAAACATGTATTTTGCAAATCCTTTCCTGCAAACAAACTGGTTAATCAACTGATTATAATAATAATATAGCAATATCCATTATGTTAAAACAGGAAATGAAATGGACTATCTGTCTAAAATCTAAACTATTTATTCTAAATTCTGAGCTATCTATTCTTTTCTGGACTATCTGTCCTAAAGTTGATTATAGCGGTATCTTTTATGCTAAATAATAGGCTATCTGCCCAAAACAGGTAAAAAGGGTGGACTAACCGCCTTTAAAAATTTAGCAAGATCCGTTATGCGAATAAATGAACCATCTGTTCATATCAGAGTTGACTGCTCTTTCTGGACTAACTGTCCTCTGGGCTGACTGCCCTCAAAATGGACCCACTGTCCGAATTTAAAATGAGGTGACTGCCCGAATTTTCTTTTGGGTTAACTACCCTTCAAAATATTTGAGCTAACTACTCTACAATATCTGAGTTAACTGCTATTTAAATTTTCCTTGAAACCTTTTCAAAATGATTTAATCCGTCAAATCATATATATACAAGGAAAATATATCTTTAGCTTTACTCTAAGCTATTTTTGCCATGTTATATATACTTTACTCAAAATAATGTTGATGATGTTCAATAAAGATTAGCTATCCTTTAAAATAAGTTAATGTCCTTTATAACTTAAAATACTTAGGCATTGGGTTCAATTTAAAATAGGTGCAAAACCTTTCGAAACCAATCAGAGTTAACTACTTTGAAACCTTTAAAGCGTTTCGACTTAAAACATTTGGATTCTGCAAAAGGATCAGAAAAACATTGGAGTTGAAAGCAACTGCTTCGAAACCTTTATAAAACCTTTCAAAACCATTCGAAAACAATGAAGTGTAGGTGTTGGAACCAATCCTTCGAAATCAATGGAGATAGGCGGCAAATATTTGAAAATAAAAGATAACCTTTGACTCCATCTGTGTCGAAAGGTTAGGAAGCGGCAACTATGTTTCGGCCTTGTCGAAAGCTATACCATTCGACTTTGTCGAAAGGTTTCAATTAAAACAATAAAGCAAACCAATCAAAACCTTTTTCTTTTAAACCTTTTTGACAATTTCGAAAGCTCTTTGTCGAAAGCTAGCAAGCATATTTTCTTTAAACCAAAACAAAACTTCATCTCTTTCGAAAGATATAACCTTTCGTCCCTAAACCTTTCGATCTCTTTCAATTCACTACGTACCAGTTGACTGATACCTTGTGCCTTGGTATTTGACCTAGCCGAAAGGTTTGATACCTTTCGACCTTGTCGGAAAGTCTGGAATGAAGGTGAAAGCTTTGCCGAAAGGGTTGAAATAGAAGAAAGACAATTTATTTGTACTTTAAAATAGTTCTTTTATACCCCACCTGCCTTGTTTGTCTAAATTTGATTGGTTGTCAAAATTTTATATTCAAAAGTGATGCCGACTTTCCTTATTTGGAAATTTGAATAATTTTGAAAAAGCCCCTTTCTCCTTTATAATTATATAAATCATTTAAGTCTCATACCTTAAATAATTTTATATAACTATTAAAACACCTTGAAAAATACTGGAAAAATTCCAGAAAATCAAATAATATGTTCTCTTTAACATATATAATTTTCGAATCCAAACTATAATTATTTTTCCCGTAAATAATTTTATAATCCAAATTAACCTTTTCTTCCTTAGAAAATTCAAAACAATTCCACAAAAATTCTGAAAATCGAAACCCATCTCTAAAATAACTTTTTAGATCATCGTAAAACTTCGCAAGGCTAACAGATGTAATTTAATAGGGTTTTCATCTTAAAACATGTCATAAAGTCTATATGAACATATATAAATCATCAACATGTATATATATAATCTTTTTATCATTCAAACACATGGCAAATCTTTGCCAAATCATTCGGAATTATCCTTAAAACCGAAACCAAAATTATTTAGAGACGTAAACATTATTCACCTTTTGTTTTAATGATTAAGGAGCTTGAGATTTGAATGAGTTTGATTTGAATTTGCTTCCTTAAGCTTCTCTTTTGTTTCCTCTTCTTCTCCCTTCGTTAATGGTGGCCAGTCAAACTTTTAAATTTTTGAAAATGAGAATGAACATGTGTTTTGAAATACACGGCCTAAGGAGGGTGATAAAGGAATGGCCTCTTTCCCATAATACCCCTCCTCTAATTCATTTTTAAACCCTTCGTTTAATTTATTAGTTAAAAAGGCACGACTACCTTAATTAAATCAAATCTCAATCCCTTTGTCAACACATTATTTTATTTAGTTTATCTAACTAGATCTCCTAAATAATGTTATTAAAAATCGGGGTGTTACAAATGACAAGGAATACGCTAAAAAAAGAGATGTATAAAATAGGGATATTTACCGTATTTGTAGTGTCTATTTCAGTAACTATGAAAAAGATAATTCCTTGTAATTCCAAATGTAACATAAATTATCCTTTTTGATAAGACATAGAAATTTCCACTATTAACCTTTCCTTTAGGAGAGATGTAATTTCAATCCATTAAAATGCAGAAATCCCTAAGGATAAATTAAAAGATTGTAAATGTGATAATAATAATGGTCTAAGGAAGGATATATATATATATATATGCAATATAAGAAAGACATAAATTAGATAATAACAATGAAATAATTAGAATTAAAAATTTAAAATAAAAAGGTATAGGAAGTCCACTAAACAAGGGAGGGAGATAAAAGTTGAAAAGGGAATAGAGGGAAAAAATTAAGTAGTGAGAAAAGGGAAATAAATGGGAAAAGATATTTAGATCTTTTAAAAGAAAGCGTTAAATGACCTTAAATTGAATAAGAAGTAAACGCATGACAAAGTAAAGAAATGTTATTAACAGTGAACATTGGAGGCGTTATAATCAAACAAGTAAGAATGAACACAACACACACATATGTAGCCTCAAGTATGTGTTTATGACGGGTATGAGTTATTAAAGTTCGTAAATAAGTTAGAAGGATAAAAATGACATAGTCATTAGAATGAGTTGGAATGCGAGGTCAGTAGTACTACACAACGAAAGTATGCCCATCGCAAGGGGCTACTAGCAGTTGTGTATACATTATATTGATATGAGACATATCCAACTGTAGGACCCATGGAATTATATATGCTTGCATATAGGTGAAGGAATACCCCAGTAGGGTCTGCTTCTATCTTTTAGGAGGGGTATTGCCTTGATTGCATTAGGCAATCTAAATGGGACACCAAGACGGTGAGCAAGAATTAGTGCTATGCCAGTGTGTTGGTACCAACTTAGGGAATAGGAGCTGTACATAGGTCGAGAACGTCATCAGTCCTGAGGGATCAACGGGAAAAACGAGGGTTACACCTAAATGGGTACGCTCTTACTAGTGTAGGTCATGTTTTGGTCATTTACTACCACAGCTGTTTGCTAGTTTATTAGGGGTAATTCTAGATAACCCTTAAGTGAGGACTTTCAAAACGAGTGGGGTAGTCCGAGGAGCTGAGTCCTCAATAGTCCATGGAGCTAAGTCCACAATAGGATGCAGACAAGTAGTAAACCCCCAAGGCGAGATAGAATACGACTAAACTATTGTAATGCCATTATTAGGCACTGCGGGAGTTCCTTTGTATGCATGACAAAGAGGATGTGATATTGCATTGATGATGGTTCCCGATGGGATGTTGGGTTATGGATACTAGCGGGGATAGTATTGTGGTCCAAAATGGGATTATGTACTTATACATACATACATATACACGTATGTAGTTATGTCTACTTCGGGTAGATGGGGCGTATCACAAGCGTATGTGGCATCGAGATGACTAAGTAAAATAAAAGAACATAACATGTGATGAAAGACAATCAGCATAAACTAGTGTTATGTATAAAGTGTATAATTTACCAGTCACCAGAATGTTGTTTTAACCCACTCCTCATTACAACCCATAGGATAGCTTTATTGGGACAAGTACTAGTTCAAGGCGGGAACAGTGGAAGGACGGGTTTCCTTATGCATGCTCGACATTGACAAGGACACTAGTTATTGAAAGTATCAATCTTGGTCAGTATTATGTGATTTATTATACTTTACTATTCCGCTACGAGATATATCGATGGTGCTCTTGTATGCATTTATTAATTTATTTGTAGGATACAAAACCAATGAACCATACTTTGGTGCACTTAGGTTTCCGATTTAGCGAAAATTCAAGCTCATAGGGGTGCGGGTTATCACACATCTCCAATGGAAAGGAAAGGTACTTTATATGCTTTATGAATGACTTTATTAGAAAAATATAGACTTATTTTTTAGTAGTGAAATATGAAACATTAAACATCTTCAAGCGTTTTAAGAGTTGTGTTGAGAAAGTAGGAGGGCATATAAAATGTTCTCCAACAGATCGAGGAGGAGAGTTCACATCATTTGAATTCAGCGAGTTTTGCACAGATCATGGCATTAAGTGGAAATTGACTGCAGCATGCACTCTGCAGCAAAACAGAGTACTTGAAATTAAAATCGAAAAATTATGAACATGGTTTGATGCATGCTCCCTGAGAAGAATTTGCCCAAGAGCTTGAGGCCAGAGGTATTAAATTGGACTACATAGGTTTGAAGTCCTACATTGGTTGTAAAGAATCAAATTGTAACGACCTGCAAATTTATCACTTTGATAAATTATATTTATATTTGAAATATTCAAATACATGATTTTACAACATAAATTATAATGTTTGAACCATAAATAATGATGAAACTTGTTTTAAAGATATATTCATAAATATGGATATTTGGGGGTTTTCAACAGAAAAAAGATGGAAATCAGTTTTCGGTAAAATTGAGATTTTCTTAATTTTAGGGTGCACGGAACTAGATACATATACTTATTTATCCATTTAAGCAAGAATATGTAATACAATTATTTATTTTATTTTTAGAAATAAAATGCCTTTATGACATCATCAATGATGTCATCATTTAAATAATTGAGTTTTGAATTTAAATTGAGTTTAAATGATTTAATAATTATTTTAAATGATACTAATCCATTTTAATTATTATATAACTGATGATAAGTGATTTATAATAGTTTAATAAAAATATATACCGGATTTGAAGATGTAAGAAAATTGATAATGCTTTGTCAATATAATATCACTTCTTGTAAACACTTATTTAGTATTGGTAGATATGGTTTTATAATTTAAATGTGATCATCTTAATCAATTGATAATGATGAGAAATTAGTTTTCGAATTTTGTTTACATTTATATGTAATTTAATTAATAAGTGAAAATGTGACTGGGAATCGGCTTTTAGATTTTCAATGGTTGAACAAACGAAAGCTTTTTAAAATGATCGCAACGTTGTTTATATGTCTTGTGCACATATATAACATACACATGCATGTCCTAACATATACATATACACATTTATACATACCAAATACATATACATATATAAATATCACAAAATATCTAATATATTTATACAAAGTCAAAAGAAAATTACACATCAAAACCTCACATCCTTACACACTTACACATCATCATCTCAAGCACATAAAAAGGAGGACAAGGGGGAGTGGGCCGTGCGTGTGGGTGGGTAGGGATAGTTTGGTAATTTTGCATTTAGATATTTTTCACACTTATTTTTCCTATAAATACCACCCTCCATTATCTCATTTTTTCACACCATCTTCTTCTTCTTCCTAAGATCTCTGATGGCTTCTCTAGTCTCTTCCATCATAGCGAAGCTCTACTAAAATAAAAACTACCATATACAACGAAATACCGCCTTAAAGTCGAGGTATGAGTTCGTACTCTCACCTCTCTTTCTTCTTCTTGGCCGTGTACTGTAAGGAGTCACCACCATCTCAAAACTAAGTTTCTACCTCCTACAAGCCTAGGCCGTGCACTTCTAAAGGGAACCAAGGTTAATTCCGCAAGCTTCGGTGAGATAGTATCGAAATTATAATCAAATTTAGAAAATATAAAAACCAACTTATGTGAGAAACCCTACTAATTTATTTTATAAAATCCATAATGATGATATGATTTCTATGATTGTTTATGATGGTTGTTTATAATGTTTCGATATGATAATATGTTTGTTTGATGTGGAAATAATTCACGTTATAATACATGTTGAATTTGCACCAAGAAATCACTTCCCTTTATAAAATGAAATAGTACATATGGCATTATTAAACCTCATTAAAATAGTTTAAAATAATTTATAAATGGTTTATAAACATTAAAACTCATTTCGGCAAAGTTTGAAAAAGTTTGGGAAATGGAGTAAGAATAAGCCGTCTCATTTCGGCAGTTCGCTATTTCGCGACCTGAAAAGTTAAACGAATGTGTAGAATGGAATATGAGTCGGAATTCTTTGCAATAAGAATTTTCCAGACCTTAATGAATATATTTAAAAAAAAGAAGAAAATCAAGATTTCATCTAGTAAAATTTGAGATACGTCCAAATCAAGTTTTCAAAAACGTCGCGTTTTGGCAATTCAAAAACCAAAGTGGTAAAACCATGAAAATAGATATTTTTAAATCTTTAAAAATATGAAATAAATTCCATAAATATATTAAAATATTTTAAAGAGGATTTGAGTTATTAAAATGGACATATGTGGAATGAAATTAGCATTTTGATCAAAGAAGCTTTAAAACACTATTCGTAGCACTTTTTGGTAACTTTTGAAATTAAGATTTAAACTTAGAATTTTCTTTCCAAATGTTTTACAAATGTTTTTCAAATAATAAATCAAGAATTTTAAAGAATTTAGAATTAATCAAATAACTAGACCGCCTTATGGGTGACAAAGAGATAGTCTCTAAACCCGAGCTTGGACAACCAGTATCAAGGTTCCGCTCTAGCTACCCGGATTGGTCTGACGGAGGGGATGGTAAATTTGATTTACTTGGACTACATATTCCAAAGATAAAAAAAGATTTGGAGATTTCCAAAAGTTAAACAAGATTTAAAATGGGATTTTGTTGTTAAAGAAAACTTTCTAATTAAACTCTGTATTAATTTCAAGGAGGGAACTCATACTATCCGTGTGAATTTAAAAGGTGATTTCGCCGTTATTCGACGAATAGTACAGTTGAATACGGAAATTAGTATTAAAGTATAATTAGCATAATTTTTATGCATCATTTTTGTTTAACACTAACTAATTTGGGTTTACAGTGAACGATGTCATAAATAACATTGTTTTTGACCCACTAAAGATATGTTTTGGAAATGTGAAATCTTTATTAAGATTTGAGTTATATTTTTCCTACGTAACTAAAGATGAAATATTCTGGTATTTCCACAGTTAAAAAGGGGTTTTAATTAACTAGAGAATTTTATAAATGAGGTTTAATTATCCCGTATATACTTAAATAGAATATGATTTAAAGATGTATTTCTCTAAAGAGATATTTTACTTAGATAAAAGATATTGAATAATTGAATAATAATCACCTATATACTTGACATCTTTTATTGATAATTGGTTCGGAGAAACCGGGGTCGGATTTGGGTGATTCCTATCCAAAAACCACTTCGAACAAATATATATTCGAAAGTGAAAACATGTTGAAGACAATGATTTTGAAGACGGAGATCTTCATGATGTAGGGCTGCTTGACACTAGCCTCGCAATTCCATATATATATATATATGGTGGTAGTAGTGCTTCATTTTGTAAATCTTCGATGCAAGGACTGCTTGCTACTAATCCTAGGGTTGATTCCCAACATGATGTAGTAGGAGAGTGCCTTCGTTTTGTCCTATTCCTGGACAACTTGTATGGACGAGTGTATGACATTGCATTTCTAAGACCACATACATTAGCTTTTACAAACGTACATCTGTTTGTTGGTGTAGGAGGTAACCCCTCTTATACATAACACCCTTCTCTGAGACGTACGGGCTTAGAGGTTGTACTTTTATGGAAATCAATAATGTGTTATTGGAAATGGCAATGTGGCAATCAAAGTGGGACATGTCATGTGAAAGGTAAAATGTTACCTTAAGCCTTGCACATCGAGAATGACAAAAATATGGTAGATGCAGCAGGGCCAGGTGGTTCGCTCCCATTAGAATATAGTCATCACCTTTCTAGATTATCCTTTATATTTCAGGTCTGTTGTGTATGCTGTGGCCACGGATAGGTCGGGAACGACCAGGGTGATGGCGTATTCGGTACTAAGATAAGTTAGACCGGTACTGTGTTGGTAGAGGTTGGAGCCTTGTTACATTTCTCTAGAGATGTACCATCGGATGGTAGTCCCTAACCTTGTCATTATATGGAATCCATTCTCCAATACGAGCCTTTATGGTTTTAGTTGTAAACCTATTATGCTGGAATTTAATAAATGTAACAATTTCAGCTAAGATTATATATATTTATTTGAAAGAGTTTTCAAAGAATGTCATTAAAAATAACATCTCTGATTTTGCGTAGCAAATGGTTCGGTTATCATAAGGAAAAACCCGTCCGTGTATTTATGTGGTGTGGTCTTATGAGATGTTCATAAGGAAAAACCAGTCCCATGATTGACCCGGAGTTTATTTTATTTTCCCTTAAACTCTAGGTGCCCTATTTTTCGGGCAGCCAAGTAGTTCAGGTCTGGCTTGGAACATATTGGATGAGCTTGGAGCAAGAGCTGGAGTTTCCTCTATAGATGTTTATCCATTTCCATTTCCGCTGCATTCGTTTACTATTTGCATTCAGCATTAGTTGGGACAAAGATTTATAACTGGCCAGGCTGAGATTAGGATAGACTCTGATGTATGTATGTAACATTTCTGCTATAAAGATTATATATTGAAAAACATATGTTATTCAATTTGTGTAAGATTCTGTTCCGTCTGTCTTTATTTTTCTTTTTACCCTCGATTGATCTGTCTTTTTAGCACTTGGATATTCGGCACGTGAATACCATGGATGCATTAGTGTCGATTTCTAAGGTTCGAAAAGGTTGGTCGTCACACAAATTCCCGAGGAAGCTTGGAGTGGATCAAACCCTCAGTCAAACATTTTCGAATTTTCGGATGTGTGGCACATGTGCATATCTTGGATGTGAGAAGGATAAAGTTAGATGCAAAGAGCTTCACATGCATTTTATTGGGAGTAAGCGAAGAGTCTAAAACATATAGACTCTATGATCATATTACAAAGAAGATAATAGTTAGCAAGGATGTTATTTTTGAGGAAGACAAACCTTGGAGTTGGGATATAAGTAATGAAGAACGTGTAATGGCTGACCTAGAATGGGCTAATCAGGGGGATAATGCAGGAGAAAACAAAGAGAATAATGGAGCAATAAGTGTGCAAAAGGAAGTAAATAGTGAGGATCCAGTTGGTAGTTCTCAAGTAGGTGACAATGAAGATGAATCATCAAGTTCTAGATGAAGAGCTAGAGCACCTCCAGTGTGGATGAGTTATTATGTGAGTGGGGAAGGACTTTCAAACGAAGAAGGTATAAATGCTAGTTTAGCTATATTATTTCAGTGGACCCAATGCATTTTGATGAGGCTATGATGCATGAAAAATGTATGAGAGCTATGGACATAAAGATAAAGGCTATAGAGAAGAACAAAACATGGGAACCCTATGATTTGCCAATTTGCTAATGGATGCAAAGAAAGTCAAAGCGAAGTGGGTCTATAAGACCAAACTCAAGGAGAATGGAGAAGAAGTGTACAAATTCAAGGCTAGTTTTGTGACAAAGGGATATATGCAATAACAAGGAATAGATTACACAGAAGTCTTCTCTCCGGTGCAAGAATTGATATAGTGAGAATGATTTGTGCTCTTTTAGCTAAAAGAGGATGGACTTTTTATCAACTTCATGTCAATTCTGCTTTTTTTCATGAGGAACTCAACGAAGAAGTGTACGTGGACCAACCTAAGGGTTATAAGCTTAAGAATAATCCTCAGAAAGTATATAGGTTGAAGAAAACCCTTTATGGATAGAAACAAGCTTTAGGGCTTGGTTCATTCGTATTGAAGCATATTTTATAAGTGAAGGGTTTGAGAAGTGTTATAGTAAACATATTTTGTTCATTACAATAAATGAATATGGTAAGATTCTTATTGTTAGTTTGTATGTAGATGATTTAATATTTATAGAAAATGATGAATGGATGTTCTCTGATTTTAAGAAGTCTATGTCGAGGGAGGTTTACATGACTGATTTACAATTATTGTAGCAATCAAATAGGATTTATATATCCTAAAGAAAGTATGATTTAGAGGTATTGAAGAGGTTTAGATGGTGAATACTGAATAGTAATGAAGTCCTTAATCCTATCGTTCCAGGCTTTAAATTTTAAGGGATGAGAATTGTACTCGTGTGGATAAGACTTTGTATAAACAAATGGCACGAAGCCTCATGTACTTAACAGCTACAAGGCCAAACTTAATGTTTGTAGTAAGCTTGATCAACAGGTACATGGCTAAACCGACCGAGATGTATTTGTATGTTCCAAAAGAATACTAAGATACTTGAAAGGAACCACCGGACTTAGAGTTTTTTTATCAGAAGGGAGGGTATGAAGATTTGATTGGTTATGCTGATAGCAACTAAATGGGATATCAAAAAAATAAAAGAGTACATCAGGCTATGTCTTCATGCTTGGATGTGGAGTGGTTTCTTGGTCTTCAAGGAAACAACCTATAGTCACACTTTCACCCACTAAAGTAGAATTCGTGGCTGCAACTACTTGTGCAAGCCAGAAGATCTGGATGAAACGAGTACTAGAAAAGTTGAGTTCGGGACAAAGTGTATTGCAATCTTTTGTGATAATAGTTCAACAATTAAACTATCATAAAACATTATGTTATATGGTCGAAGCAAGCACATTGGTGTACTCTTTCATTTTCTTCATGATCTCACATGAAAAGGAACAATACAGATAATTTATTGTGGAACACGAAATCAGCTGGAAGATGTAATGACAAAACCCCTTACAGTGGATGCATTTCAGAGGTTTCGAAATCAATTAGGAGGCTGTTGAGTTCCTGAATTAAACTAGTTGTCATGGAACTAGTTTAACGGAGGGAATAAAGAGAGTTTAGTTAGCTATTAGAATTTCAATTAGATACCGTACTTGGTCCAGCAAGTCCTAGTCGATAGGGTACATGTTTAATATTTTTTATTTTTTTAGAAGTATCTATCTCAAAACGAGGTCTAGTTTTATTCATTCTGTTGGCATTGTAAAAGCCTATTTATAAGCCTAGTTTTCTCAATAAGAAAAGTTAAGTTTAGAATTATTTACACTTCCATTTTGTGTTTAAATTCTTGACAGGCTTATTTTTGATTTGACCCTTAGAGGTGGACAACCATTTTTTTCTCGTCTGTTGTGAACAACACAATCTATATATTGCACTCCACTTTCATCTAAAATTTCAACTATTGTAACTTTTGATCCATAAGTCCAAATGATTTTTCCACTGAAACTGTCGGGCTCATCTTCAACAGGATCTGCAATTTGATGAATATTTGAGTCAAATAAACTTAGCATTCCTCCATGATTCAAATATAGATGTCTCCCATATCAATTAATAAAAATCTTAAATTTTTTAGGTTAATGTCCCATGATGCTAAGTAGTTGAAACCAAATTAATCGAGTTTGCACAAATGGTGAAACTTGTATCCAAAAATTATGTTAACCATATTTTTGGTTTGTGCCTTTATCAACTTGATCTTACAATTCTCCTCCTCAAAAAATAAAAATCCCATAACATCAATATGATTTGTAGCATAGCTATATATAAGCATAATGTGCAAAAAGTATGGATGATGCTTTGACTGTCCCAAAGTAACTCTACAATCCTTTATACCATCGAAAGATAATCCAATAGAAATGACAAATATAACCCTTCCATAGTCTCTTCACAGTAGATATCAATTCCACTTCACTAGTCGACAAAGCTATTATAGATTACAACTTCGATCTCCAAGAAGTTGAGCTTATGTCAGGTGTGTAAATATTGGTCGACATCGACTTCCCAACATCTTTATCTCGAATTTGAATTACGATATACCCGAAGAGTCATATAACCATTTATTCCTTCATATAGTAGGATCACATCTAAAGTACCAATCAAATACCTGAGTACTCAATTCATTGTTGGAACTGGGCCAGTTGAAAGTAGGAGAATAGGTAGATTAGAAAAAAATTCTCATTTGGGATCTATTGGGCCTATGAAGTATAAAAGATTATTAGATCCAATCTAATAAAATTATAAATAGAATCATATTTTATTTAATTTGGTTAAAAGAAAGCTTTAGTTTTAATTTTAATTTGTATATATTATAATAAATGTATTAAATACATTCATATGTGTGAAGTGTAAGTGCAACATATAAGTAGTGTATATTTGTTTAGCTAAACATGTAAAAAAAATAGAGAAAGAATTTTGTTTCATTCTCTCAACATATATAATTAATTAAGGTAAGATGAGGTTATAAGTGTGTTGGGAAGAACCCTTTCGTTCCTCCATCTCTTTAATTAGATTAAATGGTATTTATAATTGAATTCACAAATGTCTTTGTTGTTCAAGTTTCTGACTAATAAAATGTACGTGTATAATAATAAATAAATTTACATATATACAGATTAAAATAAGTTTCCTTATATTATAAGTTTTACAGATCAAGTATTAACAATTATAACAATGATTTCAATCAAGGAGGAGTTTAAAAATAAATTTTACCGCTTCACGTAAAAATCCATTTTGATTTAAGTTAAAATAACATAAAAACATGTAAATCTATTTGTATAAATAATTGCAAGTTATGTATTAAGTTTAAAATAACATATGTATATATAAAGATTGCAATTTAAGTAACATATATGTTTAAATTTAATGCTAACAAATTTAATTCAATCTTTTAATTTAGGTAGGAAATAAAATCCTATAACTTTACATAAAAGATCACTTATGAATTCTATAACGAAAGAAAACTTTTACTTTTATGAATATAATAACCAAAAAATTCATTTTTAAGAAAGTAACTACGTAACAATGGAAATCAATTTTCAATGTAATTTTAAACAACCAACGCATATAGTTTATTTATCTTTATGTGCCGACCCACATTTAGGTAGGTTTAAATCGACAATAATCCACCCAGTCCAATTCAAACAATCTGAAACACAAATAATCAATGTGGTTAATCAAGAAAAAAAGAAAGAAAGAAAACAAACACAGAATCTCACAGCGGAATGACAAAATATAATAATCAAATAAACAGTTCATGAAGCTGTTAATACTATACATTTGATTATAATTTATACAACATTTATCAGAGTTATATATACAACAGAGACAAAATAATAATGCAGCAGAACAACATGATGCTAGGAATAATAAGAGTAATAATAATATACCAAATCTTCGTCTTCGTCCTTTAGAAAATAATCTTCAATGCGCTGAAAATCTCTGGACTGACCCGAGCGTAATGAAAAGACAAAGCACTCGAGTCAGGACTAAAATATCCATATGTGAGTCCAATCAATATCACACATATAACAGGAGTGTAATAGCGCCATAGATGTATAACGTGCGTGCAATAACTCAAGAGACGTTATGGAATTTTCCATCTTTTAAGGATCCGTCAAAATATTATATATAGTAGAATACGCTATATATTTAATGTCTAATCAGTAAAATAAATATTTTCTTAGCGTTAAGGCTTTACATTAATCCCCCTAAATGCTTTTTAAGCATTGTCGTACAATTTGCATATAACGCCCCAATAGCACGTCGGGGATAGGGATGCACCGTGATACGACAACACTAAACCAAAATCATAGTGGTCTTGTATAGGGATAAAAGTATGATAAGGCATGTGAGGCAATGCCTAAGGTAGGATAATACCGGTTCGGGTCGCAGGGCTGGTGGTAACGCTTCGTAGCCACGATCGCCCACCGCATCCATCCATCTCATATCGAGTCAAAGGAAGGTTATCCCAAATCAAGGTGCACCAATCGAAACCAACATCAAAAGTAATGGTATGGACTAAGTCAAAGAAGAATATCGAAGAACGGATGTCCACTTGGGGTAGCTAGCCCGCTTGGCCTTGTCAAGCCATCATATTTTAGTCATTTCAAATTGGCACAAGTGCTGGGGTCTATCCATCATCGTTCTCTTTCTTCATATCCAGCAAATGACGCCAAATCCAACCACTTCGTTCTGGAGTCTCCTCTACGTACATAGTTGTTAAAGTGGTTCCAATATTGACACAGAGTATGCCAATATGAGGCCCCAGTCTATTTAAAAACCAAACGTCGTTTTACACACCGGTTGGTACTTTTACATTTCAAAATCGATTCATACTTGATATCAAAATATCATATTCGCTTCAAAATCAATTTCATTTTAAAATATCATATTTACTCATAATATGACAAATTCACTGGAAAATCATTTTTGCCTTAATATCTCGATTTTACTTCCAAAATCGTTTCGAATTTAAATTTAGGTTATAACTTCATTTTAACCCAATTCACATTTGAATCCACGATTTAAATATAAATAGTTCCCACTTGACCAGTTTGAATTTTTAGAAAATAGTTTAAATAGTTTTAAATATTTTAAAAAGTTAAAATAGTTTAATATAAAATAGTTTGAGTATTGAAAATGGTTTGTATACTAAAATAGCTTGGAAATCAAAATAATTTAAATATTTTAAAAAAAGATTTTAAACAGTTTAAATTTAAATAATTTATTTGAAAATAGTTTCAAAGTCAAACTGGTTTAATTCTAAATCTTCCAATTCAAATCATCTTTAATCTCAATTCAATCCAAATCGACTCAATTTCGATTTCAATTCAAATCAATTTCAATTTCTACTTTAATCCAAATCAACTTCAATTTCGATTTCGATTTCTATTTCTATTTCGATTTCAATTTCAATTCTCAATTCGAATTTATTTCAATTCAATTCTCAATTTAAAACCATTTCAATTTATATCAATTTCGAGTTCGATTTCAAAACACTGATTTAAATCACTTAAATCAATTTAAACTTCAATATTCAATTTAAGGTATAAAATTTTAAAAATAATTCAATTTCGAGCCAAAGTTTGAAATATCAATTTAAATCCCTTTTTCCAAAGACAAATCTCGAAGTTCGAACAAAATTCAACCTTTTAAAAGAACTTGATTTCCATAATTCAAATTATATACCGATTATAACTTCAAATTTCAAATTTTATTTTAAACAATTTCTTCACAAATTTTAAATTCAACATTTCAAAACTCGAATTTGAAAATAATCCAATTCCCTTATTTTAATTCAATTTTATTTTCATAAAACAAAATCACTTGAATAGATTCAAATTCAAGAATTTAAAATTGTTAAATTTAACTAATCCGGTGTCCGTATATAATTTTCTATCCTATGGCCAAGTGAATAGTTATTTCAATTTAATTTCAGGGATGGATATATATCATTTCAATCCAAATCACAGTGTCATAGTCATATATCATTTCAACCTATTTCTTAATTTATTCGAAATAATTCGACTAACAGTTTTATATACTGTCAATAATATCCAGGGTGATAACGAAATATATAAAAATAAATAAACACCCAAATCAATCCAATTCATCAACCAATAAGCATCCATCACAATCAACATCCAAGCGGTGAAAATATCACAACAATTAACAAATTATCAGTAATCGGGAGTTTAACTAGCAATTTAATTCCAATTCAATTTAAATTTCTAACAGTTCAAATCATATATCCACTTAACTGTCAATCAAATGATCAACCAATAGTCAATAAAATTAAATTACTTCATGATATCAATTTAACGAACATAATTTTTTTGTCTTTCTAAGCATTTATAAACACTCACCTTTTATTTGAAACTGAAAATTTTCAAAGTCAAATAAATGCCAATCCAATTTCATATCGTAGACGATGTCGATACGATTCCAATGCAATTTGTTTCGTCCAAAACGGGCCTCGTATGAAAAAGATACGAATTTATTAATATTCGATATAAATAAAACCTAATTAACAAAATTAATATAATTAACTAACAATACTAACCTATTTTCCTCTTAATCATGTACTGCTCCAAGTCGAAACATGCAAAACCCATCTTCGCACATGATTCCTCCATGCGCACGCTTCCCCAGGCCGTCGGACTTCGATCGGCCATCGCCACGACGACCGCCGTCTTGCTCTCTACCAACGACCGAAGCCACGCCGCCATCGCTGCTGCCATCTTCACGAAAATCGAGGAAACTCGCATCGCCTTCAATCTCGGATTCCGACGAACTTGTGCAAGCTTGCGACGATCTATCCGTTGGAGATGAAGAGCTCGTCGAGCTCTACAACTTTGCTTTTGGAGTCGAGCAATTTCGTTGAGTGGATTGGCATAAATCGAGGAGAGAAGTTCAGCCATTTTCGGCCAATAAACGATATAGAGAGTGGTTGCGCGTTTCTCTAGGGTTTGAGCACTAAGGACCTTATATAGGCAATTACAACACACTATTCACGCGACAAATTTTCCGAACTCCAAACGAAGCGTGCCACCTGGCGTTCCATATATTATACCCCTATTTCGAACATAATGGAACTAGTTTCGGAAGCCAATTCCATCATATTCAAAAGATAGCATTTCAAAATCAAATTATTCTAATTAAATTCCTTAAATTAATTTCTACGCGTTCAAGCTCGCACAGCCAAACGATAAGTCTGATCGCTACGAAACTTGAAATCCTATAATAATTTACTATTACGGATCCAATGAAACCAGTTTCGTCGAAATCCGAGACAGTGGCCAAAATGGCTATTTTTACACGTTATTTAAAACAAGAAATTTCCAAAATAAATTTAATCGCTTTTAAATTCAATTTTTAAAAATTAACAATCTTCATTCTTGTTTAAATAAAATTTAAATCAACTGTTGACATCATTTTCAATCATATTTAATTCAAAATTCAATTATTTAAATAATTTCCAATATTAAATTTAAACAATTCAATTATCAAATAATTCGCTATAATCGAAATGCAAGTTATTTAACTTATAAAATTTAACTCATAAGACACTTCCTAATAACAAACAACTACACTCTTTATTTAGAGTATTGCAATAATCTCATTTCAATGAATTCCAATATTAGATTTCAAATGAATTTTATTATCAAACAATTATTTTATTTACATCTAAATAATTCAACATTTATTATTCAATCCAAACTATTGATTATAAACACATTCAATACATAAAATTTCATTTAGATACTTGTTATTGCCAAAATCTGAAATTGTTTATTTTAAAATTTTATTGAACTTCATATTAAATAAAATTACATGAATAAAACATTAAAATTTTTATTTCTAACCATTTTTATTCAATAATTATATTAAATTTAATAATTTAAAATAGTTAAAAAAAAACGGGTCGTTATAGTTTATGTATACAAATGTTACAAAATTTTATATACAACATAATAAAATAGTTTTACATTTTTTAATTCCAAAACAATGAAAAATATTGTCATACAATTTGGACATACACTACAAGAAAAGTTGTTTTTACAACGCTAATAGATAACACTTTATTCCATAATTGTATTGTTTATTTTAACTTATTTTATTTAAGATAGTTATTGTACCCGTTCTTACCACGAGTCACAATAGAAAGAACCACATGATACTTCCTAACGATAACAAAACTAAGCAAAGAATATGCTTAAGGTTACATCATTTAACTAGATCCGAGCCCTTTCCATCAGAATCAAGGCTACATGAAGCAGATGATGTATGTATGAGGACAGAGCAGAATGCATTGATTGCATCCAGACGCGAAGGCCAAATACTACCACTGAACTAAGGCATAAAGACTAAAAAATGAGGTTTTGAGCTAGCTATACTCACATTCTATCAAACGTCTACAGGAACAGATCTGTAGAAGCACACACTGGGGGGCGACTTAGACAGTGCCATACAGAGCTAAAAGCACTTCACTAGAGCTGTATACAGGGTCACCCAAGATATGCTTCAAACACAGACTCAATCCTACAAACAAACGACAAATGTGAAGCTCTTCTCCTCTCAATCTCCATTCAGCAACAGCCAAGGAAACAATTCAAATTGCAAGTAAGCCCCGAACTTGTCAGTGTGGCTTTCAGCACAGAATGGGAAGAACTACTCCATTCCGACCCGACATGACGACAAATTAAACAAAGAGAGTAAAAGCAATAATGGGGCAGTATGGTCTGAAAACCAGATAACGTCCACCACTGCACTTAGCTTTAGGGCAGTTTCCTACCATTCCTCTTAGAGTAGCTTGCAATTTCAAGAGAGAGGAGGCTGATCTATGTCGTTCTGGGCTTCCTGCCCACTTTCTCAGGCATCCCACTTCAAAATTCCAATGTCCTACCAATATTTGGATTTTTCGTCAAAAGTCCGTCACCAACCCAGGCCCAAAATACAAATGTCATGGACAAGCGACAGGTGGCAAAATCCAAGGGTGGAAACTGAAGGAAAATGCAGAAGGCGATTACAACAATTAATAATGCACTTTTCATACTATAAAAGGAAAAGCTAAAGGACAAAGAACATGAGTTTTTTTTGGATCTTCTTTTTCAGCGCCTTCTTCTTCCTATAAATAAATATTGTACGCCTCAGGACCATAAAAATGTGTTATACAAAAATAGTAAAATATAGCGGATTACTCCGTGGACGTAGGATTAACAACAATCTGAACCACGTAAAAAATCTCTGTGTCTTTATATTTCTGCAATTTATTTTCAATTGCATTTTTGTTTGTTAATCCATCTCGACATTTCAATAAACAGTTGAAGTGCGGCTATTCGGCTGTGTAAGCATTCAGCTACACAGTCACTTCCTAAATGTGAATTTAACTAAGCTTAAATTCGCTGATTCCTAATCGTGAGGATGACAAATCATAGGATTTCCTCACGATCCAGTTAAGTTTGGTGAAGATGCCAAAATTCACCAACAATTTTGGCGCTAGAAGGAAGGCCTGACTTCCGTCCCTTCGTACCTCCGGTCCTCCATTATTCCATTCCTCCACTTATCGATCTCCAGCAGGTTTCTACCACCCCAATTTTACCTTCCATATTTCTATCACCCGTGGCTCAAAGCCCTTGCACTATGCCACAAAGTGAATCGCATAACAGTGATCACACGACATAAGGTAGATTTTTTGTTATTCCACTTTTTCACACAACACATGACAAAACCATTTGTTGTCTGAAGAGCCACATAATCTTTCATCTGTTGTTTGAATGGCCCGTGAAATCCCTATGTACAAGCTTGTTATTCAGACAACATTTTATATGTCTTCTGATTTAAGTTATCAAAATTTTTATTTTTGGCTCCAACTTTTCCCTCTTAATTATTTCATGGCCGCTGTTTTTTTCTATTCCCTCCTTTATTATTTCGTTCCCCTTTATTATTTCATTCTGTTCCCCCCTTTATTATTTTGTTCCCCCTTTTTATTTTTTTTCAGAAGTAAATCGCCATCTTCTTCTTGTTGTTAACTTAGGGTTTTATGAAATTGAAGTCGTCTCATTTTCGTCTTCTCGTCTTTGTGTAAATTGATGGCTGCTTTCTTCATTCCTTATCGAGTGTTCTTCGATTAGGGCTATTGACGGTTGCGATTCCTTGTCGATTGTTCATCGATTGATTTTGGTATGATTTTTGCCCCTTTCGATTTATATTGTTCTCGAATCTGATTATCCTGCTAATGATGAATTGGGTTATTTATATAGGAACTACTTTCCTATATTTCCTTATATATGTTGAGATTTCTGCCCCATTTGATTTTGTATTGATCTCGACTTGATTTGCCTTTCGATTTCTGCCTCATTCGATTTTGTATTGATCTCGACTTGATTTTCCTATGATGATTTGGGTGTTTATGTAACAATGAACAAAACTTGGCTGAAGTACACTGGCCGATGATGATTTGGGTTTCTTATATAGGAATTTATTTCCTAAATATGCGAATATATAATTCGATTTGATTCTTGAATTTCTGATTTTGGTTTCTATTTGATTTGGTTTTTTGATTCTTGAATTTCTGCTTTGGTTTCCATTTGCTAATTTTATTGCTAGGTTGGACCTTGTTTTTCACTATGTCACCTGACCAAGTGCTCTTGACTTCATGTCGAAGTTAGTGGATTGCTATGTTTGACCTTGTTGTTCAAGGCAGTGTTGATTGGAACTGCCTTGTTCAAGGCAGTGCACTTTGACACTTGATATGTCTTGTTGTATATGTGTCTAGTTTCTCGAGTCTTGTGTTGAATTGTAGGTCCATAGCATTGCCTATTGATGTGTGTCTTGTTGGTCCTACCTTGTTTTAATTTATGTTCATGTGTTCATATGTATATACTTGTGTTCATGTGTTCGTATGTGTATATGTGTAATAGAATTTCAGTTTTAAAATATATGGGATTTCAGTGTTGCATATATACATGTATACATGTATATACATAGTGTATATGTGTAAATGTGCTGTTACATCTTACTTCATTTCTGTATATGAGTGAAAAGTCTGTATAATTATACCCTAGTGCTTGTGTATGTATATCTTCACCCTTGTATGTGTGTTATGTTGTTTCAGTTCTCACATATACTTGTATATACTTAAGCTTGAACCATTTTGAGTATGTACATATGTACATGTATTTACATATGTGTATAAATGTATATTACTTAATGCTTGCTGTTGGTTGAATCTCTGAACATGTGCTGCATATATACATGTATACATGTATAGACATATGTGTATATATGTATATTAGTATGCCAATTACAACCCACTTCATTTTTGTTTTGCTGGTTCATTTATGATCTGGCATGGTCTTGTGCCTTGAAATTATTCATTTCTACCCTTGAACTGATTCATTTATGATTTGGTCTTATGCCATGAGTCTGGACCATGTGCATTGAATAGTTCATGTGTTCATATGTTATATATATATATATGTATACATGCATATACATGTAAAATCCCTTAACCAGATTTTGAATAGCTTTGAGCTGCTTTTGAATTATTCATGTGTTCTTGTATATATGTATATACATATGTGCTTTGAGCTGATTTTGAATTGCTTTGAGCTGCTTTTGAATTGTTCATGGGTTCATATGTTGAATTTTTGATGCATTTTGCTTTGATACTTGAATGGATTTTTCTTTAATTGCTTTCCCTGAACCTAGAATGCATTTTGATACATGTATACATCCTTTTGTAAACATTTTGGTTTATACATATATACATGTATACATTCAAGGTTTATACATATATACATGTATGCATTTTGCTTTGAATGGTTTATACATACACACACACACACACACATATATATATATATACAAGTATCAATTCTAGGCCATTCTAGTATCAAAGAATCAGATATTTATACATGTATATATTCTTTGATACCAAAATGTATTTTGCTTTGATTGCTTTCCCTGAACCTTGAATGTATACATTCATGCCTTCCCTAAACCTTGATTGGCCTGAAATTGATACTTGAATAACCTGAACCTTGAATGGTTGTTACTGCTATATGCAGTCTTCTTGCTTGTTACTTCCATGTATATACACACAAACATATGTATTATATATGTGTGAAATATTGCCATGTTTTCCTTGTTTTTGTCTGGTTTATACATATGCACTTCAGCTTTGTTCATGCTACTCCTATGTACACTATGCTTAAACTGTTTTGAGATTTCTTGCCTTGTATTCATTATGTACTCTTGTGTTTGTTGAATTGATGAAACTTGTTTTATGATATGTGCACATGCGTTGAGCCCAAGGAGGCTTGGGCTTGACCTTGTGCACATTTGCACTGTGTTGAGCCTTCGAGCTTGACCTTTGCAATAGTTCGTAAGATTTAATCGATGTCCAGCCTTGTGATATTCATAGTGATACATTGTGCATATCATAAGTTGTCCGTGCACATATATATTTGTCCGGCCATGTCTAAAACATGAAGAGAAAACAAACCCATAAACTGAGGCAATATTAATATTCAAATTTAATTTAATTTTTGTAATTTAGGTTTTTTTTCAATTTCCATTTTACTGCGTTGTTTATTTGACAAGTATAAGAGATGGCTGGACACAAGTTGGAGCAAGCAAATGAAGATTAATATCAAAAATAAACTCGAGTGAGTGTTGGTAAAAAAATGTTATATATGAGAGTGTAGAGAAAAGTTGTATATATGAGAGTGATGGTGAAAGTTGTATTGTATTTGAAAATGTAAGAATAGTGAAAATCGTATTGAATTTTTGAAAATGTAAGTATAGTGAAAGTTGTATTGTATTTGAATTTGATTTGAAATAAAATATTTGTTTAAATATAATTGGGATTCATTATTTCATTTTGTAAATATAACATAAGTGTAATTGATATGCATATCAGTGAATATTTATATGTTGTCTAATAGAAAATTTTAGAAATGAAACTATAACATCAGACAACGTATGGTTTTTTTTCTTTTGTTGTGTTGGTGCATGTCAGACGACGAGGCATATCTATGGTCTGATGTGTAATGAGACGGCACAGAAATAGACGATAGATAGCTATGCAATCAAAAAACAGAGCATATATGTCATTTGATGCATTTTTCCCATAGTGTTGCTTGTTTGTTGTGTGTCTCATGCAGCAGACAAGCAGCCATGGCACTCACTATAGTGAGAATGGTGAGACCAATAACCACTATTTGATAGATTGACTCAATCAACCTTCGATGGTGAGGAAGGAATAACCCATGTGGTAGGAGGACCTCGGGGCACTTTATGTGTTCCTTCACCTTTAATCACTACCCATACCTCTTCCAGCCCTTCTATATTGTTTTCCAATGGCCGCCCAAGAATTGGATATGTGTTGGTGTTTAAGGGTGGCTCCATTGAAGGAACAAGGGGATCTAGAAGAAGGCTACTGCAATCAGGTCGACCGAAGCATTTGCTCATCCCTGAAGGCTGAAGGATCCAGCTACGTACAGGATCTTCAACTCCAACCAGAGCAGATAGATCTATGAAAAAAAAACCAATGTATAAGCTAGACGTAAGGATATCATACAACCCAAACCAGTATATAAAAAAGTCCTTGTATTATTTCTGTGTAAAAAAGTTTTATATATGCACACACCTTCACAGTTCACCAGAAGTAGTCATTGATCTGAAAGAATTCTATGACATTAGGTAAACCTGGCAATCTCAACACTGAGAACAGTGATACTAGCCCTACACACTTGGACATGCATCTATGCGAGTCTGGCTCTTCAGCCACAACATTTTGTTGGATAGGATGACAAATTCCCCTGCTCTGATATGAATTTTTTCTATGTTTAACCATCATAAAGACTGGTCGTAGGGATATCAGACTGCCTAAACTAGTATAAAAAACACTTATGTTAGTTCATTTGACATACCACACTAGACGTACGGATATTAGACCGCCCAAACCAGTACAAATAAACCATGTGCATGCGATCGTAGGTTGTATCACGACCTGACTTCTTAGTCAAATCTACTCCCTCAATGGGAAAGACCATGCCAAAAGCATGGTAAATTACTCTTCTTGGCCCATCGCCATTGTTCCAAAGGTGTAACTTCACCCACGAACAATAACAGCAATCTTAGAAATGAGAACGATGACGCAAGAGAAGAATGCGGCTCAGCATATATATGACATTTCGCCCTAGAGGTAGGTCATACTAAGCTCATAGTTAAGGAAATTTCATCCCAGAACTAGGGAAGGTCAAGAATTTGGCCAAGCAATTGGCTAAGGACATTTCAACCCAAAACGTGGGGTTGGTCAAAACAAACATTTCATCCCAGAACATGGGTAGGTCTAAAATTGTGCCAAACATATAGTTAAGGGCATTTTGCCCTAGAACAACAATAGGTCAAAACAGGCGTTTTGCCCCAGAACAGGAGGCATGTCATCCCAGCATCCAACTAGAGACACTCCATTTACATTATAATGGGCAAGTCTTAGGACGCGCACCATCATAGATAGGGTCAGCCCATACCAAACCTGTAGCTAAATCAGCAAAATATCATACCGCGTCTGTAATATAGGGAAGTTTCGACCTATCAAGCCATGATCAGGGTCGCATATGCTACTCTACAAAGCATATCCTAGGTGAAAGCAAGCGAGTACACTATAGGGAACATACTATCAATCAGGTACAAACCCGGACGCTACTCAAGTCTCGCCAAGTATACATCGAAAACCAAGTCATCGGTACATAGCCATGAATCTTACTATAATATTACTTGCTTTACACTAATGCGTAATCTACAAAAATTACCACCCAAGTCGTATTACAAAAGAAATACCCTATTTAAAAAGGTTAAATTACAAATTTAGCCTAACCTCCAACAACGAGTTGAGTGTGACCATGCTATATCATTCAGATCTGCAAAGACGCACCATGGTGAGCTAAGATGAAAATTAGCTCTCTAGCTCTGTAATCACCACTGATGATCGAGAACGAAAGACCTAACCACGAGCTGATCTGTGATATGCCATGCATGAGTTATAGTTAGCACCGGCCCAGACGTTTTCGTAATCTATAGATCTGTATTCATAGTCAACCCAATTATACATAAAGGATAAGTTGAGTCCAGGCCAAAAGCATTTGAAAACATCAATCACGCGTTGGCGGCCAATTTCTGCTATTTTGGTTTTTGCTTTCTCTTTGTGAAGCTCATCCAGAAGGGATGCCCTGACCATCCCGCCTTGGGAAACTGCGATGGAATCCCGTAGGGCCTCACATTCTAAACCATATATTTTGTTTTCTAAAGCATTTATGCGCCTTATAGCCATTTTTCTAATTCTATCAATCTCACAAAAGAGTTGTTCCTTTGACTTTTCAGCATCCCTCGAAAAGGGGCCAAATAATTCATCCTCCATAAACAAAAATAAGGAAACACGAGTTTTCGGTGTCCCCAACTCTCCCTTGTAGTGATTCTCTAACTCTTTAATCTTGGCCTCATAATGGGCCTTCATATCATTCTTCCATTAAAGGATCTCAGTCGAGTCAATTCCAGATGGAAGCACAGGTACTGCATCCAAACTAAGAGGGATACGGGAAGCTAGGGCCGTTGGAGAATTCTCCTCTGCACTCATATGCAACACCATCTCTCTATCCATCTCCATAATCTTTCCTCTTAACTTTTTAATCTCATCCATATACATAGCTGTATATATGCTCTCAACATTCTTTAATAAATCTTCCCAACTCTAGTATTCTGAGTTGAGAAGAGTCTAATTTCTTTCGCAGAGTATCTACCTCTGAATCCTAAGTGAAACGAGTTAACCAGAAAAGATCGAACAAACTTGCAATTAAATAACAATGAAGAATAAAATAAAATTACTAAAGGACCCGAAGGTTTCTGCATAAGTGTATTAACTAACAAACTGTAGTATTATAAAAGAAAACATTACCAAATTGCAAAATAAGTTCTCCTCCCATCCAAAGTCAAGTTAAATATTACAAAGATGTTTTCCTAATATCAAAGTCATAATACTATCACTAAGTTGGAGCGACAGACTGATGGGGGTCATAACAAGCTCCAACCCAGGGGTCCTCACCTAAATCAGCTATTACCTCAAATTCATCCTTATCACTAAGAAAACTTTGGTTCAACGAAGGTTCGGAAAGTTCCAAAACATCTCGGGAACGATGCAAAATGCTTTAACCTTCTTATTCTTAGTTTTCTCTTGTTCAAGCTTATCCGAGTAAGAAGCAACCCTATCTCTAAAGGATAGTAATATAGTTTCAAGCTTGTACATCTCTAATGCTGCCCTTCTTCTAATGTCATTTAAGGTGTCAATCAGCTGAGCCTTCGTCTTCCTATTCTCACTTAAGAAGTCACCAAACAGTCTCCTAGCAATAACCTTCCTACCATTGTCTTGAAGAAAAGAAGACACAGAACTCATCAAAGAAACATAATCAATGTCTTATTGAGACACTTCAATCAACCTCCTATGTTCGGCGGCTTTCAGTTCGCCAAGTAATATGGTAATCTCAACTGACATGTCCTCTACTTATTCCTTATATTTAATAGTTTCTTCCCTATAAACAATGTTGTAAAGTTCTTCTCTCGTCTTTACGGTCTTATTTATCCCATCCAGCATTGACCTCGCATCTTCAGATCATGCGCGCAATTGTTTGTTACAGTCATACCGACGCTCTAACACACTTTGGGCTTTCGCAAGCTCTTTACGATTAAACTTTAGCTCTGTTTCAAGCCTCTCAACATCATACCTGAGTTGAGAAACACAGTCTTCAGGAGCATCATCTGCCTCAACTGTACCAAAATCCTTCCGGAATGGAATTATAGTGGAGGCAGAAGCATCCTAGTAACAGGTATGATTAGTGCTGAACAGAGCTAAAGGAACCGATTCAAACCATAATTGAAATAAAACTTAGTTAAGTAATAAAAACATGCCACACAAAATCACAATATTGAAACGTTTGTTACATTGCATCTACTAAACTGCATGATAAAAAATAACATAAAAATTAACAAAGACATAGAGAGATTATTTTTCAATCAAGGCTCTAAACTTAATGTAACATCCTCTTACTTGGAGACCCAAAACTAATGGCTATGGATGTTGCAGTCATCCATAGTTATTAATCCTCGGTGTCCAAATACGGCGACATTAGATACACTGATACACATAAACACAAGAATATGGGAAAAAAATTTAAACAGCAAACAAATTCCACATTCCATTTCAAAATATTCAAAATTGATTACATAATCCCAAATCGCAGACCACGTTTACGTAACATATAATTATTACAAAATATGCCAAGAGCGATATATGAAGATGCCCCCTGGTAGATCAGAGTAGATAGATAGGCAAGAAAACAATTTTCCTTTACAAACAAAACACACAGCGGAAATAAAAGAACCTTAATAACAAGCTTGAATCCTGCACGTCCTCGGAAGTTTTATTCGTCTAAAAGAACACCCGGAAAACTTAACTCTCAACCTACTCAAAATCAATAGAGTACCCGAGAGTTTAAGGGAAAATAAACGCCGTGGCCGCTCCCCAAGGCAAATTGCTGGGTCTAATAAAATTCCTTCCTTCAAGATCTACTAGCTGCACCTTCAAATCCTTCATCTTAGTAGGTGTCATCCTGCTAGGTGGTCTACTCACAGGTTCGGCTCCTGGCACAAGATCTATTCTAAACTCAACCGCTCTTCTAGGTGGTAATCCAGTGACTGGCTCAAAGACATCTGCAAACTCTCTTGCTACCTGAACCTGACTTAATTCATCTCCTATCTCCATAGCATTAAGCAAAGCACTACCACTCCGGTCGGTATTCTCTACTGAGAATATCACTCGGTTATGACTATCAAAGTGTCACAGTGATATCCCTCTATCTTGGAAAAATATTCTAGCCTCATACCTACCCAACCAATCCATACCCAAAATGATCTCGAAATCTACGAAATCAATAACATACAAACTGCATGCAAATTTATGACCTAACAAATCAAATTTTAACCGGTCACATCTTAACCCTAGAGTTGCATACCCTCCTATTGGATTCGCAACCCTTAAGGAAGTAACAAGGTAGGTGGGTTCTAAGCATAATCTATCAACCAACCACTGAGATATAAATGAATATGATGCACCGGTATCAAAAAGTACTCTAAATGGAATGCTCTTAATCAAAAGCGTACCTTCCATCCCAGTCTTTCCTTTATCAGTCGCGGTAGGTCTAGCCGGTCCTATAGAACCAAAAATACCTTTGTCTTCCCTAACTGGCTCTTGACACTGATTCTTGTAATGCCCAACTTGATCACAGTTGAAGCACTTCACATTCTTCTTATTTGCAGCTTTCTTCCCATTTCCTGATAGGCATTCATTAGCAAAGTGACCCTTCTTGTCACACTTATAGCAAACTACCTTAGCCTTTGACTTCTTAGCAGTATCTCCATTCTGGGCTCCCTTCTTTTTAAAGAACTTCCTCTTCTTCCCCTGAGAACCCTGAGTTTTCACTAACTTCTCTTTAGCTAAATCAGCAAGTAGCTCCTCATGGCGAATGACCATCTCCACCACTATATTACAAGGATCACAGACATGTGTCATGGTCATTCTAGCAAGCTCGGGCCTCAATCCCCGAATGAATTTATCATTCCTTTTGATGTCAGTATCTATAACAGCATATCCATATTGAGACAGCTCTTCAAACTTAGTAGGATACTCGACTACTGACATCTCTTCTTGCACTAAATCCATAAACTTCCTCATCAGCTCAAACTTGGCAAACTTAGATTCAAACTTCTGCTCAAATCTCGTTTTAAATTCAGCCCAAGTTAACTGCTCTTCCGGAACTCCGACAGTGACACTATTCCACCAATGTAGTGCCGACCCCTGCAACTGTCTAGAGGCCAACCTTCTCTTTTGCCCACCATTCAAACCCAAATCAGTAAATATACGCTCACAATGTAACAGCCAATTCTGAACCTCTGTGGCATTCTCTGTTCCCAAGAATGGCTTCCCACCCAAACTGGTGTAATCTCTATTTAGCAAAGCAATATTCCCAACTGGACAGGATTAGCTCCTTCTACATTTCTAGCAACTTCAGCAGCAGCCCCTGCTTGCATCAAAACAACAAAGAACTGATACAACACCCCCATATCTACTAGTGGATTTCCAGCACCCAGATTGGCTTCAGCATTTTGGTTACTAACATTAGCAAGTCGACCCGGGTTTCTCCTGGTAGTGGGTCGAGCATTTCCATTAGTTGTGGTGCTTCCTCCACCGAGATTTCCTCTTCCATTTCCTGCTTCCATATCTCCTTTCTCGTAAATCTGCATACCAGCCTTAGTAAGATACAGAAGAACCGTCTAAGAGAGCGGGGAATACGTACTTATATATATATCAAATACAAGCACGTTACTATAACATTAACCCAAAACCCAATCTTATTATCTGATTCGTTGGATTATGATTGGGAAAATCTTTTAGGTTTAAGTTTCTTTTAAAGTTTTATAAACCTATGCTCTGATACTAACTTGTAACATCCCCCTACCAGGAGGCCCAAAACTAACGGCTACGAATGTTGCAGTCATCCATAGTTATTAATCCTCGATGACCAAATACGGCGACATTAAATACATTAATAAATAGAAACACAAGAATATGGAAAAAAAATTTAAACAACATACAAATTCCACATTCCATTTCAAAATATTCCAAATTGATTACATAATCCCAAATCATAGACCACATTCAGATAACATATAATTATTACAAAATATGCCAAGAGCAACATATAAAGATGCCCCCTTGGTAGATCAGAGTATATTGATAGGCAAGAAAACAATTTGCCGTTACAAACAAAACACACAACGGAAATAATAGAACTCTAATAACAAGCTTGCCTCCTGCACGTCCTCGAAAGCTTTATTCTTCTAAAAGAACACCTGGAAACGTTAACACTTAACCTACTCAAAATCAATTGAGTACCCGAGAGTTTAAGGAAAAACAAAAACTTTGAGTCAAACATAAAGTCTGGTATGAATAATAATTTACCATCTCAAACCATTTAGGTATCCAGTGAGACCGTGCCGCTTAGCGGAATAGATTTTCCCCTCACTAGTATCCTAAAACATTTATAAAACCATATACTGCATCCATAATGGTTAAAACATAGTATTTCAAAAACTTTATGATGATATGCAAAACAAGTAAACCAAATCTGGATTACCCATCCCCATTCATTCTGACTATCTGTCTCAAGTATAGTTTCTAGGATTACTATTAATCTGTTAAATGTTTATGGACTATCTGTTCAATATCATAGTTTTCATGGGATCACTAAGAGCCTATTGGTAACTCCAATATCTTATCTCTTATCCTAGTTTTCATGGGCTAACTAAGAACCTATTGACTGACTGTCAATATCTTAATCCAGATATAGTTTTCATGGGCTAACTACAAACCTACTGGCCCCTGCTAATATCAAATCATAGTTTTCATGGGCTGACTATGAACCTATTGGCCCCTGCCAATATCATACAGTTTTCATGGGCTTACTGTAAACCTCTTCGCCCATGCTAATATCTTTAATTAAGATTTTAACATCTGTTAAGTTATATTCACTACTGGGTCAACCTAACTGGTTATTCTGCCCTTTCCCCAAAATACAGTTATGGGTTAATAACAATGTGAATAATATTTCCAAAATCTTTATTTATGCCATAGTTTTTTCTTTAAAAATGAGAATGGGTTATTTGTTTTGAAACTTTAAAATATCACTTTCGAAACCACAAGATGACCTCCTTTGAAAGCAAAGAAAACCTCTTTTTAAAACTCTAAGTTTATACCTTTCGAAACCAATGATACCTCTCGATGGCATCAGGAAAACATTCTTTAAAACATAGCTTCAAAACAAATAAAGTACCCTTTTAAAAGCATTGGGTTTACTCTTTAGAAACATCATTTCGGTCAAAATGGTTATATACGAAAGTATTTCTTTCAAAACCAACTAACATTAATTTGGGGGAAACGTTTATGGTGTCGGAACCATTTAGTCGAAAGCAAAGACCTATAAAAATTAAAACTTCGAAGGACAGAGTCGAAACCCCCTTTCGACTCCATTACCTTCGAAACCTTACCCCCTTTCGAAAGCAATTAGGAAGCTGCTTAACCTAGGTATAAACAAAGATAACCTTTCGAAGGCATTGATGACTTCAATACTTTGGAAGGAATATAGCGGCTAGGTTTCGACTAGGTCGGAACCAACCCTTTTGAAAGCTCTTATTTAAAGGAAAACGATGCCCCTTTGAAAACTGATACTTTAACATAATATGACGACCTTCTTCGAAAGCTATTTATAAAACCTTTTCAAAAGCATATGTTTCGACTATGTCGAAGGCTTTAAGTAAAACAAGGCAAGGCTTTAACTTTTGAAAACAAAGCAGGGTTTCGACCCTATCAGAAGCTTACCTTTCGACACCAAGGCTTCCGCATTCCTTCCAATCCACTACGTACCACTAGGTGATACCTTGTGTATTACTTTCGACTATATGGGTTTCGACTAAGTAGGTTTCGACTAAGTAGGTTTCGACTAGGAAGGGGCAGAATCATTGGAGTCGAAAGAGGCTACTAATTGAGGCGGAACACCTTTTTCTAAATTAAAGGCTGAAATGTTGCTTCTTTTAGTAATTGCTTTATAGCAAGTGGCCTATTTGTAAACCATTGATTGGCTGCTATAAAACTTTTCAATACTTTACAATTAAAACTGCCGCATTTATTCCAGATCTAAACCATAAAAATGAAATGTTTAAGCTTTTCCATATAACAGAAGTAATAATTGCAAAAAAGTCCTTCTTTTAAAATAATTTATTTTTCCTAGTAAATCAATTGGGAAAAATCCCTAAAAATCACAGAAATTTAATTTCTTCATGTAATCAAACATAATAAAATTTCAGACCCAAATTTCTATACGATCATTTTCACCCTAGAGGGGAGGAGGAGGGTGAATAGGGTGATACTAATAATAATAAAAATTAATGCGGAACTAAAAACAATAACAGAAAGTAATGTAGTAGAGATCACACACAAATTTACCCAGCTTCGGCAAAAACCTGCCTACATGCTGCTTTCAAGGTTTCTACTAGAAATTAAATAGACAGACGCATACAAACACACATAAACTTGCGACACTCGCTAAATTGACTAACCTAACTCTAAGCTCAAAACCCGGACACAACTCAGCCACTGAGTTGCGCATTCTCGAACTACAAAACTGTAGTTCGTACCTAGTTACACAACTAGAAAGTTACTCAAATTTTAAAGAAAGAAAATTACAAATAAATTATAAAACAAAAACCCTATTTTAAAAAAAACTTAAGCCCAATATAATTTAAATAACACCGGCCCAATTAAAATAAGAATAGAGAAGTTCGTCCCTTTTGTTATTTTCTGGCCGCCTCTTTTTCTCTTCGATCATCAATTAGGGTTTTATGAAAATTGAAGCGGCGCTTGGAAATTGGAAGCTCGAATGCCTTTACTTTTTCTCTCTTTGATTTGCTGGTATTTCTATTGGCGTTCTTTGATTTGCTTTGCGGCCGCTTCTCGATCGAGTTCGAATGGAATAGAAATTGGTATGCCACTTTTCGATTTTACTTATGTTCGTCTAGATTGCTCTGTTGATTTGTTTGAACTTGAACTCGATGCTTATTGCTGATGATGATATGGGTTTATTTATAGGTATGAAAACTCTATAATCTCGTTTGTATAATTTGTTTGAATTTTCGTGAATTTATCTCTTGCGTTGCTTGGCCGTTCGATTATTGCTTGAACGATGCAATGATTTTTGACTTGTTCATTTCATACGTGTTGCTCCATGAGTTTAAATTTGCTCCATTTATTTCTTTGGTTCCATTCTTTACTGGCACTATGACTTCGGTATTTTGAATTTGTGATAATGTTTTGACTTGTTTAGTGATTTCGGTCATTACTTGAATTGGAGATATATTTTGACTTCATTTGAACTGCTACTGTCATTTTGATTTGAAGTGGTTCTTGTTTTCATTTTATTGATCCGGAGTCTCTTGCATGCTTTGAGTAATGATGGTCTCTATACATACATACATATGTATGTATATATGTGTGTGATTGCTTTTGTGCCTTGCTGTCCATTCTGTTGCATATGTATATACAGTGCCAGTTCATGTTGAAGTTGAGCTTTGTATTCTCTGTTACATGTCTTCATGTGCTACACGCTTGCATATCCATTCATATTTCTTTGTTTGGTTGTCTTGTTATTGTATAGTGTCTTCACTGTGTACATGTCTTGATATGTTGACTTCATGTTGCATTGTCTCTGGTGTATGTTCATGTTGCCATTGATTTAGATTTTGTACATTTGGTTGCAGCCCTCGTGTGTTGCTTGATTGCTTGCATATTGGTCTACACTTGCTGATTTAGGCTGCTGTCATTTTAGATCTGGTGTGCATGTTGTATGCATGTGTGCCTTTGGTCTGTGTTGCATTGAGCTTTGGTTTGCATTGTGTTTCATGTGTACTTGTCATTGTTCTGGTCTTCATGATCAAATTACTTGAGTGCACTTGTACCAATTGGTGGTCATGTTGTACACACTGGTCTAGATCATCTTGAAGTCTAGTTCTTGCCTTTGTGTTTGTAGTCTTGTCTATGTTGCACTGGTGGTTGTGAGCCATTTGAGTTTACCACTGCTTGTCTCTGAACTGATATGTGTATACATGCATATCCATATACATTTGAACACGTTCGCTTTGTTGCTTTCTGAACTGAATTTTGTTTTGTATTTTGGATTGCACCTTTGTTGAATCCAACCTCGGCTTGGGTTTGACCTTGTGCTCACATGTCCCTGCAATTTTAACAAGCAAGTGTATATCGGTGTGCACGGCCTAGTGACATGTACAGTGATACACTATGCATGTTACAAGCTGTTCGTGTAAGATGAATTCAAAAGAAAATGATGACGAACAACCCAAATAACCGAGGCAAATAATATTTTTGAAATAAACACTTTATTTTGCACTGCAAAATATTTTCTTTTTCAATTTTACTGCGTAAATGTTTATTTTGCAGATAGTTTAGATGCTGGATTCAGGCTGGAATAAGGTTGAAGATCAAATACGAGTGTTGAGTGAATATGTAGTGAGGTGTAATATGTAAATTGAAAAATTGTGTTGTAATTGAAATTTTATTGTAATTGAAAATGTGTAAACGTAGTGAGAGCTCAAATTTGTACTATTCGAATTTGTAATAAAATATTTGTTTGAATAAAATATTTGTTTAAATATGAATTCTGAGTTATTTATTTTATTCAACAAATATGTATTTAATTATGTGGAAAAATAAAATAGTAAGATAACAAATACATTTAAACGAATATATATATATATATATTTATTATCATCAAACAAAAATCATACACTAGCTTATTCTACAATCTCCCCCTTTTGATGATAATAAACATATATTAAGATTTTGACTATATTAAATGTATTTGACCTTGATGAATTCTATTAGCTCCCCCTATTTGAATGCTCCCCCTACAACAAAGCTCCCCCTTCACATATGCATGAAAAGAAGTTAAAAAATATGCAAATAAAACACAATAAATAATGCAATGAACCTAGATGGGAATATGCAAATAAAATATTTGAACTTATTTGCCAAAATCTTAACTTCTCTCTTCCTTTTGTTATCAGCAAAAGAGTAACAATGTTAGAAAAGAGTGAGAAAGTGATAGACATTAATACAACATTAATACCTAATCGAGTATAAATATTAAGTTTCAATAAAAAATCAAACAAAAATCATAGATACTCTATTAGGCATATATTCCACTTTAGAATGATAGGGGTGATGTCGGCATAGAAAACCATATAGTCGTGTCCATTTGTTGTATATTTATGACAGAAAATTGTTAAATACTTACTAACCATCCATAACCGTTCGGAATTTTAAATGAGATTAGTAGTATTCCTTAATTATAAAAAAATGAATTTCAAGCATCTTCTAACCACGCATAACTGTGAGGACTTTTAAATGGGGTTAGAATCAACTCGCCTATTTTATCCAATTTTGATATGTGTTCCAAACATGTATAACCGTGAGGACTTTAAATGAGTATGAAATCACATAATCAAAGATTCCAATTAGTTCACCCATGCATAACCGTGAGGACTTTTAAATGAGAGCGAGTGCTTTGGATGATTTTATTGCTAATTAATTTTAAAAAGAATAATTTCATGTTTAAATACCACATTTTGACATACTATATTGGGTTTTGATGAGTGATTGTCGTAGAAATATGATAGGAATAGAGATGGTCATGGAATTTTTACCAACCAAAGTTATTACAATTTTTGTTTAAATTTTTAAAGAAATTTACTACATATACTGTCTCAATTCATAATGTATGATCAAGATCAACACTCATCACCTCTTTTTTTAGTCACTATTTATCTTTTCGATAATTAGTAGGGAGTCATATTAGTTAACATAGGCATTTAAGACCAAATCCACAAATCAAATTTCTGAAATGCCTAAACTGAGATGAAGTCGACAGAAACTATTTTCTGGAAGGGGTTGTGTAAAATTGTCCGCCAATTGAAAATCAGTTGAAATGAAATTTATGCTGATATTTTCTTTGGGAATGTGATGCAACTAATGAATGTCCTTACATAAACACGTCACACTAGTAATTTTTCTATCAACTAGACTACCATCATAGTTTGCATTTGAATACCTCTTTAAACTCAAAGTTATCATTAGTTAGATACCATAGACCAAACCGTGGGGTGTGCAACAAATACCTCATAATCCCCTTTACAGTTTTTAAATGAGATTCTTTTGGATTTGATTGAAACCGTGCACATATGCAAACAGAGACCATAATGTATGGTCTAGAAGCAGTAAGACAAAGAAGTGATCCAATCATACCTCGATATTTCTTTTGGTCGACTACCTTACCTTTTTCATCCTTGTCAAATTTAATTGTGGTGCTCAAATTTTCTCAGTTGATCATTGGCTGATTGAAATCAGATTATGGTGCAGATTTTCAGCATATAATACATCGTTGTTGCCCATTGTGACTCTGCCACCTTTGTATTTCTCTAGGCTAAGGAACTTTGATTTGTCGCTCATCGTGTGCCTGGAACAGTCAGAATCCAGGTATCACTATTGTTGTTCCTTAGCCTACCAACACACCTACACGAGGAAAGATTTTTGTAACCTATTTGTTTTTATAGGTCAATGATTGTTACTGACAAACGATCTTGAAAACAAGTTTGTGTAGAACCAAAACAATCTATGTTTGTTCCTTTTGGCACCCAGTTTTGTTTGACTTTAAGGATTTTTACATTTGCACCTTTAAGAACCCAAATTGGTACGAATTTCACGTGTTTGGGTCTATACCAGCAATTGTTTTGATTGTGTCTAATTTTTCTACAAATCGTGCACTTGGAGTTGACATGATTAGTTTCACTTCTAACCTTTTAAGATTGAGTATACCCAAGTCCTTGTCTAATAGTAGTTTGTTTCCCTAATAGCATATTTAGCGATCTTTCTCCTTTGGAAAATTTTCCTAAAGTTGTAGACAATTGTTGGACTTGTGACTTGAGAGATTCATTTTCATTCAATAACAAAGTGCACTTTTTAATTGAATTTTCTCTCCTAGTATTTTCACTTTCTTTCAAAATCAGAATTTCATTTTCAAGTGATTTAATTTTAATTTCTGATTTTTTTATTTCCTTTTCAAATGATGGACACTTATCACACTTAAGGCTCCTATTTCGATAGTTTTTACCCAATTGATCAAGCGGCTTATTTAGTTCTATCAAACTATCTCTTTGTGATTCAAGTTTAGCGTACTTCTCCTTAAATCTTTCAAAACAACCATTTATTTCATGAAAATATATGAGTAATTGAGAGTGAGTAAGTTTTGATACCTCGCTTGGCTCGTCGTCATCGCTGTCACTTGTATCTCCTCGAAGGCACATATTTTCTTTTTCACTCTCACTGCCAGTGCTTCCATCATTATCTGCATCACTTTCTTTCAATGTTGCTGCAAAACTTCTCCTTTTCGGTTTCTTTCCTTTGCTGAGTCGATTCTGAGGATAATTTGGCTTGATATGACCAGGTTTATTGCACTTGTGACAAATGATCTCCTGCTCTTCTGAGTTGTCTAGAACTTTGACAATTCTGTTCTTCAATTGTTAATTTAGAGTCGGGTTTCCATACTTGTGGTTCCACCTTTTGAATCTCTTTATTATCAGTGCCAGTTCAGCTGCTCCATCATCATCATCTTCACTTTATGTTGTTCCTTTGAGAGCTATTGATTTCTTTCGCGTATCATCTCCTTCACGTTCTTCCTTGAATTTGATTTCTAGCTCATAAGTGGTGAGATTTCCTATGAGTTCTTCAACTTTAATTTGTTTTAGATCCTTTGGTTCTTGAATGGCAGTCACTTTTTCATCAAAATTTCATGGAAGAATTATGAGGATTTTTCGGACTATTTCTAGTTCTGTGTATGGTCTTCCTAGAGCTTTTGATTTGTATACGAGATTAGAAAGTCGTCCATACATTTCTTTGACACTTTCATCCTTTGCCATTGTGAAGTTCTCGTATTCGCTACTAAGCATGGCAAGACGAGATTCTTTAACCTGGGAGGTTCCTTCATGAGTTACTTCAAGTGTGTGCCAAATTTCCTACGCAGTTAGACAATGTGAGACACGATTAAATTCAATTTGATCTAATGAACAAATAATATAATTCATAGCTTTAGCATAAGCATTTTGCAGTTTATTTTCAAGATCTGTCTATTGATCCATAGGTTTTTCAACTTCTTGATTATCTACCATCATTATTGGTGTGCTATATCCCGTCTCAATCCATGCATCTATGGTTTTCAGAAAAAATTTCATTCTATTTTTCCAATATGCATATTCACCATTGAACATGGGTGGTCTAACTATGGACTGACCCTCAGCAAAAGCATTATTAAAAGAAGCCATTTAAAAAATCAAAATTTTAAAACAAAAATTGGTTTTTGTTCCTAGCTCTGATACCACTTTTAGGATCGTTTTCACCCTAGAGGGGGGAGGGTGAATAGAGTGATACTAATAATAATAAAAATTAATGTGGAAATAAAAACAATAACAGAAAGTAATGCAGTAGAGACCACACACAAATTTACCCAGCTTCGGCAAAAACCTACCTACATGCTGCTCCTAAGGTTTCTACTAGAAATTAAGTATTCAGATGCTTACAAACACACATAAACTTGCGAAACTCGTTAACTTGACTAACCTAACTCTAAGCTTAAAACCCTGCCATAACTCAGCCACTGAGTTGCGAATTCTCAAACAACAAAACCGTAGTTCGTACCTAGTCACACAACTAGAAAGTTACTCAAATTTTAAAGAAAGAAATTACAAATAAACTATAAAACCAAAACCCTATTTCAAAAAAAACTTAAGCCCAATATAATTTAAATAACACCGGCCCAATTAAAATAAGAATAGAGAAGTTCGTCCCCTTTGTTATTTTGTGGCCACCTCTTTTTCTCTTCGATCTTCAATTAGGGTTTGATGAAAATAGAAGCGCCGCTTGGAAATTGGAAGCTCGAATGCCTTTACTTTGTCACTCTTTGATTTGCTGGTATTTCTATCGGTGTTCTTTGATTTGCTTTGCGGCTGCTTCTCGATCGAGTTCGAATGGAATAGAAATTGGTATGCCCCTTTTCGATTTTACTTATGTTCGTCTTGATTGCTCTATTGACTTGTTTGAACTTGAACTCGATGCTTATTTCCGATGATGATATGGGTTTATTTATAGGTATGAAAACCCTATAATCTCATTCGTATAATTTTTTGAATTTTTCATGAATTTATCTCTTGCGTTGCTTGGCCATTCGATTATTGCTTGAACGATGTGATGATTTTTGACTTGTTCATTTCATACGTGTTGCTCTAGGAGTTTGAATTTGCTCCATTTATTTCTCTAGTTACATTCTTTGCTGGCACTATGACTTCGGCATTTTGAATTTGTGATAATGTTTTGACTTGTTCAGTGATTTCGCTCGATACTTGAATTGGAGATATATTTTGACTTCGTTTGAACTGCTATTGTCGTTTTGATTTGAAGTGGTTCTTGTTATTTCATTTTATTGATCCGGAGTCTCTTGCATGCTTTGAGTAATGATGGTCTCTATACATATATACATACATGTATGTATATATGTGTATGATTGCTTTTGTGCCTTGCTCTCCATTCTGTTGCATATGTATATACAGTGCCAGTTCATGTTGAAGTTGAGCTTTGTATTCTCTGTTGCATGTCTTCATGTGCTACACGCTTGCATATCCATTCATATTTCTTTGTTTGGTTGTCTTCTTATTGTATAGTGTCTTCACTGTGTACATGTTTTGATATGTTGACTTCATGTTGCATTGTCTCTGGTGTATGTTCATGTTGCCATTGATTTAGATTTTGTACATTTGGTTGCAGCCCTTGTGTGTTGCTTGATTACTTGCATATTGGTCTACACTTGCTCATTTGGGCTGCTCTCATTTTAGATCCGATGTGCAAGTTGTATGCATGTGTGCCTCTGGTCTGTGTTGCATTGAGCTCTGGTTTGCATTGTGTTTCACGTGTACTTGTCATTGTTCTGGTCTTCATGATCAAATTACTTGAGTGCACTTGTATCAATTGGTGGTCATGTTGTACACACTGGTCTAGATCATCTTGAAGTCTGGTTCTTGCCTTTGTGTTTGTAGTCTTGTCTATGTTGCACTAGTGGTTGTGAGCCATTTGAGTTTACCACAGCTTGTCTCTAAACTGATATGTGTATACATGCATATCCATATACATTTGAACATGTTCGCTTTGTTGCTTTCTGAACTGAATTTTGTTTTGTATTTTGGATTGCACCTGTGTTGAATCCAGCCTCGGCTTGGGTTTGACCTTGTGTTCACCTGTCCCTGCGATTTTAACAAGAAAGTGTATATCAGTGTGCACGACCTTGTGACATGTACAGTGATACACTATGCATGTTACAAGCTGTTCGTGTAAGATGAATTCAAAAGAAAATGATGACGAACAACCCAAATAACCAATGCAAATAATATTTTAAAAATACACAATTTATTTTGCACTGCAAAATATTTTCTTTTTCAATTTTACTGCGTCAGTATTTATTTTGCAGATAGTTCAGATGCTGGATTCAGACTGAAACAAAGTTGAAGATCAAATACGAGTGTTGAGTAAATATGTAGTGAGGTGTAATATGCAAATTGAAAAATTGTGTTGTAATTGAAATTTTATTGTTATTGAAAATGTGTAAACATAGAGAGCGCTCAAATTTGTACTATTCGAATTTGTAATAAAATATTTGTTTGAATAAAATATTTGTTTAAATATGAATTCTAAGTTATTTATTTTATTCAACAAATATTTATTTAATTATGTGGAAAAATAAAATAGTACAATAACAAATACATTTAAATGAATATATATATATATATATCTAACAAATACATTTAAATGAATATATATATATATATATATATATCTTTATTCTCATCAAACAAAAATCATACACTAGCATATTCTACAATTTCTACCTGAAATTCTCGGAATAAATTTTTAAACCCAATTATATCATATTTTTCTTTAAAAATTCATAATAAAATTTCCATAATTTGGAAATTATGAAAATTAAAACCCATCTCCAAAATCATGTTTTACGTAACATAAAAATTTTCCATGCCATTTTAAAATCAATAAACCACGGTTTTGACCCTAAAACCGTACGAATTTTGCATATAAATAAATTGTTTAAATCAAACAATCCATAACTTTAGCATATTATCATCCCAAAATTTCATAGAAATGAAATAAATACTTAAATCTGAAATCATAGGATTATAGAAACCAAAAATAGATGGAATGAATTATTATTCACCTTAAACTTGATAGGGAATTTGAGATTTGTTGTTGATTAATCCTTCCTAGCTTTGATCCTTAGCTTTAGATTGAAATTTCTTCTTCTTTTTCCTCCTTGTTAATGGCTGGCTCTATTTAGTTTTGATTTGCCTTTGTGAATAATGAAAAATGGAACGTGAATGGAAGCATAAGATGTGTATAGCCGTGTATAATAGAATAGCTAATTACCACTATGCCGACGTGTAAATTAATTATCTTATAAACCAATTTAAAGCCCATTAAATTTTTATTATTAAGCACGGACTATTATATAATTTATTCAAATCTCAATCCTCTTATCATCATTATTCTATTTAATTTATCTAATTAAATTTCCTGAATAATGTTATCAAAAAATAGGGATGTTACAGTTAAGCCTAAACCATTTTAGATCAAGTCTATGAGGTGGAAAAGAACCACTTTCTAATGTGTGATGCCAACGTTGGAAAACGAAATCACTAAGGGCCTCTTTTTCTCGAAGTACTTAGTCTATTCGGGATAATAACTCTACAATCTCATTATTAAGATCTATGCGAGTCTGGTCCAATTCTTTTTCACGTCTAGTCAGGGCCGCTATACTTAACCTAAGATGATTTAATGTGTTTTTCTCAAGCCTAGCCTCAGTCTCCTTCAACAGTTTTACGAACACATTCACTCTAGAATACTAAACAAAACAATAAAGAGAACATAATCATTCAAAACACCAAAAATACCATTTCACATTACAAACAACCAAATGAACTACAAAAGTTTAAGTACAATGGAACACAAAAGGATGTCCAGGGTTAATCGACTAAATCTATCATAGAAGGCGAATTAACCTTGTTTGCAAGTTGGTCTTGCTCTTCAGGTTGCAGGTTCCTTTGATCCACATCAGTTGTTTCGTTCACTTTCTAAGAAAGACGCGCAGAATGACTCGGGTCAACATCTTCTTCCTCAGCTTCCTCCTCACTCCACTTTTTTCGACAGTATGCAAAAATTGAATCTGCTGCAGATTCGTTGTTCGCAAAGTCAGGCTTAACTTCCACCTTATATTAATACCTAGCCGCAGCATAAAAACCATAGGTTACATTCGAGGTGATGGTATTAAGTTCCTTCTCGGATTTCTCCAGCTCCTCTTTGACTCTAGCCAGATTTTCATCCCTTTTCTTTAGCTCACGCTCCTTCGCAGCTCGAGCTTCGTCAGTGTCCTTAACTGCTTCCTCAACTTTCTCAAGGAACGTTCTGGCTTATTCCTCTGCCTTAGCTTTAGCAGAGACCAGTGCAGTATTGGTCGAAGCAAGATAGCCTCAAGCTTGGCCACCCATCCTAAAAGAAAAGCCTGCACACTTTCTGACTCAGACGCCTTCATTATCAAGGCCACCAACTACAAGAATAGAAAATGAAAATCAGCATAGGTTGCAAACCAATGCAATGTAAAGAAGAAAAGGAAAGGAGAACATGATCACATATACAAGACTAAAGCTTCCCAAACTCTGACAGAATGGCAGCATAAGATATATTAGAAGCCAAGGCAGAATTAACAATAGGTCCCTGCACTGCCCTCACAACCTTTTCCATCAAAGCAAGAACGTTATCCTAGAGCACAACAAAGCCACCAGCATGAGGGCGGATTCACCCCTAGAGGAAGTGCCGATCAACCCAGAAGTTGTAGGAACCTCGGAGGGGAAATAACAAATTTCTTTGAAGGAGTAGAATAATCATCGGATCCTCCAAGCGGCCTCTTCGAAGCTTTCTCTTTCTTCTTCTTCTCATCCTTCCCTAAAGCCTTACGGAGTATAGCAACAACATTTTTATCCATGTTACTTACAAGAAGAGAGATAAAAAATTTAAATCACAGGTATGGAAATCCTAACATTTATTGTAGGATACATATACCCCTAATCTGAGACGGGAAAGGAGTAGGCTTAAATCTGCTCCTAGAAAATACATGGTCAGGACGTAGCAAATCATGAGCTTTCAACTTCGAATTAATAAACAATTCTGATATTTTCCTAACATCCATTGGCGAACCCTGAATCTGCTGCCTATGAGATTCATACAATCGCTCATTGGCCTCCGAAGAGATGGTGTGAGCAGAATAATGCTGAGAAAAGGAAGGGAATCCATCATGATTCGACATAAAGAAATAATATGTGATCTACGATTCGGTCCTACTGGAGGCGCCAGTCAAAAATGAATCTGTAACCTAAATATAAAAGAAAACCTTATTCTCTATTCCAGGACTCCTTTTAACCTCAAAAAGAAAGCGGAGTTCCTCGCTAGTAAGATTAATACCATTTTCAGCATAAAGGATAAATGTGGTCAAAGCAATGGTATAAGAATTAGGGGCAAGTTGAACTGAAGCGATACCTAAGGTAGCAAACCATTCACGGATTACCTGATGCATAAGAAGAAACAACCTGCACCGGATATGCTTAGGAGTAATGGCGATGTAACCCTCTGGTGGAGTATCCATGCATTCATGAGATTCTGGAATCCTAGGTGCATACCCATGGAATCTAAATTGTTTAAGGACACCAATGGCCACCTCCAGACGAGTAATTTTAGAAGGAGGAAATAAAGAGGAGGAATAAGAGGAATCCATGCTAAAATCCCAGATATTATTCCAAAGAAGGACCAAGCAAGAATTAAAATGACTTATCCTACTTTTAATCTGCAAGATTATCCCTAAGCTTGGAAATTAATCCGATCCTTCGTAAGCAAGAAAAGGAAAGAAAAATTTAGGGAAGACAAAGAAGGAAAATACGAACCTGAGTTTAAATTGCAACTGCACGATTGAAATGATCAAATATAAGATGAAACATGGATTTGCAGCAGAAATAATGAGTATAAAAGACTTATGGAAAATTGCATGGAGAAACGGAAAGACAGATTGAACAACTGCGAAAAGATAGCCAAGTGAGACACTGACACGTGTACTGGAGCATTAAATGCACAAGTAGCTGAAAACACATTCGTAGCACCAAAAAGATAGATTAGACAAGGCTGAATGGAAGATACAGACCAGGTGCATAAGATGACAAGTCTATCCCAACCTACAGTAGCCGTAGACTTGGGGGCAAATGTTACATCTGTTCTTACCATGAGTCACGACAGTAAAAACACCTGATACTTTCTAATGACAATAGAGCTAAGCAAAGAATAGGCTTAAAGTTACAACATTTAACCAGATCCGAGCCCTCTCCATCAAAATCAAGGCTACATGAAGCAGATGTTGTATGTAAGAGGACAAAGCAGAATGCATTAGTTGCATCCAGACGCGAAGGCCAAACAAGAACACTGAACTTAGGCATAAAGACTAACAAATGAGGTTTTGAGCTAGCATACTCATATTCTGTAAAAAGTCTACAGGCACAAATATGTACAAGCACCCACTAGTGGCAACCTGGACAACGCCATACAGATCTGAAAGCACTCCACTGGAACTGTATACAGGGTCGCCTAAGATTGCTTCAAACACAGACTCAATCTTATAGGCAAAAGACAAATGTGAAGCTTTCCCACTCTCAATCTCTCATCAGCAACAACCAAGGAAACAACTCAAATACCAAATAAGCCCCAAACTTGTCTGGACAGCTTTCAGCATAGAATGGGAAGAGTCACTCCATTCCGACTTGACACGATGAAAAATTAAACAAAGAGAATAAAAGCAGCAATGGGGGCAGTATGGTGTGAACAGCAGATAACGTCCACCATTGCACTTATTCTCGCATGACCGAAGTATAATTAAGCTTTTGGGCAGTTTCTATGACGCCCCACCCAGAGACCCACATTAACAAAGAGTATTACTGGGTAATACCGTCTGCTAATGCGAAGAATATGGCTGGTTAGGAGCGACCATCTATAGCCTTGTCTTAAATATCCATTGAATACGTCGACAAATGCCACACACACACACACATATATATTAACTCAAGTGGATTGACATATCCAATAAATACTTAACACAAAGCCCTAGGTGGCTATAGGATCTATCAGAATGGAATACAACAACTCAAATGCAAAACACATCACAGAACAGTAGGTCATCACACATATATATACATATACAGATACATCACACAATATACAAAATGATACATGTCAAGTGGTATAGCAACCACAATATACAAGCGAGTCAAAAGAATATACATATCAGAGTAGCGAAGAAAAAGAACTACACAAAAAGCTATAACAGAAAGAGCTAGCAGAATGTCCATGCGGAAGCAGAATATGCTAAGTCCAAATGTACCTAACCTGAAACACCTCGGTCTGACTCGAGTATAAATACACGGGTTAGTCTAGCTAAACAAATCAGTTTAAGAAAATATACGATAATAGAAGCATAGGATAGGGATGATGTTCTTCTTAGCAAGAAGAAACAATACTAAAGTAAGCATAAGCATAAGTATGGTATGTATCACTACACAACATATAGTCTCAAAAGACATAGAATAACCCATAAAACGTTAAATGTAGCGAGCCTCATATCATCGGCATTTCATAAAACATCAATTATGGTTTAGGGGAAAACCTAAACCCGCCAAATCGACAACCCAAAACATGCACAAAGAGATCCCATCTCAAACACGCCATAAGGCAAATATATCTCCAAAGAGGAGAATAAAATCTCAAGTAAACGCCAAAAGGAAAATCTCATATAATGTCGCCAAAAGGCAAATCTCAATAACGCCAGGGTAGGCAATTCAAATCTCAAAAATAGAACTCCTAAGAGTTCAAATTCCCGAAAGGTAATCGCCACAAATATATATCGAATGGTTCAAAGGACCAATTCCGGAAAGGGGCGATACACTAGGGAAAATAGTCAAAGAAATCATCTCAAAAGTTTAGCACGTGCATGTGGCCGAAGCCTTGCCAAGTACTATTATCTCAAATTGGTACCTCGCCCGAAGGCAAAACGTCACAATGACAAATACGCCGCAATGGAAAATACGCCGCAATGGCAAACGCCGCAATGGCAAATGTCTCGAAGACAAATACGCCGCAATGGCAACGACCCGAAGGTCCAGTACTGGCACGCCGCAATGGCAAATGTGTCACAAACTCTCGGATAGGAACCCGAACAGTGTTAACGTGTGTCCCATACCACATGTTCACACTAAACGGTTTACTAACCGCTAGTAAATTTCACACTCAAAATAGTAAAAAGTTCACCTCGTCTCATCGATAAACTCGACTCGAAGGTCAAAACGATCAAACAGACAAGTTGGGATTTAATCGATAAGATAAACGCATGTATCCCATATCACGTGTTTTACCAAACCGTTTAATTCTCCTTCTCATTCGCTCGAATAATGCAAAAACGTGTAATTTATATATAAAATAATTTACTATGGAAAACAAGCTTTGAAATCCAATTTTTGAAATCAATTTGAAAACCCTATTTGAAAATTTCTCTTATTATAGAGAATAAATAGATTTTATACTTGAAAATACTTTAAAATATTATATAATAATTATTTTGAAATGCCCATTAATTTTAAAAATCATTTCAAAAAGATTTGGAGAAAACCGTGCTTGAAAACGAATCAAAATGAAGAAAATCACTCAAACCGATATTGAAATTCAAATTAAATTCAAATAATTCAAAATTTTAATTTTAAAATCTCCAAAATTTGGCTAGTCTATTGGTAGACATCATGGCCTATAGTCATCATCAAAAACATCACGAATATAGCTGGAAAATGTGGCAAAAGAAAGTCGGAAACATCAAAACACAAGAGGAGACAAGGCAAGATTTTGCCTTTTGCCAGGTCGACCTTGAGGTCGACATGGAGGTCGACCTCCTTGGTCCCTAGGTCGACCGTACGGTTGACCTAGGAGGCACTGGGTCGACCTGCATGTTGACCCAGGGAGGATGGCAATCGACCTAGCATACGAACTTTTTCCAGTTTGATTTCTAGGGTTTTTGTTCAACTTCCAGAGCAAATTTCGACATGCAAACGACAGTATGCATTTTGTTGCCAGAATCAAAAGTTATAAAATCTCAAAGATGCAACATAAACTGATTATAAATAGGAAAAATTCAACTATAGGAAATAACGAACATAAGCTAATTTTTTTCACAGTTTCAAACTTTGGCACTTTTGTTTTGGCTAGTTTGTGAGTTTATACAACTCACCTTGCTGATTTGTTGCAAAAGCTCGGATTTTTGATGAAAAGAGGAAGCTTTGTTTGAGGTTACAAGCCTTTAGCACTTGTAGAGAGCAAATACAGAACATGCAAACAACATACAGTAAAAATTTTAGAAAGCTATTTACGGTAAAAAAAATTTGTGATGAAATTGTATGATTTGGAGTTGTATACCTTTGATTTATCTTTATCTTGCAAAAAGACTTGAATTTTGGTGAGTTTAATTGAAGATTGAGCTTGATTTTGAATTTGAGAAATTTGTTTACTGACTTTGCTATTAGGCTGAAGGAGGAAGAAGGTAATATGAAATCAACGTACAACCAATTCTTTTTTCCTCTTTTCTTAACCAGACTAAGACTAAATGGGCTAATTGGGTTCAAAAATTAAAAGAATTAAAATAGCTTAAGGTTTAAATCAACTCTTAACAAATAAATGTGTACATATCACATATACACAAATAAAAATGCATTTCTCTCGATTTACACACAAGAAAAATATGAAAACATGTATACAAACAAAATAAAACATTTTCTATCATATAAAAAGATTAATTTATATTTTTAAACATTTTTATTATTAAAACCCTTAATTTGACAAAAATACACCATTCACACAAAAAATGAATAAAACATTGTTTTTAACTTCTAAAATTCCACAAAATTTATTTTCTCACTTAGAAAATATTTCAAACCATTTCAAAACATCATTTATAGCCAAAACTTATTTTTAACCCAATTTCCACCTTTTTTTTCAATAAACCACCTTTTAAAAATTACATACTTCTTTTAAAAATTATTAAAAGAAGGAAATGGACAATAATTAATATAATTATTGCATTTTCTCTAAAATGAAATCATTTTCATTATTTAAAGTCCATATTCCATTTATTATCACTCCAAACAAAATAGAATAAAGCTTGGAATTTCATTTTCTCATTTTAACTGTTTATTCCTAATAAACAATTTAATTTCTCCAATTTTAATTTAATTTACAATATTTAATTATAGTTATCATTATAATTCAATATTGAAACGTAATCTCCAAATCAGGGTTGTTACAGTTTCCTACCATTCCGCTTAAAGCAACTTGCTATTTCAAGAGAAAGGAAGCTGACCTATGCCGACCTGGGCATCTCGCCCCTTTTTCAGCATCCCACTTCAAAATTTCATTGTCCTGCCAATATTCGGGTTTCCTGTCGAAAACCCATCACCAATCCAGGCACAAAATACAAATGTCATGGATAAGCGACATGTGGCAAAATCAAACGGCGGAAACTGAAGGAAAATGCAGAAGACGATTGCAATCATTAATAATGCACTTTTCATACTATAAAAGAAAAAACACGAGGATAAAGAACATGAGCTTTTTGGTATCTTCTTTTCCAACTCCTTCTTCCTAAAAATAAATATTATACGCTTCAAGGCCATAAAAATATCTTATACAAAAATAGTAAAATATAATGGTTTACTCCGTGGACGTAGGATTAACAACAATCTGAACCACGTAAAAAACCTCTTTGTCTTTATATTTTTGCAATTTACTTTCAATCGCATCTTTATTTGCTAATCCATCTCGACATTTCAACAAACAGTTGAATTGCAACTACTCGATTGTGTAAGTATTCAGCAATACAGTTGCTTTCTAAAAGTGAATTTAACTAAGCTTAAATTCACTGGTTCATAATCGTGAGGATGATCGCAAGATTACTTCACGATCCAGTCGAGCGTGGTGTGGACGAAAAAAAAAAAATTCACCAAATGACCCGCTAGGTAACGCTACTTCAGGGGGCGGGCTACCCCCAATTATTTTCATTCCCACTTTCTAAATAATTTATTCCCACTTAAAACCCTAACCTAGTCCAACTTTCCCTAAACTTAATTCGCTCTTCCCTTGCTTATCCTCATGAATCTCCTACAACCCATCCGACCGCACCTTCATCATCACCTCTGAGTTGCCGATGATTATGTCTGGATCCATGCAGTCAGATCGTCGCTGGTGAGCACCTGCTCGAGATTCGATCTGAGTTTTGAGAGGCTGACAATCTCGAGGCTGGTGACCGATGCATCGTTGGATAAGGAAGCATACGTGCGAGGAGCAGAATGGCTCTGGAATGTTTGTCGCCATTGAAAATGTTCCGAGATTCCAAAGTTAAGGTGTTTCAGACCTTTCATTAATCTAATACAATTAGTACCTTTAATCTTATGAGAAATTGTAGCTAAGGTGTTTCCTTACATGATTATTTTTGTAAGTGATTCACATTTTTACGCTACCTTTCATGTACCAAATTTTGTTTTAGCCTAAGGAATGCGACATAACTAGTAAAATTTGGCTAATTTGAACAATTTACTCCATCCTAGATCGAAATCAATGTTGTTTGCATTGTTCGTACCTTTTTGGGAATGGCAATGATTAATTTGAACTATTTCTATTATTCCTAGCTGTAGCTAATGCATATCTAGAATCTAGATGGAGAAATACACGAATGTACAAATAATCACCAACGATAACTATTATTTTTTCAAAACAACTGAATTACTTTTTACATTGGTAAGCTAAAGTAGTGGTAACAAAAATTCGAATTGATGTATTAAACCGACTTGGCATGAAAATTAATCAGGTAATAATCTTTATCATATAACTGTTATAATACACTTTGCCATGTAAGATAAATTAGTCTATTTATACTTTCTAATAGTACAAGAGAAGTCATACAAGTATAGAGACAATATGTTGGAATTATAGAATATAGATGAAAAAATAGAGGCGTTAACCAGATTTAGTTAAGTGTACTCCCAGCAGTTTACCAATGTGTTTTGTTTAAACCTTAGGCAGTTCACTCTTTGCAAAAAATTCATGAAATGAGTGATGTCATGAAAGATTTTCTTAACAATAGGTTTCATAAGTCTCCTCTTAATTTTAGTGGAAAGTGATCATACCTTATTTAAGGTTTGATTGAATTCTTTTCTTATTAGCAGTTGATTTAAATTTAGGGGTTACTGGATTCTTTAACTTTATGATCATCATACTACGAGGTCGTGTTAATATGAATTATTAATTATATTTTGCGGTTCTTTTTCCATATTTTAATATTGCTTAAAGTCAAAATATTTACTGTGCATGCATGCTTGTATGTATCCATCTTATTATAAAGAAATACATTCTAAGGAAGTCTTTTATAAGTTTACAATTATAATAATACTAAATAATAGTTGTTTTAAATGATAAGAATATTTGGATTGAATTTACATTTTGCATTCCTATTGTCCACAGTCCTTTACACTCGTATCTTTATATATGTTCCTTTTGCACATGTTTTGATTTGTAGAGCTACACATGGTTGTCTCACCATTAAATGTGAAGCCTTATTATTTACACCCAATTCTGCTTATACGAATTAGTGATTTTTTCATCGTGGAAAGTTCATTCAAATTGTATGATTTTACACATATTTCATTTGCAGAACCGACACAAAGAATTTGAGACCCCTTGATTATTCGGACTGGTTGAGAGCCTTGCATCTTTAGAAGATCGGGTAGTTTCCTCTTTATCAATCTCAGTTTTTTTTTTTATTGCAAGATGTTTTCTTCATTTATCAATATGTTCAAAAATTATCATATCATTGTGCTATGGCAAAGGGCATGTAGTGCTATGGCAATGCAGTAGTGAGTTGCTGCGCAAGAGACAGAGCTGCTGTGAGAGATATGAAGTGCACAGGTAAAACATGACAATATTGCAATCATTAAGAACTGAAGCTTGAGCAGAGGCTGCTATTGCAATTCCAAGGTCTGATGCTTGAGACTGCAGATGTGCTGAACAGAGGTAATTGCTACGTGGCAGGGAAGAAATCCCAATGTATTGTAGACTGAGGCAGAAGGCTAAACACATAGGGCTTCAAGCAAGGAGCAAACACAAGGGCAAAACATGAAATGAGGCAATTTTGAGGCATGACAGTAGGTTGGATGGTGCTTGAGCTGGGTAGGTTTCAACTAGATTGCAGGTTGGACTAGCAGCTTCATCAGCTTTAGAAATGTAGGCTGCAAAATGAGTTTGCAGGCTGGATTTCAAGTGAGGCATGCAAAAGATGAAATAGCTGCAGCTAGGAAGTGTGGTGGTGGTCTGGTGCTATGTGAGTGATTTATGCAGCTAGGAAGCGTGCTGATGTGTGTGTTGGTTGCTGGTAGAACAAATGTTTCATAGTTGAAACATTCACAAGAAAGTACATACTGCGCTTGAGTACACTATAAGGAAATTGCAAGGGGCTACAAGAACGAGGCAAGTGGGACTGACGATGCTAACATAATAGTTTTAACAATTTTTAAGGTAAACTCGAGTCATAAAAATTGATCATAGTGGGTTCTAAAATCCAAAATATGCTCAAATCAACTACCGATCTATAGCTATAATTTATCTTTTGTATATAATTTTGTTAATTTTTTTCTTATGCAATTGTAAAGATCGTGCAATGACGGAAATCAAAATTTTTTGGGACTAAAGTAAAGAGAGGGTATGAAGATCTTGGGTTTTTTAACAAAAGAACCAGCCCTTACTTATGGGAAAAAATATGTAAAGGACAAATTAAAGTAAATAATTAGTCACAAGGATACGTGCATAATTTTTTTACCGTAAGGACAAATCCCAAAGTCCAGATACAATTTCAAACAAAACAAAGTATTTCGTTCGTCTTCCTCCTCCTTTTCACTCAGAATTTGACAAAAGTTTTACTTGAAAGAAAAAATGGCACGGCAAATCAGAAACAAATCTACATCTTCAACAGAACCTAAAAAATCGACAGTCGATGAACAACGAGCACAACAATCGACAGTCGATGAAAACCTAACTGCGTCGGAAATGAAAAAACAAAGTGAAAATCGAAATGTCAAATCACTTCCAACAGCAGATATTCAAGAAGAAAACGCAATGATAGAAGAGGAAAACCTACCTCTAGTGGAAATGACAGGAAAGACAATAAAGGGAAAAAACAGCAAGTTAAAACTTAAAAAACCTACATCAGTAGAAGTGGAAAAGCAAAATAGAGAAAAAAGAACAAAAAGAAGACATTAAAAAAATACGGTAATTGAAAGCAGACCAGAAATAAGAGAAAATATACCAGAGAATGTTACCGATACTATAAAATCAAGTATAACAAAGTTAGTATAATTTTATTATAGTAACATTGAATTTTTTTGCACAGAATAAAGAAGAGAACATGCAGCAACAAATAGTTGCAGAGAAAATAGTTGAAGAAAATATGCAAAAAAGAGAACAAAGAACAAAACGAAGAAATGAAAAAAAATTTCAAAAGAAAATTCAAACAGAAACTGAGGTAATTGAAATTACAAAATTATGAAATTAATACTAACAATTTCATATTGTTAAATGTATTCTAATATTATAAAAAATGTTAAACAGGAAAAATCTCAGAAAGAAGAAGGCAAAAAAGTTGCAGATGAAGAGTCAGAAGAAGAACAACTAAATTCGGTAAAATTAAAAGCATTAGAACTTTATAACATAATAGATATTGCAAAAATAATACCTGTAAATCATTTGGTAAAAGAAAAGACCGATAATTACAACAAACTGATACCTACTTACAACAAATAATAGTCAGTATCATTTAGTGTAAATCGTTTAGTAAAATAGTAGTCAATATCATTTAGTTGCAATCTGGTACTTACAAAAAATTGATATCTACTTACAAAAAAATGATACCTACTTGAAAAAAATGATACCTACTTACAGAAAACTGATACCTACTTAGAACAAACTGATACCTAGTTACTGCAAACTGATACCTAGTTACTGCAAACTTAAAATCGTTTTATATTTTACTGCAGCTAATACCCAACCTATTGTTACGTTTCAACATAATTTGTTTCACAAATTACTTATAGTCTTTATTTTGAAATAATAGGATGATGATGATTTTGTTAATCCACATCCAAAATGCATTAAAGGCAGATCACAAACAGATCTGCACAAAATATCAAAATTCGAAGACAAAAAGCATGAAACTGCTTATAGATGTGGATTGCAAGCAGTATTCAAAATGGTGAAAATGATAAAACAAAAAAATGCTTTATCCAAAACGCAGATGGACATATTGAAGAGCACTCCTTTCTACAATTTCTTTAGAGTTTTTCATGAAGAGAAAATTCTAATGAAAGAATGTAAAAAACATGAACACAATTTGGATGTTTTATACTAACACAATTTGAATCATAACCAAATTATTGAAAAAGATTATATTTCAATCATAAACATTTAGTTCAGAATAAAGAGTTACTATAGAAAGAAAATTGATACTTACATAAAAGAAACCGATACCTACAGAAACAAAACTGATACCTACGTGAAAGAAACTGATACCTACAGAAACAAAACTGATACCTACATAATAAAAAATAAAACAAAATATTTAGCAAATATATCATAAAGTAATAACTACAAACACAAAAATTCATATAGAAATTGATCCTAAGTATGCTAGTAAAACCAAGGTTTTAAATCTCGGATATCGGGTATGTTTCGTCTCGGCGATTTTAGTGACTCGGTATCGTATCGGGGGAGATCTCGGACGAGATGAGTGCATCTCGGACGCCAATATCGGATTTACATCCCGGACCTAAAGTTCATCTCGGGACCATATCGGAGTATAACACATCACATAATTTATAGCAAAAAATGCATGGTATCGGTTTATTTAACATTTATCGAATTACTGCAACTAATCTCCACTATTTTATCTAAAAATAATAATGCAATTATACTTCAACTATATGAAATTGTTCAACAAAAGTTACAAAACATCATTAGTTTTAGCAATTACATATAAGTAGATGAAAGGCGATAAATTAACTGAAAAAAGCGGGTTTTATACAATTACATATATACAGTAAGAATAACATAATAACAGTATCAGTAACTGATGCAAATAAAAGTAAATGCATATAAGAGATATCAGGAATCGAAGGGTTCCATGGAATGCAAATTTACTTGCAGAAGGTTATGCAGTAAGAATAACAAACTAAATCTACTTGCAAATCTAGTCTAAATTATACTGTATATTCAATTTCTGAAAAATTGAATTTTATTAAAATAGAAACAACCCTAATTTACATACATGTAGAGAGTAGAGAGATTGGTCGAAGATGAAGCTGCAGACTGTCAAAAGCGAGATCGAGTAGTCAAAAATTAGAAGCAGCCGCGAGCTGTCGGATGTTGGAAGAGGGAGTTTGATTTTTTTCTCTAGAGAAGAGGGAGTTCGATATTTTGATGAGGAACGTGATCTTTTAGAAGTTGAATCAGAAAGAAAAGGATTTTGTTCATTTTTTTTATGATAGACTGAGATGCGCCTATTTTTTTCGAAAAAAACAATATATCGGGGATATCTCGGAATATCGTTTCGCTCCAAATATCGGCTGATATAATCGAAACGAGATATCAACCGATATCTCATGTTTCGTTTCGCCCAAGCCTCCAACCGAGATCTCGACCGAGATGGCCGAGATTTAAAACAGTGAGTAAAACTGTTAAATATTTTAATTCAAAGCATACTATATGCTTGTACCATTATCTCTGAAATTCAATGTTTTGTATTAATTATAAACCTGATAATACAACTTATGCAAACTGATGCTAACGTTACATTTTGATTTCAATATGCTTGACCGTGGAATATTTGTAATGATATTCATCATTTCATTGAACAAAACCAGAATACTAATAAAACTTGAAAAGAAGGAAATATTATCCACAAGAGCAAAGATTGTACATGCAATATTGATAGATGATGAACATTGCTGGAGTTTGTCTAAATACATGTCAAGCTTAGAAGAAGAAAGAAAAGAAATGAACTGAATTCACATCGTGTTGTTTCACAATTAAATTTGGTACTTGTAAAGTAATGTAATTCTGTTGAAATTTGTACTTGTGAAGTAATGATGTTCTGTTGCAATTTGGTACTTATGAAGTAATGATGTTCTGTTCAAAAAACAATGCTGCTCTTACTTGTAAAAACAATATTGATCTCCTGGAATGATATGTTGTGGTTGGTGTTCTTTTCTTTTCCTGTTGTTTGTATTATAACAAGATTGTATAGTGTAAGTTCTATCATGCAGCTATGGATCCAACATAGTATTATCAGTTTTATGATGCAACTATCAGTTCTATAATGATATTATCAAATTTCATATCATATTTCAATACAAAACAGTAACTGAGTATCAGTTCTTATGACTAATAGTATCAATTTTGCTAAAATTGACACTCAACATACTTTATGAAACAACAATTAGTGCTGATGTTAGTTTTTGCTAACACTAGATATCATTTTAATTATTTATTAGTACTGGTGTCAATTCTAGCACGTATTATAATATATGAAACTGATACTAAAAACAAACCAAAAACGATACTAAAGTCGTTTATATCCAATCAAACAAACATTATCTACAACCGAGCTAACTGATACTGATACTGTATAAACTGATACCAAAACTTGTAAAAACTGATACTTGTAAAAACTTATAAAAACTGATACTGTAAAAACTAATACTGTAAAAGCTAATACTATAAAAACTGATACTGATACCAAATCTTGTAAAAACAAACACCAGAACTGATACTGTAAAAATATATAACTTATACTAAAACTGATACTATCACTTATACTAAATACCTGAAATTAAAATCAATTTGATAATATGCTACACTGAATACAAATTAATATCAAAAGGTTCAATTATAATAAACCACCAAAACAAGCCACACATCCACTTATTAATCTGAACAAATTTAAAATGTAAAATCAAATCATATCCTATTCGAAGCTTGACAATTCCGTTTATTATGACCAAACTGCTTGCACTCACCACATTTGTTTTACCTGTTCTGAAAATATGAAAATCCTCCTTTGCGCTTGACTGATGGTCTACCAGTGCCACGTTTCTCCTTTGGTGGCTTGATATCTCATTCTTCAAATCATACAAAGAGCAATCAATAGACAATCAAGTGCTAAAAGTGTTATTATTCAACACAAACAGATAAGAAGACTGTTATCCCCACTGCCAAAAAAATAAAAAAATAAACATTAGTAAAAATATGTTCAATTTAGAACATTAATTATTCAATTTCACAAAACTGATACCTAGTTACTGATAATAAAAAAAATGATACTAAGAAAAAATAAAAATGATACCAAAAAACTGAACCTAAAATGTAATACTTTTCCACTCTATCACAACTTTATATACAACCCAAGCAATAATACTTTTCCAATCATCCCAACATTAATGCAAGAAAATGCAAGATAAATTAAATGAAAAGCAAATTAAAATACAACACTGCATAAAGAAACGAATAATAATAAAAAACCTGCTGCTACTTCCACAATTTTCCATAGACAAACGAACAAAAAATGAGAACAACAACACTGCATATCAGTTGTAAAAATGAACACAATTAGAAATCACGACCAATTTTTTTTAACTCGAATAGAAAAACAACAAAAAATTGAGTAATATAAGCATACCTAATTAATACAATTTGAAGAAAAACGAGATCACGGTACAAATATGAAAAGAACGAGATCAACAAAATGCGCGTAAGAAAAAAATGATCGATGAACTACAATTTTCAGAATGACGAAATTGAAATAACCGAATGAAGTAGATCGATATTTTTATTGCGAGAGAGATATTTGATCGCGACTGAAAATTTTGATCGAAAGGAAGAAGAAGAAGCGCGCGAAAGTGGGCTGGAAAGAAAAAACGATAATTTGTCCTTTAGAGAAAATTATTAACGGGCTGTCCTACATCCAAAAAGCCCTAAAAACTGTCATTGAGGAAAATTTCCTGCTTACTTATTTGGATAAAGGTTCATGGTGTCAATTTCTTTATTGTTTACTTAAATAATACTTTATTATTAATAGCTTGCACAGTTCAAAATGATACAGACAACTATCGGTTTACTATATCAGTGATTCACATGGCCACTCTCTAATATATATATTGGACTTGGCAAGTCTACACATTGCAAAATCTCTATACTTTTGTACATAAATTTATGTATTACACACCGCTCTTGTTATCAGAAAATTGCTCTTGCTAAGTGTAACATCGGTAAAATCAATCATAAATAAATTGGATAAATTAAATTAAATAAGGTAGGATAAAAATTAAAATTTTGCAAAAGTTCAAATTTGACCACGAAAGTAATGTTGTTGCATTTATGGCAAAATTTCCATTGAATATATATTTAATTTTTCTCAAATTCAAACCCAAAATCAATTCAAACTTCATTGTATTGATTCTCTACTATTTACTCTTCGATTTCAATCATCTCTCTCTCCCTCAATCAAAGATCAAAGTGCCGTACAAGAGGCTGTAGGATCAATTGTATCCAAAAATCAAACATTGCCTTTGGAAAAACCATCAAACTCTAGTTACAATTGGTTGGGTGTGATTGTGTCCCGATTCAAATCAATTGGGTGAGCTTGGCGTCCCGGAAATCCAAGTGGGTATGCTTCTGTCCTATCTGAATCAAGTGAGTGTACCCAGAGCTTGGAAAATCTGGAGGGTGTGTCTCGTAGCCTTGAAATCGAGATTGTATTGGGTTTGTTTTTTACCCGTCGAAAGTTTGGCATTTGAAAAGAAAACTGTACAAGCAATTGAACGGAACTAGATATAGGGTAACTCTGAACGGTATAAAATCCCTAGTGTGATTTCTCTGATTCTCTACTTTTTACTTTACTGCATTTATATTTATCCGTGTTTGCATTTGTTATTGTTGATTCTTCATAGTGTAATAATAATCTTCAAAGAATTTAAAAAAAAAAGATACACATAAATCATAAAACACTATTCACCCTCCTCTAGTGTTTAATCAGCCTTAAGATCCATAATTCCGCAACCCACATTTGGTATCAGAGCATTTGGTTTTCAAAATTTCGTAATTTGATTTTTGAAAATTTTAAATGACCAACAACATTGTTGGTAATTCTGTTAGTAACACTATCAGTTCATTTGTCAACACTTTTGTCGAAGGACAATCTACTGCTAGACCCTCACTTTTTAATCGTAGTAATTACACTTATTGGTCATGTAGAGTGAAAATTTGTTTACTATCAAGTGGTCTAGACATTTGGAATATTACACAAAATGAGTATACTGAACCCCAAATTGATTTTTCATCTTGGACTACTAACCAAAATTCACTTGCACAAAATAACTCCAAAGCCATGAATATTTTATTTGGTTCAGTAGACAAAAATGAATTTAATAGTGTCTATTTGTAAGTCTGCATATGAGATTTGGAGAACACTACAAGTTACACACGAGGGCACTAGTACAGTGAAATATACAAAAATTTCCATGTTAACTAGTCAATTTCAATTATTTAAAATGAATCCAAATGAGTCCATTTCTGACATATACTGTAGATTTCAAGATGTAGTTCATTCAGTAATTGCATTAGGGAAAAACTTTTTTGAAGAGTATCAAGTTAGAAAAATCCTAAATTTACTCTCTTCAGAGTGGGATCAAAAGACATTTGCAATTGAAGAAACTAATGATATTAGTACTCTGAATATTGGGGAGTTAGTAGGCAATTTAATTTCTTATGAAGTACAAATGCAGGATAGAAGGGAAAACAAGTAAATAGAAAAGAAATTCATTGCTTTCAATGCAATGACAGACGATCGGGATTCTGATGATGGCAATAATGAGGAAATTGCCTTTATGGCCAGAAATTTTAGAAAATTCTTGAAGTATAGAAAGATGAACAACTTTCGGTAAACCTAAAAACAAAACCAATGGAACTGGAACTACAATTAGATGCTTCAACTGTGAAGAACTCGATCGTTTTCAGAGAGACTACCCACATCAAAATAAATCAAAGGTCCCACCGACAAATGACTCATCCAGAAAAAGAAAAAGAGCTTATACGACAACTTTGGATGATTCAAACACTTCCTCTAGCGAGAATGAAACTGATACTGAAAATGTGAATATGTGTTTCACGGCAACAACAGATTAATAAAAAATGATTTACAGAAAGCAGCAAAAATTGTTACGCCTTATAATTTAAATTTAAACTTTTTGGTTGCTTTTGATTGATAGGAATAACCTATAAATTAATAATATTTGGATAATTAGAAATATATATAAATATATAAGTATATAGGAATGTTTCATGTTTAGTTTAGTTTTGAAAATCAAGGGCTATATGTTGACGTATGCCCCACCTATATGTCGAATATGTACCAAAAATTTGAAATTTGAAATTTTATTTCAAAATCAAACGTTCGAACTTCCCTCAACTTTTCACTTACTTCTGAAAAGATGCCTTTTTGACCAGAGAACATGTCATTTGATTCTCTACTTATTTACTCTATCTCCATTCATTCATTTCACTTGCTTTATTTTCAAATTTCAAATATCATTTCACTCTCTTATCTCCTTAAAAACTCAAAAATGGTTTCCACTGGTTCAAACCCAAAAACCATTAGGCTCTCTAAGAAAACAAAAGGCTTTCTTTTTAATGAGAAAGATGCAATTAAGGCCTAACTTTCGGAAAAGTTTCTCCCGGAATGTTTGCTTAATTTGATGATTTTGCTTCTTATGGTTTATATGAACTTTGTTTTGAAAATAATATTCTTAGTTTGATTGAATCTTCCTAAATTGATTTTGTTTGCTACCCTGATTTGGTAAAAATATTTTATGAAAATTTAAACGGAAAGTTTTATTGAGGGGAAGAAGGTCAAGTTTGAAGTAGCATTAATGATACTCAAATAGTTTTAAATTGTGAAATTTTGAGTCATATTGTAATGCCCCACTTCGAGACCCACATTAGCAAAGAGTATTATAAGGTAACACCGTCTGCTAATGCGGAGAATAGAGCTGTTTAAGAGCGACCATCCATAACCTTGTCTTAATTATCTATTGAATACGCCGACAATGCCACTTCTTACTTAAATGGATCGACATATCCAATAAATACTTAATACAAAGCCATAGGTGGCTGGAGGATCTATCAGAATAAAATATAACAACTCAAATGTAATTCACATCATAGAACAGTAGATCATCACATGCATTTACACATATAAAGATACATTACAGAGTTTACAAAATGATACAAGTCAAGTGGTAAGCAAACCACAATATACAGACGAGTCAAAAGAATACATTTCAGAGTTATAGACAAAAAGGACTACACAAAAAGCTATGACAAAAAGGAGCTAGCAGAATAGTCCATGCGGAAGCAAAATAGGCTAAGTCCAATGTACCTAACCTGAAACATCTCGGTCTGACCCAAGAATAAGATACACGGGCCAGTCTAGCTAAACAAATCAGTTAGATATGCTAAATGATAATGAACATACAAGATCATAAAGTACCACAATTATCTCCAAAGGAGATAACCAAGTCATCTAACATAAGATGATTCATAACAAGCCTCATATCATAGGCAACTCCAATAAACCAAGTATATCATATCCCAAAACAAGCCAAAAGGCAAATAACAATTACCAATAAGGTAACACAAGTTTCCATAAGGTAATCGCTATATATCGTGTGGTCCAAAGAACCTATACCGAAAGGCGATACACTTAGGGAAATATAATTGTCAAAGAAACAAAAGATGCTCGAGCTTAGTACTAGGATACATACGCCCGAAGGCAACGCCCGAAGGCAACGCCAAAAGGCAACGCCCGAAGGCAACGCCCGAAGGCAACGCCAAAAAGGCAACGCCCGAAGGCAACAAACCGTAGTGGCGGTACTGGACACCACTGTCCAGCAAAATGTGTCTTAACTCTCAGTAAGGAACCTGGAAAATGTTAACGTGAGTCCCATACCCCACGTTCGCACTAAACGGTTTACTATCCGTTAGTCAATTTCACACTCAAAGCAGTATAAAGTTCACCTCATCTCATCGGTAAACCAGACCCGAAGATCAAAACGATCAAACGAATAGATTAGGAATTAACTGAAAAGATGAACGCACGTGTTCATAGCACGCGTTTTATCTAATCATTTAATTCTCCTCCCTCTTTGCTCGGAGTGCGAAAGTGTGTGTGTGAAATAGAATTTATAAATCGGAGAAACGAGCTTTTAATACAATTTGAAAAGATCATTTTATAAAAACCCGTGTACGAAGTCAAAAAGGAATCATTAATGTCAGAATGCGATAACAACAGATTGAATCGGCACGAATCGATCAAAATTGGAAATCAAAGCAAATAACAAACCGGACAGAGACAAGCAGGTCAGTCGACTGAACCAGTGGGTCAGTCGACTGGCCCAGAGCCTGGAAACTTTATGTTTCCAGGTTAGTCGACTGACCCAGAGTGTCAGTCGACTGACACAGGGACAAGAATATCTGTCCCCCCAGGTCTGTCGACTGAACCCAGAGGTCAGTCGACTGATATAGGGGCAGAATGTTTTCTGCCCCCTTGGTTCAGTCGACTGACCTACTGGTTCAGTCGACTGAACCTGCTTCCTGGGCAGAATCAGTCTAGCCCCTCAATGGGGCAAAACTATACCGGAACGATCGATCGAGCTACTGCGACTCAGGACTTATGCAAAATGACAACCCGACCTTAAATCCTCTTCGGTACATCCTGGTAAACATGTTCAAACATCCATAAAAGAGATTTCCACAAAATTGGTCTTCAAACCCAAAAATTTGACAATTCACCGAATCGATCCAAATCGAATACAAATGAACATGAATTGATGTTAGGAATTCTTACCTAACAATCAAATATAGTTATAGACATAGATGTGAGATAAAAATCTCACCTTTAGACTAAAAACAAGGATAAGAAGCTTAAATGCAAAGAAACTATCAACCACTCTACACTTCAACTCTACAAGCTTCAATCTAAGATCAAAACAAGTATTTCCTAAATTAGGGTTTAGGAATTTTCTGAAATCAAAGAGAAATTGAGATGGAGAAGGAGAAGAAGATGCTTACCTAAGCTTCTTTTGGAATTTGGAGCAAGAATTGGAGTTTGCTATTCAATCTAGGGCTTGGAATTTCTAATTCCTCTTCTCTTCCCCCATTTTCAGTTGTGCTAGAGAAATAGAAATGAAATGAGAATGAATGGATGAAGAGAGGGGCTGAGTTAGAGTATATGATGAGTTGGGTGAAACCCAAACCCAAAAGCCCAATAGAAAATAGTAAAATTCAACTCACTCCAAACATATCGAAGCTTATACTAAAAAAAGTCGCAAACGCCATTTTGGACTCAATGGAAGTGGTCCCGAGTCCTAATTCGACCGTTTGCAAAAAGTAGCTTTTCAGACTTTAATCCGACTAACGACGTTATATTTAAATATAAAATCGTAAAATATGCGGGTTGTTACACATACTCTTGGTTGTAAATCTAGTGGAATTAACCTCTCCACTTTTCAAATTGATATTCAAAATCGTGAAGTTCTTCATGACATTTTCGAAAATGATGAAGACTTTGAATTTAAACATAAAAATCTTCATCTAAAAGAAAAACTTTTGAGTCTCATTCTTCAACAAAGCATAACTCCGAGGAAGGGTAATTATAATAACCCTACTCAAAAAGTTTTCAAATCTCTTTGCGCTATTTATGGTCGCTACGACATAAACTGTGCACAAGTCATTTTAGATTACTGTGTCCAAAAGAACATTTCTAGACATGAGAACACGCATTTCCATGGTGTGTATCTTACCAGAATTTTCTTATATTTTGGTGTGGATTTAAGTGGAGAAAAATCCATTCCTAGAAAAGTTTTCGACAAAGCAAATGTCTCCCTTATGCACATTTCACCTATCTTTGAACCTTATGAAACTCTTCCCGAGAAGGAGCAAGGGTTGGCATGGGAAGAAGAATAAGAAATTCAATAAGAAGAGGAGGAAGAAGGAGATGAAATGGAAGTGGAAGAAGAAGAGGAAGAAGAAGATTCCTCTTTGGAAAGTTTCGAAAAACCATCCAACCCTACTAACAAAGAGATACTAAGGAACCAAGAGAAGCTTCTTAAAAACCAAAAGAAGCTCAAGCGTTCCTTTAGTAAAAAGCTCACTTCTATTTCCATCAAAATGGATAAATTCTTTGGAAAGGTCATTTGCAAGCTTGGTGGCTCTTCATCATCTTCATCTACATCCTTCTAAGTCTGTCTAAGTTGTTTACTTATGTTATCTAGCCTTGATGTGTGTTTTTAGTTAAAATCCATGTTGTTTCTATGTATTTTTCCTTTATTTATCATTGAAATCGATGTATCCTTCTAATTCTAGTTTTGTAAATTATCTATTATTGTTCTATATGTTTATCAAGTCTCTGGAAGTTATAAACATAAAATGGTATAAGATAGAAACAAGAGTTATATCAAAAACATCAAGTTTGAAAATTTTGGTATGTATGTCGACATACATACTTGTGATATGTCGACATATAACGGCTAGAATTAAATTTTTTTAAATTTTAAAACAGAAATAACTACCATCCATTAATTCCAAACAAATTTCCACTCTTATATAAGCTATTTCTTCCAAAAAACCCGTTCATCTTTTTATTATATACTCTAATTTTATTCTCAAACATATTTTTACAAATATGTCTTCTCCACATCAAAAACTATGTGAAAATCTTGAACAAACTCTTCAATCATTCAAAGATATTCTCTGTTTTATCCTACGATATCAAAGACACTTAGAACTAATTCAAATGCAGATGATAAAGGAACAAGAAAAGCATTTTGATGCGATTCGATGGATGGTTTCTTCATTAAAGACGAACCAACCAACAACCCAGAGTGTACTGTTAACAAAAATAATGAGGATTGGGATGCCATCAAAGCAGATCCAATCTTTGCGTCTGATGGTTGGGTTGAAGTTCCATGAAAAGTCTAGTTATTAGGTTTGGATTTATTATGTAAATATAAATACTAGTAGGATTTGATTTGAATGATTTGGTGTGTATTTGATTGACTTGGATTGTTTGAATTGGTTTGTATTTGGATTGAATTGGTTTAGATTGCTTTATGAATGATTAGGTTTGGCTAACTTGAATGTATTGAAATTGTATAATAAGAAATTATATTACTAAAATTTACTTTACCATGTATTATCATGTTTTATATAGTACAATATCATTTATTATCATACAAGTCATTTTAAGTTAGATAATTGATTTTGGATTATATATCATTTTATATTTTAGTTAGGGGGGTTTTTATTTAAGTTTTTCTTCTATTTTTTTTGTTGATAACAAAGGATATGCATATATTAAGGCGAGTTATCTAACTCAGGGGGAGTTATATCATATTTTATAACAATGATTGTCATCATCAAAAAGGTGAGATTGTTAATACCTCAGTTATTGATTTTGATGATAACAACCTTAGTAATGATAATATATTTAAATAAAATATGGTTATTGATGCTTTTGTATAGATATACAGTAGATAGTGTATAGTGCATGATATTATACAAGTATTAAATTGAAGACTGTACGGTATAAAAACTCATGAAATAGACATGAATACTCATGAGCATAAAGATCAAGATATGAAGATTTCAAGAATATAGTATAGTATATAGAGTCATAGATCACTGTTAAAGTTCCTGGTAGCAATCTTTGATCACTATGTCTCTTTCTTTTATTCTTTTATTCTTTAAATCAAAATATATTTTTAATATACTTAAAAATATTTTATAAAAGTTTTTTAAAGTTTAAAATGCTTATAAACTATATTTAAACGATTTTACAAAGTATCAAAATATTTTACAAAGCATAAGATTTTCAAAACATATTAAAACAAAAGAGTTTTTCAAAATTCAAAGGGATATGTCGACATATCCATATGAAGTATGTCGACATACATGCCGATATTTTGTAATTCAAATTTTGAAATGAAGTGTCCATTCGTCTTAACTCTTCGCGGAAGGACATGTCAGTTTATTCTATATATATATGGAGTTTTCAAACGAATTTTTAACAACAACTTTCTTGTTATCTTCTCTCCACTTACTCTGCCAAAATTTTCATTGAAAATATATTCAAATTTTCTCAAATTCAAACCAAAATCAATTTAATCTTCATTTTATTGATTCTCTACTATTTACTCTCTGATTTCAATCATCTCTCTCTCTCTCAATCACAGATCAAAGTGTTGTCCAAGAGGCTATAGGATCAATTGTATTCAAAGATCAAACATTGTCTTTGGTTAAGCCATCAAACTCTAGTTATAGTTGATTAGGTGTGATTATGTCCTGATTCAAATCAATTGGGTGGGTTCGGTGTCCTAGAAATCCAAGTGGGCAAGCTTGTGTCCCGTCTGAATCAAGTGAGTGTACCCAAAGCTTGGAAAATCTGAAGAGTGTGTCTCGTAGCCTTGAAATCGAGATTGTATTGGGTTTGCCTTCTGCCCATTGAAAGTTTGGCATTTGAAAAGAAATATGTACAAGCAATTGATGGGACTGAATATAGGATAACTCCGAACCAATATAAAATCCCTGGTGTGGGCTCTTTGATTCTCTACTTTTTACTTTACTGCATTTATATTTATCTATGTTTGCATTTGTGATTGGTTATTCTGCATTGTGTAATAATAATCTTGAAAGAATTTTAATAAAAGATTCACATAAATAATAAAACACTATTAACCCCCTCTAGTGTTTAATCAGCCATAAGATCCATAATTCTGTAACCCACAGTTTGAAGTTTTCGAGTTTAAAATAATTTAAATAGAATTTAAATTCAAAGGAATAATTAATTTTAAAATTTGAAAGTTAACAGTGATTAGACTTGGGGGTTAAGTAAACATTAAAAATAACATTATCGTTAAATGATAATTAAGGAAGAAAGTAAATAAAAAACAACGGCACATAAAAAATCTTCCCAAAACTAATCTCACGGTCGACCGCTCCTTAGGACCGGTCGACTGCTAGTGGTCGACCGATAGAGTAGGGCGGTCGACCGTTCACTTTCAAGTGGCAGTTCGGGTTTGTGAATTTGAATGTTCCGAATTTTATAATTTCCAGCCGACCTTTATCCAACGGTTCCGGTGCATTCCAACCAATATAAATAAGAGCCTAAACTCCTCACTTTTATTCACAAATATTTTGGGAACAATAGCGAAGCCTTGTTAGTTCGTCTCTTCATAGATTCTGAAAAACTCCGTTAAGGTTTCAGGTAAGAAATCCTACACATCTATTGTTGTTTATTGTTTATTTTCTTGATGTATTCTCTTCCACTCGCTCAATTTTCGAATCTACTATCTGTAAAAATCCCTTGCTGTATATATATAAAAAAGAAGAGATCTGATAAAAATTGTCAAAGGCATGTCAAATCCAAAGGAGGCAAAGCTAAGGATATACTATGAGTAGAAATCTTAGCTTTTCTATTTTAGTAATTAATTAGTATAGTTTGGGTTTGAATACGCCTTGGGGAGTTTTGGTTTGCGAAAACATCATATTATAAACCCCCAAAACTCCTTCATATTTTAGTAAGGATATAGTGTGAATGGAAATCTTCGCTTTTCTATTTTAGTAATTGATTAGTATAGTTTGGGTTTGGGTATGCCTTGGGGAGTTATGGTTTGCGAAAATATCATATTATAAACCCCTAAAATGCGTTCAATAAGAAATGTTAATTATATGTTGGAATTTCAATTTTTTATGGCAAAATAATGGAAATAGTATAGATTTGCAACTTTGATAATTCTACCGTCTACTCCACTCCTTATTCTTTTCCGATTTTGATTAAGGAATAGTGTGTAAGGTACAAATTTTATTCGTAGTTTGCACTGCTTATTGCCATGAATTAAATAGAAATTCCTTTATTTATTTTTATATGAAAAAAGAGTTGAATAGAGTAGAAAGTTGGAATTGTAATTTTCTAGTATTAATATATTCCATTATTATGATATAATAAGCTGAATTTAAATTTTTATTGTATGCATGTCTATTGATTGGAATTTTTGGATATGAATATTGAATTTTGGTATTGTTGATAATATGGGATAAGACTTGTCATTTAAATGCTAGTTTAGGATGTAAATTCCACATGCTTAGAAATTACTAGGCGAGCAAACCAGGAATCCAAAGCCAGCAAGATTGCCCTGATAGTGGCTATTTGGAGCGTTTGGAAGGAGCGCAATCGGAGGATTTTCAACACATTGCACGCAACAAGGAAGAAGTTAGTAAAATGGCTCAAATTGACATGAAGCTTTTTTGAAGAGAATAAGCAGAAATCTTACCATTCGACAAGGATGTGGAGGAGTCGAGACTGTAGTAGGGGATCTGTTGCCGCCTGAGGTAGGAATCCCAAGTACGTCGTGCCAGTTCCAACCGCCTTGAATCGATCGAAGAAGGATAGAATAGAAGATGACGTCGCTGGAACTATTTTTCTTTTTTCTATAAAGTTGTAAAGATGGAATGTTTTAGTTTGTACTTGAGTTGCTTTTACTTGTATGTGCAACCATGGGCCGTCTCAACTCTGGGCCGCGTCTATCCCTAGTAAAGAATTGCCTATTTTCAAAAAACCAAAATTAGCGTAATTACCATATAATTATAACGTATAATTGCGAAGTTAAATAGGTTATTAATTTTATTAAAATATCCCTTAGGAAGGTAATTAATGTAAAAGGAGAAATAAGAAAGATCTTTTATAAGGCCTTGATTATGGAACGGTGAAATGTGTGATAATATATATAGAGAGTGTTATAGATCATGACTAAGTTATAGAGATGCGAGGCCAATCAAAAGCACACGAAGGTCTGTCCCGCTAATCTGGCTACCAGTAGTGTGACTTTGAGGTTGATGTGAGACATCACCTATAAAGTAACTACAATGATGTGAGGTTAGTCCTAAATTATGTAGGGTAAATCTGCCAAGCTAATTTGGCTACCAGTACCTAGGAATAGTCGGGCTAATGTGAGACGTCACCGTGGGGTACGGGTCATAATACGAAGGACATGCTTTAGAGATTGAAGGTAATAAGTGGTTGTGTGAGGGCTCGCCTCTTCTCTTTAAATGGAGTAGTAAATGGTCGGGATTAGGGGTTAGGTGCGGTAAAGGATATCTTGAAAAAGGGCCCGCTTCAATAGGAATTATTAAGTGGCTAAAGAGATTTCATGAAATATCGCTAGATAGTTACTAGTGAGGAGTCCTCCTTGGGATTATAGGCAGTAAATGATGTGGACCTGCCTTAAATAAAGTATTAAATGATCGAAGTCTGCCTAATTCCCATTATAAGGTATTAAGTGACTTGAGTACCATTTGTTACATTAATAGGACATTATGGGCGAAAGACTTATGATGTAGGTAAAAAATGTAAGACATATTTTTATTTGAATTATACTGCCTAAGTACTAATATAGTAAGGCTTGAGATTTTTATTCAGTAGAAATATCTTGTTCTGACTCTCTCCTCGTTACAACACAGGTTAGGAAGGGCGATGCTGAAGGCTGTAACATCCCCTATTTTGAGGCCCAAAATTAAGCGCTACGAATGCTGCAGTCATCCATAGTATTAATTCTCGGTGACAAAATGAGATCAGTTAATTGTATCTATAGCATCAAGAGCATGAAAATTTTCAAAAACACATTTCATTAATAACTTTCGTATTCATTACATAATCCCATCACATAATACCAACGATTACACGTTCAAAGAAAATATAATAATTTCAAATATATTCCAAAAGTGGCATATGAAGATAACTTATTGGATGATCAGGGTCTAACTACTTAATAGTTATAATTTCTGTCATTACATCCATTCAAACAGAGCATAGACCTTAACAACACATAAGAAATTAGCTTCTAATATTAGCATACCTTCTGCATGTCTTCGAAAGCTTATTTGTCTAACCTAAAAACCCTACACCCGGCCTACTCATGTAAGAACCCGAGAGTTTAAGGGGAAAAATCAAAAACATCAGATTAGACCAAGAGTCCGGTGTAAATAATAATATACCATCTTGAACTAAAAATAGATATCATGTGATACAATGCCGTAGAATGGAATGGGTTTTCCCCTCAGTAGTATCTTATCAAAATATCACAATCTCAACATAAATCATGCACCAGCAACCTCAATGGTTAAAATAAACATGATATGATCATATGCATGCATGCTACATAGATAAGTCTGACTAGTCTCACATATAGGGTAATGCATCCCCAAAGTTTACCCATCCCATAAAATTGACTGTCTATCTCAAATCATAGTTTTCCTAGGGTCATTATGAACCAAATAGTTTTGCAAGCCAATCAATAATCTATCTAGCTGACTCGGGCCGAAACTTAACCAGATATCCATAAAATCTCCAAATATGGTTAGGAAGCCTCCAAATATGGTTAGGAGCAAGGTTTTAAATCTCGCTCATCTCGGCCGAGATCTCGGGCGAGATCTCGTTTTCAAGCCTGGGCGATTCGAAACAACTAATTTCGTTTGAATCTCGTCTGACCCAAATCTCGGACGAGATTTCAGTATCTCGTCCGGTATCTCGGACGAGATTTAACAGCGAGATATCGGCCGAATTTTTGAATTTTGGAAAAAATCAACTCTTTTTCCGTATTTAAGCCTTCTTAATTGTACTTTTTTAACCCTTATTTCTTATATAAATCTCATTTAATCTCCGTCTCTTATTTTACGGCAGTGACAAGTGTAAGAAAATGATAAAATCTACATCGATTATGGTAAGTATTTCACTTTATGATTTTCATTTAGGTTTCTGATCCAAATTAATTTACATCCGATTTCATTTTTCTTTTTTCGACACTTTCTTGAGTTTTTTTCCTAACCCTATTTTTTTGCGGCTATAAATTTTGGGCTTCACTTATTTAACTTTATGTTCTAAATGGATTCCCAATTTGATTTCATTTAGTCTTTGCTGCTATAATTTTTTTCCTCAAGGCTTATTTTTAAGCAATAAAAGAATTCTCTTTCATCTATTAATTTCATTTGATGATTACATGTTCATTCGTACATCATTTTTTTGCTTTTCTTATAATATTACTAAATGTTTGAAATTGTTTGTACTATGTATGCTATTTTCTACATTTGTTTGAAATATCTATGCTATTAGTTGCTTAATGATATTTTGTTTGCTAATAATTAAATACTATAATCAGACATAGAATATCTTAATTCTACTTGTAGACTTTTGTATTTGAAGTTATAAAATTAAGATTTCCCTTGCAGCACTATAAATCATAAAAGGTAGAAATGAGACATTATATTGTGTAGGAAAGTTAAGTGAATGATCAAACAAAGTAAAGGTGCATATGTTATGGTTTGTTTCTTGTCTACTTTATCTCATATGATATTATATTGAACATTATTCATGAAATCTAGTTATTTGTTTATTTTACATGATACAAGTGATATTTTTCCATACTAAATTACTAATGATAAGCGTGTGATATATTCAAGGTAAGTGCATAGTGTTTTCCTTAAGGTAGTGACTAGTATTATAAATTTAGGTGTATGAAAACTAATTTTCGACATGACATATACTCCGAGATAACTCCGAAATGAATTTTAGAAACCGAGATGTAAATCCGAGATGGACGACCGAGATGCACTCATCTCGTTCGAGATCTCACCCGATACGAGATAAGCTATCTAAATTCTTCGAGACGAGACGTGACCGAAATCCGAGATTTAAAACCTTGGTTAGGAGAAAACAAATTTTGTGAGTATATGGAGCCATGAATTGCTTTCTGTGCGTAAACATCCTTTTAGTTTCACTAATGACAAAGCCCTGCGCATTGGAATCACAGACCTTTACCAAGCAGAAGCTAATAGCTGAATCATAAGGAGGCTACACTAGTCCCACTTAAAATCTTTTTTGGTTTTAAAACCACGAGTCATATCTTTTCGATCAGTTTAAGGCGTCCTAACAAAATTGTAACACCCTTAATTTTAAATAGCATTATTCAGGAGATTAAATTAGACAAATTAAATAGAATAATGTAGAGATTAGAGTGATAAGGGATTTGAGATTTGAAAAATAATTAGGGTCGAGCCTAAACTAAATGGATTTATAAAAATGGTTATAAGTTAAATACCTAAGAGAATGAGGTAAGGGTAATATGGAAATAACCGTATACCATAACCCCTAAACCCTTACCTCATTCTCATTCTCATTTTCATAAATCAAAAAGATAAACAAAAGGAAATAAGGCCGGCTATAACCCTAGGAGAAGAGGAGCTCAATATCAATTAGATGTTAAGATTCAAGCTAGGAAGAGTAAAGTGAAGAACAAATCTCAAGTTCCTTATCCAAACAAGGTGGATAATGATCTAAACCATCTCATATAAGTTCTACTGAACGTTTTAATTTCGGGTTTAAGATTTAAAACCGTTTGGATGGATGAATGATGATATGCTCTGATTTATATGCCATGTTGCAATTTAAACAAGGATTTTGTGGGATGATATAAATCAATTTAAGGTTAAAATCATGTAAATTGATTTCGAATGCCATAATGTTTGAATATGTTATGTAAAACATTATTTTGGATATAGGTTTAAATTTTTTTAATATTCCAAGCTATGGACAATTTATTATGAATTTTGAATGGGAGAAATAGATAATTTTGGGTTTAAATTATTTAAGGCAACTATATAAAGCGCTTCGGGTCAGAAATTTATATATGTTGGAAAACATATTAAAAGTATATTATTGTGATTTTTGGGGAATTTTCGTAAGTATTTTACTATGGTTATAAAATTATTTAAGTTAAGAGACTTAAATATTTTATATGTTTTATCAAGGAGAAGAGCTTATTTGCTTAAAATGTTTTAAATGGTTAATTGTGAATTCGGCAGCCTTTTCGAAAAAGGATTTTGATAAAGAATGGTCAACCAATTACATTTTGACAAATTAGGCAAGTTAGATGAAATGAAATTACTTTGAAATGCATAAATCAGTTTTGTTTTTATTTACCATTTTGCCACTTCCATTTGCTAGCTTTCGTCACCATACTTCCGCTAATAAACCCACTTCGAAACTAATACTTATGGTATCAAGCCATTGATACGTAGTGGGTTAGAGAAAGGTGGAATGGACTGTGTCGAAGGCATGCTTTTGAAGGAGTTGAATTCATTCTTATAAGCTTTTAAATATATTACTTGCCTTTGTTTTTAAAAGATACTTTCAAAGGGGTTGAAGCTTTCGAATCATTACCTTTGTTCAAAAAGAGGCTTTCGAACAAGTTGCCGCTTACCTTTGCTTTTAGAAAGGAGCTTTCGAAAGAGTTGCTACTTACTTTGTTTTTAAAGAAGCTTTCAAAGGAGTTGCCGCATTTTTAACATATTCGATACCTAGCTGCCGCCTTCATACCTTTTGAATTAGTTAAAGGCCATTCTTCCTTATGGCCTTATAACAATGAGTTCGAAAGTAAGGATTTTGTTTTATTATTATTGAATCCGCCTTCTTAATGCTTTCAAAAGGGTCCTTGTAGCCGCTTTTATCGATGGTTTCGAAGGTAATGGTTTCAAAAGGTTGGTTTCGAAAAAATCCTTTTCCCCAATTATTTTACTTAAAATCAATAATTTCGAAAGGGTTACTTTCACTATTGTTCTCTTTGAACATTAATTTCGAAAGAGATACTTTCAAATGGTTTCGAAGCTATGCTTCCATAAATTCTTGCTTGAGCTAAATGCTTTCGAAAGGAATGTTTTGAGTGTTTCAAAAGGTATATCTTTAATGGTTTCGAAAGGAAGGTTTCAATGCTTTCGAAAGATATGTTGGATGGTCTCGAAGGAGAACACCTAAGGTTTTATGTAATGATACAAAGGATATAATCGAAAACCTTAGTTTTCAAATAAGAAACCCAATCTCATTTTTAAAAGTAAACCCATGGCAATATAAAAGAGTTTTGAAATGGCATTTTACTTTGGAATTTTTGAAGAAGCTTTTCTTGCTAGAGATAGCGGGTTAATGGTATTAACCATATTTCATTGGAAAAATGATTACAAGGAATTAAATCATAGAGGTTTACATTATTATGTTTTGACATGTTATCATGTATGCTTTTGTAAACATATTCACTTCATAATTAACCCATAATAGCATTTTGGGGGTGTTAAGGGTAGCATAACTTGCTGGTTGACCCAGCAGTGAATATACTTGAGTTAACTCCTATGTGAGTAGAATTGCGTCTAGGAGGTCGAACAAACCATAATATAGGATGCCCAAAGACCGATCAAAGAATTATTGGTTTAGATAGGTTCTTAGTAAGCCCATGAAAACTATGTATGGAAATTGTTATCGGCAGGGGCCAATAGGTTCTTAGTGATCCTATGAAAACTATGTTCGGAATAAGTTATTAAAGGAGATCAATAGGTTCATAGTCAGCCCATGAAAACTATGACATGAGAGATGTTATTGGAGAATCCAATAGGTTCGTAGTGAGCCCATGAAAACTATAATTGGAGAAAGTTGTTGGTAGATACCAATAGGCTCATAGAGATCCCATGAATATGATAGTATGTGTAGGAACTAATAGGTTCATAGTGACCTCATGAAAACTATGAAAGTGGATTGAAATTTCATAAAGAATTGACGGGTTATTAGTCAGCCCATGAAAACTAATAGGTTAATAGTGACCCTAGAAACTATAACTTACGGCAGATAGTCAGGTAAATGGGGATGGGAAATCCAGAGTATATTCCATGGTTGCGTATCTTCATGATACATTTTATTATGTTATGTCTTAACCATTATGGATGCATGTGCACAGTATATGGTTATTATAAATTGGGTTAAGATACTAGTGAGGGGAAAACCTATTCTGCTAAGTGGCGTGGTCGCACTAGATATCTATGTGGTTCGAGATGGTAGGTTATTATTCATACCAGACTTTTTGTCTGACTCTAAGTTTATGTTTTCCCCTTAAACTCTCGGGTGCTCAATTGATTTTGAGTAGTTTGAGAGTTAAGGTTTTCAGGTTCTCCTTTAGACGAATAAGCTTCCGCAGACGTGCAGGAGACAGCTAGTAGGAGTTCTTTATGTTTGATTCCGATGTGTTTTGGATGTAATAGCAAAGTTGTTTAATTGCCTATGTTTAGACTCTGATCATCCATGGGGGCATCTTCATATGTCGCTCTTGGCGTATTTTGTTATAATTATATTTCTCTAAAAGTGGCTTACGAATTGGGATTATGTAATGAATTTTAAATATGATTTGAAGTGGAATGAGAAATTTATTTTATGATTTTAAATTCTTTCATATCCATGTGTTTATGTTAGATGAATGTATCTATCATTACCGCATTTGGTCACGGAGAATTAATAACAATGGATGACTGCAACATCCGTAGCAGTTAAGTTTGGGCCTCCAAATGGGGGATGTTACAAGTTGGTATCAAATCATAGGTTTATGTAAATTTAAAAGAAATTTGAACCTAAAAGATTTTCAAAACACAATCCAATGAATCAGAAAATGAAACCGGGGTTTGGGTTAACGTTATAGTAACGTACTTGCATTTGTTATATGTATATCTATAAGTACATATTCTCCTCTCTCTTAGACCGTTCTTCTGTATCTTACTAAGGCCCGTATGTATATTTACAAGAAAGGAAGGCATAGAGGCAGGAAATGGAAGAAGAAATCTAGGTGGAGGAAGCACCACAACTAATGGAAATGCTCGACCAAATACCAGGAGGAATCCAGGTTGACAGACAAATGCTAATCCAAATGCAAATGCCAATGTAGGTGCTGGAACCCCGCCAGTTGATATGGGGATGATGTATCAGTTCTTTGTTAATCTGATGCAAGCTGGAGCAGCTGCAGGAGTAGTTTGGGGAAATGCTGTGAATGTTGGAGGAGCTAATCCCATGGCCCTAGTTGGCTATAACTATGCTAATCAAAGGGGATTACACCAGTCATGGTGGGAAGCCATTTTAGGGAACATAGGATGCTGTTGAAGTGGAAAACTAGTTATTGCACTGTGAAAGAATTTTTTCTGACTTGGGATTAGAAGATGAGCAGAAGAGGAGACTTGCTTCTAGACAGTTGCAAGGAGCAGCACTTTATTGGTGGAATAGTGTTACCGTGGGAGTTCCTGAGGAAGAGTTGACTTGGACAGAATTTCAAAGGAGATTCGAAGAGAGGTTTTTGTCTGAAATTGCCAAATCAGTATTGCTGAGAAAGTTCGTGGACTTAGTGTAGGGTGAGATGTTGGTGATTGAGTTTGTACGAAGTTTGATGAGTTGTCCAGATATGGATATGCTACCATTGACACAGTCATTAAAGGAAACGAGAATTTTATTCGTGGGTTAATACCCGAGATTGCTATGGCGACTATGCCATACCTCCGTGATCCAAGTACAGTTGTAGTGGAGATGGCAATCCGAAATTAAGAGATGCTTGTTTGTACCAAAAATGGGCACAACGCTCTTCGGGAGTTGTTTGAAGAGATAAAATGAAGATTATAAATGTAAAACAGAGGTTATCTAACAAAAACTCCAACAAACAGAAATGTAAAATGCACAGACAAGCAATTTAGAGTGGTTCGGCGTATAGCCTACGTCCACTATGAAGTTTTGATGATTTTATTGATTCTCTTTCAATGATTACAAGCGGTTACAGCAATGAACAGCGGATTACAGATTAGAATTCGAAATTGACAGCAAAAATAGGATGCAAATCTCAATCCGGCAGAGTCTGGACGCTTCAGAGAAAAAAGATCCTTTTTCTGTTGATTCTGGGGCTCTATTTATAGGCGTAGGAGGCTTAGATTTCGCTCAAACTCCGGGAGACTTGGTCTGACACGTGAGGGGACCCGTTCGACCGTTTCCAGAGAGTTTCAAGTCGATCTATGATCGATACGAAGTCATTTCGTATCGATCAAGATTACCTCCAATTGAGCTCAAATTTGGTGGAGATGTTCCTCGGTATGTGTGCAACATTCAGTTAAAATTTCATGGTATTTGGATCAGTGGATTGAGAGATATTGTCGATACGAGATGATGTTCTTCGCTAGGCTGTCTGGTTCGAATCCATCTCTCCGAGCTGTGGGCTTCGAATCGATGGTGTCACGCGCCTCTGTGAAGACGTGGAACGCGCGCTTCGCCTCGATTCGGTCTTTACTCCGAGTCGACCGCGTCGACTCCATATATCTCGGCGCATTCGCATCGAGGGATGACGTGGAACGCGCGCTTCGCCTCGATCCGGACTCTGCGCCGCATTGACTGCTTCGACTCCACATATCCCGCCTCGTTTGCTTCGATGGGCAACACGTCATTCTAGTTGGTTGACTTGCTAAATACGAACAAGTTGTTGGGTACGTATTCGAAGCGAGGTTCTCAGATGGATACGAAGTAGGCACTGAATGATGGATACGAAGTAGACATTAAATGATCGTTACGAACCAGGTGATTTATTGATGGATACGAACAAGTCTTTCCGGCTGAAGGTTCTATCGATACGAAGCTTATAACTGTGTGGACTTAATCATTCTAATCGACACGAGATCGATGGATGCGAAATGAGGACCATCGATGGATACGAAACCCATCGATACGAACTCGATGTACTGGCTCCATCGAAACGAACAGATACGTTTTGATGGATACGAAATGGGATCTGCCGATGGATACGAAAACATGCTTTTTCCTCCAACTTGTATCCATCATAACCTGTGCGTATGAGCTCGGATTGACTTGAAACTTGGAACGTTGGTTTGCTATATTTTTCCGATCATGTCTCATCGATTGGGGCTTGATCCGGACTTGGTAAAAATTCAACGATATCCATGACAAACGACATTTGGAATCCAACTCCTTGGTGTCCTGGCCTTGCCAAAAGGCGGGATAACATTTGCCCCCCAAAGTACGTCTTGTGAAAACATGACGTGCTTTGAAAAGCTGCAGGTCTCCTTTGAATAATTTGAAAGTCGTACCCTTCAGCCATTCTCTTGTATCGGTCCTCTCATGAATCGATGCTAAAAGTTGGAAGGCCTTTCTTCGTATCAATGTGGGTTGACTTGATGGATACGAAAATGGTCATTCGTATCGATGGTCACAAATCGCGGTGGATTTTGATTTGAATTGGCGATATCTGATGGATACGTAGTGACTGTTCGTATCGATAGGTTTGCTCTGTTGTGAGTCGATGGATCACAAAGTGGACATTTCGAACCGATGGAGTCTGTTATCTTCAGGTGGCTTCCCTGTGTGCTTCGAAACGATGGAGTCCAGTGCCTTCAGGTGGCTTTCTTGTGTGCTCCGAATCGATGAAGGCTAGTGGGCTCGATATGAATGCTCGCATCGATGCGCTGCTTGACTGGCTGCGACCGGTCATGTTGACTGGGAGATGAATCGACCCAGTTCGCCTCCAGGCTTCATATAAATACCGGGGACTTGGCTCGATTTCACTTTTTTACCTTTTACTTTTACTGTTGCCTTCGGTATCTTCGTATCGATTCACGAACTTAGAAAGAGATAATAGTTCTGTACTTTCGACTCTATCAGCTTCAATCCACCAGATCTTGAAATCTCAATCTTAAACTAGGTAATCCACCACGAATCTAAATGACGAAACTATCTTCGATCTACTCTTTCTTCGTCAATCAACCACTCTGGCAATTGGTAAAACCAGATCTGGATCGAAGTCCAGATGGCCATGGCGACGCTCTGGTAGATTGGAGAAGAAAGAGTGGAGAAGGCAAAAGCGAATCGATCTAGGGGCCGTGTTCGAATCGACGAAGACAGCGACATCTTTTCTTAGATCCCGTATCGATTCTTGGGATAAGTCAATGGGGGAGATCCAGTTCGCATCGATGGATATGATGATGGATCGTATCGACGCGAAATGATCAATACGAAAAACTAAAAAATGTATCTTAGTTTCAGATCAATACGAATCTTGCCTTCGCGATCGATGATAAGCTAAGGCCTTTTCTGATCGATACGAACCAGGCAACCAAGGATCAATGCGAAGTACTCTGATCTTTGATGGATTCGAACTTGACTCCTGACGATCGATTCGAAGCATGCTCATGGGTATCGATTCGAACCGGTATCATGATGGATTCGAACGAGCCTCTTTTGATCGATTCGAACTTCCCATTATGGATGCAGAATCTTGACATTCTTCAGCATAACTCCGATGAGCTTCATTCTTGCATATCTGGACTTGATAATTAAATTGCATATTTGACTACCTCTCGAAGCTCGTCGATGGAACTGCCATTTAACAGAAAAATACAACGAACTCTTTAATCTTGAATCGATCGCTATCACCTGGATAGCGTGGTCGTGACGGTCAGCGATGACGGTCATGCCCGTCTGACTTCCAGAATTTAGTCGCTTGCATGTTTTCTTTAACTTTGCAGAATTTGCTAAAGTCACGCACAACATTTGCACTACACAACACATTCATGCACTTTACACTGGGGAATGCACGGGCTTTTTGTCATCTAATGATGGTTTCTCGTGAGTTAGCTAGTGATGGAACCGTCAAGTTCGCAGCAGCAAGAAACTCAGGACCCTATCCCTCCCAGACTTGAGATTCCAGACATCGAGGCCGAAGCTGTTGGTCCAGCTCCGGATGAGTTGCCCGATGCGTCCTTCATTAATAGTCCACCTGATTCCGTCCCGTCCAATATCTCTGAAGACACGCTAGGGAGAATATGCTTAAGGCATGGCTTATCTTTGGATGAAGTACTGTTGCCTGGACCGGACGACAGGCCACATAATCCCCCGGAGGGGTATACTGCTTTTAATCGACATGCGTGCGCAGCCGGCACACTTCCTCCATTCAATGATTACATAAGAGAAGTGTTGGCTTATCTGGACATCGCTCCGTCTCAATTGCATCTAAATGGATATGCTTCACTCAACAGCTTGTTCATTGTATTCATGGAGTACCTCCATCGTCCTCCCCGTATGACCGACATAAGATACTTGTTTAATTTCAAGAGTCAGACTGACAGCCCATCTTATACGTTCTTGGAGTCTGTAAGGAACTGCCAAGTTGTCGCGGGGTCGTGGACTAGGCTAAGCTACTTTAAGTCGGAGTGGTTCTATGTCCGATGTCCTCCGGGGTTTGCCAGAAGATGGCTGTTCAGACGTGAGTATTGTCTTTTTTTCCAAGTAATTGACAGGGCGATTTTCGGAGTGAAATTAAACTTACGTCTTCTTCTCTTTTTCTTTCAGCAATCATCCAGCGGCCTGAGGGTGGCTACTATAAAGAGATAGTTCGGGTCCTCCAAGAGATTCCTAGCGAAGAAAGGAATATTGAACTGTTACTAACAGATCAGAATCTCAGAGTTCTTGGGTTGATCGGCCGGAGGCAGAGCATAAGACTCGATGGTGCATTAAAGATCGTCTCCAGGAAAAAGGTCAAGCGGATGAAACCCAGGGTTGTAATAATTGAGGAACCCGATTCCGAGAAAACTCATACCGACGAGGAACCGTTGGTCGGACCTGCTAATGCAACCCCGGAGTCCGACGCAAAGAGGAAAGGCAAAGCAGTGGCCTCAAAACAGCCTAAGTCTGGGAGGCGGAAGTCTGTGATTTTGCACCGTCCTTTGCCAGGAGTTAAGATTACGGAAGCATCCTCCCTGCAAGCTGAAGATCAATTCGAAGGGCCTGCTGACCCTCCAATCCCGGACATCGAGCCGGAGCAACACGACGTTGGATCGGGTGGACCGCGACATATCGTCGATGTTAGCGAGTCTGATCCTGCCAGTGCGATTGACACTTCTGGTTGGTCCGGGGAGTTACACATTCACACACTCTTCACGGCACAACCCACTTTCCTAACCGTAAACAACACATCGCAAACGGTTACTGATTCTTCGTGGTTTTCTTTTCAGGTAAGATGTCTGGGCAAGGTTCTGTGCTTGGTAGTTTGCGCAATAAGCGCCGTTATCATGAGCCACGCAGGAGAGAGGGCGAGAGGGATTACGACTCAGGACATTCTGGTCAGGAGAAGTCTGACAGAGATAGGGGATACGTTCGCCGATCCCGATCTCGCTCTCCTCCCCCAAGGACCTCTGCACCTCCTACGGCCACAGTTACTCGTCCTCCCGAAACTTCACGGCCTAGGCCGCCTTCTCAAGCTTTGAGGTCCGATCCTCCGCGCAGGACTGAAATAGCCACCTCCTCGGCTACTGTACCGGTCCCGACCGAGGCGTCTAGTGAAGGAGCGCTTAAACTGGCACAGATGAGGAAGGAATTTCCCGACATCTGTTTTGATGGTTACGTCTTCCCTCCGCACTTGAAGAGAATTCCGCCAACCGCTGAAACCACCATCCATGATTATGTTGCGGACATCTTTTTCCAGTACAGGGAATGGGGACGGGCCGCGAGGAAGGCGTCCAAAGTGGCATTCGATCGGGGCATCACCATTGAGAAGCTCGAGAAGGAGATGGGTCACAACGACCAAATCATAAAAGCGCTCAACTCGGAGGCTGAGTCTTCCCGTAAATCTGAAATGGAGGCTCTAAAGAAGGTTGATGAAGTGAACGCTGTCATGACCAGGATGAAGCAATAGCATTATACTACCATCGAGGACATGGGTCACAGGAACACTTCTATTACCGCCGAGAGGGATGCCGCTCTTAAGGAGCTTAATGAGATGAAATCAAAGTTTTCAGAGATGGCGAAGGAAAAAGACGCAGCTAATGTCTCTGCGCAGGAGGCCTGTGATCAGGCAGTGACGCTCCGAAAGGAGAAGGAAGCGGCTATACAACAAGCTCACGAAGCTGAGGCTGGGGTTGACGAGAAGGTACGTCAGGCGGAGGCCAGGATTGAGGCCGAGGTGGAAGAGCTACTCGTCACTTATAACGCCAATGTGCTAAGGCACCGAGATTTGACATGGCTTGACGATTACCCCACGCATCTCTATAACGCCTGGAACCTACTGGTTGATGAGGAGAAATCCGGGCACCCTGATGAAGCCCTTGATGAATTCGAGCTGGAGAACCGCATCTTTAATGATGACGAAAAGAAGGTTCTCCATGACTTCATGATTTCCCACGACAAGGTGAGGCTTGGTGCCCAGATCCAGGAGGTCGGAGAGAGTTCTGGTGCAGAATACCATGTTATGAGTTCTGAGATAATCGTGTCATCTCAGTCTGAGCCAACTCCGATGATCTACCCCCAGCCTATTCCGGCATATGATCCAGATCAACCGCATTTATCTCCTATTAAGGAACATCCTTCTGAAGTTGTTCAGACGACCTCGAGCCAAACCGAGGAAGGTATTCTGAACTAACTTCTTGTATATTTGGATTGAAGAATCTGTGTTGAAATGTTGCTAATGACATGTCCTTTTCCTTTGATCAGTGACAGGAGTTGTTCCAGCCGCGCCTCTTACCATCCAAGAATCAGGCCAAGCACCAGGATCCATCATCTCTGAGGCGACCTCCGTCGCGACAATGGCACCAGTTGGAGTAACGCAGGGGAGCTCACTTTCTTTCGATGAACATATGATAAATGAGCTCCTTGGCCGTCAGAGTGATCCTTTTGCGGACTTGCCGTTCGGCTTGGGCGGATTCACGGCTACTTCTGACACCCCATCTCAGACTACTACGGCTCCTAGTGAAGCCAGAGCACAGCGGGAAGCGGCGATGTTGGCCGAGATTAATTCCGAGATGGCGGCCGCGGCGCACGGCGGTGAAGTAGATGGCGGAGCAGCAGCACAGAGCCCTACTCCTCTTATGATTGTGTCTCCTGGGGGCACACTTACTGATACTAATGTGCCAGCCCCTTCCCCGGCTGCGGAGTCTGTTCCTCCAACTCCTCCCGCGGGAAGCATCTCTATAGAGTCCAGCTCAGACGAGGACGTTGACATTATGCCTTCACCCGAAGGGAGTCTGCCTAAGGAGAAAAGCTCCAAGCGAAAGGGTACTGGTGGTTCCAGTAGCTCCTCGAGGAAGAAGAAGCTGAGGAAGCATAAGGATTAGACATTCTTTTCATAGGCAGTTAGGGACTTTTGTTATTTTCTTTGTCTTTCCCTTTTGTAGGCCGTGTTTAGATGCGGGTTCGGCCCCCGCTAGTAGGGACATTTTGGAAAAAATTCATGTATGAACCGTCGTTTTTGAGTTAGTTGAAATAAAATTTTGTTTTCTAGTTTCAGCTCATGTTCCTTTCTATGCTTGAATATTGCAGTGTTCGGACTTTGGTCCAGTGTACTTGCATTATCTGATTGTTTCAAGAATAGCTCATTTTACTTGTTAAGTATGGAAATCTCGGACTTGAGTTGTGATAGGGGATCGCATCGGAGCTGAGCATCGCATAGTTTCGGGTAATGACTAACATTTGCCTCTGCCCCCAGTTCCGGGGTTAAGTTGTGATGATCAGCTTGTGATTGTACCAAGCGAGGACCGAGTGGTCGAACTACACTTGTTCTCTTATGAATCGTTTCATCCACACTCCGGGGATATATGTCATCTCGTAAGCGGTTGTTCGCACTCTGGGAACACGGAGTTGACTGATGTTTGTATTCCGTCTCGCACTCTGGGAGCACGGAGTTAGTTGTTTATACTCTGCTTCGCACTCTGGGAATGCGGAGTTGAATGTTTATACTCCACTTCGCACTCTGGGAATATGGAGTTGAATGTTTATGCTCCGTCTCGCACTCTGGGAGGACGGAGTCGAATGTTTATACTCCACTTCGCACTCTGGGAATATGGAGTTAAATGTTTATACTCCGTCTCGCACTCTAGGAGGGCGGAGTCGAATGTTTATACTCCACTTTGCACTCTGGGAATATGGAGTTAAATGTTTATGCTCCGTCTCGCACTCTGGGAGGACGGAGTCGAATGTTTATACTCCGCTTCGCACTCTGGGAATATGGAGTTAAATGTTTATACTCCGTCTCGCACTTTGGGAGGACGGAGTCGAATGTTTATACTCCACTTCGCACTCTGGGAATATGGAGTTAAATGTTTATGCTCCATCTCGCACTCTGGGAGGACGGAGTCGGATGTTTATACTCCGCTTCGCACTCTGGGAATATGGAGTTAAATGTTTATACTCCGTCTCGCACTCTGGGAGGACGGAGTCGAATGTTTATACTCCACTTCGCACTCTGGGAATATGGAGTTAAATGTTTATGCTCCGTCTCGCACTCTGGGAGGACGGAGTCGAATGTTTATACTCCGCTTCGCACTCTGGGAATATGGAGTTAAATGTTTATACTCCATCTCGCACTCTGGGAGGACGGAGTCGAATGTTTATACTCCACTTCGCACTCTGGGAATATGGAGTTGATTGTAGGATTGTCGTGTGTCAACCCTATTAATATCGGTGTCATGGCTTGTCCCCGAGCTCGGGTTTCACCTAGTGAGTGGCCGGTCGTATCACAGCCACTCTCCATTTGAATAAGTCCCATTGCATGATGGGATTTAGCTCTTCGTGCATCGTGATGTTGTATATCGTACTTAATGAATCACAGCTCTGGCTCGAAGAAGTGGCATTTTATTGCTGAAATAAGAAAATGCGGCAAAGTCAGTTGCCTTATTACAAAATTCAAATTTCGAAATGCAGAAACAAATTGCTAAATAGAATGAAATAAATAAAGCCTGTCATATGTAATAGCGGCGGAGACTTTCGCTGTTCCAAGCCCTTGGTAAATCGAGACCGTCAACAGTCGACAGCTTGAATGTACCATCTCCGAGCTTCCGTGTAATTACATATGGTCCTCCCCAGTTCGGCTTCATGTGTGAAGGGACTGGGTAGATTCTCTTGAGTACGAGGTCGCCGAGTTCAAAGGTTCGAGGTCGAACTTTGGTGTTGTACAGTCGGGCGACCCGGCTTCGATGTGCGGCTGCTCTCAAATCAGCCTCTTCCCGTTTTTCATCCAATAGATCCAAAGACTCGGCCAGGAGTATAGCGTTTTTTTTTGGATCATAATAAGTCACGCGATGAGAGAGCACTTCTGTCTCGACCGGAATAACGGCCTCTGAGCCATAAGATAGGGAAAACGGAGTGTGTCCGGTCGCGGTTTTGTGGGTCGTTCGATAGGCCCATAACGCCATAGGAAGTTCATCGACCCACTTGCCCCCAGTCTTCTCCAATTGTTTCTTCAGGATCGATTTTATAACTTTGTTGACAGCTTCAACCTGTCCATTCGCTTGGGGGTGTGCGACAGCCGAGAACTTTTTGCGGATATGAAACCGTTGACAGAAATTTTTGAATTCCGCACTCTCGAATTGGGCTCCGTTATCAGTGATGATAGTGTGTGGGAGTCCAAATCGACAGATGATGTTGTGAACCACGAAGTTTATCACTTTCTTTGTCGTAATGGTTGCAAGGGCTTCGGCCTCAGCCCACTTTGTGAAGTAGTCAACGGCGACGATGGCGTATTTCTCACCGCCTTTTGCTAAAGGCAAAGCGCCGATGATGTCGATGCCCCACATCGCGAATGGCCAGGGACTGACCATTTGGGTTATTTCAGTAGGCGGAGCTCTCGGAATTCGGGCATGTATCTGGCATTTATCGCACTTCCGGGCATAGTTTGCCGCATCTCGGTTCACTGTCGGCCAGTAGTACCCATATCGGAGTATCTTCTTAGTGAGAGCTTGTCCTCCGGTATGATCGCCACACTCTCCTTCGTGCACGTCATGTAACACTCGTTTGATTTCCTCGTGGGCGATACACCTGAGGAGAGGAACGGAATAACCTCTCCTGTACATGACTCCGTTTTGGATGACGAACCGCGAAGCTTTTCGCTGAATTTGTCTCTTCTCATTTCTAGGTTCAGGCAGCGTCCCATTCTCAATGTAATTCCGATACGGAGTCATCCAGGATTCTCTACTGGGAGCGGTTTCAAATACAGAGTTCATTTCTATCCGATCGATGCTCGGAGTGGCCAAAGTTTCAACGGGGACAAGTCCCATTTGTTGCGCTTCACCTGTGCTAGCTAACTTTGCCAGTGAATCGGCTTTCTGATTGCGCTCCCGAGGCACATAATAGATGGCATAATAATCAAACCGGTTTAGTATCTCCTGAACTCGAGCCAAGTAAGCAGCCAGTCTTCGGTCTCTTGCCTGATATTCTCCTCGTACTTGACATACCACTAACTGTGAATCGCAATAAATTTCTACAGCGATAATTCTCAAGTCCCTGGCAAGATTTAGGCCGGTTAGGAGGGCTTCGTATTCAGCTTCATTATTAGTTGCATGAAAGTCGAATTTAAGAGCATAACATATGGATCGGCCCTCGGGAGTCTCAAGTACAACCCCAGCGCCCGAACACCGGTCATTCGATGCACCATCAGTATACAGCTTCCAGATGTATTCGGGAGATTTACTAGTCTCGGGCAAGTCTTCTGGAACGGTGAATTCGGCTATGAAATCTGCTAGGACTTGTCCTTGAATGGCTCTCCGCGGAGCGTATGCGATATCAAATTGACTTAGCTCAATATTCCACTTGAGTAACCTACCGGACGTTTCAGGCCGCGTGAGGACCTGTCGTAACGGCTGGTCGGTGTACACAGTAAGTGGATGAGCTTGGAAGTAAGGACGGAGCTTCCTTGAGGCAATGACCAAGCAATAGGCCAGTTTCTCCAGTCTCGGATAATTTCTTTCAGCTCCTGTTAGTCGCTTACTAACATAGTAGACCGGGTTTTGCACTTTGTCTTCTTCCCGGACTAGAGCAGTACTGATCGCATGTTCTGATACTGCCAGGTAGAGATATAGTTGCTCGTGGTCAACCGGTTTTGATAAGATCGGAGGTGTGGAGAGATGTTGAACTAATGATCGGAACGCACCCTCACACTCCGTGGTCCATTCAAAGTTCCGTTTGCCCTTCCAGATCAGGTCGAAGAAAGGAATGCATTTATCGGTGGACTTTGAAATGAACCTGCTCAGTGCTGCGACCTTCCCGTTAAGACTCTGGACTTGCTTTATAGTTCTAGGGGTTTGCAAATTTCTAATAGCCCAGATCTTCTCAGGATTCGCCTCTATTCCTCGAGCGTTGACGATGAACCCAAGGAATTTTCCGGATGCAACGCCAAAGTGACATTTGAGTGGGTTGAGCTTCATTCCGTACTCCCGGAGGATGCTGAACATTGAATTCAAATCTCTGACGTGATCGGTGGAGAATCGGGACTTCACCAGCATGTCATCCACGTAAACCTCCATGGTCCTCCCGATCTGATCAGCGAACATCCGGTTGACTAAGCGTTGGTATGTTGCTCCAGCGTTCTTTAGACCAAACGGCATGACTTTGTAACAATAGAGTCCCAGATCGGTCATGAAGCTGGTATGTTCCTGATCAGGTAAATGCATGGGTATCTGGTTGTAGCCGGAATAAGCGTCCATAAAGGATAGTAGTTCATGTTCGGCCGTCGAATCTACGAGCTGATCGATTCGTGGAAGTGGGAAGCTATCTTTTGGACAGGCCTTGTTTAGGTCAGAGTAATCAACACAGGTTCTCCACTTCCCGTTTGGTTTCCGAACTAGTACAGGGTTGGACACCCATTCTGGATACAAGGCATCTCGAATGAACCCATTCGATTGTAGTTTATCAACTTCCTCCTTAAGGGCGGCAGATCTCTCTGGATCCATACCGCGCCTTTTCTGCTTTACTGGGACATGTCGCGGATCTATATTCAGGGAGTGACTTGCAATGCTCGGCGAGATCCCGCACATGTCAGAGTGTGTCCAGGCGAAGACGTAGAGATTCGCTCGAAGAAATTCGACCAATTCCTGCTGTGTCTGTTTGTTGAGTTGAGACCCAACTTTCAACATCTTTGAATCATCATCCTCACTGATTGGGACGTCCACAGTCAGTTCGGTTGGAGAAGCTTGACTCTCCGTTGATTCGTCTTTATCCTCGTTGTCCCTGGGGTCCAGGTCTTTCAGGAATTGGTCGTGGTGCCCGGGCCGAGGCCCAGGCATCAATTGTCAATTATCGACAGAACGGACGCAGAGAGATTCCTCTACGCCCTTTCCCTTCTCTTTACGTTGCGCCCCGCGCAGCTCAGCAACATAACAGGCCCTTCCTGTGGCCTGATCTCCTTGAACAACTCCAATCCCATGATCAGTGGGAAATTTCAAAGTCAGACACCATGGGGCGATCGCCGCCCTAAACTCAGCTAAGGCTGGTCGACCCAGAAACGCATTATATGGCGAGTCGATTTCTAGCACAACAAATTGTAACATTCGGACCCTCCGATGTTCTCCAACGCCTAACTCGACTGGGAGTTCAGTTATTCCGATGGGTATCGTGGCACTTCCGTTGAAACCATGGATTCTGGATAAACAGGGTTTCAAATCCTTTGTCTCCATCTTCATTAGATCGTAAGCCCGTTTAAGCAAGATGTTCACAGAGCTCCCACTGTCAACCAGGATCCTCTTCATCCAAGCAGGACCTACCTAGGCAGATATGACTAGTGGGTCGATTGTAGGGGCTTCGACTTTATCGGCGTCTCGGCTCCTGAACACGATATCATCGGACATTATCTTTTGTTGCTTCGCCGGGGTTCCATCCTCGCAATTACTATAACACTCGAAGTCCGCATGCCTGATAGAACTGGCATACAACTCCATTTCCCCCCAGCTTCTGTCTGCCGGATGGGGACCACCACTTATTGTGTTGATAACTAATCTCCCGCCCGCACGGGCGGGTTCCTCCTCTCTTTCCTGATTTTGTGAACGATTTTGATTCGAGGGGCCTGCTCCGCCAGGCTGCGGCGCCCGTACAAACTGATCTAGCTTCCTCTCTCTAATCAGCTTCTCGATGAGGTCCTGTAAGTGCCGACACTCATTGGTATTGTGTCCATAACTTTCATGGAACCTACAAAATTTCCCTGTTTGAATCTGTCTCTCCGACGAGGGCTTCGGAGCAGGCTTCTTATACTGTACAGTGTTACAAGTCTGTAAGTATACGTTTTCCAATGACGTGTTTAGCGGCGTATAACTGTCAAACATCTGAGCTCTACGTCGTGGACCTCGGTTCTCGTCTCTCTTCTTATTCTGGCCATTGTTTCCTCTCTGCTGGGTTTGCTTGTTTTGTATATTCAGTTGAACTTTCCCGGAACTCTCGTCGGACTGTTTAACTGCCACATTGCTCTGTATTCCCTCAATGCTGGGCCTCGCATCGTCTTGCTTCCTAGACTGTTTTGCGTGCTCCTGCCACAGGAATTGAGCAGCCTTGGAGTAAAAACGGTCCAACGATGCGGGCGGTTTTCCAGCTAGCCAGTTTCCGAATTCAGAATCAGGATCAATCCCCTTGGTCAGAGCCATTAGGATTGAATTATCGTTGGGATTGGTGATCTCGACGCATGCTGCGTGGAACCTCTCCAGGTAACGCCTGAGCGTTTCTCCAGGAGCTTGAGTGACGCTGGACAAGGAGTTGACGTCTTTTGGCCTAGCAACATGCATCCGGAATTGCTCCACAAACCTCTTGGCCAATTGATCGAACGAAGAAATTGATCTAGGTGGTAGGCGAGTAAACCACATTGTCGCGATTCCCCCCAGAGAGATGGGGAAACTCCGACACTTCACTGCATCGTCGGCCCTTGCAGCGCTCATCGACCATTCATATTTCAGAATATGCTGGTTGGGGTCACTATTCCCTTCGTACATCGGGAGAGTCGGCATTCTGAATCGCCTAGGGGGTTCGGCATGTAACACTTCGTCTGTGAAAGGGGTATGACTACGGGAAATCCCCCAGTCATCATTGGTGAGCCCCTGACTCTCGCGGATCATCTGACGTATCATGGTTGATATATCCGAAACGGGCAGATTCTGAGCGTGATGCGCTAAGGTGTGGTCGGGTTCCACGGTGCGAGTTGGGATCGGGCGCTGTCGACGATCCGTATCTCGCCTCCTTGGCTCAACGTCTTCTGGGACATAAGGTTCAGGAGTATGTCCACGCTGTTGATTGATCGGCTCTGATTGATTTCGGGTATCGACCCTTGTCTCTGCTGCGGCGGTTGTGGCACGGTTATCTGTGGTGTACTGTGGGGCAGTACCTCCTCGTGTTGAGGGACCCGTTTGGAAACTGGTCGATGGTCCTACCCTCAGTTGCCCAACAGTTAAGGCGGGCTGATATTCAGCAGCTTGAGCGCGACTCCCCTCTAGTCGAGGACGGGTAGTTCGGTGGTGATAATCAGATGAAGCTGAGCTTTCGGTAGACGCTCTGGAGACATCATCTCTCCTGGACCTTCTGTGCCCCGGCGGTTTAGCTGGTTGGTCAGCTCGATATTGGCGCGCAACTATTCCGCCAACTGCTGACGGCTTTGGGTCAGCTCCTGGAGCAATACCTGAAACTCCTGTCGGGTGACCAGCCCCGTTGAGTCTGAGTGAGTGGTATTGTCTTGATTGGAAGAAGGCGGCTGTGTGGGATTCTGCCTATCTCTGCCTTCTTGCTCTGCAGCGGTAGCGCCAGTTCTTGTGCTGACCATTCTCGGTGGTGGAGTCCTTTCCTAGATTTTGAGCAAATCTGAATAGAATGGAAGGATTCCGGACTGGATATCTGGATCTTCCTCTTGGATTTGTGCAATCCGGTATCGACGGCAGATCCAATGAGCAGGAGAAAAAGCTGGTTTTCTCAGTGAAAGCACCAAAGTGTTTGTACCAAAAATGGGCACAACACTCTTCGGGAGTTGTTTGAAGAGATAAAATGAAGATTATAAATGTAAAACAGAGGTTATCTAACAAAAACTCCAACAAACAGAAATGTAAAATGCACAGACAAGCAATTTAGAGTGGTTCGGCGTATAGCCTACGTCCACTATGAAGTTTTGATGATTTTATTGATTCTCTTTCAATGATTACAAGCGGTTACAGCAATGAACAGCGGATTACAGATTAGAATTCGAAATTGACAGCAAAAATAGGATGCAAATCTCAATCCGGCAGAGTCTGGACGCTTTAGAGAAAAAAGATCCTTTTTCTGTTGATTCTGGGGCTCTATTTATAGGCGTAGGAGGCTTAGATTTCACTCAAACTCCGGGAGACTTGGTCTGACACATGAGGGGACCCGTTCGACCATTTCCAGAGAGTTTCAAGTCGATCTGTGATCGATACGAAGTCATTTCGTATCGATCAAGATTACCTCCAATTGAGCTCAAATTTGGTGGAGATGTTCCTCGGTATGTGTGCAACATTCAGTTAAAATTTCATGGTATTTGGATCAGTGGATTGAGAGATATTGTCGATACGAGATGATGTTCTTCGCTAGGCTGTCTGGTTCGAATCCATCTCTCCGAGCTGTGGGCTTCGAATCGATGGTGTCACGCGCCTCTATGAAGACGTGGAACGCGCGCTTCGCCTCGATCCGGTCTTTACTCTGAGTCGACCGCGTCGACTCCATATATCTCGGCGCATTCGCATCGAGGGATGACGTGGAACGCGCGCTTCGCCTCGATCCGGACTCTGCGCCGCATTGACTGCTTCGACTCCACATATCCCGCCTCGTTTGCTTCGATGGGCAACACGTCATTCTAGTTGGTTGACTTGCTAAATACGAACAAGTTGTTGGGTACGTATTCGAAGCGAGGTTCTCAGATGGATACGAAGTAGGCACTGAATGATGGATACGAAGTAGACATTAAATGATCGTTACGAACCAGGTGATTTATTGATGGATACGAACAAGTCTTTCCGGCTGAAGGTTCTATCGATACGAAGCTTATAACTGTGTGGACTTAATCATTCTAATCGACACGAGATCGATGGATGCGAAACGAGGACCATCGATGGATACGAAACCCATCGATACGAACTCGATGTACTGGCTCCATCGAAACGAACAGATACGTTTCGATGGATACGAAATGGGGTCTGCCGATGGATACGAAAACATGCTTTTTCCTCCAACTTGTATCCATCATAACCTGCGCGTATGAGCTCGGATTGACTTGAAACTTGGAACGTTGGTTTGCTATATTTTTCCGATCATGTCTCATCGATTGGGGCTTGATCCGGACTTGGTCAAAATTCAACGATATCCATGACAAACGACATTTGGAATCCAACTCCTTGGTGTCCTGGCCTTGCCAAAAGGCGGGATAACAATGCTTTCTACTTATGGGAAGGAGAAGAAGGTTGGAACCCAGGATTTCCACGGCAAGAAGAGGAAATTCTTTAAGAAGAAAGGAGCTCAGAAAGGAGGAGCTGCCAAGAAAAGGAAGGCCGATGTAGTTTGCTACAAGTGCGACAAGAAAGGACATTACGCTCATGATGTCGAACTAGAAAAGGGAAAAAGGTTGCAGATAAGAAAGGAGTGAAGTGCTTCAAATGTGACCAGATTGGACACTACAGGAATCAGTGTCTAAAACCGGTCAGAGCGAACAAGGGAAACGTTTTTTCTTTGGAACCTTCTTCTTCTAGACCAACCGCTGCTGAGAAGGGAAAGAATGTGATGGAAGGTACACTTTTGATTCATAGTAAACTAGTTAGGGTACTATTTGATACCGGTGCATCGCATTTATTTATATCTCAGTGTTTGGTAGATGAGTTATGTTTAGAACCCTCATACCTTATTATTTTCTTAAGTGTCGCGAATTCGGTAGGAGGGTATGCAACTCTATGGATGAGATCTGACCAATTAGAACTTGAATTGTTAAGTCATAAGTTTGCATGAAATTTGTATGTTTTTGATTTCGTAGGCTTGGGGATCATTTTGGGTATGGATTGGTTAAATAGATATGATGTTAGGATATTTTGCCAAAATAGGGAAATATCACTAAGACACCCCAATAGTCATGGCCGAAGTATATACTCGGTAGAGAAGTCAGACTCAAGTGCTTGCGCTTTGCTAAATGCAATGAAGGTAGAATAAGAGTTGAATCAAGTTTTGGTAGCAAGAGAGTTTGCAGATGTTTTTGAGCCAATCACAGGATTACCACCGAAGCGAGCCATTGAGTTTCAGATAGATCTTGTGCCAGGAGTAGAACCTATAAGTAGACCACCCAACAGGACGACACCTACTGAGATGAAGGAATTAAAGATGCAGCTAGTGGATTTAGAAAGAAAGAATTTCATTAGGCCAAACAGTTTTCCCTGGGGAGCGGCCGCGGTGTTTGTGAAGAAATCAGATGGGTCATTAAGGGCATGTATCGACTATCGTAAGTTGAATGAGAAGACGATCTAGAATAGGTATCCTTTGTCGAGAATCGATGATTTATTTGATCAGTTGAGTGGAGCCAGAGTATTTTTCCAATTGGATTTGGCTACAGGTTTCCATCAGCTAAGAGTGGCAGAGGACAAAATTCCATTGACGGTGTTTCGAACTAGGTACGGTTCGTACGAATGGTTAGTAATGCCATTCAGGTTAACGAATGCGCCAGCTTACTTCGTGGATTTGATGAACTGAGTTTTGCAAGAGCACTTGGATAGGTTTGTATTGGTATTCATAGTTGACATTTTAATATACTCTACGGATGAAAGAGAGGATGAAGTTCATCTTAGAGTAGTGCTTGAGACGCTGAGATAACATCAACTAAAAGTGAAGTTTTCAAAGTGTCATTTTCGGAAGAAAGAATTTAAGTTTCTTGGTCACGTGGTTTCAGAGAAGGGTTTGTCGGTTGATCCGGATAAGATCGAAGCTGTTAAGGATTGGAAGAGACCGGAGACGATGACTGAGATCAGAAGATTTCTTGGACTCGCTAGCTATTACAGGAGATTCATTAAGGATTTCTCGTGGATAGCAGCGCCTATGACCAAGCTAACTAGGAAGGGCGTAAAGTTTATTTGGTCTGATAAATGTGAGGAAGCATTCCTTAAGTTAAAGCATTTGTTGACCAACGCGCCTGTGTTAGTAGTTCCAGACGTGAATCAAGGATTAGTAGTGTATACCGACGCATGTGAAACCGGATTAGGGGCTGTGTTGATGAAAAAAGGTAAAGTTATTGCCTATGCTTCACGACAGCTGAGACCGAATGAAGTGAGATATCCTACTCATGATCTGGAGTTGGCAGCGGTGATCTTCGCACTGAAAGTATAGTGACATTATCTCTTAGGGGAGAGATTTGAGTTATATACAGATCATAAGTCCTTAAGGTATTTATTCACTCAAAAGGAGTTGAATATGAGACAGCAGAGGTGGTTGGAGTTTTTAGCCACTTTTGGTTTTGGTATAGAGTATACACCCGGAAAAGGAAATAAAGTAGCGGATGCTCTTAGCAGGAAACATCAAAATGTGGTGTTAGCTATGTTAACAGAATGGAAGGACCTAGAGGCTTTGACCACTTGTAGTGTGAAGTTAAGATCGACTGCTAGTTCTAGTCAAAGCACTACCATGTTGTCCTGCTTGGAAGTCCGACTAGTTCTGATCGAAAGGATTGCTTCTAAGCAGAAAGAGGATCCATTGTTAGCCAAGAAGATTAAAAGGCTTGAGGTTGGATTGAAGATTAATGATCTAAAAGATTTTAACCTTGACCAGAGGGGATGGTTGAGAAAGAAGGGACGGTTGTGTGTTCTGAATGTTGGAGACTTATGTTATCCCACCTTTTGGCAAAGCCGAGATACCCAAAAATTAACTAAAAATCAATAATTACTAGTCATGAATATCGATTGTGCATCGCAGGTTCACCATGGATATCGATGTATTTTGTCCGAGTCCGGATCGAGCTGTAGTTGACGAGACAAGACAAGCAAAGCCATGGAAACCTGCATTCCAAATTTCAAGTCAATCCGAGTTCATATGCTCAAGATATGATCGATGCAAGTTGATAAAAAAAAGTCACACTTTCGTATTCATCAAGCAGCATTAGCTTCGTATCGATGGAGTCCGCATTCACCATCACGTCTCCATTCGTATCCATCGACTTCACACCGATCGAGTTCGAATCCATCGTCTTCGTATCGGTCAGGGATGCAAGTCCTTCGTACCCATTTGTCTCGAATCCATCAAATGACTTCGCATCCATCAGGTGTTGACCGCTTCGTATCCATCAGGAGTCCTTGTTCGAATCCATGAATGATTGCTTGTTCGTATCCACCGAGTCAAACAGATCAGAGATGACGCGTGAGTTATGGATGCAAACGCGGCGAAATACTCGGGGTGACTCGATCAAACCGGAGTGAAAAGCGGATCGACACGAAGAGCGCGCGCCACGTCAACCTGCTCACGCGCATTACCATCGATTCGAAGGGATCGATTCGAATTCATCGATTCGAACAGAGCATTGCTACCGGAAATACGATTTCGTATCGATCATAACTTGAGATTTACAAGTCCAAATGCAATGAATTTTTCACAGGAGCCTACATACATGTTGAAGAACGTTCTCACCAAATTTCAGCTCGATTGGATCATTTCTTGATCGATACGAAATTGCTTCGTATCGATCCCAGAACGGACCCAGATTTCCTGAACGCGGGCATGTGGGCCTACTCACGTGCCAGAAGTGGTCTCCCTAAATTTGGGCGAAATATCAGCCTCCTACACCTATAAATAGAGCCCCTGGTCATTCAGAAAAGGGGTCGGACAATTTTGAGAGCTAAAGGGTGCCCATACTCTGCCAGATTTACTCCAAATCACTATTGCTGCCTTAGATTCAGATTATAATCACAAAATCTATTGTACTATGCGATAAGAAATTGTAATCTTCAAGCATCGAGCAATAAAATCATAAAAACCTTAAAGTGGACGTAGGCCGGAGATAGCCGAACCACTATAAATTGTGTGTCACTGTTCATTATTTCTGGATTGCTGTTTGTTGCTTGCTTAGATCTGATATTTGTGTTTGAATATTGTTGATTTGTATTCATACACTGGTGCTTTCACAATACTTGGGGTTTGTGACCAAATTTGGCGCAAACAACTTCAGGAGAGAAGTTCTTAGGGAATGTCATCGATCAAAATTTACGATTCATCTTGGGGGAACCAAGATGTATCAAGACATGAGAAGGAGTTTCTACTGGGAAGGTATGAAGAAGGATGTTGGCTTGTGGGTAAGGCAGTGTGTGAACATTCAACAAGTAAAGGACGAACGTCAGAAGCCGAGTGGGTTGCTTCAACTTTTGGAAACACCAATTTGGAAATGGAATTTGATATCCATGGATTTTGTGGACAGGTTGCCAGGGTGGAATCGAGGAAATGAAAGTATATGGGTCATAGTGGACAGGTAGACCAAGAGTACCCATTTCATTCCAGTTAAGTCAACCAGGACGTCACCTGTTTTAGCTAAATTGTTTGTGAAGAGCATAGACTACATGGAATTTCTAGTAGTATAGTAAGTTATAGAGATACTTTCTTTACTAGCGAGTTCTGGAAGAGTCTACATGATGTGTTAGGTACCAAGCTCAAGATGAGTACTACTGTAACATCTTCCACTTGGAGGCCCAAAACTAACGGCTACGGATGCAACAGTCATCCATAGTTATTAATCCTCGGCGACCAAAA